>JBBBDQ010001522.1:2560000-3237500 GCA_037127315.1 Ascarosepion bandense
TTTGTTGTCATCTTTGGTGTCATATTCATAACGTTTCGACTGTTTTCCACTCTTTTACTGTGAAACCAATAAATTGTAAACGTAAATTCTACTCCAGCAGCTTCTTTTGTCGCACATCGCGCCTGTGGAATTCCTTTCTGCTTAGTTGCTTTCCCGACAGCTATAATCTCCAAGAATTTAAATGTAAAGTCAGTAGTCATCTCCTGTCTCACTAATTTACATCCTCTCTCCCTCATGCTTTTTCTTCGTCCACCCCACTCATCAGTATTCTCTTCCTTCTCTTAATCTCTTCCTGACACCCCCTGCAACTTCTCATTCCTTCTCATAACATTCCTCCTATGTAACCCCTGCACAAAAGTGGCAGTAAAATGCCTTGAAATTTTTGGAGATAATAATCCTTTAGTGATTCCAGTCTTATGAATTGTTGTAACTGGGAGAAAAGAGGTGCATTTATACCCGTGCCAAGGGTATTTACACATAAGTAAATATATCGAACCCAAGAGATATTGGAAACTGGCTCCAAGCTTTCAGCACCTGGTATTCTAAATATTTCACCCATCTATTTACTGAAAAGATCTAATGGTGTTTTTTTTTATAATCATTTCACCCCAAGCAAAGTGGGACCGCCACTGATGTAGAGAAAGACGGACCAGTTAAAGGGGGTGTCAGAGAAAGGGCAAGAGAAGGATGGAAACACAGGTGTGAAGACAGTTGCAAAGGCAAAGAGAAAGGAAAAGAACAAGATACACGGGGTGATGTAGAAAGAACTGGAGTCAAGTGGATAAGAGATGGGAATTGACTTTGCATTTAAATTCCTGGAGGTTGTAGCCGTCAGGAAAGCAAGTATATGGAAGAGTTCCACAGGCGGGAAGCGTAAGAAAAGAAGCTGATGGAGTAAAATCGTCGTCTGCAATTGGTTGATCTAGCTGTAAATGGGTGGGATCTTGTTACCAGTCTGGTTGCCCTAGTCAATTCCTGTGGCGGAGTAACCCATGACTTTAGTTCGTCGGACCAGAAGCCATGAAAATATTAATAGAATAGACAGAGAGAAGCCACATCCGGCCTGTGAGAAAGTGGCTGGAGTCGAGTTGCCAAGTCGGGACCTATGGCATTACAGATTCTCCTTTGGAGCCCGTCGAGAACACCAGATGAACAGCAGGGTCACCTAACCAGATATGACAACAATATTCCATGCACTACTTAATTTCGTGATCGTAACGAACTGGTGATTCAACGTGATATAGCCGTAAGCGCTCTTTGAATTTAATGATTTAATAAAATACTTGACATTCTTAAAAGTATTATCTTATACTAACGTTCACCCAATACAAGGCTCAAGATCAACTCGATATAGAGGTTTAGCGAATGACATGTCTGACATACTAAAGTTCACACAATGCAAGGTTGAAGAGCAACTCGAGGAAGAGGTTTACTCAATGACATGTGTGATATGAAAGAAGTGAACATTATGAATATAAATTAAAATAGCTATTGGTCTTTGAATTGTCAGAGGTCAAGAAAACAAGCAGAAACAAGCTGCATTCACCCTGGTCGAGTTGAGCCGGCTTCTTCCCCACTGGAGGAAGATTTATTGCGATTTGTCCATAATATCCGCAGCATCTATCTTTGAAGAACCACATTTCAGTTGCTTCAAGTTTTTCTTTCATCTTCAAAGATATTGTCTAGTATTCACTGCCATATTAAAGAACCGACATCACATAGCAATCCAGTACTCTCTTCTTTGTTTCTAGCGAACTTGTCTTGTTTCTTAATACTTTACTCAACTTCTGGAATGCTTCCTTCGCCATGCCAATTCGCCTTCGGATCTCTGTGTCACATTTTCCGTCTTCTGTTATAACACTTCCCAGGTATTTCGAACGTTCAACCTGCTAAAAAATGTGAATTTCGACAGCCTTAGCTTAGATATGGCTACAACACTCCATTATCGCACTTTTGTAACGATAATAAAGAATGGAAAAAGAGGTCGGGTACATCAAGTACCTTTTAAAATGGCATAGTTTCGACTGAATATAGTAACATCAAACGCTCAAATTGTGACTATAAATTATAATTATGAAAAAGTGTTTTCATTAATTGTATTTAATTATTTATATGTCTGTTCGCGACGCTACGTTCGCACGAGGCAGACGTGAAGATCGTGACATGGAAACAATTGTTCATCTTGGAAAGATTTACTGGAGAACCCTCGAACCCCGCAAACTACCGCCCTATCAGCCTTCTTCCGATCTTTGGCAAAGTGTCGGAGGCCATTATCAACGCCGAGGTGGTTCAGCACCTCACAGTACACAGGCTACTCTCGGACAAGCAGTACGGTTTCCGCTTCACCAGGTCTACTTCTGATATGCTAACGACCATCACCGAGTATATATACCAGGCACTCGACAGGAATGGCGAAGCCCGAACCGTCGACTTGGATATCTTTAAAGCGTTCGACAGAGTTTGGCATGCTGGCCTTCTATGCAAACTGCGGAGCTATGGTATAGATGGACAATTGTTTGAACTAATCCAGTCATTCCTATCTAACCGCACATTGAAATTGGTATTAAACGGACATGCCTCCCAGAACCACCATACGAACACGGGTGTCCCTCAGGGCTCCATCCTAGGTCCTACGCTCTTTCTGATCTACATTAATGATTTCCCTGATACCATAAGATCCCAAGTAGGTATGTACGCCGATGACACCACAGTATATTCTCGCCTCGATCAAACATCTGGTGTGGGCGACAAAGAAAACCTCACAGCCGAGCTTGGAAAGGACCTTCAATCCGTAGTGGACTGGGGGTAAGAAATGGCTCGTAAATTTTAATGCTTCTAAAACGAAGCTACTATCAATTAATCATCATAGACAATCGCACCTACCTCCTATTAGCATGGACCAGGCTTGCCTCCCAGAGAGTAAAACACTAGGCCTCCTTGGTCTCACACTTTCAGCGGACCTCAAGTGGAATGACTATACCGAAACCATTGCTAAATCCGCTGCTATGAAAGTCGGTTCTCTGTGCAGGGCCCGGAGGTTTTTTCCGTCTGAATCTATCATGCACATTTATAAATATACCATCCGCCTGTGCATTGAATACTGTTGCCATATCTGGTCGGGTGCGCCTGCTACTCTCCTTGGGCTTCTCGACAAGGTACAGCGGAGAATCTGTAATGTGATCGATACCGACTTAGCAGACCGCCTGCAGTCTCTCTCTCACCGGCGCGACGTGGCTTCCCTGTGTCACTTCTATAAATACTTTCATGGCTTCTACTCCGATGAACTTAGATCACTGGTGCCCCCTAGGTTCGGATTTGCACGAGATACTAGATTAGCAACTAGATCCCACCCTTTTACAGTGAAACCGATAAAATGCAACCGCAACTTCTACTCCAATAGTTTCTTTTCTCGCACTTCCCGACTGTGGAATTCCCTTCCACATGACTGCTTCTTCCGACGGTTACAATCTCCAGGAGTTTAAATGTAAGGTTAATAGACACCTCCTAACAAACTAACTCGCTTCCATTCTTTCAAACACTCTTCCCATCCTCCCAACTATCTATCAACCCCCCTTCTGACATTTCCCTATATCTAACCACTCTTTCTATTTTCCTTCCCCTATGTAGCCCCAAGCGCAATAGTGGCAGTGGAATGCCTTGCTTGGGGTAAAATGATTAAAAAAAAAAAAAGAAAAAAATTCAATTTACGAAGCAATTTTATAAGTTTATTAATTTTTGTATTATTTATCAGTTGCATGATGTCGGTTAGAGATCCGAGACAAAATTCGAGTGTTATAAAAATTTGTCTCATATAAAATTAACGAAATATAAAATTTTAGGCGAAACGAAAAGAAACAAAATGTGTCTAGATGCAGGGGTTTCTTAAATCTATCGGGGGAAAATTAAAAATGAATGTTTTATTACGAATCCTTGGAAAAAAAAACATTATTTCACCCCAAGCCACTAAGAGGCAAGGGGTTACTGAGTGTGAGATAATATTAAAAAAGACAAAAGAAACAAAACAAAAAAACAAACAGAAACAAAAAACAACAAAAAGACAACAACAGCAACAAAAAATGCACTATTAACGAGAGAAAATAAATGAACAGGAATTAAGAAGTCAAAAGATAACGATTAATATGGTATTTAAATTTAAATGTTTAAAGATCAAAGTTGATTAGGAAGCAAGAAGCCGATAGAGAATTCCACAAGCGAGAAGTGTGATAGAAAAAACTGTTAGCATAGAACTTACGGTTACATTTAACCATTTCAACTGTAAGAAAATAATGAGTTCTTGCCGCCGATATAATACTGTGCTTAAATTTATAAAGTTTAGATTCTAAAGACGAAAGCATTTACTTGCTTTCCCGACAGCTACAATCTCCAAGAAGTTAAATGTAAAGTCAATAGTCATCTCCTATCTTATTAACCTGCATCCTTTTTCTTTCATGCTCCTTTCTCTGTCCACTCCACTCTCATCAGTATTCTCATCCTTCTCTTACCCACTTCCTGGCACCCCCTATAACCTGTCACTTTTTCTCATAACTTTCCTCCGATGTAACCCCCTGCACAACAGTGGCAGTAAAATGCCTTACTTGGGGCGATATGATTATAAAAAATAAAAAAATGAATCAGGATATGGATATAAAGTGGGGGGAGGGGGGGTCAATTCTAGATTATAATCAATATGTAAACTGAACACTTACTTTCTGGCAATGTTAGTTTCTATATATTTATATTCTAGATTTATGAGCTCTCTCATGCTCCTTTCTCCGTCCACTCCATTCTCATCAGTATTCTCATCCTTCTCTTACCCACTTCCTGACACCCCCTATAACCTGTCACTCTTCTCATAACTTTCCTCCTATGTAACACTCTGCAAAACAATGGCAGTAAAATGCTTTGCTTGGGGCGATACGATTATAAAAAAATATATCGTAGAAACAACAGAACGAATGCTACTTGTTTAAAAGTCGTGTGAAATTAGAATATTTTGGTGATGACAAGGAATTAGTTAGTAAATATGCAGTTTATTTACATTCTTACCGATATCCTCATCTTCGATAGAAGGATCAAAAGGCTTCCACCATTTGTTTCGTTCGGCAACGATCAGGCTCCGATCGATCGGAATGTGGAACTAAACGCTTTCATGTCCAAAGGATATCTCGTATATATTTAAGCAAAATGCTTTAAACATATAAACGTTTTATATCATCAAAAAGTTTCGCTTTGTACCAAAATAAAGGGACGTTTTTAAAACCATATTTCGAAAAAGATGTGGTGAAAGCTTTATAACTTTATTTTTATTGAGTTCACAAAACCAAGTTGATGTACGATGAAGTAATGGTTAGAGGCTCAAAATGAGAAATCAGAAAGCCGAGTTCGAATTCAGGTCGGGTTAGTTCACAAAATTCTGTCCTTGCCGGACCCTTTGCCTTCCGGCTGAGAGGAACCTAGACGAGGCTATTCTGAAGGGCAGAATCTCGTCTGTGGTAAATAGATAAAGAATTTTTTCCCGAGCATACGCGCTCAAAATGCCCCACGAAAAAATTGGACTCGTGCCACAAGCCGCCGACTAGATACCGAGTTTTTTGCATTCAGTTACGCGCAAAAATCTTTGGAGTTAGCATGGTTCCATTCCATCTCCTAACTATGGGTTAAATAGTAGTAGTTTATTTCGAAAAATCATTGTTATTTTAAAAAAATGTTGATGCGGTAATCATTCGCAAAAAATAATTATTCTTACAATCCAAAATATTTTTCGATTTTACACGATCCACATTGGGATTAGTCGCAAAAACAAATCAATTAATCATGAAAACTTCTAATCCCTACTGGGCATTAAAAAATGTTAATGGATTTTCAATTTCTAGGCGCGTGTAATTTCTTTCTCCTTCATTTTTTTTCGTTTGATTAATTTTCTTTATTCCTTTCTAATTACTGTTTTTGTCGGATGCTAAGATGCATTCGTTCCTGAAAAATGTCCTCGAAAATCTCCCTGGGTCTTAAGTGCTGAAAAGTAAAGTTATGGAGCCAGTCACTAGATACAGTTATCATTCATACTAGCAGTATAGCCCGGCGTTGCTCGGGTGTAATGAAAACTTTAAAACTAATCCATGGTTCTGGAGCTCAGACTCAGCCTAAAGAATATTTGAAATAATAAAATAATTGCGACAATTTACCAATCGCACCTATATATATATATATATATATATATATATATATATATATATATATATATACACTAGCAGTATAGCCCGGCGTTGCACGGGTGTAATGAAAAGCTTTCCTGGAGCTCAGATTCTTTGGACGTTGGCACGAAAGACTACAAAGCAATAGTTGGTTGTTTCCAGTTAAATCGAAACCGTAGACTGAAAGAAAAATGAATGGATGTAAGTCAAATTTTTATTTCCTGGTATCGATATCAAATAATCGTTTTCGTCGTAAACTGAATTTTGAAACCTAAATAAGTCTAAATAATTGAAGGCTAAATAATTGGAGTAGACAGACTAAACTATCGCCCGGTTCACACTCCACCCACATCTATTGAACAGGTGAAGAGCCTCATCCCTTGTTTCCTGTTTAGGATGCGGTTTCCGGTTTTCTCTTTTCCAATCTTTTCACTCTTTTCTTTATTTTTTCAATTGGAGTAGATAGACTAAACTATCGCCCGGTTCACACTCCACCCACGTCTATTGAACAGGTGAAGAGGCTCATCCCTTGTTCCCTGTTTAGGATGTGGTTTCCGACTTTCTCTTTTTCATTCTTTTTACCCTTACGTAGCCCCCTGCGCATCAGTGGCGTTATCGCCTTGCTTGGGGTGATATGATTTTAAAAAAAAGTCCTCTGAGTAAATGGTATCATGGCTGAGACTAAGAACTACAATTATACCTACTTAGAGCCAAACCCGAAGCAAAAACTAAAATAACAGGACTGAAAAAAAAAACCCAGACATACAGGTAGATAAACAGACACACACACAAACATCTTGCCTTTTATGTATATATATTATCGATTTTCTGTACTATTGTAAGAACTGCAACCTTGAAACTTCTGAATATCGTTTTTTTATGTCTTTGTCTATGAGTGTATGAAATTCGATTAAAATCGGACCACTCCTTCTATAACCCGATTTTTTCGATTATCGATTTTTCGATATTTATCGGAGGTACCTCGATACAAAACCTAGCTAAGAACACTCGCAGACGCTTATAGTAAAGTTTCAAGAAAATCGGTTCAGCCGTTTCGGAGTCTATAGGTAACGGACGCACACACACACACATACATACACACACATACACACACACACACACACGCAGACAAAGTTCCATTTACAAATAAGTTTAGATATAATAATTACCACATATATCCAGTCCGTATTACACCATATACATTGTCTTTTCGACTTCCAAGAATAAAAACAGTTTGTCCCGCCTGTGTACAAATGTACAACATTTATTGGATTCTCTGCTTAACTAAATTAGATAATATTAATTACTTAATATTACAGATGGAGAGTCGATAATATATTCACATAATAATGGCAAATTGTGGTAGCGACTGTGCAAAAGCAACGCACTGTTTGCGCTCTTAAACACACGGCCCTGTGACAAAAGCTGGGATTTAGATGTAATGATTCCGTGTATTAAGACGTTGTGTGACTTGTACTGACAAGTATGAATTGTTTTTTACGTGTGTTGGTACAACATTGCGCGGGACTATTCGATATCTGATTAATTATAACCACAATTGTTTAATTATAAGTCCAAAATGTGATAATTCGTAACGACAAAGATAAATGATTCCTTATAGTCGGCGACTTGAACGTTTTAGTACGGTAAGCTATTAACGCGGATGTCCGTTGTGGACGCAGTGGATATCGGCTCGGAACGAGAAATCGGAGAACCGAGTTCGAATTCCAGTTGAATTCCTTGCATTCACTTACGCGCAAATACCCTTGGGAAAGGTATTAACCCGTTTCTTCCCTCTAGTTATGGGCTAAATAATAGGACAGATTGGGTTTTATAGCCTTGGTCGGCAACCAGTCTACCGCAGAAAGCAATGGCAACCTACTGCGGGATAATCTTCTGCACAGTCAGATGTCTCTTTCGAGACATGATCGCGCATGGCACTTAACTGACTGAAGCTATTAAATTCTCACGTTTTTTTTTCTAAAAAATACCTAAATAATTATAGAATGTATCTTACCACTTGTATGGTCTTAGCATACAAGAAATACGGAAGTTTTGTAAGAAATGTTATTTCATTAATTTATACCAGGATGCTCTAACCCTCTTTTGCGTCATCGTCAACTTTTACATGTAAATATTCAGAAGCTTACAAACATTGTTTGCTAAAAGTTAGTTACTAGTTCTGTTATAACTTGCTAGTAACAGTTATAATATTATAGCACGAATGATTACAACGGTACTTTAACGAATACTCTATCAGAAGTCCTTGTATATGGTTATGACACTGCCACCCGGCTGGCTGATCCCTAGACGATCACGGACGCCAATGATGATGACCGGAACCTGAGTGAGGGTTGATGCTGTCGAAACGGCACCAGTTATGACGACACTCTCGAGTCGCTAATCGTGACGATGGCCTCGTCACAGTAGCTGGTCTTCAAGACGTCTATTACAACGGCGAGCTTTCCTGCCCACGCTGAGTTCTTTGATCTCAGGAAAGACACGTTGAAACCCGGTAGCCGTTTCTCTACCGCCTCAAACCAAACTGGACACACGTGTACACAAAAATAAACACACACACACACACACACACACACACACACACACACACACACACACACACACACACACACACACAAATAAATGAATAAGTTTGAAGACGCCTAGATGAGTTACGGAAAAAGTCTTTATATATATATAATTAGCAATAAAAGCAGAATATACAATCGTCGAATTCAATATTCACAACGAAGCTAAAGATTCGTTTAAATAATCAGAGCTTTCAATTTTCCCAATTACTTTCAAAAGAAAAAGTTCTTTTAGGGCTCTTTATCGAAGCTTTACTGAAATAGCCAAAGTGGAGCGAATGGTAGCGACTGCAGTAGTGGGGTCGTTTGGTCTCTGTCACTCAGCAACTCTGAAAACATAACTTAGCTCTTTCTGTTTCTATACATCTTTTACTAGGACTCTATTGGAGGCGTATTATTCGACTTTAACTCTTTTAGGTTGATCAGCAGCAGGCTTTTCTACGTTTCTTTACATCTTCAGCATGGAGCTCTATAGAAGGCGACCAGTTTTCTTGGTCGTCGCCTCCAGTTGGGAACTCTTCCCTCAGTCGTTACATCGTGACTGCTGTTACTGATTTTTCTCACTTGGGTCGCGATTTTTATACTTGTCCCAAATTCTCTTGGAGGATGAATGACGGACACTGGGTCTCAATGCAAATCAAAACTTTGACCAATGAGATTATTTCCACCTACATATTTCAAGGATGAGTTATATCATGCCCTTGGTTTAACTAATGAAGTAACAACACCTTTTCTGACGTAATTTTCTCTTCGTCCTCTTCTTCTTAATCCAACTGATTACATCAGTAAAACAGGCGATTGGAAAATATATTTTTCTCTTCTTCCTAAATTTCAGCTAGTTTCTCTATTTTTCGAATTTTACAAGCACATAAGTACTAAATAGTTCTAAGCAGAGCTCACATCGCGATTTACAATAAAGTGCTAAATCTACAACACCACTAATAATAATTTCTTTCGCTCTGTCGTACTAAACTAAAAATTACATTTTTTTTTTATGTGGAAATAGGGTTACATGGTCTAATGCTTGTCACTGAAAGAAAACAACACTGACTTCAACGGATTATTATCTACCTATACCTTCCCACTCTGAAGAGATGGCACAAGATTGGGTATAACGTGGGGAACACGAACACTTGCATTTGGGCCAGGAGTCAAAATTTGTCCCTTCTCCTATACGCGAGTTTCGGCATAAAGCTTGTTTTTCTTCTCAGCTTAATCTAGGTACCTTCACTATTTGGGCATAAATGTTAGATACCTAAGTTTAAAATGAAATTTTTAAAATAAAAATAAAACATTCTTGAAGATTTCATTTTAGATTTAATTAAAAGTTTAATGATTAAATTTATTATTTCCATTAAGTAATAAATTCTGGTGTCTTTCAGATAGAAATTATATAGATTAGAATGTCACATTTAATTTCGATTTCTTAAAATTTTCTCGTCGGCACCCCAGCAACTCTCCCCGGGGTTAAGGTCGAAAGCCGACGAATTTGTTTTAGAGAACTGACTGAATCAAGGCAAAAGAAAGGGTGGACTTTTCAAGTGTTGAATTCTGAGTCGTCTTGAAATTTACACTACCGGCCATAATTATTAGGCAACCCCAGCTTTTTAAAAGAAATGATGCATTTCATACTAATTATTTTAGTATTAATTGCCAAGTGGATAATTGTAAACGAAAATAGAATTGTTCTTCTGTTAATACTGCACAATAATAGGTGCATCAAATGAACTGTTCAGGTGTCCAGTTTTTTGCATTGTTCCCCATGCTAGTTTCTTCGTCTTATTGGCTGGCCAAAGTAAAGCCCTTTTGGCTGCCTTGTAAAATTTTGGAAAGTAGTAATAACCATTCTATTTTTATTTAGAATTACCCACTTGGCAATAAATACTAAAAATAGTGTGAAATACATCATTTTTTTAAAAAAAAAACTGGTGTGGCCTAATAATTAAAAAATGACTGGTAATGTACATTCAGTCGCAGATAAGTTCAACAAAACGACAATCCGAAAAAGCAAAAATGCTTGGACATTTTAAAACTATAAAAAGTTTAGAATTTTTAGCTGAAATACAGAGACTGGGTAACGACTCCCGACTACTTCTCCGTATGTGCAATATCTTTCCGTCTGCAGTTTCTGCTCCACACAAGCATCAGCGACGAAGAATAAAAATATAAGATTATATTTATTATATATACGTGTTCCTCATTTTTTTTCCAGCCGTAGTACATAACAATATTTCGTGATTATGGCCGGTAGAGCATATATTTTTGGAAAAAAAATCTTTCCATTAGTCAAATATTCAATGTAGTACAATCAAATATTTTTTTTTTTTGACCTGAGACAAACATTTACCCATGAATATTTTTAGTGAACATTTCCTACGATCATCGACACCGTGAGTTGATTTGTTGTCGCAAGTGAGACAAACATACTGTGTTTGTCAATGTTTTCCCCTATCAACAACGTCGAGGTGAATTCATTATTCGATTTTACATCGCTACAGAGCTTGGCAGGGTTTAATGAAAAGTTACGAATAGTCTCAAGTAGCGTCACACGATGCCGAATGACAATGAAATGAATTCGGGCGCTGAGTCAACGTTTCGTGAGGTTTCAGTCGAGATGTCATTTAGAGAAATGCTGATTTCAAAACAAAAACAACTGGCTAGCTTTAAATGTTTTTTGTATTGAAATTAGTGTTTCTCGAGAAGACTTTTTCTGATCCGAATTGAAAGACTGCGGCCAAATAAACAGGGTTTTTTTAAAAAACATCTCCTGTGTTTTAAGAATGAATCTATCTATCTATCTATCTATCTATCTATCTATCTATCTATCTATCTATCTATCTATCTATCTATCTATCTATCTATCTCAGTCTGTTCATATCTATCTATCTATTTATCTATCTATCTATCTATCTATCTATCTATCTATCTATCTATCTATCTATCTCAGTCTGTTCATATCTATCTATCTATCTATCTATCTATCTATCTATCTATCTATCTATCTATCTATCTCAGTCTGTTCATTTCTATCTATCTATCTGTCTAAATCAGCCTGTTCATATCTATTTATCTATTAAACACGGTATGTTTATCTCTTTTTTTTTCAAAGTCTACCATTCTTCCAAAGTGCTCAATCAGGTTTGTGAGAGCGTAAATAGTCATATATATATATATATATATATATATATATATATAACAAAAGAAAAGAAAACGGTAAAATCCATCATTTCAACGTCTTATAGCATAACAATTTAATCCATATACGTCATATAAAAAATTATTTTCCAGGATGCAAAATGACATAATTAAATATCTTGACCTAATGAATAGTTATGAGTGTTTTATAATCTTTAATAATCAACAATATTTTGTTTTTGTTAATAGATACTTTATTTAAAATAAAATAATTTCGTTTTGTCTTGATAAAGTTCATCAGTGGACGAAATATATTGGCTAAAGTTAAATACCATTTTCTTTTTTCTCATATATATTACGGAATTTAACGAAATTGTTATTACCCGACATATATTTGGATTTTTTAACATCATTACTTTTTAATGTATACTCGTATTTGAGTGGAATATATATATATATATATATATATATATATATATATATATATATAGTTAAACTGCATTATAATTTCCACCGGCCTTAATCGTTTGAAAAATCGATTGGAAAATATTTATCTTTTGGCAGGAATCGAACCTGCAAGCTCCCACACTGGAGAGATGCCGTTTTTAAGCCAGTCGTGTCTTTACGAAATCGACCCACAGAAGATCAAGTGGAAGAAAAAGTTCAATTTCGAGGTTCAGTATATATATATATATATATATATATACGAGTAATCATTAAAAATAATAAAATTAAAAATTAAAAAATTAAAAAATTCAAATTTAATACCAATTTCGTAGATTTTCCTTTAAATTCCGTAATGTTGTTTTTGATTTTGTTTACATTCGGATACAATCTGACCATCGTTTTTCATTAATGAATTGAACACTCTTAGTTACTGGTGTTTGTTTACATTGTGTATAAATAACACGCTAAAATCTGCCTTCTGCTCTGCCTCCAGAATCTCGGCTGGAAGCAATCGGATGTAGTCGTTCTGATGAGCGATACAGAACACGCACAAAATTTAAAGACAAGAACTCGGACGCAAACTCTCCTGCCATTCTGAAGATGAGATTTTGATCTCGAAATATTAATGTATAATTAATAGGTAATACCCAAAAACTTCTTTACCTTCCTTTATTTTATTAAACGCATTGTGACAGCCTTCAAGACATAACCATACACCTAATATATACAATGCTTCAAGCAAATTACAAAACATTCCTATATATATAGAGAGAGACGTACACAAGCATACACACAAATCCCATACTCCAACATACTATACATCGGAACACACACACACACACACACACACACACACACTCACACACACACATATATATATATTTATACACACACACACACACACACTCCAACACACTATACACAGGAACACATACACACACACACATATATATCTATATGCACACACACACACGCACACATGGTATAAGGAAAAGGTATGTAAATATAAGTATATACAAAATGATCACAGAAGGAAAAAATAAAAAAAGGTATAAACACATGTATAACACACTCACGCACGCACACACATACACAAATACACACACATACACACACAAGATCCCACGAGAACGAATACCGGAGGAGGAAAAAATGTAGCAATAAACACGCCTCCAATTGAAGCAGATAGACATAGCATCAAGTCAGAAAACGGCACCTACCACCTTTCTGAAGGAGATGAGAAAATGCCAAACACAGCGCACATGTTAAAGCATAAATTAAATCATTTCACCATCAGATTGTAAAACGGTGCCTGCTATAATTTAATTCAAAGAGGCGAAAAAGCCATATCCTACTACCACGCACACTTATATACACACACACACACACACACACACACACACACACACACACACACACACACACACACACACACACACATGAACTAATTCAGATACACGCACACATACTACAATTAGCGCACACATACTCACTACAATTAACGACACTATTAGCAGCGAAAGAGAACCATTCGTTTAAAGGCGCGGTCCAGCGGCGGACAATTTGAAACAAAGCTCTCCTATCATTCTGAAGATTAGACTTTGATCTCGAAATATTAATGAATAATATATAAGTATTATCCAACATCTTCTTTAACTTCCTTTATTCTACTAAACGCTTTGTGATAGCTTTCTAATAGCTATCCACATACCTTATATACACAATGCTTCAAGCAAATTACAAAACAATTCTTTCTTTATTTTGTTTGCTGTGGGTTTTAATTTGTTTTCGTTTGGTCTTTTTTATTTTAGAGGCTTTGCGCTGATAGCCTTGTTCTTTCAATCTCATTTCATCAGAAGACACTATGTTCGTTCCATTCGGTACAAATATTTTCCCGAAATAAACATTTCTTTTAAATAAAATGGAAAACAAGTAAAATGATTCAAAAGCAGAAACCTTGGTGTTATCTCAGTTGGGGGGTCTCTAGACCAGTTGAGAAGAGGTCATCATTCTTGGATAGTGACCATAGACGCATTACACGTCCACTCACAAGCTCATGAATACGTATATACGTGTAACCTTACATATTAGCACAATCACGTATACTTATGTATATCCACATACTCACATGTCCATACATCCACATATATACATACAAATTCGCCTGGGTTTATACTTACATATACACACATCCATCCATACTCACATACAAATCTAGCGTTCGCATACTTACATACCTATTTTTATAAAGACGGGATTTCCACGCGTATAAATAGTAGTAACATATATTCAAGCATACTAACAATTCTCACACATACTTACAAAATACGCATATATTTGCATACTTACGCACATACATACCTATATTTCCCTACAGACATGTCCGTACTTATATATATATGTCTACATACGAATGTATTATTCATACATGCATTCGTCTATTTATATCCACATATAATTATTGTGTTCATGCACTCATTCATCTATGAAGTGCGGATCCAATTACATATATATATATATATATATATATATATATATGCAACCTTTTTAACATATATCTATTAATTTTTAATCTCTGCTCTTTCTCGTTTTTTTAACCGCACTAATGCGTGTATGTATAAGAACAATGTAAGCTTGAATACACATACTTGTACCCTTTTTAGCCCCAAACGAGGTGGTATGTTTGACATTTCATACATCATAACAAACGTTACATATATGAGGAGATGATGAATGTATGACAAAGTCGAAACGTTACTTTTTCTTGTGGCGAGTTTTGTCTTTTAAACTTCATATGACAAAACGTATATATATATATATATATATATATATATATATATATATATATATATATATACATAAATTTTGTCATATGAAGTCTTAAAAGGACGGAACTTGTCACAAAAAACTTTTCTACTTTGTCATATATTCATATATGAAACTTCGAAGTTTCGTGAAGGAATGTTTTGATATCTTCACTCTTTAATGTCATTTACTTTTCTGCTGTTATTTTCCAATTTTTTCGTATTTATATGAAGTTTGGTGTAATTTGATATCTGTGTATGAGTGATGTTTTTGCTTGATAAATGTTGTTTCTCAAGTGGTGTAGGATTTGTTGGTGGTTCATTGCTTTTTATTCAGTTGCCCCTTTTAAGCTTGCTTAAGTATGTGCTTTCTTTATTGTTTTATATTGAGTAGATATATTTATGTGTGTGCATGTCCAACGTGCGCGTATGTCTGTGCACGTGTGTGCATCTCTGTGTGTGTTTGTGTGTGTGCATATACACTTTGCTAATTCTGATTCTTTACTTTTCTACGACTGTTGGTTTTATGCGTAGCCAACGACCTGTCTAGACTGTGCGCAAAGGAACCATTTGCAGATCAGAATTTGCAAAGTATTCATAATTATAAATCAAGCATTTCTGAGTGAAAGTTTTTTTCTGTAAAATTTAAAAATCGATCCTCGCATCAGACAGCTGGAAAATAACGGAATCTGAAAAATACGGATTCAGTCACAAAAATATATTCGCGCGTGTATATTCTTGAGGATTCATTCATTTTGACGCGTTAAACAATTAAGGTTAATCGTCGCTGGAAATCAATATACTATTAGAAATAGCGGTTAAATAGATTGAACGTACGTCAGTGACAAAAATATCTGTGGAACTAATACATGAACCATCGCTTGATGGTATATATGACCGTCAGGAACGGTATACACTTAACTCAAGATCTTTCATTAAAAGCTCTTACTTACGATCAGTGATGAATCGATTGATATAACTTGGACATCGCTGATATGCCAGAATTCCGGATTCTGTGGTTGGCCAGCACATAATTCCATCCCAGATGCCAGGACACGCATCACCTGCAATTAAATAAGATATAAAATGCAAAGATAACAATTTCATCTTAAATTTGTTTTAACGTTATTAGTGTAGTAATATTAAAAACAACATTTCAGGATGACATATTTTGGAACTGAATAAAATCTGTTGTTGGTAAACCAAAATCTCGTCTCTGGTTTAGATAAAGGTACCTGAATTTCTTTAGATCATAAAATATAAATTGCTCCTCTAATATAGATATCTGCTTTTCCTTTTGTTCTGTCTCTCTTGAAGGTTGTACATTATATATTTTTGCATTGTTTTCGGCCATATTATAAATATGTCCTTTGAAGAAAGCTGCCTCGTTTTTACTTTTTCCATATCTCTGTCTATAGATTTGAATAATATCATTGAATTACTTGAGATTATTGTTTGAATAGAGATATATTTTTGTCTTTCGTTATACCTCTGGACGTACGTTATATAATTTTGTATTATTTTAGAAGACCTTTGTTTGAATACAGTGGCATCTGTTTACATTAGTCTTACCTACAGAGCCTCTTATCCTGATATTTTCGTGAAGAGCAGACATATTGAATTCTACGGTAATGTAATAAGGGATTTTGCTGATTTGACAACGAAAGTCTCTCCCTTTCTTTCTTTTTCACATTCATTCCTTCACCCTCTCCGCATTACAAAACAAATTATCTTTAAATTCTAAATTTTACAGGCTTACGCCTATCACGTTGAATACACGGTGCTCGCTTGATCACCAAAGTTAAGCAACGTTGAGCCTGGTCAATATTTAATTGGGTGACTGCTTGGGAATGCCAGGTGCTGTAAGCGTTTAGTGACGGATGTGCGTTGTGGTGCAGTGGATATCGGCTCGGAAAGAAAAATCGGAGAGCCGAGTTCGAATCCCAGTTGAATACCCTGCATTCACTTAAGCACTAGTACCCTTGGGAAAGGTATTAATCTGTCCCTTCGCTCCAGTTAGGGATTAAATAACAAGAGTAGGACTTGGGGACCCTGTCCTTAAGAACAAATCCCAATGAATCTTGATACTCGAAAAGAAAAATGTATTACTAGACACAAAACTTATTTAAAAAATAACAATAAATTGTTGAAAGAAAAAGTTATTAAACAAATAAAAAGTTTAGTTGACAATAAATGACCCGAGATTGTTTTGCCATAAAAACAAACCAACCAACGAAATTTTACTGTAAAATAGATTAAAAATGCAAAACACTGACCTTGATTTTCAACTGACTCATTCTTCAAACTAAGAAGACATTCTTTTTCACTTTTACTTAATTCCATCGCTTGCATATGCGGTTCAATCTTCACCACCTCCTGTTAAGAAAAATAATATAATTAGAATTAAATCACAGTATTTAAAAGTTTAGTTATTCTTCCTTATACCTAATTTCAATATTTAGTAGAATTACAAAAGCCAATACATCAACGCAATTTCGAATGAAATCACACTAA
Source organism: Ascarosepion bandense (assembly GCA_037127315.1). Classification (NCBI taxonomy): domain Eukaryota; kingdom Metazoa; phylum Mollusca; class Cephalopoda; order Sepiida; family Sepiidae; genus Ascarosepion; species Ascarosepion bandense. The sequence goes on from JBBBDQ010001522.1 coordinate 2,577,680, forward strand.
CCCCGATTTCATTTGAGATTTCCTTTGTTCTTGACTAAGTTCAAGCTTAGTAAACAATAACATGGAACGATGGTGCCTACACCACTTCACCTAAAATGCCAACTAGAGGCTTGGAATACTAAAATCAAGCTGGTGCAGTGATTTAAATAGCTGGGAAGTGTACTAACAGAAGACGGTAAGTCGGACACTGAGATCCGGAGGTGTTCTGGCTTAGCCAAGGATGCATTCTAAAAGCTGAGTAAAAGTATTGCGAGAAAATTTTGCTGGAAACAAAGAAAAGAGTCCTGGAGTTTGATGTGATGTCTCTTCTTCAATATAGCATTGAATGCTGGACAATCTCATCAAAGATGAAGAAAAGACTAAAAGCAACCGAAATGTGGTTCTACAGAAGGATGCTGAGGATACCATGTGAGTAATGAAGACATTTTGGAGAGTATGGAAACGAAAATGAAACTGATACATAACACCAGAAAAGACAGCTGAAGTTTCTGGGACATGTAATGAGGAAGGATGTCTTGGAGAATCTGATACTCACAAGGTGGATAGAGGGAAGGAGAGACAGGGGGAAGCAGCAAATGACATAGTTGATGAAATTCACTGGGGAACACTCATTTTGTTGCATTTTAAAAAGACCTTACTATCCAAGCCCGTCAGAAAGGTGGCTCACTGCCTACATCTGTTCTTTTATCCTTCGTTATGTTCCGGAAGTGCCAAATATTCCTCTCCTTATTATGTGCCCAAGAAATTTCAATTGCTTCTTTTTCAGTTTATGCATAAAATACATTTTCCCTTTATTTTCTTCAAGACTTTATTATTGCTTCTATGGTATCCCCAGTATTCTGTAGAATCGCCTTTTTTTATCCGTGGCAAAATTGTCCAGCATTTACAGTTACATACAAGCATTGATATTACATAGCACCTTAATAAAACTTTTAATTGTTTATAATAATTTTTCTTGTTTCTTCTTCTTCTTCTTCTTCTTCTTCTTCTTCTTCTTCTTCTTCTTCTTCTTCTTCTTCTTCTTCTTCTTCTATGTGTCTTTTTCTTTCAGGATGTAGGGGGCTCTTAGCACACTTTCTCCTGTTACAACAGGCAACCCTCGTTCTGTCATCCACCATTTCAGACCCTTTAGATATGTTATCTGCTGTTTTCCCCTGTCTCTTTTCCCCCTCTATCTGGCCTGTTAGTATCAGGTTTTCTAAGCCCTCCTTCCTCATTGCATGTCCCAGGAATTTTAGATGTTTCTTCCTGATCCTCAGTATTAATGTCCTTTTCGTTTCCATTTCTTCCAAAATCTCATCATTGCTCACATGCTCGATCCATGATATCCGCAGCATCTATCTGTAGAACCACATTTCAATTGCTTCATCTTAGATTATATTGTCCAGCATTCACTGCCATATTGAAGAACTGACATCGCATAGCAATCCAGTACTCCTTTCTTTGTTTCTAGCGAAATTGTCCTGTTTCTTAATGCTCTTCTTAGCTCCTGGAATATTTCCTTGTGCTTTTGGATCTCAGGAATATAAATGTAAAAAAACTGCTGTTTCCACAAAGTGAGGGGTCAGTTTATATATTGATTGTAATATGGAACTGACCCCCACTTTATATCCAGTATGCTTCTGTAGAACCAAATTTCAGCTGCATCAAGTTTGACGTTCATCTTTAATGATATTGTCCAGCATTCACTGCCATATTGAAGAACTGACAACGCATAGCATTCCAGTGCTCTCTTCTTTGTTTCTAGCAAAATCTTTCTGACCCTTAATACTATATTCAGCTTCTGGAGCGCATCCTTCGCCATGCCAATTGACCTTTGGATCACTGTGTTGCACTTTCCGTCTCCTGTTAGAACACTTTCCAGGTATTTAACTTTTGCACCTGCTTGAAATATCCCGCACTTGTATGTGGCATTTTGTGCTCCTTCTTTTGTTGATGACCATGCATTCAGTTTTCTTGTAGTTTCCAGAAGGAATTTTCTCTTATTTCAGTGCGCGTACAGATGTTATTTATTAATATACTTACAAATATTTATCCAAGTTTCTTTCGGAAATAATATATATTTACTGTCGTTCTTTTCGTTCTTTTACATTTTATTTAACTCATTGCAACTTTCCCTGCTTTGTCCTTATCATCTGATTCTGAGGCCAAGGAAGAAATCCAAGTGTTATCAGTAGACCCAAAGAAAGTATATATATTCCTATCAGTAAATTGAAAACTTCGACACAGGAGCCAGCTCAACAGCGTACCAAAGCTGACTGTTCGTGGGTTATAATAATTCATTAACAATATCAAGATGCTGCAGTCTATAGAATATCATACCCCAAGAAATCATACCCCAGAATCCGGATTACTGGAATTACATTGACGATACAAAGTGAGAAACTCATGCGATGTAATTAAATAAGGATTCGGCGTAAAACTTGTAGAGCCCAGGTATAGATAATACGCTTATCTTCCGACGGCCTCCGTTGCAATAAAAGAGAAAGATTACTATAAGTCTCAAAAAATATTAGTTTTGTTTTTAATAACAATCCCTTGCTATCAGTCATGCTTTTATTAATTTTTGGCCACTGTCGATCAGTTTTCAGCTTTTCAATATAATAGCCGTCCATTTGTTTTCCTGTACTCTCGTCTTCTCGGGCGACTAGTTGCAGACACGTGTCCAGACATATTTGTGCTTACAGTAAATGCTTGATTTAGCGTCTGGTGAGCTTATTTTGAATAGATTCTTCTCCTATTCTTCTATATGCAGTGTCCCTTCAGGACGTGGGCGATCATAAACTTCCACATCTCCCTATCACTTGTAGCTCTTAATACTTCTTCTCCTGTTATCCCACTCAATCTCCGCTCTAACATCCATCTGCTCAACTCCATCAAGTATGTCTTGCGTTGATTTCTCGTGTCTCTCCTCCCATCTATACGTCTCATGAGCATCAGGTTCTCCAAGCCCTCCTTCCTTACTAAACTTCAGCTGTATTTTTATGATGTTAAGTATCAGTTTCTTTCTCGTGTCCATTCTCTCCAAAACCTCGTCGTTGCTCACGGGTTCTGTCCACCGTATCCTCAGTATCCTTCTGTAGAATCATATTTCCGATGTTTTGAAGTCTTTCCATCATCTTTGATGAGATTTTCCAGCATTCGCTGCTATATTGATCAATAGAAATCACAAAACAATCCAGTACTTTTTTTTGCTTACAGAGAAGATTTCCTGTCTCTTAATGTTCTACTTAGCTTCTGAAATGCATTCTTGGTCATGTCAGTACGCCTTCGGATCTCCGTATCGAAATTTCCGACTTCTGTTAGAACACTTCCCCAGGTATTTAAATTTCTGAACTTGTTTGATGTTAGTACCCTCATCTTGCAATTGGTATTTTAGGCTCCTCTTTTTATTGATACATTCAGTTTTTAAAACTTTACATGTAGTCTTTTATTTCCGTTTTCTTTAACTACTTTTGTAGGAGGTATTGTAGTTTCTTTTCTGTATCTGCTATCAGCACTGTATCATCTTCCTATCATATTTGTTCAGAGTGCAGCCGCCAATGACGAATCCCAGCAGGACTTCTAGAGCTCTCACAAATGTCTCGTCGTAAAGATTGAATAGATCTGGCAAGAAGACACATCCTTGCTAATCATTGACGAATAGAGGTAGTTTCGATAAATGTTTGGGAAGGGCATTGCTAATTAGGATGTGCGTTGTGGTACAGTGAATATCGGCTCGGAACAAGAAACCGGGGAGCCGAGTTCGAATTCCAGTTGAATCCATTGCATTCACTTACGCGCAAATACCCTTGGGAAAGGTATTAATCCGTCTCTTCCTTCCAGTTATGGGTTAAATAGCAGGACAGATTGGGTTCTATAGCCTTGGTCGGCAACCAATCTACTGCAGAAAGCAATGGCAACCTACTGCGGGATAATCTTCTGCCCAGTCAGTCATGTCTCTTTCGAGACATGATCGCCCAAGCATGTATCACCTATGGCACTTAACTGACTGACTGATTGCTAATTATAGAACAGTAAAAATGAATAGTAAAATTTCGTTTAAAAATCTATGTTAACAAGTAGAGGTAAGAAAGTGTAATTAGTATTAACAATTCAAAATATAGGAGTAAATTTAATGAAGAAAGAAAAAAATGGACGAACATACCAGAAAGAGTAGCCGCAAATGAAGATTCAAGAAACGAGTGCAACTCGGATTTTCTTATTAAATAGGCGAGGGCGGGAAAATGAACTCTTCCCATTGGCTAGAGTCAAAAATAAAAAGTACGAAATTCTGCCGAAAAGAAAATTTAAATTCCAAACAAGGTAGCACAAAAGTAAGGAGCCGGCTTGGTACTTCTGGACCGAAAGTCGGGGTTACTGCCAGGGCCGATATGATGCTTAAAAACCCGAAATCGGCAATAAAGGCAGGACATCACTGAAGAACTCCTTTAAGCATCAAATATGTATTTATGGACTGTATTAAACTACTTTCTCTTTTGTGTATTTGCTGGAATCGTTTCCTGTCCGTAGTCTGCCATTTTTTTCTTTAAATTGAAATAAGCATTACGTTTGCTTCTTAAATATACTCGTTTAATCTGGGGCGTGGAGTTTAAATTCTTTAATTAAAGTGGAGTGTTTACTCAAGAGGAGGCATTAAATCTAACGCTTACAGTATTCCACAGCTACGGAGGTCAACTGTGATTAATACTGCAACTATGATTATCGGGTTTTAGTTACAGTTCCTGTGAGGGATCGTAAGGAACAATTTGAAAGGTTTCACACTCTCCGTCACGATGACTTGTGCCTTCGTGCTAACACAAGCATAGATCGTTTCAATTACAAGTCTTTGTTCAACAAGTACTATAATCATCGGGCATTTTCAAATGATACTCACACTGGATTCACCTTCCTAGACCGATAATATTAAAATAGTCACCTCGCTAGCAAACCAAACAAGGTCAGATTTGAACCCGGAGTTCATGTTCAGAAAGTGAACATTATAACTACTCAGCTACACGTAGCTTTACAATATATTTATGTAGCGATTACATAAATATTACATTTACATAATATGTGTAATATAAACATGTTTTCAGTAACATTTTAATAATGACAACTGAAAATAGCTTTCTTCACCATTTCCAATGCAAATATATAGTAAAATAATAAACAATGCATTTCTACTATAAAATAATTTAAAAACCACTTACAATATAATTGTGTTATACTATGACTTAATTCCTTACCATTAACAGCCACTTTTATTCTGATTTTCAAAAAAATTATTATAGCAAAACATTAGCAATGCATTTACATTATACACCTTGTGCGAGCCGAATATCTAAGAACAAATAATAAAATAAAGGAAAATCTTGGAATTTAATCAAAGAGAATCGGTATAGATGTTTCGTCACTTAATTGCCATACGTGATACACGTTAGGTAGATCATGTCTTGAAAGAGACATGACTGACTGGACAGAAAATTTTCCCGCAGTAGGTCGTCATTATTTTTTGCGGTAGACTCATTGCCAACCAAATTTATAGAAACCAAATCTGTTCTGCTATTTAACCCATAGTTGGGGGAGAAGAGTTGGATTAATACCTTTCCAAGGGTATTTAACATTCATTTAATAAGCTTAACTTAATAAGGCAAACGCCCAAGATCCATTGCACCAACGTGTAATAATTTGCAATGCACAGAGCTACCTCGTTGTACAAGAGAGTAATCTCATTGCTATTAGATAATTCTTCAGATTATATTGTCCACAATTAGATTCTTCGAGATATAACTGTATTTGAAATGTGACGTGTCATAGTAGCAAGACAATCGTTTACCAACAACACTTTCTCTTCAGTGACTCGTCTTCAGAAAAACAAAAACGCATATTTAAGAAGACGCTAATCTTTGAAAAAAACAAAACAAAAAAAAAACATGGCAACATATAATCTGTAAAACCAGCGTTGATGAGAAGCAGCAAAAAGATAAATCCCAAGATTTACAACAAGTTCATCCTCATCATATTCCTGAAACCTAATCCAGCAACTAAGCTTGACAAGAAATGAAACAACTTCGCAGAAAAATATTTTATGAAACCAAAATATACAAGTATAAGTATATCTGAGTTAATATTCCTGCATTTTTGAATGTTCATATAAGGAGAAACATAACGGAATTTCGGTGGGAATTTAGAAGCAAAGGCTTTATACACACAGGCACTCCTTCACTAACCCTAATTTAAAGTATCAAACAGCCCTTTCCCGAAAATACTGGGAATGGAAAGAAAATAACCTAAATCCACAGATAAAGTGGAAACTGATAGGCAAGGCAAGTACTCCTAATAGCTTAAGAGATAGATGTAAAAAAATGTAAAAAAAATTAAGATTTTGAAATTTCAATATCAGAATGTACTTCTGAATAAACGTAGTGAAATCATTAGTATGTGTCGTCACAGGAATAAATTTAAATTGCAATGATTATTTCATTCTTCTAGTTAGTCACAACTGAAATTTTGTAAAATCTGGCGAAGCAATTATCTTTTCCATCCTAACTACAATGGTCAAGTCACATGCCTCCCACTACCATAAGAGAAATTACTACTAAGATTCCTCTAGGTTAACCCTATAATAGCCTACATTCTCCCACTCCTTTCTTTACTAGGCCCTGCCTCCGGCATTAGAATTTTTTCTCATTCTTTATTAAACGAGGTTGACAATGCATGTCTTAAACTGATATGAACTAAATTTTATCAGGATTTATATATATATATATATATATATATAAATGTATGTATATTCATGCATGTATATGTATATATATTTATACATGCGTGTGTGAATATTCCTGTATAATGTGCATGTGTGAGTATATATATATATATGTGAGTATATATATATATATATATATATATATATATATATATATATTCACAGGGTCTGCTCTGCTTAAGTATTAAGCGCTTTTTTGTTATTGATTACGCATCTCGGGTTTTTTCTTTGGGCTACATGATGGCTTGGTCCAAATTGCTTTGGCTGACGTTCATGTGCTGAGCTCTGTCTTTTTTTCTAACCATTTCTTCCTTCCGCGTATATACGCGGAGGGATTTTCGAAACGAGTATAGTGATAAGTTTGCATTTTTATATATATATATATATATATATATATATATATATATATATATATATAAAAGCATGTGGACATTCATGTATACGTATTCGTGTTAGTATCCATAATCACATTAAGCACTAATGCGTATGTCGTATGCTTACATGCCTGTATGTAAATTTTCAGAAGTGTGTCAAATTTAACAGAAAACAGAATAAACGTGTCGAGTTCGAACTTCCTACTGAACCCGTTTGTATTCACTTTGCACCAATGAATTTAGGAAAGTGATTAATGAATCTTTTCTCTCTATCTTTAAGAAAAATAACAAGGCAGATATGGTTGTCTAGACTTAGCAAGCAATTCTAAGTTAATATTGTAGATATAACAATAGCAAAACTGTTCTAAAATCTTCATAAAAAACAATCAAAATGATACATAGATACAAAAGAAAAAAACGCTGTGGAGAACCATAATCTACTGCATCTTTAAGAGACGTGTTTTTTTCTATTTGCGTGTATGTGTGTGTTTGTATTTGTGTGGTTTTGAAAAGGAGGAATTTGAAAGGCGAATGAATCAATCAAAATTAGAAGCTTGTTTATTTTCTACTCGGCCAAATAAAAATATTTTCATTGGACATTCAAAAGGTGATTCCTGGGAAGAAGACAATAAAATCAAAAGGAGGCAAGCAGAATTAAATGATACAAAACCTTTACAAATATAATCAGTCATTCGTGGTACATATTTAAATGATCATGTCTCGAAAGAAACAAGACTGACCGGGCAAAAGATTTTTCCCGCAGTAGTTTGCTATTACTTTCTGCGGCAGATCAATTGCCAACTGAGGCTATAAAACACAATCTGTCTTGCTATTTAACCCATAGGCTGGAGGAAGAAGCTTTAATACTTTTCCCAAGAATATTTGCGCGAGAGTAATTCTTCTGGAACAACAAATTCTTCTGGAATTCGAACTCGGCTCTCTGATTTCTCGTCCTGAGCCGATATTCACTGCACTATAATGCACATCAATTTAAAAAGTAGCAAAATTGGAAAAAAGAGAAAGATTACATTAAAAGAGAGAGAGAGAGAGAGAGAGAGAGAGAGAGAGACAGACAGACAGACAGACAGACAGACAGACAGACAGACAGACAGAGAAAGAGAGAGCAAACATGTACAGAATGTTAAAAATATCTGGGAAGTGTTTTGCCGGTGGCTGGAATATTTTTTTTACTGGAACCTGATGGCAGTTTTGTGAAGAGAAAGATGCTTTTCCAGAATCTCAGCAAAATACGAGCCACTAAGAAATTTTTGTTAGAAAAAAAACGAGTGCAGAATCGCTTATCATTCTTCTTATATTGCAGCCAATAATAGACAATTTTCACGCAGACGATGAGAAAACTTGAGGCAACAGAAAATATATACACTGCCGGTCATAATTATTAGGCAACCACAGTGCTTTAAAAAAACGATGTATTTCATACTATTTTTGGGTATTTATTGCCAAGTGAATAATTGTAAATGAAAATAGAATGGTTCTTTTGTTAACACTGAAAAATAACATGTGCACCAAATGAATTTATAAATATTTAATAATTACCTATATTGCAGTTTCATCAATGAAAAAATGAAAACAATTTAGGGTAATTCGGTCTAGTTCATCTTTGCTTCCTTGCCTTGTAAAACTTTGCAAAGTAATAATAACAAATGAACGATTCTATTTTCATTTATAATTATCCACTTGGCAATAAATACTAAAAAAGGTATGATATACACTATTTCTTTAAAAAAAATTGGACTAGCCTAATAATTATGGCAGGTAGTGTATATTTAAGGCAAAAGGGACGATGGATGCAAGAAGCCTCTAATTTCTGAAGAGCTTTGTTTGGTTTGGATGGCGTAAAAATGTGGGAGGGATAATAAAACGACAAGCATTAATAGGAGGCAAAAATTAAAAGAAACCGGATGAGCCATGAAAATAAACATCTCGAATTAGAAGACGTTTTTACTGATATGGTTAAAAGATTTTCCAATATTATTTCTGCAAGGTGTTTCTGCTATTTTGGCCCTCTCCAAGAAGTAGTTTTTGTTTTCTTGTTCAATTGGTGTATGTTTAGTTTTTTTTTTGACGTCGTATTTTGATAGTTTTTAATGTTATGGTGATTTCCTAAGTAAGATGTGGCACAAGGTAGAAGTATGGGGTACCCATATTCACTATTCAATCGTAAATGATCTCGTAAGACAAACTTGCTAACGATTATAGCACATCAAAGTGCCCTAGCTTTTAATTATGTCTTAAATGTAATTTTTTTTTCATGTCACCTGTTGTGATATAAATTTTGAATTTGAATTTTTATCATATGATGATGGGATATTTTCAGAAGGATGTTAATTCTTTATTATTTTTTTTGTTAAAAATATTTATAATTGAAAAAAGGACTGAGCTTAAAATTCCCGGTCAGAAAGCACAACGAAGTGTTAATAACACAAAAATGAGATTATTTCGAATGCGAGTAACGTAAATAATACAAAATTTAATTTTGGAAGATATTGTCAAAATATATTTAAATATATTGTTTCCGATGTTGAATAACATTTTTTTATTATATATTGATTTTTTTTTTGTATAATTATTGCTTTGCATATCTTTTTAGGGGTTACTGTTGGATACGTTTTAAAAGTTTTCACCTTAGGAAGATCAAGAAGTCATTTATCTCGAAAATCTTCCGAGGAAGTGAAGGTAGGTAAAATTGGGAATTAGGCGAAGTTTTAAAACATTGTGGACAGTTTACACATTTTGATAATATTGTAATTTTTCTTTTATGTTTTGAATAAAAAAATTTCTTTTCACATTTATTTCTTTATAAGATAGTAAATGATAAATCTTTACAAAAGATGAATCATTTTATATTCTTAAAAAACCCTAAAATCTGAAGACGTGAATGTTTAACATAAAACTTATTGCATTGTAGACATTTTACATATTTTTGATAATATTGTCATTTTCCTTTAAGTTTTGAATAACAAGATTTCTCTTCATATTTGTAGGGTGCGTCGGCCATGCCTGATACAAGGCCACTTCCAAACATAGCCGACAATCACCACATTTTTGAATATCAGAAGGTTGATTGTTGAATGTTGAAATGTAGAAGAATAAAATATTTCGTGTGAACATTAAAGTAAAATTCTCATTAACAGAATAACAAAATTGTAAGAAGAAAAATGTAATGTTCATAGAGAAAATGCATGTAGTTAATTGTTCAAAGAGAAATATAAGTATTTAAATGTCCCACAGAATTTCAGAGTTCATAGTTGATAGTAGCAGAATGCGTGTATGTAAAAATATTTAAAAGGTTGCTAACAAAAGTCTGTGCTCTTTTTCCTTTTTATGACCTGAGAAAAAGTGAAGAGGAAAGTCAGGCAATAAAGAAGATTGTACTTATCAGAGTCCATTGAAGTATCTTGTTGTTTTCTTTGACAGGTGTGTAAGTAAAAATGAAGAAAGGAAAATTGGAAGGCGATGTGATGCGCCCTTACGTCCGGGTCGGCTTCTTCAAATTTATTCCTTACATTATGTCGAGGTATTTCAGATTCGCTCCCATGTCGGACTGACTTGACTGGTCAAGAAACGTGGTTTAAGTAGTGAAATTTATCACATGACTAGACCTAAACTGCATACCCATCTTCTAGGTGTTAAGGAAAAATTAACTGGGGTCATAGGTCAATTTGGTATTTCCTATCTAATCAGAATCCAGAATATTACTTTTCATACTGACTTGTGAAATTTGCTTTGGTCTGGGTTTTTCCAAAATGTTTTTAGTAGTTTTAGTCCATTTTTGCGGGTGTACAATTTTACTTTTCTTGCTTGAGTTAATTTTTAGATGATATAGGATTTGTATTCTATACATTTTTTCTTTATAGTATGGTAAATAATAAATCTATATAAAAGATAAATAATTTAATACTCTAGAATATTGTAACATTATAGCGGTATCAATCTAAAAAACCGTCCTTTTGAAACACGGTTTTTTTGAGCACGAAGTCTATGTTTTCCCCATTTTCTATCAGGTAAGTAATTCCTGAAAGAAACAGTTTCTTTTGTTCCCTAAACTAAATTCCTAATTAATTTGCCTATAGAATAAAGTAACAATCACTTCATAGTCTCCAGTTAATTGATTGCGCACGGGAAGAAGTCTACAAACTTTCAAAGAGGTGATCTTTGTCGATCTAGGTGGGTTTAGCCGATGTCTAACTGCATTATTATAGCCTATTCTAATTTAAAAAATCTTAACCGATCAACATTGTACCGAGATGGTAGCAAGCAATAAAAAATTAAAAAGAAACTTTTGAGGTGATTCCTTACCTTATCTATATCTGAAAATTATATAATATGCCGGAAACAGTCTCTCTTTGAGGCAATTGTTAAGGAGTCTCTCACAACCATAGCTTTTGTATCGAGATGGATCCTCATTTGGTGAGTGATATTCTAACTCGTTCTAGGCATGCAACCAGATGTAGGTATTGGCATTTGATCTTAGATAAAAATCTGGAATTTGAAAGTTTATGACTTTTTGCCGGATGAACCTAAAGTTAGTAAATATTTCGGGGCTGTCGGGTGGGCGAAATATTAGTTGATGTCATCTTTCTTAAAAGTAAAATTCAGAATTCGTTGGAAGTGAATTAACGAGCAAGTGGGAAAAAGAAAAACCAACAAATCAACACGCATGCATATGAAATTTCTCACATGTTCACCGACCACTTATCTTTATATACACAGCATTTTTTTCGGCCGTCAGAGAGACAAACGGATCACGATATGTAAAGTTACAATTTATTCTCCTGAAGAAAATCAACTAACTCATTCCCAAATAAGAAATGTTGAAAGGTTCTACAATATAATTGTATTGAACAACTTTTAATACAACTATGTACTCTAATTTAACTATGACCAAAAACTAAGTAACTAACTAACTAACTAACAATATATATATATATATATATATATATATATATATATATATATATATATCCAAGTATACTTATTATTATTCATAAATTATGCCATAAATATGTTATAATATCACTACAAAAGTAGCTATTTTGTTTCGACACTTCTTGTGTCTTATCAAGTGATGAGGTTTGCGATTTGAAATAAACTTCATCACTTGATAAAACACAAGAAGTGTCGAAACAAAGTAGCTACTTTTGTAGTGACATTATAACATATTTATGTTATAATTTATGAATAAATATTATATATATATATATATATATATATATATATATATGGAAAAAGTGGGAAAACTGTGAACGTGTTGTTTAAAGTGTAGCGTTATTGTTATTGTCATTATTAATATTACTTGCTTTTTGTATAATACATTAAGTGTCGATAATGGTATTTGTGTCGCTACCAATGTTTTGAGTCCAAAGTTGACTCTATTCAGGTGAATATATATATATATATATATATATATATATATATATATATATATATATATATATATTAATCATATCACCCCAAGCAAGGCGATAACGCCACTGATGCGCAGGGGGCTTCGTAAGGGTAAAAAGAATAGGAAAGAGAAAGCCGGAAACCACATCCTAAACAGGAAACAAGGGATGAGCCTCTTCACCTGTTCAATAGACGTGGGTGGAGTGTGAACCGGGCGATAGTTTAGTCTATCTACTCCAATTGAAAAAAATAAAAAAATAAAAAGAAAAAAGAAAAGAAAAGAGTGAAAAGATTGGAAAATAGAAAACTGGAAACCGCATCCTAAACAGGAAACAAGGGATGAGCCTCTTCACCTGTTCAATAGATGTGAAAAGTGTATGCATATAATAATAAATATCAATATCAATATCAATATATATATATATGCAATTTGTTATATATATTATATTGTTTACATATTATATATGCGTGGTACTTATTTAAAAGCGCTCAATATCAGTGATAGAGCAGACATATTCATATAGATAGGTGTGAGTTTGTAACTCTGGGTTTCACACTTTTGCGATCGTCAGACAAACGTTTCTCTGACGATCGCAAAAGCTTGAAACCCAGGGTTACAAACTCACATCTATCTATCTATCTATCTATCTATCTATCTATCTATCTATCTATCTATCTATCTAAAATTCTTTATTTGGGTAGCAATCTTTCATTTAAACATGTTTCGTCAAAAACTACAGACAAGGATGATTTTATTAATTTTTGATTTAATTTTTCCAGTATTCTTACATGTTTTCTTTAATTGCTGAAAATAAGGAATGTAAAACTCTTCCTTAACTTTCGACTTTCCAAGCGTTTTCAGACTCTTCACAGGCCATTTTCAAGGATGTTATTTTTCCAGTGTTGTTATATCTTAATGTTTGATTGCAATGTAATTTTTTTTCTGTTTTAAGTGATCTTTTTGTTTTTTGAAAAGGAGAGTTCTTTAAAACTGTCACGTGATACGAGCATCGTGTGAGCGTCTGTCCATTTTTTAAAAAAACTTTCAAAACTCCATTTGCTCTGTTAGATAGAGTAAGGTTGATAGTAGTAAAATATTGTTTGATATATAGTGCCTTTCTTATAGCGAGGTGTCTTTGATATCGTGATTGAAAGTGTAGTTTTGTATTTTCAACCAAACTTTTTCTAAAGTGTTTGTGTAAGTTATGGGTTAATGTTTTTTATTGCACTATTATTACTAGATAGATTGCATGTAAGGCGTCTTCTCAGGGAAGTGCTGGCATGGCCAATATAGATAAATGATTTATGACAAGAAAGACACAAAGATATTCTACAAAATACAATGAATACGACTGAATGGATAACTAGAGAACGTCATCTCAATCACCTCAATAGCACATTAGAACTAAGCAAAAAACAAAATATTACTAAAAGACTTCGCAATCTGTGTAAAGAAAAATTCTATTACCTAATGGTAATTGTATATTTATAACCTTGTCCGACTAAAAACTCACTGACAATCAAATAGAATTATTGAACATGGGCCCGAATTTCCACCTCCAGCCTCCATATGACTCCAATCAAAAGAAAACTGAAAGCTCTACTAATCTATCCAACAGTTAAAAACAGAAAATTGAATAACAGGACACTCAAATCTGAAAGATTTTCTAAAAAGCTGAAGGATTAAAAAACCGTTCTCTACAACAACAAACACAATAATACGCTCACAAACAAACATCTTTTATTATAACCAAATGCACATGAATTATAAACTGGACAAATTTACTATACAAAATATTATTAAACACCATATTTCTGCAGGAATTCTTCAAAAGCATGTAAAATGTATAATATATCATAGACAATGGAAGACAGAAAAACTTGTTTTTTCTAATAATACTAACCCTATAAAATCCAAACTAGCGATGACTAATATAGTGTATGAATTTCAATGCCCTATACAAGATTGTGTTTTTTGTCAAAAATCAATTACCTATAGTGGCCATACTACCACTTCGCTGAATAGCCGCCTTACATGACATTTTGGTTAAAAATTTGGTTAAAAATACAAAAATACTATTTAAATTACAATATCAAAGAAACCTCGCTATAAGAGCAAGAGTATATATCAAACAGTTTTACCTACCATCGACCTTACGCTATTTAACAGTAAGAAATGGAGTTTTGAAATAGAAAAAATAGACAGACGCCCACACGATGCCCGCCGCGCGTATCACGTGACAGTTTTAAAGAACTCTCCTTTTCAAAACAAAAACAAAACACTAAAAACAAAAAATTACATTACAGTCAAACATTAGGCGATAACAACACTGGAAAAATAACATCTTTGAAAATGGCCTGTGAAGAAGCTGAAAGCGCTTGGGAAGTTCAAATTTATGGAACATTTTTACATTCCTTATGTCCACCAAAAAGAAAACATGTAAGAAAAATTAATTCAAAATGTAATAAAATCTTTGTTGTTGGCAGTTTTTAACGAAACATGTTCAAATGAAAGAATGAAAGATTGCTGCCATATATAGTCATCTGCAGATATATATATATATATATATATATATATATTAAAAATGTGTAGCCACGATTACATGCATTAAAAATGGTTTTCTTGTTTAAACTCAATGTTAGTCTAGATTATAGAGAGCAACCCTAAATGTCAGTTGGAAACAAAACTAATGGAGTGGTATCAAGAGATTACGGACAGTTGAAAGTGACTGTGGCCTAGTGGCCATGACTCGAGAAGTAAAGAGAAATTTGAACATTAGCTTTTACCAAAGCATTAGAAAGGATCAAGCAATAGACGAACAAGAACGTTCATCGATCAGCACATAGACTACACTGGAATCAGAAAAGAAAAAACTGCTTAGGACGATGGGTGAGAAAAATGGTTGGAAAGAAATGGTCGACTGTGTTTATTTGAGGATGATCGGATAGATATATATATATAATACTGTTAGATAGATAGATAGATAGATAGATAGATAGATAGATAGATAGATAAACAGACTGAGATAGAGAGATATGAACAGACTGAGATAGATAGATAGATAGATAGATAGATAGATAGATAGATAGATAGATAGATAGATAAACAGACTGAGATAGAGAGATATGAACAGACTGAGATAGATAGATAGATAGATAGATAGATAGATAGATAGATAGATAGATAGATAGATATCTTTGTAGGCATATACACCGAAATTGGGCACCTCGAGGTGGTGTAATGGTTATCAAGTTTATCTCACTAGAATCATAACAACTGAGTAGTGAATTCGATCCCTACTATGTGCCCCTTACTTTCGACCTTGTGCCACATTTAAGCTACGCTTAGTAAATCACCATACGCACCGAAGTTCGAATAAAAAATAATGGCGAAAAGATTTACATTGATGTACTGTGATAAAGAAGTTAATAAACGAAAAACCCAATTTTTACATAAAGAATTATACTCAGAAAACGCTCTCAAGTTGAAAGCCCCACTAAGCGCACGCACACACACACACACACACACACACACACACAGATAGATAGATAGATAGATAGAGAGAGAGAGAGAGAGAGAGAGAGAGAGAGAATAAATTATTCAAGGCATTTTTTCGAAATATTTTGAATTCATATTCTCCTGGAATGACTTGCCAGATAGTTCTAAAATCCAACGAAAGACAGACCCACCAAAAACAAACAAAACAAAAGAAACAAAAATATAACAAAACAAAAACAAACGGAAAGAAAGAGAAAAAAATCTGTATCCCGTTGATCCTTAGTGTGACAAAAAGATTAACAGCTTTCCCAAATTTATTTGTGCGTAATTGAATGCAACGAATTCAACTGGATCTGAAATCAGAGAACCGAGTTTCAATTTCAGCTGAATTCATTTGCATTCGCAAATATCCTTGGGAAATGTATTAATCCGTCTCTTCCCTCAACCTACGGGTTAAATAACAGGATAGATCGAGTTTCATAGCTTTAGTTGGCAACCAGTCTACCGCAGAAAATAATGGCAACCGATTGCGGGAAAATCTTCTACCCAGTCAATCATGAATCAAAAGAGAAATGATCTCCCAAACGTGTATCACTTATTGCAATTAACTGATTGACTGATGCTGATGTCACAGATTTCAGCGTTACGTCTTCGGTTTCCTTTGCTGATAATTAGCCTCCACCTCGTCCACTCCGACCAGCTCCGCACCATTTCTCCGTTTAGTAATGGAAAGAATTAATATTTGTCTATATTTTTGAGATGTGATCGTATTTAGAGTATTTACATTATTCGAACTACTGACCTCACCTTTGCTGCTTTTTGTACGACATTTTGGCCATTGTACGCACCAGCCTTCTTCAGGTGCTAGATGGGGGGATGATATACCCTAGTGATCGTAATAAGGGGTTCGGTTCGAAATCCCTAGCACCTAAGTTAGGTAGGAGCGTACAACGCCGAAACGTCGTACAAATGGAAACAAAGATGAGGACAATAGTCCGAATAATGTAAATACTTTAAATATTTGTCGTTTTTTATTTTGTCAAATACACTGTATAGTAGGGTCTGTTGGGCAACCGTCTGTTAAAAAACGAACATCATGACGCAATTCCCTCTGCCAGAATATTACTTCATCTCAGAAATATAGAAAAATACTAAAGAATCGGCACAGACTCGATACACCAAAAATATGGAGGGAGATGATATACCCCAGTGATTGCAATAAAGGGCTCGGTTCGAAATTCCTAGTAACTGAAGAAGGCCGGAGCGCACAATGGCCGAAACGTCGTACAAATGGCAACAAAGATGCGGACAATAGTTCGAATAATGTAAATACTAGAGATAATTAAGTCTCTAATGTAATGTTTATTTACACTAACAATTTTCTTCCACGCCCATCGATATAAATAAACAAGCGAATATAAAAACAAAAATGAACACCCCCACACATAATCTGGTAAAATACTTTGGCAAATATGGATCTTCCTGCTCCCAAAGAGTTTCAAGAGGGGCGATATTTCCATGACACTGCTTTTTTGCCTACCTTCACCTTTCAGCAATATTGTTTCTCTTCTTCTCTATGTGCCGTGTCCTTTCAGAACGTAGGCGATCATGATCCCCCACTTGCCACCATCTTTTGTCGCTCTCTTGGTATCTCTCTACATCAAGTGCCTTGACGAAGTAGTGCTTCTCAAGCTTCTGGAAGACCTATGTCTTGCAAAAGGAGTCTGTACCCTGTTTCACATGTAGGAGATATCACTCATGGCTGTCAGATATTTTCTAAGACCACATCTTACATATGGTTACCTAAATTCCTAACTGCTGCACCAACTTTGATTGTGTTTGGAGCATAATTGAGCAAAAGACTAACAAAACTCCTTGTAACTCTAAAGAAGAACTGAAACCAAGGGTTATGGCAGCATCCAGCAACTTAAACAAGCGATTTTATTAAATAAATGTATTCTTTACTATTCTGAGATGTGTAATTTTGATAAATACACTACTGATCAAACATTTAAGACCACTTAAAAATCTTTAAAAAGAAATTGGATTGCAGCATTCTCCTGTTGGAATAACCATCCATTTCCACACAAACGATGGCCCTCCGTCATCAAAGATGCTTTTTGTAGCATGTTAACACAACCAGCCGCTCTCTGACGACCCTGCATCACCTGGAGCTCCATCGTTCCTCTGTAAGAAAAGGCACCCCATACCATTAGGAACCCTCCACCACTATGACGTGCGGAGAAAATTTCAGGAGGCATGTTTTTGTTATACCAATACCGTTGGAAGCCATCAGGACCATCGGGATTGAATTTTTTCTCATCAGAAAACAGGACTTTCTTCCACTTCTCAACGTCCCATGTTTGGTATTCACGACCAAACTTTAAGGGGTCCAACTTGTGACGTGGAAGCAGCCGAGGAATTTGTTTATGCTTTTTATTTACCATGCCTTTTTGTCTTAAGTGTCGTCTGATGGTTACGGGACTGCAATCAGCATCTGTGACTGCCTTAATTTGACTAGAAGAAAGTCCCCCGTCTTTCATAACAACCCGTCTTATTCTCCTACTCAATGCAGGAGAAATTTTGGGGGGGCCTACCAGAGGATTTTGCTTTCCCATAATTCTCACTGTTCTTTAGAAAGTTACAAATCACAGTTTTACTGCGATTTACCTTAGCTGCGATCGCCCGCTGTGACAAACCTTGCTTATGGAATTCTAGAATTCGAGAACGCTCAACTTTGGTAAGTTTGCTTGCTTTAGGCATGGTAACACCTTTATGCAGTGATTGCTAATCTCTAACTGAACTAAAAACATTGGAATTGCCATAGATCTAACAATTTATACCCCTGGTCTTATAATTTTGATTATGTGTATATCACCTCATTTTATAAAAATGTAAATTTTTAAATAAAATGTTTGGAATGTAGCTTTTTGTTTCCATAACCTTTTAAATTGTAGTATTGGTAACTTTAAGTGGGAGGAGTTTAAAATCTATCCATGAAAAAAAAATTCTGTTTAAAGATTTTTAAGAGGTCTTAAATTTTTGATCGGGAGTGTATACCGGTTAAAATGATATGTCACTGTTATTTTCATTTTTGTGTAAGTTAGAAGACAATTTATCCATTGCACCTTGTAGTTTCAAGATATACTATATTTATAGAGTAAAAAAGCTCAATATCCCGGATAGAACATATGTAAATATGAACACAGTGGACTCAGAGTTCAGCTCCGAATGACGACAGTTTGTTTAATTTTTTAATACAATCTTCATGCTTTATTTGGATTGCAAATGCAAACTGGACACATTATTTTCACTGTTGACGTACACCTTACAATGGATTTTATTTGCTGTTAATTTTAAGCATTTAAACGGATTACAAAAATGATGACAAAATGCTAATACAATTTTGTTTATTATTAAAAATATTTTAACAAAACAGTTTAACAATTAAGTGTATCTTTATCTTTGCAAAGGCGGATCAATCACACATATTTTATTTGCATATGGAATCCAACATTGACTACAGTTCTAATTATGTGTCTACAGCAACTTTAAACTCCTTCTAGCCATTATTTTTACATTGAAAGTTTGGTTTTCTTCAGAGCATACAAGTATTGATTCAATATTCAGCACTTTGTTGTACAAGCATGCAAAGATTTTGTAAGGTTGATATTAACTGTATTTTCTTATCACGTCTGCATTTGTAAAGACATGTTAAACATGGATAGACTCTATCAATAGAAACTCTTTACATTATTAAAATGTCTATCAGGAATTAAACAATGAGATGTTCTAGTTTCAGGAATGGCACACGTAATTAAAAAA
The DNA here is from genome assembly GCA_037127315.1 of Ascarosepion bandense. Lineage (NCBI taxonomy): Eukaryota > Metazoa > Mollusca > Cephalopoda > Sepiida > Sepiidae > Ascarosepion > Ascarosepion bandense. The sequence continues at coordinate 2,597,535 of JBBBDQ010001522.1, forward strand.
CGATTTTGTAAATCAAATTTAAAGATAAGGGAAAGATCTAACAACAAAGAAGCCTTTAGATGCAATTGCAGAATGAAAGCAACGTTATTTACGATGTTAAGGCAATTGGTGACGGAGAGAGTAAATACTACGTAGGAGTTGCCGAGAGTGAATGGAAAATACGATACTATAACCACAAAACGTGTCGGACCAACAGTAAATACAAAAGTATCCCGGTGAGGATCACAAGAATGTCAAAGATAATAACACCAAGAAAAACAAACCAAAAATAATCAAGGAAAGTTATGTGGTTGAATCCCCTGTACAATATTGATATTAAAAATAGTGTGGCAAAAATGCTTTTAAAATTTAGCGATAAACTTTTCATTAATTCACCGGAATTAAATAAATCGTTTCACAGAAATAATCTGAAATTAAGCTACAACTGTATAGAAAAATTATATTAAACTGAAAAAGAAAGATAATCCAGAAATATGTTAGCAAAGAATTCGGTAGATGTAAGAGTAAAGTAAAAAAAAGAGTGCCCTCTGAATGAAGTATGTATGACAAGGGACACTGTCTACGAAGCCAAGACAATCAGTGGTGGAGAGACTAAAATTCACATAAAGGCTACCAAGCGGGAGTGGAAAAGATAAAACCACAAAATGCGACTGACCAACTGTAGATACAGAGGAAGCACTACACTTTTCTAAGTATTAACGGAACATTATTGAATGTAGAATGGTGCCTATCATAACGTGGAAATGACCATATAGCAGTGCTTGTAAAAATAAGCGGGATATATATATATATATATATATATATATATATATATATAATGGGCTCTTTTGTCGGTTTCGATATATGAGGATCTGACAGCTTAACTGTTTCAGTTATGAAATTTAGTCTGATAATCTTAAGTAACACCTAAGACCCGCTAGTGATTTACAAAGGAGGCCACATATGGAGCAAGAGTGAGGATTGTGGAATGAGATCACTGTTAGATTGGCTGACCTTTCATATCTTGCTCTCGCTTCTTGAAGACAATTCAGACAAGTAGATAGAAAACTTTTGAGTCCACTAAAACAAGTTGATCTCCATTCTACCCGCTCCAAGGCTAAACGCTCAAGGCTCTAAGGCAAAGCGCTCAAAGATGTTATTGACAGCTAACAATTTGATCTTCAACTTGTCATTGTATCTTAGCCATGGGTGTCCTACATTCCTGTAGCCCTGATCTAACTGACTGTACATTAGAATATTGGGTATCCTGTCATCAGACATTCTCAAGACATGACCAGTCTATCTTAACTGAGACTGTATGAAAAAAGTCTCGATTCTTCTAATATGACACCTGTTAAACATGTAAACAGGAGTTTAAATATAAGGTCAATAGACACCTCCTAACACACTAACCTGCTCCCATTCTATCAAACACTCTTCCCATCTGCCCAACCCTCATCCTCGCTATTCTTACTCATCTGTCACCTTCCTCCTGACATCCCCTATGTCTAACCACTCCTTCTCTTTACCTTCCCCTATGTAGCCCCATGCGCAATAGTGGCAGTGGAATGCCTTGCTTGGGGTGAGATGATTAAAAAAAATAGATATCTTATCTTGAAGATTAACTCCACAGATTACACGCAGACAACCTTTATGGAAAACATCCAGCTGCCATATATGGTAACTGTGTGGAGTCCACGTCTCTTAGCCGTACAAAAGGATGGCAAGAGATCTTCGTATACAGTCTAATATCCCGCTCATTCCACAAGCGATGTGGAAGTTTGCCGAAAGTACTGGTAGCCTTGGCAATTCAACGCAAGATTTCATCATCTAAAGTTCCACTGTAGTCGACTTTGCTACCAAGATAGGTGAAAGACTTTTCATAGTTCAGGGATTTTTTTTCTACTTTCAATGGAAATTTGTACACTGGTAGTTTTTGTTTCTCACCAGAGAATTGTTTCGGAGTAGGACAAGGTTTGTGCACTTCTTCAGTTTTCTTAATGCACATTGCAAGACCAACTAATATATATATTTTAGAGTTGAGAATATTACTTTTTATATCACGCTTAAAGGAAGATTAGTGGTTCTTTCAAAAAAGGCAAAACATAATTTACATTAAAGATTAATCTAGATCAATGCATTTCAGTAGATTTTTTTTAATCATTTCACCCCAAGCAAGGCATTTTACTGCCACTGTTGCGCAGAGGGTTACATAGGGGAAGTGGTAAGAAAGAGTGGTTGGGGGTTACATAGGGGAAAGTGATGAGAAGGAGTGGTTAGGGGGTTACATAGAGGAAAATGATAAAAGAGTGGTTAGAGTGTTAAATAGGGGAAAGTGATGGAAGAGTGGTTAGTGGGAAACATAGGGGAAAGTGATAGGAAAAGTCAGAAAGAGGGTGATAGACGGGTAAGGATACTGAGGATGAGGGTTGCGTGGATGGGAAAATGTTTGAGAGAATGGGTGTGAGTTAGCGTGTTAGGAGGTGTCTATTGACCTTACATTTAAACTTCTGGAGATTGTAGCTATCGGGGAAGCAAGTATACGAAAGGGAATTCCACAGGCGGGAAGTGCGAGAAAAGAAGCTGTCGAAGTAGAAATCGCGGTTACATCTTGTCTGTTTCACTGTAAAAGGGCGGGACGTAGTTGCTAATCTAGTATCTCGTGCAAATTCATACCTAGAGGGCAACAGTGATTTAAGTTCATCGGAGCAGAAGCCGTGAAAGTATTTATAGAAGAGGCACAGCGAAGCTACGTCAAGCCGGATATCTATTTATGTTTACATATAACCATCAACTCATTTTCTTGTTTAATAAGTTTGAGTTATTTAAGTGTTTTAAGATAACCCATTTTTCAACAAAGCATAAATTATATCTTTCCCATTGTAAGATGTAGTTTTAGCGACAATATCCCTCGAGCTAATTAGTGTATCAATCATTCTTTAATTGCCGAAAATGTTTTGAGAAAACAGTGTTGTTTATGTATTATATCTTAAGTCATTCGAAGATGGTAGAAACGAAATTTCCAAAGAGTTTTAAAGGGACCAAAATAAGATTTGATATTGTTACTGGAATATATACTAGCTCTGTATACAACAGTGTTAGTCAGACATTGAGCGTTTAAGGGACAGATCATAGTTTTAAAAAATTCTTTGTTGTCATCGTTGGATCTGTTAAATATAGTCAGTCAGTTAAGTGCCATACGTGATACACGCTTGGACAATCATGTCTCGAAAGAGACATGACTGACTGGACAGAAGATTATCCCGCAGTAGGTTGCCATTGCTTTCTGCGATACACTGGTTGCCAGTCTAGGCTATAGAAACCAGTCTGACCTGTAATTTGACCCATATCTGGAGGGAAGAGACAGATAAATACCTTTCCCAAGGGTATTTGCGCGTATATGATTGCAACGAATTCAACTGGAATTCGAACTCAGATCTCCGATTTATCGTTCCGAGTCGATATCCACTGTACCACAACGCACATCCTGGACCACAACGATAGTATCTGTTTGATATAATACTGTTATTTTCGGATACAGATTTATCGTTGTTATTATGCACCTATAGCTGTTCTTAAAATTATTAAAGAATTTTTTTTTAATGTTAGTGAATAAGTCAGTCAGTTAAGTGCTCTACGTGATACACGCTTTGGGCGATCATGTCCCGAAAGAGATATGACTGACTCGGCAGAAGATTATCCCGCTGTAGGTTGCCATTGCTTTTCTGCGGTAGACTGGTTTCCAGAAAAGGCTATAGAACCCAATCCGTCCTGTAATTTGACTCATAGCTAGTGGGAGGAAGAGATGTATTATTAAGTAGTAATTAGTGGGGGATCAGTTTATTACTTCATAGCAATATAAAACTGATCCCCCACTTTATATCCAGTAGAAGCCTTAATCATATTTTTAACTATTATATTCTTTCAGTCAGTTAAGTGCCATACGTGATACACGCTTTGGCGATCATATCTCGAAAGAGACATGACTGACTGGGCAGAAGATTATCCCGCAGTAGGCTGCCGTTCCTTGCTGCTGTAGACTGGTTGCCGACCAAGGCTATAGAACCCAATCTGTCCTATTTAACCCATAACTGGAAGGAATAGACGGATTAAAACCTTTCCCAAGGGCATTTGCGTGTACGTGAATGCAAGGAATTCAACTAGAATTCGAACTAGGCTCCCCGAGTTCTCGTTCCGGGCCGATATTTACTGCACCACAACGCACATCCTGAATGTAAATGATTAAAATACCTATAAATTAAATTTAGGAAAGTTCTTCCGATATTTGTCTGTACATTACAATTAGAAGGTGAATAACACCGTTTATTATTATTATTCTCTTCATTTTTTATCTTTTCTTTATTTTCTAAATAATTTAAATATACGTTATAATTTCTTAAATTACGTTATAATATGTTTAATTTTAATATTATCAAACATTTTCTTATTGCTCGGGTAAATAACCTGGAGTGATTTATGGTTAATTATCTAGAATATTATAAGGGCAATATGACTCTTTACTGACGTATCCATGGTGATATAGATTTTTATATATACTTTTTATTTAAAATCCAATGACACAATGAGAAAGTTGATCACATTAACATTGATGATAAGGGTCATACTTAGCTCTTGATCTTTGAAAAAAATTATCATTTCTTTTTTAATTTGGTCTATATTTCTTGGATTTGATTTAGAGAAGGAAATTACACCGTTATCTCTCTTGAGTCTGGTGTCCTTAATGTCGAAAATATATCTCAGTCGCCGTAAAAAAATAAAAGAAAAAAGATTTCAACAATTTCCCATGCCTCCGCAGAATCATATGCTCCCGTAATATTAAATTTTATGACCACTTATAACTAATTAATAGTTTTTGTGTCTACCTTATGATTTTGATTTTGCGATCGCTCATATGACAGTAATGTTTTGCTAATTGGAAAGCAGGAATTAGCAGATTCTCGGTGATGGACGAGTAAAACCAATGCCCCATTCCTAATAAATGTTTAACGAAATCCCTAATATATATATATGTGTTCGATTTCATCCATGGAGAATCCCAAAGATGAGGAAATTTATATCGAATACACAATGAACATATTTAAGAAGTGCTTTTACAATCAACTCTCATCCTTCAATAACAAAGAAAACAAAAGATGACTTCTCTCTTCAAATACTTTTGGAAGTTAAAAATGAAAATAAAACACCTAAAATTAAATGGAAAATCCTCAAACAAGCAAGAACATCTAAATCAATAAAGAAACCATGTTTCCTTTGTCTTCAAGAAAAAATTGAAATCATTAAAGACATGAATAGCAACAGACTTTTAAACCAAAGGCATGAAACCACGGCAAACTCTAAACACATTAAAGAACTAAGCTTACAATCATGATAAAAAAATACTAAAAAAGCCAAAGTTAGGATCCCTTTATAATATCAACACCACTCTTACATCAAATTTTATGTATTTCATGACACCAACTGTGATCTATTTTAAATTTTTATAGAAAAAAGTGATTTCCTAAATTTAAAATTAAGGTTAAATTCACAAAATGAGATTAATTATAAAGACTGAGTTTAAATAAAAAAAATAGTGTGTAGTTGTAAAATTAAATAAGAAAGATAGATCCATGATAACTATTATCCACACCTCATCGCATCTAATCCTATTCTTCCCCACCCTTACACTTCATTACTTTCCCCTTCACTAAACCCGAAGAAAAAAATCCAGCCACTACGACATAAAAAGCTATACAATATCTTAATGTTAAATCTGTCTACAAAATTCCCTACAATTTCATTAATCAACTCTATCCCCACACACTCCCGCTTTTCAAAATTCTAACGGACAGCTTACAAGGCTTATTCCCTTGTCCCTAACCCCATCTACATCCCACATACAATTCGCCAAATATAAAAAAAGAGACTTTTCATTTCTTTCCACACCACCCGAGGAGTTATTATCATTTCAATGTCGAAACAAAATGTACACTTTATAGTGGATAAACATTTGTACATGCTCTAAATTATAATTTATAATGAATATTCACAGCTTTATATTATATATCGAGCACTATTTTAAATGAATCTTTTCATCGTTGTAAATTTTTTTTCGTTCCTTATTCACATGTATATATATATATATATATATATATATATATATATATATATATATATATATCAGCATGTTAAATTGATTCGTGTACAATAAAAGACGGAAGCTGATGATGGTTTGCCTGAAACAGACCTATACTTCCGATTTACCATGAAATATTTATATATAGATACGGTCAGTTAAACATATGTACATTGATGTGTATTTATATAGTCAAAGAATTGTATAATTTAATATACCTCTAAATTTTAATTGAGATGATATATCAGAATTGAGTGGAGTAATATATTTGAGTCCTTGTGAAAGAAATAAACATTTTCATTGTCAGAGAGAAAGAGGAATATATTTAAAATGATGGAGGCCATAAAAGAAGCGAGGAATGAATTGTCACGTCTTAAACTTTGCAATGAAACTCACACATGTTAATTTTTGTGTATTTTTGAGTGAATTCTGCAGGATATGAAAATTTAGATGGCCCCAATACTCAGTGTCAAACATTTGAATCAGACATTGTGAGCATGCGTGTTCAAAACTTCGAATTTCTGAGAAACATTATCTATCTATCTATCTATCTATCTATCTATCTATCTATCTATCTATCTATCTATCTATCTATCTCAGTTTATTCATTATCTATCTATCTATCTATCTATCTATCTATCTATCTATCTATCTATCTATTTATCTATCTAGCTATCTATCTATCTAAGTTTATTCATTATCTATCTATCTATCTATCTAACTCAGTTTATTCATTATCTATCTATCTATCTATCTATCTATCTATCTATCTCAGTTTATTCATTATCTATCTATCTATCTATCTATCTATCTATCTCAGTTTATTCATTATTCTATCTATCTATCTATCTATCTATCTATCTATCTCAGTTTATTCATTATCTATCTATCTATCTATCTATCTATCTATCTATCTATCTATCTCAGTTTATTCATCTTATCTATCTATCTATCTATCTATCTATCTATCTATCTATCTATCTATCTATCTCAGTTTATTCATTATCTATCATATCTATCTATCTATCTATCTATCTATCTATCTATCTATCTATCTATCTATCTATCTCAGTTTATTCATTATCTATCTATCTATCTATCTATCTATCTATCTATCTATCTATCTCATCTTTATCTATCTCAGTTTATTCATTATCTATCTATCTATCTATCTATCTATCTATCTATCTATCATATCTATCTCAGTTTATTCATTATCTATCTATCTATCTATCTATCTATCTATCTATCTATCTATCTCAGTTTATTCATTATCTATCTATCTATCTATCTATCTATCTATCTATCTATCTATCTATCTATCTATCTTTATTCATTATCTATCTTTATCTATCTATCTATCTATCTATCTATCTATCTATCTATCTATCTATCTATCTATCTTACCAAAAATTCTAACCACCCCACACACTATTCAAACAAATAATTATGTCTCTAAATAAAAGAATTTGAACAAATTACAATAGCCTAAAATAGTCAATAAAACAAAGCATGACACAACCCTAGGAAAAAGTGGATATTGAAACAAACTAGAATTAAAAAAAAATGTAAATTATTCAAACAAAAGCAGCAAGAAAAATAATGTGGTTCACCCTGCTACAACAATACAATAAAATAAAAAAAATGAGAAAATATTCTTTAAAGTAATTAGCAAACACTTCTCGAAAAACAACAAATTATAAAAAATTATCAGCAAAAATACAATAAAATTTAGCTACAGTTGTATGGGTAACACAGAAAAAAATAAGAACTAAATACAATAAAATATTTAACAAAACCAATAACAATTACAACATCAATAATAATGTTATCCAGCAAAATAACATCATTAAATGTAACTGCAGAAACAAAGAAAATTGCCTACTTAACAATAAATGTTTAACCTATAATATAATATACAAAGCAATCGTAACTAATAACATTAACAGAGACGAAAAAATGTACATAGGTGCTAGAGAAATAAAATAAGAAAGATATAACCACAAATCTCTTTCGAAAGAGAACATAGACAAACAATACAACCCTATAATATATATATATATATATATATATATATATATATATATATGGCGTCAAAGAGAAAATAAAACCATCAAATGGGAAATTATAAAAAGAGCTGCCTCATTCAATATTAACACTAAAAATTGTAAATTGTGCTTAGAGCAAAAAATTAGTTTTAAAAACCCAAATAAACAGTTAAACAAAGAAACCGAAGTAATGAGTAAATGTATGCATATAAATACTTGCTTTGCTAGCGAAACATTAATTTAAAATAAACAAATAAATATAATAAAATAAATATAATATAAAATTTAAAGAAATAAATAAATTGCAAACTTAAAAATAACTATAAATAAATAAGAAACGAACAAAAATTTAAACCTACACACATGCATCTGTGAATGTACATATAAACGTACACACATATACACACATACACAAGAAAAATTACAAACGAATAAAACTTAGCCCTCAATAATAAAAAGCACAATATATAACCTTACAATTAGGTGCACCATTATACACGTGAAATATTTATATCGAAGTCATTATAGTGAAAACATTTACATAGTTCATGATAGGATATTTTTAACTTCGTACACCAATAATATAAAGTCGTTACGTACTTAAATTAGAATTTCAACCTATTGTATGGTAGAACTTTATGCTTTCATGTACTGAACATTCTACCTATATGTGTACAGGTTAATATCTAAATCGGAATGATGTATGCCGGTATATATGGATATATATATATGTGTAATGTTTGTTAAGACGTATGAAAAGAATATACACCACCAGGTTTGAGAGTTAAAAGTAGATGGATAAGTGTACACAGGCGTACATTGTCTTTATGTATAGAGGTATATAAAAAGTTGCTTGTATATTTATATAATTATATTTATATTTATATGTATACAAATATATGGATGTGTATGGATCCTCTCCTCATAAAACTGCGCGTGTGTGAACGCACTAATTATATGTGGATATAAATAGATAAATGTATGTATGAGAACACATTTATGAGTATATATACGTATGGAAGTGAGGATGTATGTAAGTATGAAAATATATGCGTAATTTTGGAGTATATGTGAGAATTACTAGCATACTTACATATATATATATATAACACTATTTATACTCTCGGGAATCCCGTCTTTATAAAATGTATATATGTGAGTATATGAACGCAAGATTGTATGTAGACATGAAAAAGTGTAGGTCGGTAAGTATGTATAAGCATAAACAGTCACATTTGTAAGTAATACGGGGATGTGTGCGTATATGTGTATATGGATATAAGTTAGTGCACATGGTGGGTTAATTTGTGGGGTTACGCATACATACGTATCCATGGAATTGTAAGTTAGCGGTTAATGACTTAGTGGTCGGCATCTTCACGACTGGTCTGAATATCCCCAGCTGATCTGACGCCAATGCCTCTGATCTGATTCTGTTTTTCATTTTCTCTTTTTCCTTTTACTTATTTCTATTTTTTTTTCTATTTTTGTTTTTCTTCAGTTAAAGGAAATGCTTATTCCGGCAAAACTTTTATACCAAATGGAAGGAATATTCTGTAGTTTGATGAAATGAACTAATTAGGCTCATTGAAATGAATTATAATTTATAACCAATTTAAATGACGTGTTGACTTTTCCTTTATAAATATCATATTGCTCTGGATAACATCAACTTAGCTATCTATATGGATTTAACACTTAATATTTTATATTAAGTTGATCTTGTTGGATTATCCTTGCTGTTTACAGACTAGACATCTATCTATCTATCTATCTATCTATCTATCTATCTATCTATCTATCTATCTATCTATCTATCTATCTATCTATCTAGTATATAGAGGCAGCAAGTAATTTTCTAAACATATGCTGTTAAATATACGAGACAATGAATGTCTACTATATTCAATCATGAGCCGTTCTAAACGTCGTATTTTTGCTTTAATTTCAGTTGAAAATAAAGACAAAAATTCTCCAACATTTGGATAATTATTTATTGATTTTCTTCTAAGTCATTGATCACTAGTATATTAATAACCATGCAGAGACACACTTGTACATGTCTCTGTGTAAGCTCGTTTTTATGTATATATGTAGACGTGCGTACGCCTATAAACGCACATACATGTATGTGCGTGTGCTTGCATGCACAAGTATATAAAGACAAACATATGCACCTAAATTTAAATAATAATAAATAAAAAATAATTATGAGTATAAATTAATACAATAATACTTACGAAATAACACAACCACAAAAAAGAATGAAATAAAAGCCAGGTGAAGACATATCGTTCATTCAGCAATGAATTAGAACACTCTCAGCTATTGAGCGTGAATAATGATAATATACATGCTAAAAAATCTAGTCTCCTACCGAGCGCCCGTAGTTCAGAGGTAGAATCGCCGACTGACACCAATTCGGTCGGGTTTCAATCCTGGGTTAAAAAGCAATCGGGGTCTAACCGTACCGATAAGCTGTGATACAGCGAAACAGATCTGTCTGCGAATGACTATATATATATATATATATATATATATATATATATATATATATATATTCCATTTTTAAACGAGTTATTCCGCTACTCTGGTTCCTACCATCAGTTGTGTCTTCAGGTGATTTATGGTAGAAACCTTGGTAGTGGAATAACTCGTTTAAAAATGAAAAATATTCAAAAGTTCTACAATATAATTGTATCTAACACTTTTTAATACAAATGTGTACTGGTCTAACCGTATCATGACCAAAAAGTAAGTATTAGACAATCAATATATATATATATATATATATATATATTGATTGTCTCTATATATATATATATATATTGATTGTCTATATATATATATAAACAGGGACTTGTATCCACAGAAACAACAAATAGACTTAAAATTGACATCATCATGTAGACCTGAGGATACTTTTAGCCAACACATTATCAAAGGTGCTCGTTTGAGTTACTGTTAATAACAGACGAGGCACAGGAAAACAAAAATTACTTACGGAAGGGGAAGTTGGAATTCGTTGAAAATTTTAATTTCACATTTAATTATATTTTTATATTATGATTATATTATACTTTTCCTTCCGTAAGTAATTTTTTGTTTTACTGTGTCCCGTCTGTTATTAACATTAATGCTAACCGAGCGAGCACCTTTGATAATGTGTTGGCTGAAAGGATCCTAAGGTCTACACGACAACGTCAATTTTGTTTAAGTATATATATATATATATATATATATATATATATATATATATATATATATATATATATATATATATCACATGCTAGTAAAATAGTAATAATATTACTAGTTTATATAAGTAAATGTATATTATGAATAATAGAAAAATAATCTATTTTAGCTTGGGATCAATACGCGTTATTGCTATTGCTTAGTTTAAGAGACACTTGGTCGATATTCTTCGATCGTAAAAGAAAACAATTCAGAATCAAAAACCAAAGGAAACATTTCCAAAATGAGTCGAATTACGCATATTAATTATTTGTCTTTCATGACCGTTGTCATTCATTATCTTCCATTCTTGCGCTCTGGGGATCTCAATCTAATCTCATTATGCAGACTATCACATAAACTGGTGACAGTCTTTTCAAGAAGTCATCACAGTAGGCGAGAACAAGCGTAACCATCAGATAGAAGATAAGTAAGAAAGCCGAGCGAAGAGATGGCAAAATCAAGTTCACGCTCTACACATCAGTTTTTGCATGCACTTATGACACAAAGAGTGTGGCATCCACGTAGAAGACGTAAGTGAGATCTTATGTGGCCAGCGGATGGTGATATTTTGAAGTCGATTTTTGTAAGTGGAACTTGCTTAATCGAAAAGAAATAAAAGAAAAAATAAGTAAAATAAATCATTTGTGGTCAAATGACAACTAAGTAAACATTGAATATTTCCAATTGCTGGTCTATATTGACAGTCTCTTCGAGGGAGTCGATTCTGGTTTGTGATTGACGGGAGACAGTCTGTATTCTGTTCGCACTGTCAGCCACAGATCAGGAGGTTTATTTGGATAAAGAACTGATCTATGAAACCGACATAGTAAAAGTTGTTCCAAGCGTCATCTACATTCGCACAAGGTTCGAGCAAGCGAAACACCGAATAAAAAAAAATTATCGATTTTGTAAATTACGGAAAAGATTCGTTTTATCATTTCTCGACGTGGCGTAAGCTTCCAAATTCGATTCCTTTGAGGACATGCAGCGGGCCATTTCCGGTTTCGGAGCACTCCGAACGAGAATCGAGACGCAATGTGGGGTAATCAATGGACGGTTGATAGAAAGCTGGGTACGGGTTGCTTTGGGTGGTTGCACATTACCCGCGAGATTGACTATTCCCTCAAGAATAGCATGGATCATTTTCAATCTTACTCTTGGCATTTTTTTGCCTATTTTTAGTGCACTGTGTGGCACATAAGATTTAAAATGGCGACAGTATAGAATTAAAGATATAAACCAGACATACTAGATTATGACATTATAATATCTTTTTTTAATCGAGTTTAACAAAAAAAAAAAGAAAAAAAACAGTAGAAACTGTAGAACGGGCTACTGGTTGTAGAAGAATTAGGTACAGGAAAATTACTCATGAGCAAGACCAAAAAGGGTCGTCAGGAGTAGAGTAGATAACGATTGACATAGCATTTACGTTTTAGCAAATTCAAGTTGACTGGAAAGCATGAAGCAGGAAGTCTGTTCCACAAGAAAAAAGTGCAATAAAAGAAACTTTTAACTTAGTATTTACGGCTGTATATAGCCAAAAAACAAAACTGATAATTTGTTTTGCGGGGTCTGATTTTATGTTGCTTACAAAATCTGTGACGTCATCATAATCTCTTATGTAGATGGGTATGTGGCTGTAACTCTGCGCTTCAAGCATCAACTTCTTTTGCATGAATATTGATGATTTTATTGGTTCAAAAATGTGTTTGGCAAACGTTCTTATGGTTCTAAACAGGACCGAATCAGTTACCCAATCCCGTTCATTTTCACTGCTTGTTAGGGACCAATATACTAAAGTTGGTCTCTTTGCCTCTTGGTAAGTATCAAATTCAATATCTTTTCGCCGGAAGAGTAACTTTTCTACATATAACCCAACGCTAATGTGACTTGACTGCTTTTATTAAACATATGTAAATTTAACTAACTACTAATTATCAGTGAAGGAGCAAGTTAAAATGTGCGTTCCTCTGTGTGTGCGTGAGAGAGAGAGAGAGAGAGAGAGAGAGAGAGAGATAGAGATAGAGATAGAGAGAGAGAGAGAGAGAGAGAGAAAGGGAGAGGGTGGAAATTAAAAATCATTCCCATCTTCTTTCCGAGTCGTGTCAGTTTCATTAAAAGGTAAAGATTCTTGTTTAAAAATTTAGGGAGAAACTCCTTTTATAAGTAAGTACGTTGCCTCATCCCTAATATATAATTTGTTCGTTGTGTCCAGCAATTCAAGTTCGAAAGGCAATCAAGATCGTTACATCTTCTTCGATAAATAACATGATTTTCTTCATTTCCTTATTTTTGTTATTTGTATCGACCGATGCCAATTCTTGGATCAGTGCTCACAACTGGTAATATCAACTGGTAATATGATTCTTATAGTCCAACTAAGCATTTATTCTGATGAGATATCTATTTACTTCCGTCTTATGGCTTCTGCTCTGAAGAGCTGAGGTCACTAGTGCCCCCTCCACAAGAATTTACTCGTGCAACCAGACTGGCAACAAGGTTCCATCTTTTACAGTTAGATCAACCAAATGCAAGCGACAATTCTACTCCATCAGCTTCTTTTCTCGCACTTATCTCCTGTGGAACTCCCTTCCATATACTTGCTTTCCTGACGGCTACTACCTCAATGAATTTAAATGCAATGTCAATTTCCATCTCTTATCCACTTGACTCCTGGCCTTTCAACGTGTATCTTGTTCTTTTCCTTTCTCTCTACCTTCGCAAATGTCTTCACTACTGTGTTCACATCCTTCTCTTTCCCCTTTTCTGTCACCCCCTGTAGCTGCTTCATCTTTATATTCACTCTCCTGCTGTCTAAAACTTTAACTCTTTTATGTAGCCCCCTGCACATCAGTGGCGGCACCGTCTTGTTTGGGGTGAAATGACTAAAAAATCTGGAAAATATTCTCGGAAATGACCAAACGAAACTGTTATATTTTAATCGCTATAGAATATTTTTTCGGCTTCCAATTAGCACGGCTGAAGTTAGTCCCAGAAGAAGGGTAATCCATTAGTACTTTCTTAGTCTCATATTTTCTACCAATATAAAGTGGGATTTTTATATTAATTTAATTTCTGTGTCTGTCCCTAAAAAAGTTGGTTCACTATGTTGTGACAGATAATCTTAATCGTCATAATCCATCTTAGGCATTTATAAATCTACCATTCATCCGTACATTGAATATTGCTGTCATAAATAGTCTGGTGTTCCTGCTATATATCTGGAGATTCTCGACAAAATCCAAAGAAGTGTCTGTTATGTTATGTTAACCTGGCATCTCGACTTCAGTCACGTCTTTACCGCTGTAACTTCATTTTCCTCTGTCTTTTATATAAATGTTTTCATGTCAGCTGTTCTAATGACCCTCTTCTCCATGTTAACTAAGCCGCATGAAGTTGAACGTAGTTATAGATTGGAAGCTAGGTGCCATTGTTTTACTGTTGAATGAGCAAGATGTAACCGTCAGTTTTATTCTACTTTATTTTCTCGCACTTTTGGACTCGGAACTCTCTTCCTGTTTCTTGTTTCCCTGCCACTAAAAATTTCAATAAACGTCAGTCACAATCATTTATTTTCTGAAGCATGTTCTTTCAGTAATTATTTTTCTTCATTAAAATCTTTGCCAGGATTCGTCATTAGTGGCCACAAACTCAACAGTGTAAGATACGTGAATGGCACGGTGCTGAGAGAATACGCAGAAAGGAAAATACAGGACCTTTTACAGAAGGTAGCAAAAGAAAGAGAAAAAAAGGACTGAGCATAAACTTCAAGAAAACTGAATGTGTGGTCATCAGCAAAAAAATTAAAAAAAAAAACAAAACAAAATGCCAGACTAAAGTAAAACAAGTAAGGATATTTAAATACCTGACAAGTGTTCTGACATAGGATGGAAAGTGCGACAATGAGATCCAAAGACTAAGGTCGCATTTCAAAAGCTAACCAGATTACTTAGAGACAGGAAAATCCTATTAGAAACAAAGAAAAGAGTTCTAGAGTTCTATGTGATAACTGTCTTTCTGTATGGAAGTGAATGTTGGACGATCTGCTTGAGGAAGCAGAAATGTGGTTTTACAGAAGGATGTTGAGGATACCATGGACTGAGCACGTGAGCAACGATGAGGTGTTGGAGAGGATGCAAACGAGAAGAAAACTCATACTTAACATCAGAAAGAGACAGCTGACGTTTCTGTGACACATAATAATAAAAGAGGGCTTGGAGAGTTTAATACTTACAGGACGGATAAGAGGAAAGAGAGACAGAAGAAAGCAGCGTGAGACATATTTGATAAGATTGAGCAAATGGATGGCGGGGTTTGGGAGAGATTCCAAAAGAAAAGATATTTAGAGTAGCAAGAGACAGAG
Source organism: Ascarosepion bandense (assembly GCA_037127315.1). Classification (NCBI taxonomy): domain Eukaryota; kingdom Metazoa; phylum Mollusca; class Cephalopoda; order Sepiida; family Sepiidae; genus Ascarosepion; species Ascarosepion bandense. The sequence continues at coordinate 2,613,301 of JBBBDQ010001522.1, forward strand.
CCAAATGAAAGTCCATCGTCGCCTACGTCTTGAAAGAGCATGGCACATGAAGAAGCAGAAAAAGAAAGTCTCTTCATTTTCTTTCTTGGTGGGAAATGATTGAAAATATTATGTGAGTTCGTTTGCTGAGCTGATCAAATAACCCATGCCTCTTTCTTTCTGATCTCCAGCGATAATTGTTTTCCATTTTTAAACCGTTTATTTACTTCTCTTGGTGAGTATGTTTAAATGTTGGCTAATGTTCTGCTAAATAATTTTTTGGGTTCAACTAGTTACAAAGTAAATGTTTGTTTTTCGTAGTCTTTAAACTTAAACTTATTTCCCCTTATTACATATATATAATATTACACATCAGTGCATTAGTTTTAATTCGTGGATAAACCCAACAGACATTGGCCAACGAAACGTATATTTGATCCACACAGTTTCCTATAGAGCAGAATAAATTAATATTTGATTATTTCAAATATAAATAAGGACTCCCTGATATTCTGTAATCTCTGTTAATATTTCGTCTTCTGAATTTGTTAACTTTTTACTGTTTGTTAATATTTCGTATTCTGAATTTGTTAATTTTTTACTGTTTCGATTTAAGCCTTACTTACTTCCTCAAAATGTGGTGATTTTCTAAGCGCAGTTTAGATATAGCACAAGACCAAAAATATGAGGAACCCAGTGAGGATCCCACTCACTACTCAATTGCAATGATTCTAGCGAGACAAGCTTGATAACTATTATAACACGACGAGGTGCTTCGCTACCTCAACATGTGATTCTATTCCTATATTCCATTCTTAAGCTATCTAAACTTATTTATAAATGGAACTTTGTTTGTGTGAGTATGTGTGTGTCTGTGTGTCTGTGTGTCCGTTCCCTATAGACTCCGAAGCGGTTGAACTGATTTTCTTGAAAATGTACACAGTTGTACTATAGGCGTCTGCGAGTGTTCTTAGGTAGGTTTTGTGTCGAGGTAACTCCCATAAATATGGAAAATCGATAATCGAAAAATCGGGTTATAGAAGGAGTGGTCTGATTTTAATCAAATTTCATACACTCATAGACAAAGACATAAGAAACGATATTCAAAAGTTTCAAGGTTGCAGTTCTCACAATAGTGCAGAAAATCTATAATATATATATATGTATAAAAGGCAAGATGTTTGTGTGTGTGTCTGTTTATCTGCCTGTGTGTTTGTATTTTTTTCAGCCCTTTTATTTTAGTTTCTGCTTCGGGTTTGGCTCTAAGAAGGTATAATTGTAGTTCTTAGTCTCAGTCATGATACCATTTACTCAGAGGACTTATTTAGCCTTCAAAATTCAGTTTACGGAGATAATCTAGTGGTTAGCTTCTACATCATTTGAAAATGAGTGTTTCCTTTTCTACTACTCTTATACCCGTTTTCCCGTTGCGTTCATCAAGATTTGAAATCTAGGATTTTTATTTTCTTGGTATGTTTTTGTTTTCTGTTATTTTGTCTACGATTTGGAATTCTTTTTCTTGGAATGGTTGTCATGTTTCCTGGTACCTTCTCCACACTTTGGAATCGTTCTTCTTTTCGGTTGGTACCCACGTTTTCTGTTGCCTTCATCACTGTTTGACACTTTTCTCGTTGCCTCCTCTAAGACTGGTTCCCATCATGCCCGTTTCCTCTTCCAAGATTTCGAATTCAGCGTTTTCCTTCTCTTCGACTAGTTGCCACTTTTCTAGCTGCATTCTTCACTATTTGGAATACAGAGTTTTTATTCGATTAGACTGATTGTGACAAAAAACAAAAGGGACCAATTTATTCTATTTTTAACTAATAGCAGGGAAGGGGACAGATTCATTCCTTTTCTAATCACGTTTGTGTGAAAGTAAGCGCAACAGATTTAGCTCGGAGTTTGAACTCGGTTCGCTGATTCCACTTTCCTTTGGACTACCCACACATATATTTTTAAATACAGTGAGAGATAAGAATTTTTTTTCTATGTAACTAGCCTCAGGTTGATTCCATTAATTTGGTGTCTGTGAAAAGTTTTTTCCATAACATCTCTGTCAATAATCATTTTTATAGATCCTGAAAACGAATTGTCTTTCATGAATATACTCTTTAGCTGAAATCTTCGTTCTGATATGTTTCACTAGAAAAAATGTCTTATTCAAGAACTGGCATTATCTATATTTATCTTGACACTTTCATCAACTTTGAAGGGATCTGTGATTTTTCAGACGACAATACCATCACCCCATTTCTGCCACGTCCGAAGTATTGCCTCCCGTCTGCCATGTTGTTTTCTCAGTCGATTTTGTTATTTCCTTCATGGAAATCAGTTTTCGACCAGACATCATTTTACTTCATTACATTCTTTGGATTTTTTTTCACGTTCGAATTTTCTAACTCATTTTCTGGCTTCTTCTAATTTATTTGTTTATTTTTTGTTATTTCCAAAAAATTCCCCTTTTAAATATTTACTCTTAATTTCCTTTTTTTCTTGCTTTTTTTTAATTTTTCCTTTTTATTTTTATTTGACATTTTCAGTTAATTACGGGCATATTACGTTGAATACACCGGTTCTCGCTCGATCATCGAAGTTAAGCAACGTTGAGCCTGGTCAAGTACTTAGATGGGTGACCGCTTGGGAATACCAGGTGCTGTAAGCGTTTAGTGATGGATGTGCATTGTGGTGCAGTGGATATCGGCTCGGAAAGGGAAATCGGTGAGCCGAGTTCGAATTACAGTTGAATACCCTGTATTCACTTATACGCTTGGGAAAGGTATTAATCCGTCCCTTCACTCCAGTTATGGGTTAAATAACAGCGTAGGTCTTGGGGACCCTGCCCTTAAAAACAAATCCCAATGAATCTTGATACTCGAAAAGAAAAAAGTATTACTAGACACAAAAACTTATATAAAAAACAACAATAAATTGTTGAAAGAAATAGGTATTACCAGCTAATAAATAAATACAAATTTAGTTGGCAATAAATGACCCGCCGAGGTTGATATACCATAAAACAAACAACCAACCAACATTTTCAGTGTTCCCACACTCTATTTTACTTATTTGTTTTCAATATCAATTTCTTTCTTTCTTTCTTTCTTAGCTTTCAAGCCAGTTCTTTATCTAATGTCTTAACTTATTCAGTTAATCTATTTCTTAATATCATATCTATACCTTCTCCTGAACTCTTACCAATTGTGCCCACTCTACCCCACCTCCCGTCAATCCGGATTGGCGCTAATTTTCTGTACTTCGACCTCCACTCACTTTAATCATTGATTAATAAGAAGAACCAATCACTGACCTGCCAATGATTTGATTAAAACATCTGACCAAGCAATGAGGATGTTATTCCAAACAAAACCTCTGTGGATGGAAAATCGATTTTGCTCATGATCTAAAATCAATGACAAACCACTAAAATATCCGAGGAGATTGCAGACGTAAAAGTAAATTCTTATTTGAAGGTTGAAGATTTTCATCGATTTTTTCTTCGAAGATCTTTTAATTTTATTCAGCCATAAAAGAAAGCATAGAATCGTGCGAATAATCGATCTGTCTCATTTTAGGAACAACTTGTCGATTTGTTGATCTTAACACACACACACACACGCGTGCGCACACACACACGCGCGCGCACGCACACAGAGAGAGAGAGAGAGAGAGTATTCTTTTTGAGCTGAGTAATTTTTTGAATCTCTTTCTTCAATCTAATATGAAAGGAGTTTTGGCGTTTCTGCTCATCGTCAACGGTTACGTTTTATGACTATAACCTGACGTGTACATTTGTCTTTGTTGGTCCCATATTGAATTTGTGCGTGTGACTTTCGCGTAAAAAGTTGATAAACCAGAAATCGATTCATAGACGGACTGACTAAGAAAGGACAAACTGACAGATGAAAGGCGGGATATTCTTCTGAAAGAGATTTGCTTATTAATCAACAAATGTCACAAGTTAAGAATATATTCCTATCAGTATGCATAATAAACGGACATCTATCTATCTATCTATCTATCTATCTATCTATCTATCTATCTATCTATCTATCTATCTATCTATCTCAGTCTGTTAATATCTATCTATCTATCTATCTATCTATCTATCTATCTCAGTTGACATGTGCACACACATAAATATAATGTCTATAATTTGAGCAATCCTGCGAAATAATCCATTTTGGTAAGGACTGCCAGCCGTTCCTGTATATATGCGACGTTTGTTTGAGCAATGATTGTTCATATTCTTCATTAAAAACAGGCAAAATTCTTCGCCAGTTAAAATATTTCTCATAGATCCGACTGTCGACAGTAAATTTTCTGAACGTAGAAGAGATGGAATCTATTAATGCAGATTTCAGTTGACGAACGGAAGCGTAATCGAAATTTTAACACTAATAACAAAATAATGACAATGCTTTCTAAGAAAGCTGATAGATTGCAATAGATATAATCACTTGGGTATATCATCCTCATTTCTTGCGTGGATATAGACGTTGGTTAGTTCCTGACTTGACTCTTAGAGTTGTGAGTTCAATACCAGGCTACAACAGTGGTGAACAAGTAAGAGGGAGATAACTCATGACTTACAACCGAGGCTTTACGCAAGTAATGAGGATGATATACCCCAGTGATAGTAATAAAGGGTTAGGTTCGAAATTCTTAGCACCTGAAGAAGGCCGGAGCGTACAACGGCCGAAACGTCGTACAAATTGCAACAAAGATGAAGACAATAGTCCGAATAATGTAAATAGTGAAATTACTACCTCATCTCAGAAATATAGACAACGTGCATGTGCAAAATTAAAAATCTAAAATGCCAACTTATCCATTGCACCCCCATCTCCACATATATATATATATATATACAGAGGGAGGGAGAGAGACAGCGAGACAGAACGAACGAAAGAGAAAAAGAGTGGACATAAGGTCCCAGATGGAGGTAATTAAACTTGTAGAAGAGCTTTATCACTAACAAAAAGGCTTATTGTCGTCACATATCGAGATAGCGTTTTATGAAATCAAAGATACGAGTTTACGATTCCAGACAATGTAAATCTAATAAATTAAACAGAAAATGTTTGGTGGTCGTGACTCATTGAATGAAGAATAAATGGACAACATTGATACGAGTTGTTATTAGATCGCTGGACGATATCACGAAGGGATTTCAGAGTCATTCTGAACAGATTACAAATAGATTATCGATAAGTGAATTAGAAGATAACGCACCAAGGATATTTCTAATACTTGCAAACTTGGTTACTAAAACCGTGAAATTTAAGCTTAGTGAGTGGGATGTGCGTTGTGGTGCAGTGGATATCGGCTCGGAACGAGAAATCGGGGAGCCGAGTTCGAATTCCAGCTGAACTCATTGCATTCACTTACGCGCAAATACCCTTAGGAAAGGTATTAATCCGTCTATTCCTTCCAGTTATGGGTTCAATAACAGGACAGATTGGGTTCTATAGCCTTGGTCGGCAACCAGTCTACCGCAGAAAGCAATGGCAACCTACTGCGGGATAATCTTCTGCCCAGTTAGTCATGTCTCTTTCGAGACATAATCGCCCAAGCGTGTATCACGTATGGCACTTAACTGACTGGCTGAGTAGAAATAGATGGATGTGCCTTGAGGTGCAGTTGATATCGGCTCGGAACGAGAAATCGGGGAGCCGAGTTCAAATTCTAGTTGAATTTCTTACATTCACTTACGCGCAAATACTCCAGTTATGGGTTAAATAATAGAACAGATTGGATTCTATAGCCTTGGTCGGCAACCAATCTACCGCAGAAAGCAATGGCAACCTACTGCGGGATATCTTCTGCCCAGTCAGTCATGTCTCGAAAGAGACATGATCGCCCAAGCCTATTTAACGTATGGCACTTAACTGACTTAATGAGAAATGGATGGATCGTTCACAAGATTGTCAGCGAAAACAAATCTGAGTTAAGAACTAAATTTAGCCAACCACAACGCAGGTCTTCACCCTAAAAATATTATGCTGTGCATCTGATGGGAATTGAAATAAACTCTGTACTATGAGCTTCTGCCAAGTAACCAATTAATTGTTTCTGAAAAGTACTACTCGCAACTGGACGAATTAAAGCAGTAATACAAGAAAAATGCCCAGAATTGTGAAACAGGAAAGGTGTAGTCTTCCATCAGGATAAAATGCCGGACCTTACATTTCTTTGGCGACCCGGCAAAAATTGTAGCTTGGCTAGATTGCGTTACCCATACACCATATTTACTAGACATTGCTCTTTTGAATTTCATCAATCTAGGTCCTTGCAAAATAATCTAAATCACAAAATAATTTTAATCTTTTGGGACATAAAACACCTGAATAATACTCAGTAAAATTCAAAGTATCAACAGACAAAAATGATACAATTCTAGAATCAGATGATCCAGTTACATCTGATGGTATAATTGTTGAGAAATCACTGAAATTCAGGGAAGACAGAATCTTTAAGTTGAAAAAAAATTAAAAAAAGCTATGCACAACATTTTTCATATTTAGTTGAATAAAAATTTAATGGCATCATTTTGTTTTGTGTTTTAATTTCTCTTAAAATCGGTATAAACCTACTGGACATTACATTACATTAACGACGAAGCTAAAGAGGCCAATATTAAGGTTTATCAGTTGCAAATAACTGCGAAACTGAAACTCTTTTTTTAAAAGACCTTGAAAATTCTTGTAAAAAACAAAAGATGAAAGTAAAGTCAGTAAAATTCAAAGTATTGACATACAAAAATGATACTATTCTAGGATCAGATTACCGGTTACATCTGATAGTTTAAAACGAATAACTGAACTTATTTTAACCGACTTTTGAAGATAGAAGGAAAAGAGCAAAGGAAGAGAAGAGATTCCATCGATACCAGGCTCTACTACGCAACTTATGCCTGTGAAACGTGGGTGCGGAGAAAAAAGCTTTGTTTTCAAAAACAACCGCACCAGAAGTGACTCTTTCAGAAATACGACCAATGATTGTAGCGGATAAGAAATTAATTAAAATCAACATTTTTCTTCACTTTTACAAAAAGTCACAATGACGTGTGAAATTCTGGTTTTCCCAAATAGAAAATAGATTGACCATGTGCCTACAGAAAAAAAAACGATGAAAACCTTCTGATAATTCTGCTTAAAACTTGTAAGCTGTAGGGAGTTTGGTTAAGTATGACACAAGGCCGAATCGAAGAAACATTAACCAGCTCCATATAGCTATATTTCCACTATTCCACACTATTCCACTATTTCACAAATTCCAACCTTCTGATGAAAATCTTCTGATGATAATTCTGCTTAAAACTTGTAAGCTGTAGGGAGTTCGTTTAAGTATGACACAAGGCCGAATCAAAGAAACATTAACCAGCTCCATATAGCTACATTTCCACTATTCCACACTATTCCACTATTTTACTCATTTCAAACTTCTGATGAAAACCTTCTGATGATAATTCTGGATAAAACGTGTAAGCTGTAGGGAGTTCGGTTAAGTATGACACAAGGCCGAATCAAAGAAACATTAACCAGCTCCATACAGCTACATTTCCACTATTCCACACTATTCCACTATTTCACTCATTCCAACCTTCTGATGAAAATCTTATGATGATAATTCTGGATAAAACTTGTAAGCTGTAGGGAGTTCGTTTATGTATGACACAAGGCCGATTCAAAGAAACATTAACCAGCTCCATATAGCTACATTTCCACTATTCCACACTATTCCACTATTTCACTCATTCCAACCTTCTGATGAAAATCTTCTGATGATAATTCTGGATAAAACTTGGAAGCTGTAGGGAGTTCGTTTAAGTATGACACAAGGCCGAATCAAAGAAACATTAACCAGCTCCATACAGCTACATTTCCACTATTCCACACTATTCCACTATTTCACTCATTCCAACCTTCTGATGAAAATCTTCTGATGATAATTCTGGATAAAACGTGTAAGCTGTAGGGAGTTCGGTTAAGTATGACACAAGGCCGAATCAAAGAAACATTAACCAGCTCCATATAGATACACTTCCACTATTCCACACAATTCCACTATTTCACTCATTCCAACCTTCTGAGGAAAACCTTCTGATGATAATTCTGGATAAAACTTGTAAGCTGTAGGGAGTTCGGTTAAGTATGACACAAGGCCGAACCAAAGAAACATTAACCAGCTCCATACAGCTACATTTCCACTATTCCACACTATTCCACTATTTCACTCATTCCAACCTTCTGATGAAAATCTTCTGATGATAATTCTGGATAAAACTTGTAAGCTGTAGGGAGTTCGTTTATGTATGACACAAGGCCGAATCAAAGAAACATTAACCAGCTCCATACAGCTACATTTCCACTATTCCACACTATTCCACTATTTCACTCATTTCAAACTTCTGATGAAAATCTTCTGATGATAATTCTGGATAAAACGTGTAAGCTGTAGGGAGTTCGGTTAAGTATGACACAAGGCCGAATCAAAGAAACATTAACCAGCTCCATATAGCTACATTTCCACTATTCCACACTATTCCACTATTTCACTCATTCCAACCTTCTGATGAAAATCTTCTGATGATAATTCTGGATAAAACGTGTAAGCTGTAGGGAGTTCGGTTAAGTATGACACAAGGCCGAATCAAAGAAACATTAACCAGCTCCATATAGCTACATTTCCACTATTCCACACTATTCCACTATTTCACTCATTCCAACCTTCTGATGAAAACCTTCTGATGATAATTCTGGATAAAACTTGTAAGCTGTAGGGAGTTCGGTTAAGTATGACACAAGGCCGAATCAAAGAAACATTACGCTACATGATACAAGAAAGAAATGAATGACACTGACGTGAAGCACTACAAGACACCCTGCAAACAATTTCCTTCACATATTTTTCTGAAAGTAGGTGAACCAGTCGAGAAACATAATTGACAATGAATTCATGGAAAAGTTTGATTACTGTATCATGGTAGGCCTACGCAATAGATATTTCTGTCAAATCTGCTCTGGTGTTTCTATATGTGCGTTGTGGTGAAGTGGATATCGGCTCGGAACTAGAAATCGGAGAGCTGAGTTCGAGTTTCAGCTGAATTTGTTGCATTCATTAACGCCCAAATAATATTGAGAAAGATATTAATCCGTCGCTTATCCCTCTATCTATGGATCAAATAGCAGGGCAGATTGGGTTCTGTACTGTTTACATTATTCGGATTATTGTCCTCATATTGGGTGTTATTTATACGACGTTTCTGCTGCTGTACGCTCCGGCCTTCTTCAGGTGGTAGGAATTTTGAACCGAACCCTTTATTACGATCACTGAGATATATAATTCTATTCCTCTGTGGAAAGTCTCTTTTAGTAGTCATGAGTTATCTCCCACTAACCCGACTCTCTAAGTTACTTGTTCACCACTGCTGTAGCCTGGTATTGAACTCACAACACTTTGGGCCAAGTTAATGGAATTAACCAACGTCTACATCCATGGGCCATGTGTCCTTAAGGACTTGGCAAGTACAGATTGGATTCTGTAGCTTCAGTTGGTTACTAGTCTTCTGCAGAAAGTAATGGTAACCAACTGGAAGAAGATTTTCATTTAAATAACTATAATTTGTAAACTAATAATCTGATTGGGCCCAAAGTTTGTCACGTGCAACTTGAAGGTAAGTACTTCATAAAAATCATATGGATTTTTTTTTTATTAGTGGCGTTTTATATATATATATATATATATATATATATATATATAGTGCATATTGTAATAGTTGTTACAATGGTTTATAAATTCATAGTGTCAATACACAAAAATTTTCGCGTTTCGAAGCTAACCTTGTTTTTAGGTGCTTCTAATCAGGTGAAGAATTTGGAATGAAAATTATCTGGTGAAAAGGTGAAAAAACGGTTTATTTGTGGTGAATATGCCTTTTATGGTGTAAGTGGGGTTGGGAGCTTATTTGGATTCTGTTGGCCATATTGTAGTCTTAGAGTTAGGTGTTGGGAGAGGTGGCTTAGTTCAGGTTTCCTATTTATCTTGTCAGGATGTAGTAGTAGTGGCGTCGTTGTTACTGATATGAGTGGTGTGTGATTTTTGGATGGTCTAGTTGATTTTTTTTCATGTTTCTTAAGGTGCTGCTATTTAGCTTAGAGGAGGATATATGTTATTTAGTTTTGGGCTGGTCACACTATCCACTGGTTTACAATATATATATATATATATATATATATATATATATAAATGTAAACTTATCCTTTAAGGGAGCATCCTAAATCCACTCGCTCCATGTTATAAGGTTATAATACTATTCAATAGAACAACCTAGAGCTAAGATAAAGGTAAACTTATCAGGGAGCATCCTAAATACACTTTTGGTGTTTTCTGTTTCGTTCACGTTGGTATATATATATATATATATATATATATATATATATATATATATATATATATATGTTTTCTTTTGGGTAATAAAATTCTATCACCTTCCCTTTGGTGTTTGATGTCTTCTGTTTTGATCGTGTGGGTTTCTGAGTTTCTTGTATCTTTTCGCCTTCTTTTAGCCTCTTTAGCCAACTTTCCCTGAAGATCCAATTTGGTGAAACCTTGGTAGGTTCGTTGGCTCTCTAGGTTAGTTATTTACTATATATATATATATATATATTTTTTTTTTAATTATTTATTTTTTAAATTGTTGGTTTTTTGTTGAATTTTTATTTTATTTGTTTTGTCACCAACCTAAGTAGTTCGTGTAAATTATTTTGCAATTGAAGGTTCGTTTCGACTTTTACTAAGTTAAAACTTAGTAAATTTCAGTTACTCTTTTCTTTTTTCTTTTTTTTTAATTGGTGTAGATAGTTTCTAATATCGCCTTGTCTCACACTCACACCCTTCTTTTCATCAAGAGTAGAGGTGATCACCTTGTCTCTTGTTCAGGAAGGAGTTCCCGGTTCATCACCCTTCTTCGGTCTTAGTGTTAGTTCAGCTGGAAGCTGTTTGCAGTAACGGAGTATGGTGGCAGCGTCATTACATTCTGAGTGTACCGGGTTGGCAGTTTCCTGGTTGCTGCTTCCGACTGGTAGTTAGGAGCCCGAACCCTTGCGTAGCGTCTTGAGAGGCTACTCTGATCAACAGTTGAATAATACCGGGGTTCTTGCAGTGCCATATCGCGCATGGACGGGCGTCCCTATATGAACGTTCCGGGGGAAACCTCGAGGCCACATTATGTTGTAGGCCGCGCCAGTCTCCATCCTTCACATGCTGCAAACAAGTGACCGACTGACTCTATTCTGAGACTTCTCCTTAACTGAATCACTATGGAAAAAAAAGCAAATATATATATTAATCATTTGGGAGAAATGACTCATCGCACATTTTCGAGCTAACAATTACCACAAAGAGCTAAATAGAATGATTATTTTAAATCAATTGCTGCTAGAAAAGTTAATTTAAACTTCTTTTTCTCGCCAAGATCTATTTTTTTACATATTTATCATTCTTCAAATGATTTTAGTCCCAAAACCTTTTTCTCATTTGTGCAACAATCTGCATTCTTTCTCCTTTCGAATAGTTACCTGTCGATTTACATATGTAATTTTTTTTAACAAAGTTAAGTAAGTATCACGCGTACTTATTTCAACACCTTTTTGGATGTGTGTTGTGGTGCAGTGAATATTGACCGACAAATAGGGGTGCTGAGTTCGAATTCAAGTTGAATTCCTTGCATTCACTTACGCTCAATTACCCTTGGGTAAGGTATTAATCCGTCTCTTCCCTCCAGTTATGGGTTAAATAATAGAACAGATTGGGTTCTATAGCCTTTGCTGGCAACCAGTCTACCGCAGAAAGCAATTTCAACTTACTGCTGGATATCTTCTGCCCAGTCAGTCATGTCTCTTTTGAGATATGATCGTCTAAGCGTGTATCACATATGGCACTTAACTGACTGACTGAATATAATAGTTGAAAACATGATTAAGGCTTCTACTGAGCATAAAGTGGAGGATCAGTTTTATATTGATATGAAGTAATAAATGGATCCTCCACTAATTACTACTTAATAATATAATACATCTCTCCTCCCTCTAGCTATGAGTCAATTAATAGATCAGATTCGGTTTTAAAACCTTGGCTGGCAACCAATCTACCGCAGAAAACAATGACAACTTACTGCGGGATAATCTTCTGCCCAGTCAGTCATGTCTGTTTCGAGATATGATCGCCCAAGCGTGTATCACATATGGCATTTAACTGACTGATCATATGATTATTGAGAAAATCCGAATGGAAATTTATGTTTTTCGTCCTGATTTGGTATCTCAAACTTAAAATCTGTTCTTACTACTCTAACGTATCTTTATGCATTTCTCATAAATTTTTTTCAGGGCAATTGTTATGATGGTCTTTCTTTTTTACTTCCTTGATTTCATGAATTCAAGCGCAATACTAGACGATCTGAATCGTTTCATCATTTTACCGTTTAAATTGCCAGACTTAAATGTTTTTCTCCAGACTTATTGCTTTCCTGTCAACTACTCAATAACATTTTCTCGGTTTCTTTTACTCTTTCTAATCTTTTGCACCTAGGGTGGTGTTATCATCTTGTTTGAATTAAATGATTAAAATAAATTAGTTTTTAAGGTAGATTGCATTTGTACTTTTTTTAAAATCGTATCACCCCGAGCAAGGCGGTAACGCCACTGATGTGCAGGGGACAACATAAGAGTAAAAATATTAGGGAGCTACATGAGAGTAAAAAGACGAAGAGAGTGAAGAGAAAGACGAACCAGTTAGAAAGGAGCAAGAGAAGGGTAGTTATACAGGTGTGATGACAGTTGCAAAGGTAGATAGAAAGGAAAGGATATACAGGGTGGAGAAAGAACTAGAGTCAAGTGGTTAACAGACGAGTATTGACATTGAATTTAAATTCCTGGAGGTTGTAGTCGTCATGAAAGCAAGAATATGGAAGCGAGTTCCAAAGGCAGGATGTGCGAGTAAAAAGCTGAAGCAGTAGAATTGTTGTCTGCATTTGGTTGATCTAACTGTGAATAGTTGAGACCCAGTTGCCAGTCTGGTTGCACGAGTAAACACCTGTTGCAGAGACACCAATTACTTAAGTTCGTTGGAGCAGAAGCCATGAAAGTATTTTTAGAACAGACAAAGGGAAGCCACATCCCGTCGGTGTGGAAGTGGCTGGAGTCGAGCTGCCAAGTCGGTACCTATCACATTACTGATTCTCCTTTGGAGCCTGTCAAGAACACTGAGATGAATAGCAGGGGCACCTGACCATTTATGGCAGCAGTACCCCATGCACAGACGAATCCCACCCTCGCCTTGTTATCACTTGGATTGGCCAAAAAGTTAAAAAGAATTACTTACACCTTCCACGAGAGAGATTAGTGCAAAAAGACAAATGGTGAATTCAGTGGACGCCATACTGTTTCTCAACGATTTCATTTTGTCCTGTCAAAAGAAAAGAACGGAAAACATATCATTAAAAGAGAAAGACATTGAGATGAAAGCGTATGAATTTGTGTAAAAGTCTTTTACTTTGGTCAGAAGAAAAAGAAATAAAAATTAGTAGAGTTTTCTAATTTGATTGAAGTATTGTATATATTAGGTGTATATTAGACTTGAAGGCTATCACAATGCGTTTAGTAAAATAAAGGAAGGTAAAGAAGGTGTTGGGTATTAACTATTTATTATTCATTAATATTTCGAGATCAGAATATCATGTTCAGAATTGTAGGAGACCTTATTTTCACGTCCGTCCGCTCGTGGACCGTGCCTTTCAACGAACGGTCATCCTTCGCTGCTATTTCTGTCGTTAATTGTCGTGAGTGTGTGTGTGTTTACCCGGTAAGTGTGTTTGAGCATGTATGAGTGTGTGTGTAGTAGGTTTTCCATAAATTAAGTTTATATTTCTTTTTAAAGAAAAACACAGCTTTCATATAAAAGTACGGAAGGTTGACCAGGAAATGATAAAAGGATGCAAGTGGATTGTGTGAAAGTTACGTTCAAAAAGGGAAAAAACGAGTTATATGATGATCTCAATTATATGATGATTTAAGTACATAACTCGAATTTTTAGATTAATCTATTAGTTATGTATCAATTTGTTGTTTTGAGCGAAACTACACCTAATTCAATCTATCTTCTGTTCAGTTTCATTATTTTCTATAGTAAATTATTTTCTATAGTAAATTATTTTCTATAGTAAATTTGTTATAACCGATCCATACATCGATGTATCTCAAGTACTTAGTATTTATACATTCCAAGGAGAGTTGCTAAATAGTAAAATATTGCTTAGAATTAAAAGAAATAGGAAGTTTTCCAGAACTATGATCGCCCACATTGAGCGGGGGAATAATGTCATATATGAATATTGTCGATGCATTTACTCGTCGAAAGAATAAACAAAGTTTAGAACAAGAGAAATTTTAATAAAAAAATCTTTGAAATCGTTGTATCCGTTCCATTCACTTGAGTGCAAATAACTTTAGGAAAAATATTAATCTATTTTCCAGCTGTGGGTTGAATAGCAGGACAGATTGGGTTCTATAGCCTTGCTTGGCAACCAGTTTACCACAAAAAGAAATGGCAACCTACTGTGAGTAAATTACCTGACCAGTCAGTCATGGATCGAAAAAGAAATGAAACGTGAAAGCGTGTATCGCCTATGACATTTAACTGACCCCCCCCATAATATTACGCCTGTATTTTTGGCCAAAAACTTCATTGCAACAATTTTTTCTTAAACTTTAATGGCAAGAGTTTATCTTAAAATACTTTTAATATCATTTGCGAAATACTTTTATACAAGTTTTACCTAATATTTTGATAAATAAATTAAAAACAAAATGGGCAAAAAATAGACATTAAGCTTTTTTACGTTGGCAGCTATAATGCTTTTCATCAACAATAAAAATCTATGGCCTTTACATTTTGGAACTGAGATATAAAACAACATAACACTTTGATAAGTTATCTTCTTCTTGTGCCGTGTCTTTTCAGAACTTAGGCGATCATGGACTTCCACTTGGCTCTGCCTCTTGTCGCTCTCAATAATTTTTCTCTTGGTATCTCTCCCAAGCCCCGCTCCGTCAACCATTTGCTCAGACCTAACAAGTACGTCTCGCGCTGCTTTCCCCTGTCCCTTCTTCCATTTATCTGACCTGTGAGTATCAAGTTCTCCGGCCTTCCTTCCTTATTACGTGTTCCAGGAACCTAATTTGTCTCTTCCTGATATTTATTATCAGTTTTCTTCTCGTTTGCATCCTTTCCAACACCTCATTGTTGCACACGTGCTTTGCCCATGGTATCCTCAGCATCCTTCTGTAAAACCATATTTCTGCTGCCTCAAGCCTCTACTTCATCTTTGATGATATCGTCCAGCATTCACGTTTATGCACAAGGACAGATATCACATAGCAATCTAGCACTCTTTTCTTTGTTTCTAATGAGATTTTCCTGTCTTTCAGTACTCTGGTTAGCTTCTGAAATGCGTCTTTGGTCATGTCAATGCGTCTTTGGATCTACGTGTCGCATTTTCTATCCTCTGTCAAAACACTTCCCAGGTATTTGAATTTTTTTTTACTTGTTTTATTTTAGATACTCCAACTTGCATGGCCATACATTCAGTTCTCTTGAGGTTTATGCTGAGTCCTTTCTTTTCACTTTCTTTTGCCAAACTCTGTAGAAGGTCCTGCACTTTTCTTTCCGTGTCTGCTATCAGCACCGTGTCAGCACCGTGTCCTCCGTGTATCTGATATTGTTGAGATTGTGGCCGCCAATGACGAAACCTGGCAATACTTTTATTTCTCTCATAATTTCTTCACTCTACAGGTTGAAGAGATCCGGTGAGAAAACGCATCTTTGTCTTTCTAGTTTTGCATGCCTGCTGAGTTCACCTCCTATCCGTACACAAGCAGTTTGCTGCCAATATAGATTCTTGATTATTCTAACGTCTTCCTAACATTTTTTCACTATGTGGTCTGAAAACTGACGCAATCCCTAAAACAGTTAAGTGTTGAATTTTCGGATTCTAAAAGATGACATTATCGAAGCTATGTTCACGTAACAATATTTGCCAACATTTCACAGTTCATCCCTTTTTCGACTGCTACATTTTTATTTGGTTTTAGCCCTGATCATCATTTAGCGTTTCATCGTTTTAGCCTTAACTGAGTTAACCTTAGTAACTATATACAAGGTAGAGTGATGTTTAACAAGCTCATCTTCCAAGCAGTATATTTTCTTAATTTTTTTTGGGACGTTAGCCTTCTTCCAGACTGACGTACCTTTCTACATTTAGTGTTCCCGATTCCACTGAGTGCTCTATTATTTAAACCTTGTGTCAGAGCCACCTAATCTTAGAATATGTAGTGAAGTGGAGCTTTACTCGGTACTCAATTCTTCTAACCTTATGTCAGATGAAGCATAACAAGAATTTACATTTGCGACAACTGTCTCAACTTGATGTTAATATCCGACTGAAAGTCAATGGCATGCCAAACTTATTTCTAAATATAATTTTTGGTTATACTTTCCTGACAGAATCATTTTGGAGAAGCCTTATATCGCAAACTG
This sequence comes from Ascarosepion bandense, assembly GCA_037127315.1. NCBI lineage: Eukaryota > Metazoa > Mollusca > Cephalopoda > Sepiida > Sepiidae > Ascarosepion > Ascarosepion bandense. The sequence continues at coordinate 2,629,876 of JBBBDQ010001522.1, forward strand.
TAGCGGCCTGATCAATGAGACATTTAGTCAGAATGACGGGGAAGACATTCATATTGCGTTTAAACAGACGTCAAGGAAATGTATAAAAATAGCCCTAATTTCAAAGTTATTGCTCTTTCCATAGACTGACGTAGTCACAGGTGACTAGCAATATTTTATCTCTATTTTCGGCAAAGACAGTCTATGGGCATCAGGTTTAATAATCGCAGTGTTTATTTGGACAAATGCAGTTCAGGACAGAGCAAAATATGTTTATTTTAGTACAGCATGCGTAGGGAAAGAAAAGATTATATTGCGGTTATATTTTGAGTAAGGAAGATAAGTTGTCTGCTTTGAAAATTCGAATTTCTGTGGATAGATTTCTCCATGAACATTACATTTGCAGGTATAAATATTTATCTGTCTTATTAGAACCTTAGTTTGCTTTCTGCGTTTGACTTTCTCTATCTCTCCCACCCATATACACACGCACCCATACACATATGCGCGCACACACACAAAAATACGCCCCCGACAGTCACACATATGCATATCTATCTATCTATCTATCTATCTATCTATCTATCTATCTATCTATCTATCTATCTATCTATCACGTAGAATAATTGGTATATAAGTCCGGTAAATTCCAATAGAGACGAACTCAAAGAACTCAATGTTAAATTTATTTATTTACTTTAGCAGAGAAATATAATTTAGAAAAAAATTAGATATTCTACAATTTCATGGGTAATACGTATTTCACAGCAAAAAGATGCTCGTCAGACTTTTGGGTCTGACGAGTAGCATTTTGCTGTGAAATTGTAGAATATCTAAAATATTTTCTAAATATATATATATATATATATATATATATATATATATATATATATATATATATATATGCATGCTTCATAAAATATTACAGACAAGTTTTTTGTCTATTCATTTTATGTAATTTTTTTTATATTCTCTGATAATCTTAATAACATTATCATTAAATGAAGAAAGAAAATTACATTATTAATGCATAATTTTTTAATAATCCAATCTAGGCTTTTAGCTTACATAAGCCATTTTCAAAGATGTCAAATTACATTATATATTATAAACACGGACAAATGATAATGACAAATTGTTTTTGTTGACATCGAAAATTTCCAAGCAACAACAAACTCGTGAATTTAAGACTCTGGAAGCAAATGTCGCATCACAGCTCATGACGTCACACATGACCAAGCGAGAGTGAAAACAAAAAAAAAATATTGAGTATGGGAAGCCATTGGAATAAACCAATGTCTTCTGTTATTAATTATAGGCATTTAACGTTATTCGTGGTGATTTCATAGCTTATCTTATTCAGGTTAGGTTTCAACTGTCTTATGTATATGGCTTCGAGAATTTTTAGTTTTTGTTTATTGTTTTCATGTTTAAGTATAGTTGTGTTTTCAACTTCGGTTTTTCAGAATTGTGTATGTGGCCATGCATGTTATTTTATTTTCCTGCGTATGGATGATTTTTTTGGGAATTATACCGGTATAAAATCTTTTAACAGATTTGAATTTGAGTAAATAAAATTTTCGTTTTGCCGTTGCTGAAGAAGCGAGGACATCTTCGTAGATGTGGCTATAAAAGTGATTTAAATATCGTAATCTTTGCTTTATATATATATATATATATATATATATATAAGAAAAATTAAGGCAGGCACGTTATTTCAGGGTAAATCGGAAGTGTGGGCCTATTTCAGGTGAACCATCATCAGCTTCCGTCTTCATTGTACAAAGAATTTTACACGAATGAGATTCACAAAGACTTAAAAAACGGATAAAAATAACAGTCGCTTTCTTAAAAGAGAAAAATTTAAGAAAAAATACATCAGTTCAACGAACACAGACACATGTTCATACATAAGTGATCATTTATTATGGAAAAATCCAAAAAGAAGTTCATAAGCTAGAAGTTCACTTTAAAAGAGGAAAAGGAAAGAAATAAGAAAGAAAAGTGGGAGAAGGGGTTAAAAAAGAGGGAATGTTATGTTAGAAGAAATGCGTTTAAACAATGTTACAGAGTGTAGGGAAGAGAAATGGAAAACACAGAGATCGCGAAATGGATTCAAACTCAATCCCTGTAAAAGACATTTAAAGTTTACATATGTGTAAAAAAAACGTGTCATAGGAACGAAAGTAGAGGAAAGAGAAACAGGAAATGAAGAGAAAAAGAAAAAAACGAAATAAAGGGAGAGATAGGGAAAAGGCTATGAAAAAATACTCAGCTTTGCAAAGAGTTTTTCAAAGTTATTTACGTCTAAAATAATATAGGGTATGACTGCTGTTGAGATCAAATTAATTTACTTTAAAATCTAACCACAGGAATAAAAGAGAAGAACGGAGAAAGAATTATGATATTGGTATGGGGTATAAATAATTAGAAAATAATCTACTATAGAAAATAATGAAACTGAACAGAAGATAGATTGAATTAGGTGTAGTTTCGCTCAAAACAACAAATTGATACATAACTAATAGATTAATCTAAAAATTCGAGTTATGTACTTAAATCATCATATAATTGTGATCATCATATAATCCTTTTTCCGTTTTTGAACGTAACTTTCACACAATCTACTTGTATGATTTTATCATTTCCTGGTCAACCTACCGTGCTTTTATATTTAAAAAGAAATATCCATATATATATATATATATATATATAAATGAGAAGAAAAATATACCTAAGATCGCGAAATTAACTGTTTTAGGAAATCATAGAGATATAAATAGTTGTAATATAGATTGTAGTTACTATTAAGTGGTACCAATATATTAGTAAAGGATATGAGTGAAATACTAAATTAACAATTGAAAAATCTTTGTTGTGACATAGTGTTTTGATGAGAGGGGAGGAATGTTCAAGGTTTAAGTGGGGCATTTCGAGTGTTTAAAAAGTGATTAAAAGTGTTAAAAAGAGATTAAACAGTGTTAAACAAATGTATTTGTAATAAATAAATGTAATTGTAATAAAATGCAAAAAATACTCTAAAGTGTAAAGCTTCTTTTGTCCTACCCTTTATATATATATATATATATATATATATATATATATATATATATATATATGATTCCAGGTGAAGAGGACTCAAGTTTTTATTATTTTGAGTGCCCTGGCATTTATTTTATTATGAACAGTGCTCAATATAATAAATATTAGAGGGCTTAATAAAATTATATAGTTATGAATTAATTGTGCGTTGCGACACGAGAATTTCTATGTTTCGAGATAGATTCTCATCATCAGGCAATGTTGATGTTGGTTGTGCAGATGATTTATATTTAAATGACCAAAATCTTTTGTTTGCTGTGTATGTATGTGGGAAGATATAAAATTTACGTGTGTTTCTTTTGGCTAATCAAAGTTGAGATTCATTTTAGGATTTGGCCCCAAATAATACATATTAACCAACTTTTTCTCTTTTTTCTTTTTTTTTCCTTTTTTTTCCTCCTTCATCCTACCCTTTTCCCTTATTTCTTTTCCCTTCTTGACCGTCAAGATGTTAACCTGCCTTTAACCTGATCTTTTCATTTTCCCTTTTTCTCCTCTTCTCCTTTCAGTTTTATTGCTTTTGATGTAATATTCTAATTTTTGTTAATTTTATATTTTTCACTTACTTATCATTTTTAGTCTATTTATTCATTTGTTATTTTTCATGCAAAGAAAGATTTGTTTTGTAAAAAAAATAAGTTTTTTGGTCTATCTATTTATTTACTGTAAAGATTTATTTAAAAAAATAATTTTATGTTTCAATTTATTTTTAATAATTAGTTCGTCAGTAGTTATTTTCCTTAAGCACTTTTTAGTTACATGCATGTTATTTCATTTAGATCTTATCCATTTTCTAATGTGAACAATTTGCAATGTCTACATATGACAACCTACTGCGGGAGTATCTTCTGCCCAGTCAATCATGTCTCTTTCGCAGACATGATCGCCCAAGCGTGTATCACGTATGGCACTTAACTGACTGACTGAATAGAGGCTCTAATTAAGTCTATTTATGCATTTCAATTTGCAAGGTCTTCTTTCAGATAAGCAATATGGCTTTCTCTTCCCTAGTTCAATTGCTGATCTGTTACCAATTATTAATGAAAAAGTCTACCAAACTTTAGACAAGGATGATGTTGCTCAGGCTGTTACTTTGGATATCATGAAAGGTTTGACGTACTGGTTTTCTTCACAAGTTGAAATGATATGGTATTTCTGGAAAAAATGTTTTTACTGATTCAGCCTCTCTTATCAATTTACTGCATCATCTGTCTGGTGATGCTATCAAACCAAGAGATTCTTGGCAAAATTCCCCCAAAGAATTTTTCAGTTGGAAAAAATTAAGTGCCAATAATAACAGATTCTTAAGTAATAAATGTGCAGTAGCTACCGGCTCGGAAAGAGAAATCGTGGAGCCGAGTTCGAATTCCAGGTGAATTCATTGCATTCACTTACGCGCAAATACCCATGGGAAAGTTGTTAATTCGTCTCTTCCCTCCAGTTATATATTAAATAACAGGACAGATTGGGTTCTAGTCCTGGCTAGCAACCAGTCTACTGCAGAAAGCAATGGCAAACTACTGCGGGAAAATCTATCGCCCAGTCAGTCATGCCTCTTTCGAGACATGATCACCCAAGCGTGTATCACGTATGGCACTTAACTGAAGTAATAAATAGAAGTTTTTTTCTTTATCTTATTAACGGTGGATATACGACGTAGTATGGATTCTACAAAGTAATGGATACGAGTCATGGATATATCTCTACATAGTTTTTAATAACCTTAAAACCCTACGTTTTTGGCATTAAATAATCCACAGAGGTTGATATGCCATTAAATAAAACTCAAGCTCAAACAAGATCTATTTGAAAGTTTTACACATTTCCTATTATATTTCTATAAATAGAATATTGGATTCACAGAAATTTAAAATATGGCCTCATCAGATAAGGTTTGAGAAGACGTGTTTTATAATCAGGGGCGTTAATAAATAAATAGTCGACCTAAGTTCAAATTCTAGCCGATTCGATTTCATTTCCTTTGTACTAATGCCCTTGGGATAAATAGCAGTGGTTACTGAGCTCTCCCCCAGGCATAAAAGAAAACAAACTCTGATTTCAAAACCTACATAAAGATGAATAAACTTCATTGAACTGTTTTACCTCAGATACACCATTAGATGGGTTATGGATTCGTGATGTGATGTATTAAACTGTTAGATGTATATAACTTCCTTGTCAAACAAATGATTTATAATGGCTTCGAGCTAATAAATCCTATGAGCTTTACAGTATTTACCCTATTCAGACTGTTGTTATCATTTCTGTTGCCATTTGTACAACGTTTCGGCCGTTGTACGCTCCAGCATTCTTCAGGTGCAAGTAATTTCGAACCGAACACTTTATTACGATCACTGGGGTATATCATGCTTATTTCATGCCTGTAGCCTCTTCTGGTAGTCATGAGTTATCTCCCTCTAACCTTGTAAGTTACTTGTTCACCACTGAGATAGTCCGAATCATGTAAATAGTGCAAATACTACCACGTCTCAGAAATATAGACAAAGCCTATGATCTTTGGTGAAAATCACATTTCTTCGAATCATGCAGACTGGTAATACAGAATCATAAGCAAGAAGTGTACCAAATAACACAATGTAGATCAGTTGAGGATTTCAATAGCAGCAACGTGAAAGTAGAAGAGAAAATAATGGCATAACATAATGGTGACATTCCACACCACTTCAAATAAAAGGTTAGGAAGGAAACCCCCATTTATACTGGAACGAGCTATAACAGCTACTGGACTTGAAAAATGTACAGGGTGTCCATAAAGCCCGTGTGTATTGCACATACGAATGACGTTATAAACTTCACCCGAACTTTTGGGACACCTTGTATTTTTCTTTAAATGATTTTACGAGAAAAATATAAAAATTTCAAACGAAAGTAGTTCTTATAAAGAAATAATTTTATCATTCCCGTCATCATTTGTTACTGCGCATGTAATTATTCTTCAGTTTTGTTTTGATTTTTTATCATTTGTTTTAAATAATTTTTTTCATTCTTGCGAATATTATGTCCCCGATGAACTTAAATTGGGATTGAATAATGGCAAACGAAGAAGAAAAAACCGATTTAGTTTTTAGAGAAAATGCGATGGAGCATTTCTAAAAGTAATTTCAGAATCTTTACTCAGGAAATGAGAATATTTCCAGTAAACGTTACGATAGATGATTAACCGACCGAAAATTTACACGGATAACCTACAGCTCATTCAGTCAAGATTGGGTCCTCTATTAAACTTTCTATCTTTGGGCGACAAGAATGGCGAATAAAAAAACATAAAATACATTTCTCAAGAATTGGCAGAAACTCAGAAGATAATTTTAAAGTCCTACTTTCCTTATTATTCGTAGCAATTGGGAACGGTTATTATATTTCAATGAAAGATTTTTGTGCGATTTTATTTGTACTTTTCGCTGTGAAAATTAAAGGTTTTCATGTCAATGAGTTTTAATGTAAGGTCACAACAATTTAATGAAATATAAATATTTATGATTAAGTATAAATTGTTCAAATTTAAAAGGTCTTTAAAGAATAAAAAAAGAATTAGGTAAATTTTGGCGGCTAATATGGTTTTATTTCGAGCGAGCCTCGTTTTCATACCTGGCGTTCTTAAAGAGACCTTACAAAATTACTCACTATATTTGCTTGTTACTCCCAATATTCTCCATTTAAGCCTCCCAGTTTTTATTGCAAAGACAAGACAAAACTAAATCAACCATAAATTTTCATGAGGTAAAAAATCTGCCGATTTAATAGCAAAAAAAAAAAAACGATCAGAAAAAAACAAAAAACAAAAAACAAGAAACAGAATCTTTTCACAATCACTTAATTACTTTCAACATTTGAAATCTTCTTCGTGACAGAATTGTGAAACATTATCGCTCGTATATGCTTACTAAGTCGGTAAAGAGCTCGGCTATTGTTAAAGAGTTTAAAGTCCATAATATCAAGTTAGAGTAAAAAAAAAGCTTTAGATCTATAAAGAAATCAATATGGCATTTATTTTCGCCTATGGGAAGAAAGACAGCGTATGGGCACAATTTGAAATATTTTGAAAGCAGAGGAAAAAAGGTTCATGAAATATAAAACCGTTTTCCGTAATTTGTGCGAAAATAAATCCTAAATGGTAAAAATTACGGAAATAGAATTAAATCTCTTTAAATTCAATTGAATAATCTAATGAAATGTTCCGCTACAAGAAAGAATGAAAATAAACAAATAAAACATCGCCTTGTATTTAAGGTTTGCTTTCTATTAAGAGTTACGAGAGACAGGAATATGATTGTCTACATCCTGAAGGGAGACGATACATAAAAGAAGTTATATGTTATAACTGATTGATATGCTGAGGTATTTATAGTCTTCACTATTTACTTTTCAACATCCTGAATTTTTTTATGAATCCAGGGTTTAAGCCCTTAACGCTTTCCAACTGGAAACTATTTTTTTTGTTACAAATAACACATAGAAATTGATAGATTTTAAAGAATAAAAGTAAACTGTGGAATGGTACCATCACTCAGATCCTGAAGGAACATAGCATTAAAAATCTTTCCGATTTAGCCTTTTAACAGTATTTACATTATTCAGATTATTGTCCTTATTTTTGTTGAAATTTGCACGACGTTTCGGTCGTTGTACGCTCCGGCTTTCTTCAGGTGCTAGAAATTTCGAGCTGAACCCTTTATTATAATCAATGGGGTATATGAACTCCATTCCTTGCCTAGAGCCTCTTCTGGAAGTCATGAGTTATCTCCCTCTAACCCTGTAAATGACCTGTTCACCACTGCTGTATTGAACTGACAACTCTTTGAATCAAGTCACAGAAACTAACCAATATCTATATCCACTAAGCTATGTGCTCTTAAGTACAAATGGCAACCAAAATGAGGATAATAGTCTGATTATTGTAAATACTCAGAAATATTCACCTACATTTCTGCACTGATTAGCAAATTTCTAGAGTTCAACCCTGACTGATGGTGCCAAACTTGTAGCCTTGTGCCAGACAAGCTTAGTGATTGTCTAGTGGTGTCCAAAATTGTTTCACAAGATTAATTGTGTTGGTTCGATCTTCACTGGTTGTGCTAAATTTTTGTTAGACGAGCCAAGCTGACGTCGACGAAGACGCTCAAGTACAATCTATGATCTTGAAAGAATAGTGGTGCTGTTTTAAGGAATTGTTAAACTCTCGGAAAAAAATGCAAGACATTCTTAGTTGAAGAGTTTATCGAACGCTGTGTCGGGATATATCTTTTTTTTTTTTTTGACATGCTTAAGGAGAATTTATTTAAGTCGAATTATCTCTCGATTCGCCTTGTCAGTTGCTGACAGGAGACACGTCGAAAGGCTTCCTGATTACTTACGCTTATAAATCCGACTGCAGAATTTCATCAAAGTCAAGAGATTTCGATCAATTACTGACACTCTTGGCTTTCATCATTTGTCGACGCACCTGTTATTTACAGATAGCCAGACCCACATTTGGCAGTGAATAAGAATAGAAGAGTGATGATCTGCGGAAAATGAAAGAAAAAGAGGAAAGTCTTTTGTACCCGAAGAATCTGGCAGATATATTCTATCCGATAAATTCAACAGGATGAATAATGCATCGCCATAAATTAGTGTTCCAGAACTTTTAAATATCTTTTTCTGATTTTTAATTATAAATCTCCTGTTTATCTTATTTGCAACCGGATTAATATCCTAATCTTTGTTATTGTCTGCCGCACATGTTTAGGTGTTTGTCGATCTGGGCAATATTTATGGAAGTTAATATACGTGAGTAGATTGTTATAGTTCCTCTGTCCATATCTCATGACATCTCGTTTTATAGCTGGCCCTGTTTTCACTAAGTCTAAATAACTCGGTTCAGGGATTGATAAAAATTACTGTGTCACCAAATTCACGAACCAAAATTATTGACTGGTAGATAAGACTTCAGTTATAGGTTAAGGATTGCATAGATAATTGGAATATAAGCGTGGGTTCGTGAAGTTGGTGAGATTGCAATTACGAGTTCAATCACTGAATCGGGTACTATACTCTCTAACTCTAAGAGAGAGAGAGAGAGAGAGAGAGAGAGAGAGAGAGAGCAGGGGGGACCAGAATGATCTACCTTTGTGTTCAGTTTGAAATTCGATATTCACCTGAAGAAGGACGATAGGGACATCAGCCTAAAAAGTCTGGTAATAACGACAAAGATGGGGATATTTCTCTGAGTATTCTTCTTGTGTCATGTCTATTCGGGACATTAGTGGTAATAGCTCTCCACAACATCCTATCTATTTTACTATAACTTCTAGTAAATTTTATCGTATTTTAATCTTTTTTAAATCTGCACCGCCATTCATTTACTCAAGCTCACTAGATTGGTTATATGTTCTTTTACTCTGTTCCTTTTTTGCTTTCATTCTATCCTGTAAGCTTTTTTCTATCCCAAGCTTTTTTCTCTCATTTTTACCCTAGAAATTTCAGCTGTCTCTTTCTGATATCCTTTTTTTCATTTCCTCTAAAATTTCATTACTGCTCAAATGTAATGTTCATTCCTTGGTAGTCTCAGCATCCTTCTGTAGGACCATTTTCTTCTTTATTTTTGAAGAGATTAAATAAGAGTTCAGTACACTCTTTTATTTTTAACGAAATTTTTCTGTTTCTTAATACTTTTTCATTTCACCCCAAGCAAGGCATTCCACTGCCACTATAGTGCAGGGGGTTACATAGAGGAAAGTGGTGAGAGAGTGATTGGATATCGGAAATGTCAGAAGGAGGGTGATAGACGAGTAAAGAGGTACATAGGAAGAGTGTTTGAAAGAACTGGTGCGAGTTAGTGTGTTAGGAGGTGTCTATTGACCTTACATTTAAACTCCTGGAGATTGTAGCTGTCGGATAGCAAGTATATGGAAGGGAATTCCACAGGAGGGAAGTGCGAGAAAAGAAGCTGTTGGAGTAGAAATTGCGGTTACATTTCATCGGTTTCACTGTAAAAGGGTGGGACCTAGTTGCTAATCTAGTATCTCGTGCAAATTCATATCTAGGGGGCACCAGTGATCTAAGTTCATCGGAGCAGAAGCTGTGAAAGTATTTATAGAAGAGGCACAGGGAAGTTATATCACGCCGGTGAGAGAGTGACTTCAGCCGGTTAGCCAAGTCGGTATCGATCACATTACAGATTCTCCGTTGTATTTTGTCAAGAACCCCGAGGAGAATAGCAGGGGCACCCGACCAGATGTAGATTTATATATGTGCAGGATAGATTCAGACGGAAAGAACTTCCGGGCCCTACACAGAGAACCGACTTTCATAGCAGCGGATTTAGCAATGGATTCGATATAGTCATTTCACTTGAGGTCCGCTGAGAGTGTGAGGTCAAGCAGGCGTAGTGTTTTCTTCTCTGGGAGACAAGCCTGTTCCATGCTAATGGGAGGTAGGTGCGGTTGTCTATGGTGGTTAATTGATAACAGCTTCGTTTTGGAAGAATTGCAATTTATGAGCCATTTCTTACCCCAGTCCACTACGGATTGGAGGTTCTTTTCAAGCTCGGCAGCGAGGTTCGCCTTGTCGCCCACACCATTTTTTGATCGAGGCGAGAGTAAACTGTGGTGTCATCGGCGTACATGCCTACCTGGGATGTTATGGCATCGGGGAGATCATTGATGTATATTAGAAAAGAGCGTAGGACTTAGGATAGAGCCTTGAGGGACACCCGCATTTGTATGGTAGTTCTAGGAGGCATGTCCGTTTCATACCACCTTCAATGTGCAGTTAGAGCGGAATGACCGGATTAGGTCAAACAAATGTCCAGTTATACCATAGCTCCGCAGTTTCCGTAGAAGGCCAGCATGCCAGACTCTGTCGAACGCTTTAGAGATATCCAAGGCAACGGTTCGAGCTTCACCATTCTTGTCGAGAATATATACTGGTATATATATTCGGTGATGGTCGTTAGCATATCAGCAGTAGACCTGGTGAAGCGGAAGTCATACTGTTTGTCCGAGAGAAGCCTGTGGGCTGTGAGATGCTGAACCACGTCGGCGTTGATAATGGCTTCGAACACTTTGCCAATGATCGGAAGAAGGCTGATAGGGCGGTAATTTGCGGTGTCCGAGGGTTCTCCAGTGTTCTTAAATATAGAAACTACAACGGAAGTCTTAAAGTTTTGCCGTTTGCGTCCTCTGTTAAAACCATTCTCAGATATTTAAATTGTTCTACTTGTTTGATGTTGGTATCCCCATTTTGTAATTTTGTTAACAACCATGCATTCAGTTTTCTTGCAATTGATGTTTACTCTTGTCTCCTCGTTTTCCTTCATTACCTTCTGTAGTTCTAAATTTAAATAATGTCATTAATGATAATCCTTCATCTCAGAATTTTAAACAGAAAGTGGTTTTGTGGGACATAGAATTCAGAATTAAAATCAACTTTCTTCTTCACTTTTACAAAAATTCACAAGGACGTGTGAAATCCTGGTTTTTCCCAAATAGAAAAAAATTACCCATGTTCTTAAAGAAACAGTTGAAACCGGATGTCGCAAGTAGATATTAAATTGATTTTCTGACCAGTGGGAGCGAGTTGCAGGACTAAAAGGGACTTACCGATCCAGTGCGAAAAATCTAAATACTATGAAAGGCTCCGGTCAGCGTCAGTCAGTCAGTCAGTCAGTCAGTCAGTCTCATGGAAGTAGGAGAGACGACAAGCTAAAATGTAACAAGGTAGAAACTTCAAGTCGACCCGGACATAAGGTCGCGTCGCACATCATCCAATTTCTCTTTCTTTCTCGTGTACTGTTTCTTTTACTTCTTCTCCATTCAAAGACATTTCTACCAAATAAACGCTTATGCATACATACGTACGCATAAATTCTCTCCAAGAAATTATGACTACGAACATTTCGTGACAACCTTAACCTTCTAATTGAGCATTAATTTCTACCAATTCTTGTTATTCTTTCCTTTTAATAAATTTCTATTTTAACATGAAAAAATATGTTTTTATTGTTCCACACTAATCTACACGTTCCAACCTGCTGAAAACTTTCTAATGATGATAATTCTGGATAAATCCGTAAGCTGTAGGGAGTTTGGTTATGAATTTAACAAAGGCCGAATCAAGAAACATTAACCATCTCCCTACGGCTTTAGATTTTAGATTAGGTTTTCTTTAAAATTTCATTGTGATGTTTTGTCCATGACATTCTCAGCATTCGTCAGTAAAACTACATCTCCATCACTTCCAGCCTCTTCTTATCCACAATTGACTGGCGTATAAGAAAATACATGTGACATAGCAATTAAGTCTAGATTTTTTTGTTTCAAACGTAAATCTTATTCAGCTTTCTTTCATTTCACATCAAGCAAGGCAAGAAAGCCACTAAGAGGCAAGGGGTTACTGAGCGTGGAAGACTAAGAAAAATAGCAAAACATTATTAAGGTGAGTGAGTGAGTTTTGGATGTGCGTTGTGGTGCATTGGATATCGGCTCGGAACGAGAAATCGGTGAGCCGAGTTCGAATTCCAGTCAAATTCATTGCATTCACTTACGCGCAAATACACTTGAGAAAGGTATTAATCCGTCTATTCCTTCCAGTTATGGGTTAAATAATAGGACAGATTGGGTTCTATAGCCTTGGTCGGCAAACAATCTACCGCAGAAAGCAATGGCAACCTACTGCGGGATAATCTTCTGCCCAGTCAGTCATGTCTCTTTCGAGACATGATCGCCCAAGCGTGTATCACGTATGGCACTTAACTGACTGATTGAGTGAGTTTTGTTTAACGGCATATCAACATTTGTGGGTTATTTAATGCCAGAAAGATGGGGTTTTAAGGTATTTTTTAATGTTCGGTTATAGTGCGACGGTTGATTTAAAAAGATTTCGATAATGTTTTAAAAAATTATTTTAGAAAACTGAAGACGTCTCTTAGTTTAGTATTCAAACTGTATTGCTGGTAATAATCTTTTTCTTACAAAAAAGTGTAATTGTAATACTTTCTTTTTTCAAAAATATTTTTTATAAAAGTCTACTTTTATACTTTCATATTGTTTTGATCCCAGTTTGGGGTTTAACTATTTGCTCATAGCTGGGATCCTAACAGGTGCTACCACTAGATCAGAATGGACCTGGGAACAACAGCAATTACGAGGTAGTTCCATGCTCCTCACAACCGCCCAGTGGCTTTGCTGCCGGATGAAGTTTACTGTCAAACCCAGGATGATTAAGGTGAGAGTACACTGAAAGGGCAGGAGTTACGTAAGCAAACGATAATGATTAGAACTGCATTAAAATTTTTAAAGATTAAAGAGAAGTGGAAAACAAAAGTCCTGAAGTGCGTGGGAGGAAACTGTTAGCATAGAACTTACGGTTATATCTAGCCATTACAACTGTAAAATGATGAAAGCTATTCGCCAATCTAGGCCTACGATTACTATTTATACTTTAGTTAGATCGTTTCGCATTGTCTTTTCCACGCCTCTAACCTAGACGCAGACTAAGATAAGCATAGTAGTATATCCATCGTATCTCTTAGGTACCGTGTCTCTTCCGGAACACGCCTCACTTGTTTTTCGCAACTCTAAGCAGCGTTTTACTGTTTACCATCTCTCTTGCCTTTGATATGCCTTGTGAGGGTTAAATTCTCTAGGCCCTCTTTATCCGATGGAATCAAATACACTCTTTTCAAGTTTTCTCTTTTAAACTCAGACACACTAATGAAAAGATTATGTAATAAACTCATTTCAGACGCATTTTTCTACTGGTCTTACCTCGTTCTGCCATTTTTGGTTGATTCGCCGCAGAATTTGAACTCGGCTTGTCGATTCAGGATAAACGTTTTGTCGTATTCGTTTAGTAAATCTGTCTGAAAATCACCAGTTAAATAAACCACTTTTTTTCTTTGAAATCCGGAGATTTGTTTAAGTATTTTTTTATATACATCTCGATTTAGTCTTGAAAATCATATCTAAGCTAAGTTGAGTTTTAAGTACAGCGCAAAATTAGATGGCAGTAAATATTGTGTCAGTATTACGAGCTTTAAATTACGTACAAGTTACCCGGATTGACAAGCACTGATGATGGTCAAAGAGCACAACAGTTGAAACGTTTTGATAATAACAAGAAAGATGAAGATATTAGTGCATATATAAATTATGTGCATGATGATAACACATCATTACAGAAATTCAGATAAAAATCAGAAAAGGGCCGTTGAAATTATGGGGTAAAATGAGGAAAGAAAAATGGTTCACCGCAGAATTTGAACTCAGCATGGGCAAGCCATGAAAATTTTTACGGAGTCAAATTGCCCCTATTTCCTCAGTGTTCTCCGAGTAAGAAGGAAGCTTTTTTTCCCAAGAACCGCCACTTTGTAGAGTTAACACCTGGTTAGATACACTCTTAACCGTTTTAAGTCATACGTCAGTTATTATACATCTTCCTCATCCGTGTCCTCTTCCCTTCTGAAACTCCACTCTTTCATTATCATCAATCATAAATAATTTTAAAGGTAACTTTCTATCTTGAGTGGTACTTGTGCCTTGTAGTGTAAACATTTGAATTAAAAAAACGTAACAAATACGTTCAGTATGTTAATTGACGTCTGTGGCATGTGCAATTTAGGATTGTAAAATATTTACGGTAATTAAGTGATTGTACAAGCAATATAAAGCTGAGATAGTGGCACGTCTATTTCCAAATACAAATTATCCACTACTAGCAGTATAGCTCGGTGTTGCTCGGGTGTAATGGAAGCTTTAAAACTAATCTATGGTCTTGAAGCTCAAACTCTTTCGACGTTGGCACGAAAGACTAAAAAGTAATAGTTGTTTCCAGTCAAAACGAAAACGCAAATTGAAAGAAAAATGAATGGATGTAAATTAAATTTTTATTTCTAGTATCGATATCAAATAAGATTTCAGTCGCAAACTGAATTTTGTAGGCTAAATAAGTCCTCTGAATAAATGGTATCATGGCTGAGACTAAGAACTACAATTATACCTACTTAGAACAAAACCCGAAGCAAAAACCAAAATAAAAGGGCAGCAAACCTGATTTTGATCAGACTCGATAAGATATCGGGGTATCGATTTTCAATATCGGAGTCAAATAATTTATCCAAGGATAAACTAACCTAAATAAGTCCATGAAAACTTTTCGTACCCATCGGGAATAAAATTGGAGAAAATGAACCATATTGATGGCTGAATATCAGATTCGATAGAATATCGTAGGGTATCGATTTCCATTATCGGGGGAAATGAGTCGTCTGGGAAGATCTACTAATATTTGAGACTAAAAACTATAATGTTACCAAGTTAGAGCAAATTCTGCAGCAAGAATCCCGATAAAAGGGCTGAAATCCTGATCTTGATCATACCTGATCGGATATCGGAGTATCGATTTCCGATATCGGGGGAAATCGGAAAAAATAAGTAGCCCATGGCCTGACTGGAAGCGTAAAAAATATTTGTGTTAAGTTTGGTAAGAATCGGATAAAAATTGTGGATTTGTATAAAGGCCATACATACATACATACATACATACAGACAGACAGAAAACATCTTGCCTTTTATATATATAGATAGCGTCTGACGCAATAAAAATGGATTAAAAGACACTCCTTAGATTTCTTTAACATGGTATTAAAGATAACCCTGGGTATGACTGCAACAAAATAATAAAATCTACATATAAGATAAGAAACAATATCTGATTCCATTTAATTATGAATTCATTTTCAATTGAGCATTGTAGTTAATAGTTGACGTGGGAAGTGAACATTTGGCACACGTAGAATTTGGTATCTATTTCGGTCTGAGTCTCTTTACCGCTTCGTCTCCAGGTTTAAAAACTGCTGACGGAGAAGTGTAATCTCGCTCGAGTTCAAACAGACAAAAGCAAAAGAGAGAGAGTGACAGAGAGGTAGAGAGAGAGAGAGTGAGTGAGACAGAGAGAGAGTGAGAGAGAGAGAGAGTGAGAGAAAGAGAAACGAAAATACAGAATGAGAGATAGACAGAAACAGAGAACAAGCGTCACGTTCTCAAAATATATTTTTCGCAAAGATTTTCATTTTCTAAGTACTTGAAGGCTGGCAACCATGTTGTTTGCAATTAAATTAATAATTTTCAAGTTCTATGTTAAGACTTACAAACTTTTCTGGTTAAAATCTTTGAATATATATATATTGTGTATCGAGGCAGAAATCACTGTTTTATGTTTTTAAAACAGCAATAACTCGAACGTTAAATCTCTCCTGTCACCTTTGTTGGCTATAACTTTTTTATATTTATATATATATATAATTTACAACACACTTAATTCAAGAGTGAGTATTAAGTGCATTATCACATCAAAATTTAGGCAATATCAACTTCTTAGGTTACGTATTTACCGATTCACCTAAGAATAATCGGCTACTCTCTTTTTCTAAGCACGCCATGAATATGTCATGCATATGTTCATCGGGTCCCAGTTATAGTTTCGAGGAGAGAGCGTGATCAACAGTTTGAGCAATCCCTGCTGCAGACGTCACAAAGGCACATTCATGTTATTTCAACAATAACACAGCACACATATTTTGCTTAACGGGCCTTACTTACAGTTTCTATTGGAGAGCGCATAACCTGGCGTGATCCATAGTTAGGACATGGACGTACTCGCTCACAATGACTTGTAACTTGGAGCTAGTACAACCGTTCATGGGTTGCGAGCGTTTCCGTCTACCGAATGTCACTCACAAGGCTTGGGTCAACTCGTTGTGTGATTTTCAGGCATTTTCTGAAAAGCTTGGGTCAGTAAGGTACTCTTTAAAGGTGCCATATGCTGGCGTTATTTCTCCACTCAGACCGATAACATCAAGGAAATTATCTTCCTGAGAAATCGACCTTAGTGAGATTTGCACACGTGTCTGATGTACGGAAAGCGAATGATATAACCATCCGTTGCGCGCCAATATATATAATGCGTGTATAAACAGGTATTAGTCACATATACAATGGAGTTTTCCCTTAAAAGGCAATCCATAATGTGGCGCACAATCCGGGAGCAGTTTCCTATTACTCCGCTAATTTTATGTTGATTTTGTAAGCGTAGCTTAGATGTGACACAAAACTGAAAATATGGGTCACCTAGAGAGTATCGAACCCATTATTCAGTCGCATTTGAGTCGTATTCAATCTTGCCAACCATTACACCACATCCAAGTAACGATCCATTATTATTGGTTGATAATATTCTGAGCCAATCTATCACTTTTGTTCCAGATTTGTTTAATGTAGCTTTTGTTTTGGTGTTTAGAAGCAGTTTTGATAAGTGTTAAAAGTTACAATATGGGAACCAGTAATACGGAATACTAGAGAAAAAACTATAATAACAACAAATTGTAATATGGGCTCTGGTAAAAAAAAAATATTAAGATAGAAATTAGATTTATAAATCCCTAAAATCCATAAGCTGATGTCCTCATCTTATGAATTTTTGGGATTTATGATATCACCAAATGATGTTCAGCTGATGTCCTCAAATTCCAGTTGAATTCCTTGCATTCACTTACGCACAAATACCCTTGGAAAAGATATTAATCCGTCTCTTACCCCCAGTTATGGGTTAAATAATAGGACAGATTATGTTCTAAATCTTTGGTTGGCAACCAGCCTACTGCAGAAAGCAATGGCAACTTACTGAGGAATGATCTTCTGCCCAGTCAGTCATGTCTCTTTCGAGACATGTTCGCCCAAAGCGTATGGCACTTAATTGGTGTCCTCAAAGATGCATGGTCCATTAGCGTTGGTTGAAGTAATCCAGTAAATTGACTCGAAGAGTCTTGAGAAAAAATGGGGAGTTAAAATGACTAAAACTGATATATTCAGAAAAGATATGGCAAGTGTGACTAGAATAATTTACCCTCGTGGACGAAGTAAATGATTAGGTTGAAAATTCTAATAACTTGAAAAGACCGGAGAGTGCAATCATTTTGAATATGACAACACCAATGAGGATAACAGTCTGAACAATGTAAGTAGTGTATAATATAGTTTTAATTTTCTATAACGGAAAATAAACAAATATAAAACTTCTTTCTTTCGCACTTGTCGCTTGTGGAACTTTCTTCCGTTTTCTTGATTTCCACTCAATTTTAATCATCAAAAACTTCAATCATCTGTCTTCTTAACTCATTGTTTTATTGTCTTCTTATTCTTGTATTTTATATCCCTCCTCGTGGTTTTTGTTGTCATGTTTGAGGTAAAATAATTAAAAAGATTTTTAAAAATTATGAATGGTGATTATCTTTTCAATATGGTAAAATTTCATATGATGATTTACGACTATCAAAGTTCACCCACTGTAAGGCGAAAGAGCATTTCAATGAAAGGCCGTTTAACGAAGTGAGATTTATGCAAAAAAAGTGGATATATAATAGTTCATTTAGGAGATTAACATTGTAGTGTTTACCGGAGCATCGAAAGTCCGTTCCGCAAAGTACTGAAAATGTTCGCCGTGAGATCAATGCGAGTCGTACACGGACCATCATCCGAGATGATGGCTTTGCATAAGTGCTCATGTCACCTAACCTTAGCAAAAGATTTGAAAATAATGATTAAAGAGGGTGTACTCACGTATAATTTCTCACAATAATCTCAAATCATCTGATATGAACATGCAAATATGGGCAGATGAATGATACAATGGAAAAATGTGACGTTTCATTCCGAAAACTAACTTCTTGAGATAAATACCGATTATATTACTGAAATCAATTTTGTATATAAAAGGTTGCTGGGAAATGCAGTAAATGCCAATTAATTTACAAAATACAGGGAAGATCAACATTATAGTAACATTTTGTCGTCCGTCATATTCAGATAGGAAAGTTATTCTGCTTTTAATCGCTTTTATTTTTACTTTTATTTTTATAGTTTCAGTTATCTTGTATTGTATTCTTGGTAATCGTGTGAGGAAGGGAGATAAGGTGAAGGATCCTAGGCATATGAAGATGATTCTGAAATTAGTGCACTTTCAATTTATTTTTGCTGTAGTAAATTTCTTTCTTTTAATCAGAACTTCACTCATTAAGTCAAAGTTAATTCAGTTAAACGTTAAATGTATTAAGACATATGTCTAGTAAAATATCACACTTATGGTCATGTAATTGTAGTGGGATAAGAAATTAAGAGTTAAACTCAACGTTCTTCTTCAATTTTACAAAAATTCACAATGACGCGTGGCTTTTAGAAAAAGGATTGACCATGGGCTTAAAGAAACCAGATTTCGCAAGTAGGTGTTAAATTGATTTTTGACCAATGGGAGCGACTTGCAAGAATTGAAAGGGGCTCTGCGATCCAGTGCGTAATTCAAATCACTTCGCAGCGTCAAAGACTCAGAGATAGGAGCAGCGAAAGAGAGACACACATCTAAAATGTAACTTCAACTTCAAGCGACTTGGACATTTGTCCTCTTTCTCTTTCCCTCTCGTGTGCTGATTTCTTTTACTTCTTCTTCTCCATCCAAAGATTCCTACCAAACAAACACATACATACGTACGTACTAATATACTCTTTCAACAATTACTACTAGGAACAATTTCTTATCTTTCTCATTGAACACGAACTCTACTCTTAACTTCTTAATAATTGCACATTAACTCCTACAACTTATGTTATTCTTTCCTTTTAATAAATTTCATTTTTAACACAAAGCATGTATATTTTATTCGTACACTATTCCACACATTCCAACCTGCTACCAACCTTCTTATGAAAACCTTCTGATGATAATTCTGCATAAAACTTGTAAGTTGTAGGGAGTTCGGTTAAGTATGACACAAGGCCGAATCAAAGAGACATTAACCAGCTCCATATAGCTACATTTCCACTATTCCACACTATTCCACTATTTCACTCATTCCAACCTTCTGATGAAAACCTTCTGATGATAATTCTGCATAAAAACTTGTAAGCTGTAGGGAGTTCGGTTAAGTATGACACAAGGCCGAATTAAATAAAAATTAACCAGCTCCCTATAGTTTCATAATCTTAAATTTCTAATAATTGCCAACGGATTGTAACAAAGCAAACAAGGAATTCAAAAAAATGCCAAAATATAAAAACCTGGAAAATGAAATAGAAAAAAATGTGGAAATTGAAAACAAGTATCGTAGCAGTGATAGTGGGTGCACTTGGAATGGTAAAATATAGAACCAAACAACACATTGATATAATCCCTGGAAACCCCAGCTTAAGAGATATACAAAAGATTGTCTTATTAAGTACACCCCACACACTATGGAGAACTTTGTCTATGTAACGCTAGGGATGATAAGGGAGATAGAAAAACATGAAATGGAGCCATGACGACACGCCACAACCTGCCTTAGGTCTTTCCGCAGACTTGGTTGGTAGTGTGACCATAGCAGAAATCGAAATATGATGAAAATAACATAATTATAATAATGTTTTCCTGGTCGACAATTTCCTGATTGGTGTCATGACAACATTATAGTGGGAGTCCCTAGTGGCAGCAAAATGTATTTCTGGTCATTTGTTCGTGACAAAACGGACGCATGATTACTTAGAGAAACCGACAGACATTGCATTTAAGTTCAGCCAAACGAAACGACTCTGAGATGGTGACATAAATTATTTATTTTCTTTTGTTATTAAACGAAAGTCATTCAAAATATGTTCAGTATTTGCTACCGCCCAAAGCGAAAGTGTCAGAAAAATCTGAAGTGGTTGTAAACATAAGAAGTTTCAAAAGAGAGCATTGCATTTAGGCTGCGTGGGTCAGGTTCTGAATCGGAGTTAAGTCTGTACCTGTCACTTTCGCTATATAACCAGCAGGAAGTCACATCACTAGATATTATGAAAAATATTTTGTTACTGACATACTAAGTTGGCTGACAGAGATGTATAAAAACCTCTTATCATTTACCAGTTTACTGTATCCCCCTTAAATTACTTGAAGGCAAGATGAAAAACGCCAGAAAGTTTCACCCTAAGCAAAGCGTAAGGCCACTGATGCGCGGTGGGTGGGTGGGGGGGGCTACATAAGAGTAAAAGTTTAGATAGGAGACGAGTAAAGAGAAAGACGAACCAGTTACAGGGGGTGTCAGAGAAAGGTTAAGAGAAAGATGGAAATACAGTTGCGAAGGTAGAGAAAAAGGAAAAGATATACAGGATGATGTAGAAAGAACTGGAGTCAAGTAGATAAGAGATGAGTATTGACATTGCATTTCATTTTCTGATGGTTGTAGCCGTCAAGAAAGCAAGTATATGGTAGAGAGTTCCACAGGCCGGAAGTGCGAGAAAAGAAGCTGAAGGAGTAGAATTGTTGGCTGCATTTGGTTGATCTAACTGTAAATGGGTGGAATCCTGTTGCAAGTCTGGTTGCACGAGTAAATTCTAGTGAAGGGGACACCAGTGAATTAAGTTCGTCGGAGCAGAAGCCATGAAAATATTTATAGAACAGACAGAGGGAAGCCACATCCCGTCGGTGAGAAAGTAGCTGTCGTCTAACCGTCAAGTCGGTACTTATCACATTACAGATTCTCCTTTGTAGCCTGTCAAGAACACTGGGATGAACTGCAGGGGTGCGTGACCAGATATGACAACAGTATTCTATGCATGGTCGGATGGCTTATATGTATATGTGCAAGATGGAAAAAAAACCCTGGCCCGACACGGTGACCCTTTTTTCTTTTTTAATGGGATGACGACAAGTTTAGTAAGTAAAACCCCATTGAAAAAGTTATGAAATCGTCACCGTAGTTAGTGTTGTCTTTTCTTTGAAAAGCCAAGAAAGGGTTTACGCCAGTGACGTGTAAATATTTTATTATGAGAAAATCATACCACTATTTATTTTGATATAGTAATATCATTAACACTAAAAATAACTTAGGTATTTTTAGATATTTCAAAGTCTTTTGACAGGTTTAGCACAATGATCTTTACTAACAATAACGCTATGCTCGAACTTATGATATAATTCAATGTTTTTTAACAAATCTTGAACGGCCACGCTTCTAGTTTTCTCTACATAAATTCATGTCTCGCCCAGGTTTTTATCGTCGGAGCTATTTAGTTCCGAACTTTTATCAAAGATCTTCAAAATATCATCAGTTCATGTCATAGTAACTATGACGCAACTATTTAGTCCTGTCTTAATTGTAAGACTAATAAATTCGATAAAGTATGACTGACAACTGGTCTCGAAAGTTACCTTTATTCGGTTGTTAATTATAGAAAGCTATTCCTAGAAACGATCATTGTGTAGTTGTAATATCACTTATTGATATACGTAAGCAGTTGTAGTTTTAAATCAGCTAACAATGGTGAGGTATAGTTCATTGCTGAATGTTGTCTTCTCATTAGAAAAATAAAAAGACTAAGATGAGTTTTATTCTCCTTTTGGTAAACGCATGGAGTTAATTGATACTCGTATTTGAGTAGATGAACTATATATATATATATTTATTATTAAACAGTATATTTATTTATATCTACTGGCCTGAATAATCAAGAAATCTTGTTAGGGAAAAATCGTCATTAGATCTGACGTGTCTTAACCACTTGACCACGTAGGACTTCCCGACCAGAAAAAAACTCGAATGTTCCTTTTAAACACACATCTTTCCCGAATTTTCGAAATTTCTAGGTACGAATTTACACGAGATACTAGATTAGCAACGTGGTCCCACCCTTTTACAGTGAAACAGATAAGATGAAACCGTAATTTCTACTCCAACAGCTTTTTTTCTCGCGCTTCCCGCCTGTGGAATTCCCTTCCACATGCCTGCTTCCCCGACGGCTACAATCTCCAGGAGTTTAAATGTAAGATCAATAGACACCTCCTAACACACTAACTTGCATCTATTCTCTCAAACACTCTCACCATCTAACCAACCCTCATTTTCGGTACACTTACCCGTCTATCACACTCCTTCTGATACTTCCTATATCTAACCATCCTTTTTCCATCATTTCCCCGACCCTATGTTAGCCCCTGGGCAACAGTGGCAGTAGAATGCCTTTCTCGGGGTGAATTGATTAAAAAAAATTCATATCTGTTTTTTTTTTCATATATAAATGTAAAGACGATTTATTTATGAAATTTTACGAGATCTGCTACGAAATGAATAATGTATGAAATATTTTAATTCATTTGTTTAAACTTTATTTTTACTTTTTAAACAAATAAATTAAAAATATTTAGTATTTAATCCATTTCGTATCGGATTTCGTAAAACTTCGTAAATACACGGAGTTCCTCTTCTTTTTCTTTTATGTGACTTGTCTCTTCAGGACGTATGCGATCATGGCCTTCCACATTCCCTTCAGGACGTATGCGATCATGGACTTCCACATTCTCTTCAGGACGTATGCGATCATGACCTTCCACATTCTCTTCAGGACGTATGCGATCATGGACTTCCACATTCTCTTCAGGACGTATGCGATCATGGACTTCCACATTCTCTTCAGGACGTATGCGATCATGGACTTCCACATTCTCTTCAGGACGTATGCGATCATGGCCTTCCACATTCTCTTCAGGACGTATGCGATCATGGCCTTCCACATTCTCTTCAGGACGTATGCGATCATGGCCTTCCATATCTCACTATTCATTGTTACTCTTAATAGCCCTTCTCCTGTTATCCAACTCAATCCACGCTCCAATATCCATCTGCTCAAGTCCATCAAGTATGTCATGCGTTGGTTTCCCTTGTCTCTCTTCCCCTCTATTCATTCCATATGCATCAGGTTCTCCAATTTTACTTCTTCATCTCCCATGGTACTTCAGTGTGTTCCTTGTAATTTACCCTTTCATATTAGTACTTTACCATGTTTCTTGGTACATTGCCATGTTCCTTGGTACTTTACTATGTCCCTTTGTCATCTTTCTTGATATTTGACTATCTTCCCTTGGTACTTTACCATCACCAATGGTAATCTTAATATATCCCTGGACAATTTACCAATTCCTTTGAAACTTTACTATTTATATTTTCCTCTAGGTACTTAACTTCTTATGCAATCTCTTGACATACACCCTTGTGCAAATTAATTGAAACATCTGTTTTAGTTTCCTTTCACTAGACGGTCAGTTTCAGATCCACTGGAGTCATAGGGTGTAATCGATTTACATTATTTTTTTCGTAGATTAGGTCATTTGCCGTGGTATCCAGTAATATGAATTTATTTTCGGGTTGCATGATGACATTTGTTTGTTCTTGAAAAATATTGCGTCATCTGTGATTTAATCAGATTTTTATTACCACCTGACACTATTGTCTCTGCTGTCGATTAGTTGTCTTACGGCAATTGTCTGCGATGGACGTTAATCTAAGGAAGTGCACAAAATTGCGACACTACACAAACACACTGACAAGCCTTACAGTGAGATCGCAGATAATGTTGGTGTCAGCCTTTCAACTGTCAGTCGTGTCATCAAAGTGAAGAAAAAACTGGACCCATCAGCTCAAAACATAAAGGAAATGCGATCGCAAGAGAAAAAACAATGTCAAGAGACGGCGTATACTTTATCAGTGAAAGTGTGAAAGATCCTAGGAAGACATTATTTGGTTTGATTCAATGAGTTTGCATAAATGTGCAGATAGATGTTTTATTTAGACACTGGTCTGTTAACGTTTTATTGGATCGGAACCGCACGAAACAAAACAAAGTTGGTTCCTGATTTATTTCTGAATATCATTGTCATCTCATTATCCATACTTGCTATTTTATCACTCAGTGTAACTTGGTTTTCTTCTTTTTCGGTATTAATACTGCTTTCATTTTGTTACTAGCAGTATAGCCTGGCGTTGCTCGGGTGTAATGAAAGCATTAAAACTAATCCATGGTTATGGAGCTCAGACTCTTTGGACGTTGGCACGAAAGACTAAAAAGCAATAATTGTTTCCAGTTGAAGAAAAACCGTAGACTGAAAGAAAAATGAATGAATGTAAGTTAAATTTTGAATTCCTGGTATCGATATCAAATAAGTTTTTTTCGTCGTAAACTGAATTTTGAAGTCTAAATAAGTCCTCTGAGTAAATGGGATCAAGGCTGAGACTAAGAACTACAATTATACCTACTTAGAGCCAAGCCCGAAGCAAAAACTAAAATAAAAGGGCTGAAAAATACAGACATACAGGCAGATAAACAGGCACACACACAAACATCTTGCCTGTTATATATATATATATATATATATATATATATATATATATATATATATATATTATCGATTTTCTTCACTATTGTAAGAACTGCAACCTTGAACCTTCTGAATATCGTTTCTTATGTCTTTGTCTATGAGAGTATCAAGTTTGATTAAAATCGGATCACATCTTCTATAACCCGATTGTTTCAATTATCGATTTTCGATATTTATCGGGGGTACCTCGACACAAAACCTAGCTAAGAACACTCGCAGACGCTTATAGTACAACCATGTAAATTTTCAAGAAAATCGATTCAGCCGTCTCTAAGTCTATATTTAACGGACACACACACACACACACACACACACACACACACACACACAGAGACAAAGTTCCATTTATATATAAGTTTAGATTTCTGTACGCTAATTCCATGGTGAGTGTGAATCCAAAGTTACAAATTATCATATTCATTTTACTTTCGACAGTATCACATAAACATTTTTCGGGGCGTATATTCCAAAAGTTTTATGTAAAGATATAAGCGTTAGCTATAAATATACAGGAAGACGTGTCTACCTATGTGTTTCATAGATTTACACAAAAGCATTTTATGAGCTACAACACAAAGATCTATCTGAACTACTGCCAAAACCTGATTTATCTTGGGAAAATATTAAAATAATCTAGAGTAAATTATGTGGAAACAGATAAAAATTTGAGTACGTATACATAACTAGAAACTGGCCTAAGACAAAGTGCCCAACACTGAGGTACTGTCTCGAGCCAGTCTGCCTACACTCCTTAAACAGTGCAGACTCCGCTGGCTAGGCGATGTCCACCGCATGCCAGACGGTCGCATTCCAAAAGACCTCCTTCTGGAATAAGACCCACTGGGCGGCCACAGCTGCGGTATCGTTACATCATAAAACGCGATAGGAAAGCTGTGGGCATCAGCATGGAGTCATAGGAGAGCGTAGCAGTCAACCGGTTCAGATGGAGAGGAACCCTGGCCCAACAACTTAAATCAAGGGAGGAACAACTAACACAAGTCGCCATGGAGAGGCGGGTTCGCAGAAAGTAAAATGACAGCTCTGACAGAACAGAAAAAAAAAATAGATATAAATACAACCTCTGCAACAAAGACTGTCATTCCCGCATCGGTTTCTACAGTCAAAGACGCCGATGCTCCAGTCAAGCAGATAACTAGGCTGCTACCCATGGCCAACCCTAACCGACGGAGGCCTCCTTCTGACACGGTAATAAAGAAAAGCGAAAAGAAAGGAGTAACCACTAATTGTAAGTAAACAGTCTGTATGGTCATCAAAAGGGAACGAATCAAGATAAGTGCTATGAACTGAAGACACCGAAATCAAAATTTAATTATATGGGAAGAATTTTAACAGGTAGAAAATGTTTCTTGCGCTGAGATAGTGAAATAGAAATTCAAAAAGTATCAAGAAAAATAATGATTTAATTAGAAACAAAAAACATATTTACATAATATGCAAAATCAGTTAAGTGCCATACGTGATACACGCTTTTGGCGATCATGTCTCGAAAGAGACATGACTGACTGGGCAGAAGATTATCCCACAGTAGGTTGCCATTGCTTTCTGCGGTAGACTGGCTGCCAGCCAAGGCTATAGAACCCAATCTGTCCTATTTCTTGAATCATACCTAGAGGAGGAAGAGATGTATTATATTATTAAGTAGTAATGAGTGGGGGATCAGTTTATTACTTCATAACAATATAAAACTGATCCCCCAGTTTCTACCCAGTAGATGACTCAATCATGTTTTCAAATATTATATTGTCAGTCAGTTAAGTGCTATACGTGATACACGCTTTAGGCGATCATGTCTCGAAAGAGACATGACTGACTGGGCAGAAGGTTATCCCGCAGTAGATTGCCATTGCTTTTTGTGGTTGACTGGTTGCTAGCCAAGGCTATAGAACCCTATTATTTAACCTTATAACTGGAGAGGAGAGACGGATTAATACCTTTCCCAAGGGTATTTGTATGTAAGTGAATATAAGGAATTCAACTGGAATTCGAACTCGGCACCTCTTATATAGCAGTGGATGCTGGGCAATCCATATCATATAAATAATTTCCTTATATATGAAAAGGAAAATTGAGGTAGCATAGATGTGGTTCTACAGAAGGCTACTGAGAATATTATAGACAGGATATGTGAGCAATGGGTAAGTTTTAAAGAAAATATAAACAAAATGGACACTCGCATTTCGAATAGAACACTGCTGAAAATTATGGAAAGTATTTTTTTTTAATCGTATCACCCCGAGCAAGGCGGTAACGCCACTGATGTGCAGGGTGCTATATAAAAGTAAAAAGATTAAGTAGAAGAGAGTGAAAAGAAAGATGAACCGGTTAGAAAGAAGCAAGAAAAGGATGGGAGTACAGGTGTGATGACAGTTGCAAAGGTGGAGAGAAAGGAACGGATATACAGGGTGGTGAAGAAAGAACTAGAGGTTGTAGCCGTCAGGAAAGCAAGAATATGGAAGCGAGTTCCACGAGCGGGAAGTGCGAGAAAAGAAGCCGAAGGAAAAGAATTGTCATCTGCATTTGGTTAATCTAACTATGAATAGGTGGGACCGAGTTGCCAATCTGGTTGCACGAGTAAACACCTGTTGCAGAGGCACCAGTGACTTAAGTTTGTTGGAGGCAAGATAGCTTGGAAAATTTGGCACTCACAGGATATAGTGCAGATAAATAGGATTGAAGAGACACGTTGAGTTTAACTGAATGACAGAACAAAGACTATGAATGAATATTGCCAACAGCTACACAAACGATTAGAAATTGTAGAGAGTCATGGTCGTCCACGTCCTGAATGGAAATAGCACGTAAAAGAAAAATGGTACTGGTTTATCAATACACAAATGGGCCAAATCTTAAAACCAATGAAAATAAATATAAAATATACATTTTGTGTTGTTAGACTCAACCATTTATTTGAGTAGAGCTTCACAAAATAAAAATAAGGAAAAGAAAAAATAAGATTAATTTTTTTTTAGCATTTAATATGAAATATTTCAGCATTGGAAAGTATAACAAATGGCCGAGTCTAACAACGGAAAAGGTATATTTTATATTTATTTTCTTTCGCTTTAAGATTTTGATCATCATTTCTAATAACAACGAAGATGATTTAACATTTTTCAATCGAAAGTGTGGAGAGAGTGCCACGTTTTGCCGCATCAGTTGGTCAGTTGGAGTAGATAGATCGCCCGGTTCACACTCCACCCACGTCTATTGAACAGGTTAAGAGGCTCATCCCTTGTTCCCTGTTTAGGATGTGGTTTCGGCTTTCTCTTTTCCAATCTTTTCACTATTACGTAGCCCCCTGCACATCAGTGGCGTTACCACCTTGCTCGGGGTGATACGATTAAAAAAAAAAGTTGATGTTACAACATATCGTTTTTGATGCTTTATTTAATGTCAAAATTTGTAATGAGGCACCCAGTGAGGATCAAACACGATACTAAGGCTCTATCACACTAGCCTCTTGAATTATTAACCCACATCGAAGCACTTTGTCAAAACTTAACATTGTTACTTAATGTGACAAGTGACTAATCTCTAAGAATTTTGATTTCCATTGTAACTTGGCTTTCACACAGGTTCATGATTGAAACGTCTCCCCCGCGTATAAGAACGTCACTTGTTTAAGTAAAAATGATGTTAAAAGTTCTTGAATATATATCGCTTATTCGAATGATATATTTCAACATGTCAGACATTGGTGAGAGGTGTTTGTCTAGAATACGTTCACTGAATAAATATTCTTTTCTGACATTTAGCCTGTATTTCCTTTCTTATTTAACACATTCTATTAAAGACAATCATTCGACACATTACCTTTTTCTGACTAAGGATATTAACGAAAGGTTGCATGGTAATATGGGATTCTTCTTCTATATGCCGTGTCCCTTCATGACGTAGGCGATCGTGGTTTCCCACATCTCCCTAACCTTAGTAGCTCTTGCGCATGATTTCTCATGTTACCCACCCAAAACATGCTCTGCCATTAATTTGCTCAAGCCTCTCAAGATATGTTACGCGTTGCTTTTTTCTGTCTCCCTTTCCTTTTATCTGACCTGTGATTATCAGATTCTCTAAGCCCTCTTTCCTCATTACATATTCCAGGTCTTTTCCTGATGTTTCCTTTTCGTTTCAATTTTCTCCAAGAGCTCATCGTTATTCCCATGTTTGAACCAGGGTTTCCTTAGCATCCTTCTGTAGAACCATATTTCAGTTGCTTCAAGTCTCTTCTTTAACTTTGATGAGACTGCCAACATTCACTGCCATATTGAAGGACAGGCCTTACATAAAGATCCATTACTCTGTTTCCAGCGATATTTTTCTGTCTCTCAATATTCTGCTCAGCTTATGGAATGCATCCTTGGCCATACCAATTCGCCTTTTGTTTTTCACTGTCGCACTTTCCGTCTTCTGTTAGAATACTTCCCAAGTACATACATTTCCGTCTCTGCTTGATTTTAACATCCCATGTAGTTTAAAAGTGCATTGTATTGCTATAGAATATAACTCAAAGACCAGTATTTTGTTGCTATGTTTGTAGTTTTACAAAACAGCCTAACATATTAACTATTTCGGCCTTTTAATTTTGATCAAGTAGTCGAATCCATATTATGACAAACAATTCTTCAGGGTGCGCCAAAAATACCTAGAGCATATACCTCCCAGAAATACCTATAGTACGATATTAGTGTTACTGGTTTCTTTATCTAACTAATGTCTTAACATTATGTAAAAGGTATTTCTGCCATACTCTTAGCTATTCTTCTTCCATGTGCCCTGTCTTTTCAGGACGTAAGCGATCATGTCTTTCCATGTCTCCCTATCCCTGGTGGCTCTTAGCACGCATTCTCCTGTTACACCATGCAACCCTCGTTCCATCATCCACCTGATCCTGTCCTTCAATGTTATCCGCTGCTTTCTCCAGTCTCCTTTTCACTATATCAGGTCTATTAGTATCAGGTTCTCCAAGCCCTCTTTCCTCATTGCATGTCCCAGGAACTTCAACTGTCTCTTCCTGATGCTCAATATTAATTTCCTTTTCATCTCCATCCTTTCCAAAACCTCATCATTGCTGACATGCTCGGTCCATGATATCCGCAGCATCCTTCTGTAGAACAACATTTCAGCTGCTTCAATTTTTTCCTTCATCTTCGATGATATTGTTCAGCATTCACTGCCATATTGAAGAACTGACATCACATAGCAATTCAATACTCTCTTTTTTGTTTATAGCGAAATTGTCCTCTTTCTTAATACTTTACTCAACTATTAGTAATGCTAAAATATATATTTGAAAAAATAAACTAGTTTATCAATGAACGATGCAAACGTCTCCCTTGCATATAAGAACAGTTACTGCTTGGAAACTACCAGGGAAAGGTCATTGCTTTTACTTCGTTTTTATGAAAACAAATGTTATTAAAATTTTTCCGCGTCATCCGAAATGGTATAAAACAAAGAAAACTATGATTTTTTTTATAATCATTTTACTCCAAGCAAAGCAAGACTGCCACTGGTTAGCAGGGGTTACAGTGAGATAATGAACAGATACAGGGGATGTCAAAGAAAAGATAAGATGAGGATGTTAATCAAGAAGATAGAAGATGGCAATTAACGTTGCATTTAAACTTTTGAAAATTATAGCTATCAGAGCAGCATGCAAATGAAACAGGAAGTGCGAGAAAAAGAATTATTAGGGTAGAAGAGGAGGTCATACCAGAAAAGAAAGCTCGTCAGGGCAGTTGCCAATAAAATATTTGTAGGAAAAACAGAAGGAAGCCACATCATGAGAAAGTGACGATAAACGAGCTGCTAAGTTAGGATATGATTATATTGCAGATCCTGCTTTGGATATTGTCGAGAACCTCAAGATAAATAGCAGGAGCACTGGGCCCGGTAACAGTATTCAACGCACGGAAGAATGGTAAATTTATAAATGTGCAAAATGGATTCTGACAAGAAAAAAATTCCTGGCCAGACACAGTGACTCAATCTTCCTAACAGTAAATGCAGCTATGGATTTGATTTAGTCATTCGATTTGAGGCCATGTGAGAGAGTGAGGCCAAGAAATACGAGTATAGGAAAAGTTCTGATTGTTTTCTGGTTTTAAAAATAAAACTTTCTTATGCGTGCATTCTTTGATGTCAAAGGTCAAGATTCGTTATCTCTTGTGGCTGATATACATGCCTTGAAATACTATAGTGTCTTGGGCCTTTTTCTAAGACAAAAAAATGTAAAAAACAGGAAAGAAATAATTGTCAAAAACATAAAAGAAAAAAGTGCCTATTAATTGTTATGGCTTGGAATTTGAAAAGCTATTGAAGTGTAAATACTTGGAAATCGAAACAGAAAAAATGTGGTAATTAAAAACAAGAATACTACAAGTCATAATAGGTGCGCTTGGAATGGTAAAAAAAGGAACAACCAAGACATTGGAAAGATCCCTGGAAATCCCAACTTAAAGGAAATGCAAAAGGTTATATTGATATGTATAGACCCCACACTTAGAACACTTGCGATGTTATAAGAGGTAGAAAAACAAATGAAATCTAGCCATAACAACAGAACATTACCTGTTTTAGGTCTTCCCTTGGAGTTCGCAGGTAATGTGACCATAGCAAAAAAAAAAAAACAAAAAAAAAATAAATAAAAAAAACAACAAAAAAAACATAATAGGTGTAGTGTTGGACGATGTTTTTCTTTTCTATACATATATATATATATATATATATATTTATATATCTCCGCGTAAGTTTTTTGAATGTCTTCGTCGCCGCTTGTCGTATGGCGACTGCAGTCCAAAAACGCATTTCTCTTTTTATTTCCATGTGAATTTTTTGAATATCCTCGTAGCTTCTTGTTGTTGCGACTGGTGGCAAACAAAAAATAATTCCCTTTTGAATCTCATCTTCGTCGCCATTAGTCGTGGACCCGGTTAAAAGACCAGTAAGAATAATGCAAAAACAACCAAATAGGAAAATACGAATATATATTAAATACGGAAAGGATACAATACTTGGAACTTGGTTTGTAGGAACGATAATACGAGTTAGTCCGGAATACTATGATTTGACCCTAGGTCTTAGAACTGGGACTCGTAATGGTCGTTAAGGTAGCAGTGTTTGTAGACTGACTCTCGGCTCATTTCGGGCCGCTCTGATGGCGCTCTCCTCAGGCTACTTTCCTCCCATCTCCCGGTAAGGGAGGGATAAGTAATGGTTGAAAGAGTTCATTCAGTCTGTCGGTCATGCCGCCATGACAATAATGATGATAATAATAATGACAATTTCCCATCAAAATAATTCAGAATAAACACAATGAAGATAATATTATTGGGATAATACAGGATTTTCATTAAAAAATATCTGAAACTGAAAATCTCCCCAATCTTCGTGACTTTGTGAGTGGGATTTATTCTTCCTTCTTTTCGAGATTTTTTCTTTCCACCTGCATGGCTGATGCTAACCACCAGAAGGGAAACTCATTGTGTTTTCTTGGTCTTACATTTTCTACTGACATAAATTGGATCGATTATATTAGACTAAATGTTAGGTCTGCTGCTAAAAAGGTCGGTTCACTGTATCGTGCCATACAATCTTCCTCGCCAGAATCCATTTTGCACAGTTATAAACCAAACATTAGTCCCTGCATTAAATGCTGCTAACATATGAGGTCTGGTGATCTAGCTATATATATATATAGTGTAATAGTTGTTACAATGGTTTATAAAGTCATAGTATTCTCATCGGGTGACGAAGTTGAAATGAGAATTTAAATGGTGAAAACGGTTTATTTGTGGTGATATAATGTTTAAGTGAATATGAGGTTGGGAGCTTATTCTGATTCTGTCGGCCGTATTGTAGTCTTAGAGATATGGGTTAGGAGAGGTGGCTTAGTTTAAGACAGGTTTCTTATTTATCTTGTCTGGATGTGGTTGAAGTGGCGTCGTTGTTTATGATAACGATGTAAATATATGTGGCATGAGATTTTAGAATGGTCTAGTCGTTCGTTCATGGTTCTTGAGGTGCTGCTATTTGGTTTGGAGAGGGGTATGGGTTAACTTAGTTTTGGGCAGGTCGCTTTTTCGTTTAGTTTAGGTTATTTTTTATTGGGATATATGTTTTTGTTTGTTTTGTTTTTATATATATATATATCAAGATTCTTAACAAATTCCAAAGAATGGTCTGTGATGTTATTGGTCCTGATCTAGTATTTCGGTTTCTGTCACTTTCCCAACCCCGTGACATTGCCCGCCTCTGTCTTTTATATAAATGTTGGCATGATATCATATATTTACTAAGCTGAATTTAGTCTGGTATGAGTTCACAAATGCGGTGTATTACTTATGTATTAAGCTCCTTACTTTGGATCTGGGAACAACATCAATTAACAGGTGGTTTCACGCTCATCAAGAATCCAGTCTTCCGCCTTGCTGGCTTATCATCATATTCACGTCTATTATCAATAAATGGCCTAAAAATAATAAAAATACCGTAAGTACATAACAATTGCATCAACTGTTTCCACGATCTGGTTGGAAACCATATTCTGTTTCCTGAAGCTCACTATTGAATCTGTCTTTTATTCTCTTCATTAGTATTCGAAGAGATATTTTCACAGGAATGAAAAGAAGGGGATTGACTTTTTAGTTATCTTTTATCAGTTTATTTTCTTTTCTATGGATCAGAGAGAAACAGAGAAATCTTGAGGTGTCTTTCCTTGTTTCCAAACTCACTGAAGATTCGCAGTAGTATAGCATATTGCTAATGAAAAATGCATGTCACTTAAATGCCTAACGGGCAGATATCTTCGATATGCACAAGGGATGTGCGATGTGGGACAGTGGATATCGGCTCTGAACGAGAAATCGGAGAGCCGAGTTCGATTTCCAGTTGAATTCGCTGCAACCACTTACGCATAAACAACATTGAGAAAGGTAATAATCCGTCTCTTCCTTTCAGCTATGGGTTAAATAACAAGACAGATTTGGTTCTATAGCCTTGGTTAGCAACCAGTCTAACACAAAAATTAATAACAACCTACTGCGAAAAAATATTTTGCTCAGTTAATCATGTCTCGAAAAAGACATGATTGTCCAAGCGTGTATAAGATATGGCACATAACTGACTAACAAGAGATCCAATACTACAAATATTTCTATTTTCTATTTGGTTTTCACTTCAGAGTCAGAATGATGCATTAAAAAACTGATATAAAAACGTTAAATTTTTCAGCCCAACACTTAAAGTGTGGAAAATATCTAAGATACAAAAAAATTACGAAAACTATTTTTGTTAAAGTAAAAAAGAATAACTTGTCATTTGTAATAAACGAGATTTTAGTAGGAAGGGCCTGATTACTGAAATATAGTGAAGTAGGTTAGCAACGTCTGACTGAAACAGCTTGTCAGGCTTTTGCAGAGTATGTTCAACTTTCAATTTACAAATATTTACACGGCTTTCACTTTAAAATAATGTTTTTTAACACACACACATACACACACACAAATATATATATATATATTGTAATGGTTGTTACAATGGTTTTAAAAGCATAGTATCACTACACAAAAATTTTCGCTACGTTTACTCCTCATCTGGTGATATGTTTCAACTTATCTCCGAAACGCGAAAATTTTTGTGTAGTGATCCTATGCTTTTATAAATCATTGTAACAACCATTACAATATAAAGCTTTACGTTGTATCGATCACTCTTTATAAAATTAAATGCATGAATAGTGGGTTTAAAACCTACGTGTTCCATAACTTTCTTACAATATATATATATATATATATATATATATATATATACGTTTCTTTCTTTTTTTCTTTCTTTGTTTCTTTCTCACACCTTACTTTCCATTTTTCTTTTCTTTTTTTTTTCGCGAATATTAATATAATTAATTATGAATTACTACCATTTGATTTCCTCTCTCTGCATCTTAATAATTTAGATTTTAATTTAAAATTTTAATGATAATTTTTTGTCTTCATGTATTTTTATCTCCATGTAATTTATGTCTATTTATAATTTTACTGTTGAAAAATTAAGAAATAGTAATCCTAACATTAAAAAATTTAAATCCCATAAATACAGAATGAACTTATTCAAATCTCTTAAATGGACACTTCGTAATATTTACTTGATGAATGTATAGCGCATGAAACACTGAGTCGTATCATCAACGTAGAATAATATATATATATATATATATATATATACTGTTGAATATAAGAGACAATGAATGTCTATTATGTTTAATCATGAGCCGTTCTAAACATCGTATTTTGGCTTTAATTTCAGGTGAAAATAAAGACAAAAATTCTCCAATATTTGGATGATTTTTTATTAAGTTAGTTCTAAAATTTCGGCTCACATGAGCCATTTTCAAAGAGTTTGCAAGAGCGTTAACATAAAAACATCCACCATCAGCGACGATTTTATCTTGTTTTGACATAAAACTTTGCTAAGCAACAATGACAGTTACCAAAAATAGCAAACGCAGTTCGTAAATTTGTAATGCGGTTTTATGACGTCACACCGTGTGAGAGTTCGAAATGATAACAGAACTATAAATTTAAATGCAATGTAATGTGCTATGACCAGATTTAAACGCCATTTAAATGTTGGCGAATTTTTGTCTTTATTTTCACCTGAAATTAAAAATGTTTAGAACGCCTCATGATTAAGCATAATAGACATTCATTGTCTCTTATATTTAACAGTATATGTTTAGAAAAGTATCTGCTGCTTCGATAGACTATATATATATATATAATATTGAGAAGAAAACTCAATACATGGGTAGACGCTTATAAATCGAGATTTATTTTGACAATGTAAATTTAGATCATCTAATTCAAACTATTGGAAATGTTATAAATTCACTCAGAATATTTAAAAAAACAAAAGTTTTTATCAGAGGAAGTGAAACTTGTATTTTTTAAACCGGAAATAAATTGAGAATAGATACATCAGATCACGCAATAACATAATACAGACAAAGCCATACATATACACACACATACACAAGAACGAATCTTATGAAAATTATACATACACAAAAATTTTCAGTTGGACATAGGCAAAAAGAAGGGACACGGACATGATGTAGTTACAATCACATGATTATATAAAAATGTAACGATTATATTCTCACACAAAATAAGATAGAAACAGACATTTAGTCCAGAGACATAAACGGCTAAAATGACCGAACAGAGTGGGCAGGAAAAATAAAAAAAAGTAAGAAAATAATAAAAAAAAGGAGATGAAAATAAAATACAGTCACAAATAAAATTACACAAAAACTTTCAAAGATGAAAACTATCTTTACAGAGGACCTTTCAAAAGATTCTCTTTTAACCTTTTGATGTCTTGAAAAATATCTTTAAAAAAAGTTTTAAAATCTTACTGAAACATTTATACTAAAAAAACGTTAAAAACGACATTTTTCACATGAGAAAATATTATACAGAAATTATCAGTGTAAAAACAAACACGAGAAATACGAGAGTAAATATGGTAAAAACGTTATAAACCAGGGTATTCAACATTGCAAAAAAAAAAAAATTAAATTTTCAATCAATTTAAATAGAGAGAAAAATATATAGAAACAATTTTATAGACAGAAAATTTAAAAATATAAGAAACATCAATGATAATTATATATATAAGCAGAGTCGCAATGGAGAATAAATTAATGGTTGACTTAATTAGAAACGTATATTACTGCTACAAATCAGATAACTTAAATTTATTTTTGTTACGACATTTGAAAATCACTTCATTAATTGATTTATAAGCTGGTATTTACTACAATTGTTTACATTTCAGCATAAGTTACATCCTACAGGAAGTTTATGATTTACCAAATATATTCCATTTAATCTGTGGAAAAGTCTTCTTTCTTTTAGTTCCCAAAA
This sequence comes from Ascarosepion bandense, assembly GCA_037127315.1. Taxonomy (NCBI): domain Eukaryota; kingdom Metazoa; phylum Mollusca; class Cephalopoda; order Sepiida; family Sepiidae; genus Ascarosepion; species Ascarosepion bandense. Next base: position 2,667,120 of record JBBBDQ010001522.1, read on the forward strand.
ATATTTCGATAAAGTTGTCTGGGATTTAAAGTGAGGTTTAGAGATAGAATATTTATGATTATAAAATCTACTTGTCCAAGGACCAGGAGACATTCCCAAACATACTTTTCTTTCTAAACCATATTCCTTACGGAACATAGTAGCTTGGTATTTGACTTTTTCTGACTTACATATAACTTTAACTAGATAGTTATCCTAAATTTTACAATTACAGAGAGAGATTTATATGTGTTTGCTGATTATTATAAAATTGTCAAGTATTTTAATACTAATGATGTTGTGAATATTACTAATATATGAATAACTAATTTTCTCTCTCTCTCTCTTTATATATATATATAATGCTTGTAAAAATACTGAAAAAAAAACAACCATGGCAAGAAATAAGGTAATAACAATAATACGCACAGTTATTTAAACGAAAAGATTGAAACATAGATATGAACAGACGAAACTAAACCAGCCCCACTCCCAACAACAACAACAAAAAAAAAACCGAAACTCCTCAATATCCGTGTTATTCTTACCAACTTTTACAGTGTGGAATTGTTCCACTTCGAAAAGTCCCCAGAAAACCCAGCTGTCTGTGAACTAATCAAAACTCTGTAATCTTCTGGTTTGATTTTTTAAAATTTTTGGCTACTTTCTTTCCTTTAAGAAGAACTCTTATGTCCATATACGTGGCTCGAGAGTTTATATTCACGAACATCTCCTTCTATTTAGGGAGTTCTCTCTTGAATTCTCAGACCATCCTTACAAATGTTTTTGTCTCTCACTACGAAACCCTCTTCTTCCTCTACCGCATTTTTGACTCTCGTGATTATGGCATGTTGGATAATATTTCTGACAATATAGACAAGGACATTTTCTTACATCCGTTTGCAAATAGATTTTTATTCAGAGACTTTAAGGACCAAAATGGGACATGGCTAAAAGTTTTCAAACCCTAAACTTTACAATCATTCAATCTCTCGCAAAATTGGTAGACTTTACCACGCGTTTCTCCAGCAACCCTGACAGACACACATCATTTCTAGAAATTTTCTTTACCTATATCTCTGACTTATGTCATTCCATGCAGCTCTTCTCTTTTTACACCTATGATCACGCTGGGGTGTCTTTAAACTTCTCTTTCTACTTCCACACCAGCACAGAACCTCCTACTAACAGAATCTAATTTTGTTATCAACGTGCGTATTAGGACTCGTTCTGTGATTTCCTTCGTGCCAACATTATTCTTGATGAAATTTTCTCTTTTATTGTTACATTTTTAACTGCGAGACCACCACCACATGACAAGACACAAGAAGTGTTGAAACAAAACATATACATTTTAGTGATATTATAACATCAGTCAATCAGTTAAGTGCCATACGTGATACATGCTTTGGACGATAATGTCTCAAAAGAGACATGACTGACTGGAAAGTAGGTTATCCTGCAGTAGGCTTTCTGCGATAGAATGGTTGCAAGCCAAGGCTATAGAACCCAATCTGTCCTATTATTTGACTCATAGCTAGAGGGAGAAGAGATGTACTATATTATTAAGTAGTAATTATTGGGCGATCAGTTTATTAATTCATAACAATATAAAACAGACCCCCCCCACTTTTTGCCCAGTAAAAGCCTTAATCATGTTTTCAACTATTATATTTCAGTCAGTCAGTTATTTGCCATACTTGATACACGCTCTGGGCGATCATGTCTCAACAGAGACATGACTGACTGGGCAGAAGGTTATCCTGCAATAGGTTGCCATTACTTTCTGCGGTAGACTGGTTGCCAGCCAAGGCTATAGGACCCAATCTGTCCTATTATTTAACCCATAACTGGAGGGAAGAGACGGAATAATACATTTCCCAAGGGTATTTGCGCGTAAGTGAATGCAAGGAATTCAACTGAAATTCGAACTCGGCTCTCCGATTTGTTGTTCCGAGTCGATATCCACTTCACCACAACACACACCCGTGACGTTACTTGAAACAAAGTGTTTAGTATCTCTGTTCAATAATGCGTCTTTAAGATCTCCTCCTGGATGAAAGTCGACATCGGTGCTTTCATTTCAACAAGGAAATTTCAAGTTAAATCCCGTTCATTTACTTGGTACTCACCTTCATGCTCGGCTGCTATTACCCACAGAAATAACATCTTCCGGTTGTACCGGAGTAACACCTCAGACTACAACAGTCACCTCTTTGTCTCCGCTCGTAATGAATGCAAGTTTGTTCTAAATGAAGTAAAATTATTATTTGCTGATAGAATGAAATAAAATCTTCAGGTTTAGAGATTAATGGCTGCAAGAATGTGCTGAACATCAGCAAACTCTCAATCCCTCCTCTACAGCAGACAAGGTTAAATGACTTGCTCGCAAATTCTTTTCAAACTAGACTTATCTGGAGTATCCACACCCGCCACAGCTAGGAAGGTTAGATCACTGTGTCGTGCCAGGATGTATTTTTCCGCTTGAATCCATTTTGCACATATACAAATCAACCATCCATCCGTGCATAAAATACTGTTGTCATATATAGTCAGGCGCCCCAGCTGTTCATCTCAGTGTTCTCGATAGGCTCCAAAAGCAAATCAGTAATGTGATAGGTACCGACTTGGCGGCTCGAATCCAGCCACTTCCTTACCGACGGGATGTGGCTTGCCTTTGTTCTATAAATATTTTCATGGTTTCTGCTCAGACGAACTAAAGTCACTGGTGCCTCTGCCACATGAGTTTACTCGTGCAACTGGGTCCCACCATTCACAGTTAGATCAACCAAATGCAGCCAACAAATCTACTCCTGCAGCTTCTTATCTCATACTTCCTGCCTGTGGAACTCTCTTCCATATTCTTACTTTCCTGACAACTACAACCTCCTGGAATTTAAATGCAATGTCAATACCAATCTTTTAACCACTTGACTACTGTTCTTTTTACATCACCCTGTATATCTTTTCCTTTCTCTCTACTGTATTTAGTCGCCTTCCCACTCAAGGCAATATGTGGCAGAAGGCCTTTTTAATGTGGGTCTTCCGAGCCATATAGCCCAGCCAAATATATCTGTTCCCCAGTCGTGACTCTACTCTTCGGCGGAGCCACGTCTGAGTTATTGCTCTCCGCCCAAATGCAGAGAGCTGACAGTGACAAGTGCAGTTACTGCGAGCAACTACTTCTCTCTACCTTTGCAACTGTCATTACACCTTTATTCCCATCCTTTTCTTTTTCCCTTCTCTGACACCCCCTGTAACTGGTTCGTCTTTCTCTTTACCCTTCTCCTATCTAATCTTTTTCTCTTATGTAACCCCTGCGCATCAGTGACATTACCGCCTTGCTTGGGGTGAAACGATTAAAAAAAAGAACAGAGACTACTGAGTGATATATGCATAACTCCCTTTCTGGGATTTGGGTATCATTTCTGAATTAGATTCCCATAAGACAATCGGCGATGATAGAATCCCAGCCGTCGTACTAAAGAAATGTGCCCCTGAACTGGTTCCAGTACTCTTCAAATTCTACAACTACTGCCACTCTACTTTCTGCTTTCCAGATTTTTGGAAGTTCTCGTCTCTAGTTCGCGTTTTAAAGAACTCTAGTGAACCCTCTGACCTCTCTAATTATCGCCCTATTGGATTCTTACTGCTTTTCGACAATGTATTCGTGGCTCTAATCAAGGCTGAAATGGTTAAGCAACTCACCTCTCACAACCTACACTCTAACAAACAATATGGCTTCCGCTTTTCCAGGTATACCGCAGATGTGATAACCTTATCCTTTCCACAATATCCCTTTTCTCTTACTGGAACCCCCTACGGACTAGTGGCGGTACCACCTTGCTTGGGGTGAAATGATAAATAAAATAGTATATATATATATATATATATATATATATATATATATAGTGTGCGATGGTTGAATTGTCGTTTAGATTAGGAAAAATTGAAAGTAAAATTGAGGTCTCATTTTAACAGATATTTGTACCAAAATTACACAAACATATCTTGGTAGAATAAAGAATAAATTTATTCAATAAATTCGCCATTGGCTTTAACCACGGCCTCCAGACAGTTTCGTAATATTCTGCAACTCTTCTGGACGGTCTTCTTCTTTAAATTGGTGAATGCTGCAGTAATCCTTGTGTTCAGTTCATCTTTGGTGTTACACGGAGAGTTTTTGCTCAGCTGCTCCCCAGACATAATAATAAAGGGGTTTGCGGTCTGAAGAGTTAGATAGCGACATGTAAGTGTTGATGTGGTCGCAGAAATTGTCTGACAGCCATGATTGTTTTCACTATTGTGTTGCACGGTGAAGAGACCTACCGCCAGAGATGAGATCTCCTAGCAGCCACCATCTTGACCCAGGGAAGAATTATCTCCTCATTTGATATAGGCCCCCGTGTTGAGTCTGAGTCCCCGTAAGAAGATGAATTGGAGGCTTAACATCACCATCACTAGTGAACACTCCAAACACCATGATGTTGACTGGATATATCTTCCAGATATTTCTGAATATGCCATGTCCTCAGATTGACACACAGTCTGCGATTTTCATATTAGAGCTTCCAGTGTAAATGCCAAGCAGTGCAGCATACCATTTCCAAATTTCTGAATAGCGTCATAGTGGTCGTATGTTCACAGACGGTTCCCAACTGACACAACTACACTGTCTAGTTGAAAAAATAAAAAACATACAACAAACATGCGCAAAATTAAAAATATAAAATTGCTAAAATTTAACGAGCGCAGCCTATATATATATATATATATATATATATATATATATATATATGCACTACCGGGCATAATTATTAGGCAACCCCAGATTTTAAAAAAATATATGTATTTCATACTATTTTTGTATTTATTGCCAAGTGGATAATTCTAAATGAAAATAGAATGGTTCTTTTGTTATTATTACTTTGCAAATTTTGCAAGGCAGCCAGGAAGCCTTTGCTTCGGCCAGTCAATAATAAGAAGAGACTAGCTTGGGGGGGAAAAAAAAACTGGACACCAGAACACTTCATTTGATGCACATATTATTATGCAGTAGTACAAAAAGTTTTTTTTGTCGTGATACTCTGAATTTATAAACCATTGTAACAACTAGTATTATATATATATATATATATATATATATATATATATATATATATATATGTATTGACGGATGTGCGTTGTCATGCAGTAGATGTCGGCTTGGAAGGGGAAATCGGTGAGCCAAGTTCCAATTCAAGTCGAACACTCTGCATTCACTTACGCACTGGTACCCTTGGTAAAGGTATTAATCTGTCCCTTCCCTCCAGTTACGGGTTAAATAACTGAGGGCTGCTGTTCATGCGATCTGTGGAAAACTTCTGCATCGCTTGTTTGTTATCAGCAGTTCCAGATGGATGTGTGCATGGTGCTACACAAGCCTTCACCTCTCTAAACAATTCTTTGTGTGGCAGCCTAACTGATTTACACACTCATACGTCGAAATCGACGGGAGAGTCCATAATATATATATATATATATATATATATATGTGTGTGTGTGTGTGTGTGTGTGTGTGTTTGTGTGTGTTAACACAGACTGACATAGAGATATAAATATAAATGGGCAGAGATAGATAGATAGATAGATAGATAGATAGATAGATAGATAGATAGATAGATAGATAGATAGATAGATAGATAGATAGATATAAACAAGCTGAGATAGAAAGATATGAATAGACAGAGGTAGGTATGAAGAAGTTTAATGAAACAGTAGGAATGAGGGAAAGTTTTGCTTACCTTATGACAAAGAAGAAATTCAAATTTTTCTTGTTCGGTAAAGTATCTCAACTTGTGTATTGAGTCTGCTTGATGAGTCGCAAAGCTAACACGGACTGAGTTAGCAGGACCTGCAAAAATATGAGTAGAAATCAAAATTAATCATAAAGACATTTCCCCCAAAATTATCATTTTCCAATATTTCATTATAAGATTAATTTCAGTAGACACGCATGTTTTAAAAACTGACGTCTACCTGGACAACCGAAATTTAAAAAAAAAAAATATACCCCCATCAACACGAACCGAACTTTCATTCACTTTACCTTGGCTAGCACGATTTAAGACTGATCCACAAGAGACCTCATAGTTTACGATGATTCGATTATCCTGATTGTTTGTAATGATCCAACGAGAGCGAATCATTTTATTTTGTTTTGAGACGTCTCTTGTGACAGCGCGGGTACGTTTAAATGTGATTACCCAGGAGAAAGAGAAGTTAGTCTTGATTATTGCCGATAAGCAATTTTTCTTTGTTATGTTAACAATTTGGTTTCTCTTACTACTCGTTTGTGGAACTCTCTTCCGGCTTCTTGCCTTCCAGTCAACTTTGATCTTGAAAAATTTAAATGCAATATAAATCGTAATATTTTGTGTTATTAATTCTTGTTCTTTTATTGTTGTCCTCTTTAATAATGTTTTTTTCTCGTATGTTTGTTCACACTCGGTAAGTCTTTTGTGGCTTTCTTGAGGATAAATAACTGTAGTAGACTTGTTAGAGACAATTCGTTTTGGCTTAGATGTTAGCCTTTATGAACTTTGAATATAAGGTTGTTACAAACATAATAATTTCAGAAACATGATTTTATTCTTGAACAATTAACTGTAGAAATATTTAAATTAATCAAAATACAAGCCTTAGTCGTTATCACTCTGATACATTCTTTGCAACTCTGCTATCAGTCGACGAGATTATTTATTCATCTAAACTTATTTTAAAATGGAACTTGAAAATTTACACAGTTGCACTATGTCTACGAGTGTTCTTAGCAAGTTTTTGTGTCGAAAGTACCCTCGATAAATATCGAAATCGATAATCGAAAAAATCGGGTTATAGAAGGAGTGATCCGATTTTAATCAAATTTGATACACTCATATACAAAGACATAAGAAACGATAATTAGAAGTTTCAAGGTTGCAGTTCTTACAATAGTGCAGAAAATCGATAATATATATATATATATATAAAAGGCAAGATGTTTGTGTGTGTGTCTGTTTATCTGCCTGTATGTCTGTATTTTTCAGCACTTTTATTTTAGTTTTTGCTTTGGGTTTGGCTCTAAGTAGGTATAATTGTAGTTCTTAGTCTCAGCCATGATACCATTTACTCAGAGGACTTATTTAGCCTTCAAAATTCAGTTCACGACGAAAAAAACTTATTTGATATCGATACCAGGAAATCAAAATTTGACTTACATGCATTCATTTTTCTTTCAGTCTACGATTTTGCTTTAACTGGAAACAACTCTTGCTTTTAGTCTTTCGTGCCAACGTCCAAAGAGTCTGAGCTCCAAGACCATGGATTAGTTTTAAAGCTTTCATTACACCCTAGAAACGCCGGGCTATACTGCTAGTCATTGATAAAAAGGAATTTGCTGCGATGCAACAAAATCACTGAAGGCTGATTCCACCTTTGATTTGAACCTGAAACTTTTACAATTTAAAAATGTGCTTAAGTGCATAAAAATGATAATCAGTGATTGAAACATCAGAACAATATGGAAAATATGGTAAACTTTCGTATGCCAAGTCAGTTAGCTTTTGCGATGTCATTCTTGCAACATGTGGCCACGAATTTTCGTAGAGTAGAACTAAAACATGTAGAGTAGAGTAGGACTAAAACCAATGCAAGTCTTATTTTGCTAGGCGTGCAAGCTTATCAGCAAGTTCATTGCAGTAAATCTCTGCATTAATGCTCTCTCTGGCTAATAGAAAGCTGTAGACAATAACACCATAATCTTCTGCTGAGGCAATTTTGGCTTTGGGAAATGTTTGAAGAACTCATCACAATCAATCCATTGACCTAATCGTTTACGATTATCATAAAGTATCCACTTTTCATCACAATTTGCTATTCGGTCAAGAAAGGGATCATTGGTGTTAGGCAGAAAGAGCATTATGGTTTGATTTTCATTGAGATTATGAAGAACCCAGCTATCGATCTTTTTCATTTTGCCAATATTTTGCAAATGGCGTGAGACTGTTGCAGTGCCGACACTAATCGTCTGAGACATTTCTTTAACACATTGACGAGGGTTTTGCTCAACAGCTACTTGCGGCTGTTCGTTGTCAAGACTGCCTGACCATCCTATACTTTCTTCATCTTCAAGGTTCTTATTACCAGTACGAACTTTCTGGAACCACCTCCATACTGTCCGGTCACTTGTAGATCCATCTCCCCTTGCTCTGTTGATATTGGCAGACATTTGGGAAGCACTGTGTCCAAGTTTGAACTCAGGCAAAAAAAGTAAACGAAGATCATGTTTTGTCACATTCATAATTAAGGGATTCTGTACATCAAGTATATTTCTATTTGAAAATATGTTAAAAATTATTAAAGAGCACACATTATTTATTATATATACCAAAATCCATCTGATATATACACTGAACACTATGCTAAAATGGTTTTTCAAAATACAACACTTCCAGTTGCCATTATTTTTGTAACAACCTAAAAGGGTTCTGAACAATATTTCACTTATATTATAAATTCATGTTATAGTGTTTAGTTAACAAAGTTTCACTTTTTTTTAATCATCTCCTCCTAAGCAAGGAATTCCACTGCCACTGTTGCGCAAGGGATTACATAGGGGAAAGTGATGCGAAAGAGGGGTTAATTATAGGAAATGTCAGGAGGAGGGTAATAGGCGGATGAGGATACCTAGGATGTGGGTAGAGTAGGTGGAAAAAAGAGCTTGTGAGAATGGAGTTAAGGAGATGTCTATTGACCTAACTTTTAAATTTATGGAGATTTTAGCTGTCGGGGAAGCAAGCATATGGAAGGGAATTCCACGGGAGGGAAGTGCGTGAAAAGAAACTGTTAGAGTAGAAATCGCGGTTATACTTTATCGATTTCACTCTAAAAGGGTAGGACCTAGTTGCTAATCTAGTAGCTCGTGTAAATTCATACCTAGGCGGCACCAGTGATCTAAGTTATATTTTACCTCTTTAAATTTCGTTATTCTGTTAATAAATCTTTACTTTAATGTACAAACCAAACATTTTATCTATCTCAGTATCTTTTCAACCTTCTGATATTTAAATTGTGAGGACTTCGGTTGTGTTTGGCACAAGGCCAATTTAACAAGCATGACTGTGGTCCCTACATATTTAGCAATCATCATTCTGATGAATATTAATGCGTAATAGAAAATACTTTTAAAACTAAATTTAGTATTTGACTGACAATATTTGGGAAATAAAAGAAGATTAAACTATTGATGACGTGCAACGGTATTTACCAACCTTCCCACGCAAGATTAGATGTGACACAAGGTCATTTTATAGTGGGTCTTCCCGGTCATATAGCCGAGCCAAAAAATGTCTGTCTATTTTTACCGAGTCGTGATTCTACACTTCGGCGGAACCACGACTGGGTTAGTGCTCTCTGCTCGGAAGCAGAAAGCGCTCTCCACCCGAAGGCAGAGTGCTGACAGTGTGATAGCTGCAGAGGCAAATGCCAGCTGATGACGTGCAACTTTATTAACTTCGAACTGATTTACTAACACTGACAAAAAGCTAAATCTTTGCAGTTCCCAGCTTTTATCGAAAGATTTCCATACAAGTTGGGCACTAGCAAGACAATTTTACAAACCATTTCCTTTTAGCTCCCCGAGTCGAAATGTAACAATCTTTACTTGATACGTTAAAATTTAACATCACAATCAATAATGCAGTTAGACTTCCTACAGTTTGACAATTAAATTTCTTCATAGACACTCTATGTTCAACTGAGTTCTGGAGTAAACAACATCAGTAAAGATAAACTTCAAATAAGAATTAAATACTTTTAATATTCAGGAAGATACATAAAAATACCTGAAAAATACCCAAAGAAAAATATTAATACATTTAAGAAAATCATTACAAATTGGGGGAGTATTTAAATGCCTTTTATTTTCCATCTTTATACGTTTAATAGAATTCGTATAAAAAACGAGATCAACACTTTTTTCAACATGCAATATTGCATCGTCTCTTCGGCAATTCTCTGGAACTTGTCTCACTATGATGAAAGCAAAGTAGCCCTGTATTGATTTGATGCAATTAATATTCACAAGAAAGGCATCGAAAAATTCTGACACTATTTCTAAGGTGCTAATGGTTGCGAAATCATAAAAAAGTTCATAGTAAAGAAATGCCAAATTGGTTGTCTTTATAATGTTTCACTAAGACTGAAGTTCAAGAGAGGAAGTCAGTAATGATCCATGGAAGAAATTGAAATACATGAGTAATGATTTGCAATTGTACAACGTGAATGCTATTCCGAGTTAATGAACTGAAATGTCATAAACCAAGAAAGAAAAATTTATTGCGCTCAGGCCATTTGAAATCTTGTGCAAATGTTGGTAAAGAGCTTAAAAGAAATGTAAAGCTTTGGAGCAGAAAGTCTTGTTGTTTGACGAGATGAAATTGGAACTTTTCAGTCATTCAAGTAAACAATTTGGGAAAAGAACCAAAGTTATTTGACAGAAAATGCCGCCATAACAGAGGAATTGGTTCAGTTATGCAATACGATTGCTTTTCATTCAAAAGGTATTGGTTGGTTGATTTTGGTTGGTTGATTTTGTTTAGTGCGGATCAATCTCTAAAGGTTTTTTTAACGCTGAAGTTTAAATATTTTGAACACAATCGCATGCCTTCAACTACAGATTAAATGTACTGCTAGTAATTTTACTATAAATAAGTATTGTTGGAAACTATGTAAAAATTCGTTGCATATATTTTCATAGTTTCACAATGTTTTTTGGCAAGGGAAGTTTTCTTTTTTTTCCATAGCGGAGAAGCTAACAGTTGCGACCACCCCAAATGTTGTGAAACTTTTGCGTATTGAAAGAATCGTGAAAAGAAAAAAGAACTGTGTGGGTAATTGTAAAAGTAATCAGATTTAGTGTAATTTCAACTTAACGAAATGCACATGAAGAATGTTGTTGGATAGAATTTTCAATTTTCAATCGCCTATACTACATACTATACATTATTTATGTATATTACGGGTGTGCATTGTGGTTCAGTAGATATCAGCTTGGAACAAAACATCGAAGAGCCGAGCTCGAATTCTAATGGAATTCATTGCATTATGGGATATAAGATTATAGAGCACAAATAAAACAACCAGATTTGAAAAATCGACAGAGTCTAAAGATCCCATAGTTATATCAAAATTGTCCTGGGAATTATTTTCCGTCTACTGTCTATTGTTATGAATGAGAACAGGAAAGCTAAGCTTGTAACGAAAATGGATAAATCACACCGGAAGTAAAGCAGTCTAAACGGTGGCTCGATTAGCTGACACGTTCCTGGTAAGATTGAAAAAAGAAAACATGTATTGCCTAAACATATAATCTATACATTCAAATTTAAAATTGAATTTCATTCTGATAAGTTAAATTAAACATACACAATTTTTTTCTATCTGTCCCCATCCATATCAACTCTTTAAATAACAGGCGTATTGTTTGATGCATTCAAATGTAAATCACTTTTACAATATTAAATCAACATTGCCTGACGACAAGGTAAAATCTCAAAACATAGAAATTTCTGTGTCGCAATGTAAACTAAATTACTTTTAAATAAAAGTAAACAAATTTACTTATAAGCATCTATCTATCTATCTATCTATCTATCTATCTATCTATCTATCTGATGTATCAAAAATACTTTCAAAATGTTTGTGGGCGGGTTCTTTATATAACAACGAGGATAAAAGTTCATATAATCGTATTTCTGCAAATATTTTGCAGTTAGATTTTTAAAGAAAGTTTACCGTAGATGGCACTGTGTTGCCATGTAGACTAGATTACATTTGTCATTCGTATATATTTGTGGCTAGTAGTTCTGCATTGCAATATACATAAATAATAACAACTAGCAGTATAGCCCGGCGTTGCTCGGTTGTAATGAAAGCTTTAAAACTAATCCATGGTCTTAGAGCCCAGACTCTGCCTAAAGAATATTTGTGTGAGAATCGGATAAAAATTGTGAATTTTTATAAAGGACATACAGAGAAATAAGCTGACACACACACAAACAGCTTGCGTTATATATATATATATATATATATATAATCGATTTACTGCACTATTGTAAGAACTGCAACCTTGAAAATTCTGAATATCGTTTCTTATGTCTTTGTCTATGACTGAATCAAATTTGATTAAAATCTGACCACTCCTTCTATAACTCTAATTTTTCGATTATCGGTTTTCAATATTTATCGCTAGTACCTCGACACAAAACCTAGCTAAGAACACTCGCAGCCACTTATAGTACAACTGTGTAAATTTTCAAGAAAATCGGTTCAGCCGTTTCAGAGTCTATAGGTAACGGATACACACACAGATACAGACACAAACACACACACACACACACACCCACACAGAGACAAAGTTTCATTTATAAATAATAACAATAAGCGTTAGAAGATACAATGTACCCCTCCCGTCTGATGAAACCTGGGTAGTGAATTTCTTCGTTTAGACACTACACATTCATTACGTCTTAACAACCAACCCCCTAAAGATGAACTTGGACGAGATTAAAAGTATTTGAAATTATTAAGTAAACATAACAATAATGAAAATACATATTTCGTGCTATTTCTAATCGCTAGACCAAGAAAGTTATTTGCGACGTGATGAATATGAAGAGACGCCAATTTGTTTAAATTATTTAATCAAACATGCTTAAATGAAGATTTGCTGCCTAAAAACACAGAAACACAGCATACACAGAGTGACTTTTTTGTTTTTTAATCTGTAAACAAATATTCACCTGTCAAATGGCAGAGTCTTGAAAAATAAAACAAAAGAAACGCATTAATTGCAATAAAATAAACAATAGAAAAAAACATTAAAAGGCCGTTCTAAATTAAGAAGTTTTTTTTTCTCTTATCATCTACTTTGTAACATTTTCTGAAGCTGACGTACTTTTAGCATTTGTTTTCGAATATATAATTGCTTGAGCCAACAGTAGTTTATAAATACTCGCGTTTAAATAACTACAAATATTACAAAAATGTGATGTTCTTTATTCTTATGTCGACGCTTGTTTTTGTTTTTGGAAAGAAGTCGTCTTAAAATTTAGAAGATAATTGATTCTATTGCAAACTGATACAAGATTTTTATTTTCTTAAACATAAAATCCGTCTATATTTTGTTGTTACTTTCACATTCTGTGTTTTATATTTGTTCATTCATGGATTATGCAGAAAAGAAAACACATTGATTTTAGCCCAAAGAAATAAAAATTATGCATTTTCTGTATTGATATATAAAATCGTGCTAAAAATGTTGCCTATTTGTTTCATTTGTTTGTCAGAATCTAAACTTATGTATAAATGAAACTTTGTCTGTGTGTGTGTGTATGTGTCTCTGTGTGTGTGTGTGTCCGTTACCTATAGACTCCGAAACGGCTGAACCGATTTTCTTGAAACTTTACACAGTTGTACTATAAGCGTTTGCGAGTGTTCTTACCTAGGTTTTGGGTCGAGGTACCCCCGATAAATATCGAAAATTGATAATCGAATAAATCGGGTTATAGAAGATTGGTCCGATTTTAATCAAATTTGATACACTCTTAGACAAAGACATAAAAAAACAATATTCAGAAGTTTCAAGGTTGCAGTTCTTACAATAGTGTAGAAAATCGATAAAATATATATATATATACATATATAAAAGGCAAGATGTTTGTGTGTATGTCTGTTTATCTGTCTGTATGTCCTTTATACAAATCCACAATTTTTATCCGATTCTCACTAAACGTCACACAAATATTCTTTAGGCAGAGTCTGAACTTCAAGACTATGGATTAGTTTTAAAGCTTTCATTACACCCGAGTAACGCCGGGCTATATTGCTAGTCAATATATATAACTGCACCACTTACGATAGTTTATAAAAAATGTGCTGATTTGACATCACTATGCAACCAAGATCCATCTTTTTTAACTAAAGGCCCGAGATCCTCCCAAGGTAGGTGGTTGTATGAACATAACATGAAGAAGTAAATTCAGATTATGAGAATGTGTAGGATAAATGGTGCAGTGGATATCGGCTTGGAAAGAGAAATCGAAAAGTCGAGTTCAAGCTGAATTCGTTGCATTCTCCTATGCCTAAATACCCATGGGAAAAGTTTTAACCTGTCGTTTCTCTCTCCAGCTATGGGTTAAATAGAAGGAAAGATTGGGTTATATAGCCGTGGTTAGTAATCATACTACTGCAAAAAGTAATGACCACCTAGTGTGGGAGAATATTCTGTCCAGTCAGTCATGTCTCTTTCGAGACATGATCACTCAATTGTGGCACTTAACTGACCGCAGGATAAAAGAAAGTGTTTAATTTAGACTTGAAGAGGTTAATATTGTAGTGATAAGTGTTGTTCGTTCATCTTAGTCAATTATTTAAAGCCGAGAAATATGTTTAAGTTTGAAGTTGTCTTAGAATTTCTTCAATTTAATATTCTTTTGTAAAATTATTCCTAACAACGCTACCTTGCTTTTGCCAAGGCAGCAAATTATAAGATAATTTCGACATATTAGAATCTAGAAATATTTTCTACAAATAAGAGTTAACCACAAACAGCTGGGCGTTACTTTTATCGGCGTTACTAAAGTAAACTTTCACTCTCGTGAAAAACACATTATATTTTCAGTTACGCAGTCTGTTCTCCCCTACTTAGTAACGAGAAATTTCCTTGTTACAAAATAAGACATAACAGATATCACATTTAGGCATGACGTTAGTCATGAGTTATTTCGTCTTGAATGGATTAATAAACGTATATGTCCGTTTATGTACGTTGTGGTGCAGTGGATATCGACTCGGAACGAGAAATCGGGGAGCCGAGATCGAATTCTAGTTGAATTTCTTGCATTCGCTTACGCCCAAATACCCTTGGGAATGATATTAATCCGTCTCTTCCTTCCAGTTATGGATTAAATAACAGGACATATTGGGCTCTATAGCCTTGGCTGGAAACCAGTCTACCTCAGAAAGTAATGGCGACCTACTGCGGGATAATCTTCTTCCCAGTCAGTCTCTAAAGAAATTTGATCCGCCCAAACGTGTATTCACATATGGCACTTAAATGACTGACTGAATATAATAGTTGAAAGTATGATTAAGGCTTGTACTGGTCATAAAGTGGGTGATCATTTTTATATTGTTATTAAGTAATAAACTTATCCCCCAATAATTACTACTTAATAATATAATAGATTTCTTCCCACTCTAGCTATAAGTCAAATAATAGAAAACATTGGGTTCTATAATCTTGGTCGGCAATCAGACTACCGCAGAAAGTTCAGTCAGTCATGTCTTTTTCGAGACATGGTCGCCCAAGCGTGTATCACGTATGGCGCTTAACTGACTGACTGAATATAATAGCTGAAAACATGATTAAGGCTTCTACTTGGTATAAAGTGGGGGATCAGTTTTATATTGTTATGAAGTAATAAACTGATCCCCCACTAATTACTACTTAATAATATAATACATCTCATCCTCTCTAGCTATGAGTCAAATAACAGGACGGATTGGGTTCAATAGCCTTGGTCGGCAACCAGTCAAACGCAACCAGTAATGGCAACCTACTGCGGGATAATCTTCTGTCCAGTCAGTCATGTCTCTTTTGAGACATGATCGCCCAAGCGTGTATCAAGTATAGTACTTAACTAATATGTCCTTTTTATTTAAGATAAATGTTTATTATTCTGCCAATTTCTATGTATGTAGTTCCGCAAAAAAAAAAAAAAAAAAGAAAATATTAATTTAAAAAATTCCTGTAAGAATCGATTTTATTTTTAGTTTTAAATTAATTCAGAAATTAATAATTAATATTAATAATGGCGTGAACCCAGTTTGAAATGACAAACTATCGTTGTGGTGTAGTGGATATCGGCTCGGAAGGAGAAATCGGGCAGCCGAGTTCGAATTCCAGCTGTATTCCTTGCATTCACAGCGTGTATCACGTATGACACTCAACTGACATATCCGGATAACTCAGGGGGTGATTTGTGTCTGTATTTGGATGCATAGTTGGCCACTCGTATGTAAGGACACTTGTCTAGTAGGGTGGCTATCTAATCCTCATTGAAGACGCACATTTCTATTTGTTCACCCATAGAATCCACCTGTGTTTTAAATTGCAACTATGCTGAGCGGACCTTAGTTAAAGTGAAGGGAGAGCATTAATTAGCGTAAACAACAGTCTGAACAATGTAAGGACGCTCAAACCCTCGGCTACAATGACTTATACTGGCACAACCATTAACGGGTCCCGTCTATACAATTTCACTCAGGGTCAACCTGATGTATGGTTTTCAGGAACTTTCTAAAGGTGACCCACGCTGGGAGACTTCAACTTTCTGACAAATTGACCAGGATGAGATGTGCACCCGGGCCTCATGGTCAGAAAGTAGACGTTCTAACCATATATTTATATTATGAACTAAACCCCTCTTCTTAATCAATAAAAATCAATAGTTTTACATTCCGACATTTATTCTGACTTGAGCAAGCTAATGTACAAAAATTATTCTCTCAGAATTGCTCCCAAATTTTTCGGGTAGGTTACTCATGCTATTTTATCTATAAATTAAATTTTCAAAGGATGTTGACTAAAATATTCAAACTTAAGAAATTAAATGGATTTAAGTATATTTTCATCTTGTGATTATTAGAGTACTTCCTAATCTGTTACATTGCAGTTAGGTTTTGTAAATTATATTCAAGATGAAGATTACCGTGTTCAAAGCGAGGTAGGTGAATATTTTCGATTATGGTTCTGGGTAGATTTCTCATCACAGGTAGCACTACAGTTCATCTTTTCCCTGATACAGTGTTGTTGCGGTGTTATCATTTGTGTTACAAGGCATTTGAATCAAGTTCAGTTTTTAGAACGCCATCATTATTCTTGATAAAATTCCTCTTTCAGCGTTTCATTTCTAATTGCGACACCACCACCACTTGACAAGACACAAGAAGTGTTGAAATAAAATAGCTACTTTTTAGTGATGTTATAACATCTGTCAGTGCCATACGTGATACACGCTTTGGGCGATCACGTTTCGAAAGAGACATGACTGACTGGGCAGAAGATTATCCCGCAGTAGTTTGCCATTACTTTCTGAAGTAGACTGGTTGCCAGCCAAGATTATAGAACCCAATCTGTCCTATTATTTAACACATAGCTAGAGGGAGGAAGAAATGTATTATACTGTTAAGTAGTAATTACTGGGGAATCTGTTTATTACTTCATAACAATATAAAACTGATCCCTCATTTTATACCCTGTACAAGTCGTAATCATGCTTTAAACTATTATATTCAGTCAGTCAGTTATTTGCCAAAGGTGATTCATGCTTGTGCGAAAGAGACATGACTGACTGGGCAGAAGATTATCCCGCAGTAGGTTGCCATTACTTTCTGCAGTAGACTGGTTGCCAGCGAAGATTACAGAACCCAATCTGGCCTATTATTTGACTTATAGCTAGAGGGAGCAAGAGATGTATTATTTTATTAAATAGTAATTAATGGGAGATCAGTTTATTACTTCGTAACAATATAAAACTGATCCCCCACTTTATGCTCAGTAAAAGCCTTAATCATGTTTTTAACTATTTTATTTAGTCAGTCAATTAAGTGACATACGTGATTCACGCTTGGGTGATCAGGTTTCGAAAGAGACTGATTGGGCAGAAGATTATCCCACAGTAGGTTGCCATTACTTTCAGGGCTATAGAATCCAATTTGTCCTGTTATTTAACCCATGACTGGAAGGAAAAGACTGATTAATAGCTTTTAAAAGGGTATCTGCGCCTAAGTTAATGCAACTAGAGTTCATATTTAGAATATACGAGAAATATTATTTGCTCGACACTGTATTGAGCACTCTTGCAGGTATTACTTAATGAAGACTCATATTACACCCAGGCTGAAATTGCAGAATCATTAAGAGTTGATAGCACAACAGTTTCGAAACGTTTAAAAGTCGTTTTATGAATGATTCAAAAGCAATGACATAAGTACCGTACGAGTTGAAACCAGGAGACGTCAAACGGCGTCTTGTCACGTGTCAACAGCTGATGCAACGGCAGAGAAAGTAAGGTTTTTTGTATTGTATCGTGACCGGTGGTGAAAAGTGGACACTGCAGTAACCCTAAGCTTGGAAGATTGTTGGGTATGCCGAATATCCATAGTTCGAAGCTTCTGCTCTGCATTTGTTTGGATAAGCAGGGTGTAGATTATTAGGAGCTTCTCAAAGCGACCAAACCAACATGAGAGATATCTATCGACTACAATTGATAGGCTTGTATGTGGATGACTAATATATATATATATAGTCATCCACTTACAAGCCTGTTTTCCTATCACAACTTATCAATGCGGCTTCCAGTCGGGATCGAGACTGGACCGCTTTGGTATCAGTCTCTAACCTATCAGCTCACGGCTGAGAGAGGATTAAATTTTAACGTGTTATATACGCGGTGTATACACACGCCAGTTTTTAAGTCAATTAGTCATTTAATTGCTATGCCTAATAAACGCTTGGGTGATTATGTCTTGAAATAGATATGACTCACTTAGCATAGATTTTTCCGCTGTAGGTTGCCATTACTTTCTGCGGTAGACTGGTTGCCAACCAAGGCTACAGAGCCCAATCTATTTTGTTGTTTAATCCATAGCTGGGAGCAGAGACAGGTTATTATTTTTTCCAAATGTTTTTTCGCGTAAATGAATGCAACGAATTCAACTGGAATTCGAACTCAGATCTCCGATTTCTCATTCAGAGTCGATATCCACTGCACTACAAAGCACATCCCATGACTGAAGAGTAATGCGTAAATCGCAGAAGTGGCACTTGTTTTTAAAAAATATTTCCCCTCTAGAGAGCTCAATATATGGACTAGTCTTAGACGGAGGGGCCAATTTAAGATTCCCTCTGACGTGAAACGTGCACATTCACTCTCTACTGTCGCTGTTTATGAACGAAAATATATCCAAAGTTATTCATGTACACACATTTTTGACTGTCTCTTTATTTCGTCATACATCCACCATCTGAAACGGCAGCATTACTGATGGAGTCAGCTGCACAGGATGGAAAAATTGATGAATAGAAAGAACTGGCATTTAATTTTTCTCTATAGATGGGTTCGGTTTATAAAAAAGAAATCAATAACATCAGTTTTTATCGACGGCATTAACTTTGTTCAGAGAACCTAATTCTTCCCCGACATTCTGCTATCTTGCAGAGAACTTCATGATTTTCGTTTCCAAAAAGTTTTTATCATTCTTAATAAAGCACTGATAAAAGAGCCCTTTTCAGACATTCAGGAAATTGTTTTTTTCTCTCCCAATAAAAACATTTCGTAGTAATCAGAATAATAAAGTGGTAAAACATGACAAATGATCAAACCATTGATTCTATTAAGTTTTCCTTCAATTAAATTTAATAACTAAACTGGAATAAATGTTGGAATAAATAATTATCTAACAGTGCAATATAACAAATGAGCAAAATTTTTCTTTTTGAAGATCCCTAGGAACATTTGTTTGCTTACCAAAGAAAAGTTATCCTCATGGAATATAAAGATCTATCTCTTTACTCCAATCTCGTGTCTCACTAACATACATCCTCTCTCTCTCATGCTTTTCTACATCCACCCCACTCTCATCAGTAATCTCTTCCCTCTCCTCCACTCTTCCTGACACCCCTGAAACTTCTCACTCCTCATAACATTCCTCCTCGTCCACCCCACTCTCATCAGTAATCTCTTCCCTCTCCTAATCTCTTCCTGACACCCCCTGCAACCTCTCACTCCACATAACATTCCTCCTCGTCCACCCCACTCTCATCAGTAATCTCTTCCCTCTCCTAATCTCTTCCTGACACCCCCTGCAACCTCTCACTCCTCATAACATTCCTCCTCGTCCACCCCACACTCATCAGTACTCTCTTCCCTCACTCATACTGACACCTCTTGCAACCTCTCACTCCTCATAACATTCCTCCTCGTCCACCCCACACTCATCAGTACTCTCTTCCCTCTCTCATCCTGACACCTCTTGCAACATCTCACTCCTCATAACATTCCTCCTTGTCCACCCAACTCTCATCAGTACTCTCTTCCCTCTCCTACTCTCTTCCTGATACCCCTTTTTTTTTTAATCATTTCACCCCGAGCAAGGCGGAAACGCCACTGATGTGCAGGGGGTTACATAAATGTAAAAAGATTAATTAGAAAAGAGTGAGGAGTACATGATAGTTAGAAAGGAACAATAGAAAGCTGAGAAAGAAGGTGCGATGACAGATACATAGGTGGAGAGAAAGGGAATGTTATACAGGGGAGGGGAGAGAGCTAGAGGCCAGTGGTTAGTAGATGAGTATTAACTTTGCATTTAAATTTCTGGAGGTTGTAGCCGTTGCAACCTCTCACTCTTCATAACATTCCTCCTCGTCCACCCCTTTCTCATCAGTACTCTCTTCCCTCTCCTACTCTCTTCCTGACACCCCTGAAACCTCTCGTTCCTCATAACATTCCTCCTCGACCACCCCACTCTTATCAGTACTCTCTTCCCTCTCTTACTCTCTTCCTGACACCCCCTGAAAACTCTCACTCCGCATAACATTCCTCCTCGTCCACCCCACTCTCATCAGTACTCTCTTCCCTCTCCTACTCCTTTCCTGACACCCCTGAAACCTCTCACTCCTCATAACATTGCTCCTCGACCACCCCACTCTCATAAGTACTCTCTTCCTTCTCCTACTCTCTTCCTGACACCCCCTGAAAACTCTCACTCCTCATAACATTGCTCCTCGACCACCCCACTCTCACAAGTACTCTCTTCCTTCTCCTACTCTCTTCCTGACACCCCCTGAAACTCACACTCCACATAACATTCCTCCTCGTCCACCCCACTCTTATCAGTACTCTCTTCCCTCTCCTACTCTCTTCCTGACACCCCTTGCAACCTCTCACTCCTCATAACATTCCTCCTCGTCCACTCCACACTCATTAGTTATCTCTTCCTTCTCCTACTCTCTTTCTGACACCCACTGCAACCTCTCACTCTTCATAACATTCCTCCTATGTAAACCCCTGCACAACAGTGGCAGTAAAATGCCTTGCTTGGGGCGACACGATTAAAAAAAAAAATTTTTTGTGCATTTCCCACCTGTGGAACTCCCTTCCGTATACTTGCTTCCCCGACGACCACAATCTTCAAGAATTTAAATGCAACGTCAATTCGTCTCTCTTATCCACATGACTCCAGTCCTTCTCTCGTCCTTTCCCCATCACCCCGTGTATCTTCTTCTTTTCCTTTCTTACTCTAGCCTCGCAACTGTCTTCACACTGGTCTTCTCATTCTTCTCTTGCCCTTTTCCCGCCACTCCCTGTAACAGGGTTAGTCTTTATCTTCGCTCTACTCTTGCTTCAACTTTCACTCTTTTTTGTAGTACCCTGCGCATCAGTGGCGGTACCACCTTGCTTGTGGTGAAATGATTAAAAAATAAATTCTCAGCAACGGGTCCATTTCATTCCCTTGTTTAATTTAAATAAAAATAAAAATACAATTTTCAACATTATTAAACCAACTTTAAATGGCTTTACCATCTGCCATGTCTCAAGCTGCTTAATGTGTTACCCCTTCTATGTCTTTCTAAACAAATAAGTGCTGTAATAGTAATAGCGATATTATTTGTTTCCTTATAAAGAAACATTTGGCATTTATTAACTGAAAAGCCAGTACTCTTATCGGCTGAAAGTTATAAAAACTTTCACGTAATTTTTTTTTTCAAGTAAACAGGTTTCACTATTTCAAAAGCTTAAACTTTAAGTTAGTATGGAACTTCAACAACATGATTATGACATTATTTTCTCACCGAGTAACGTATGCTATCCAGTTTAGTTGTTGCTGCTGTTGAATGTTATTAAGTAATGCGGGTTTTTGTTATTTGGTATCTTTCTTTGATTATGATTCTGTAGCCCCAGTCCACGAGGTCCAAGGAAGGAATGATCTTCACCAAAATCCATAGTACCACACGTTCAAAGCCGTTTTAATTATCTCTTCCAAAAAGCGGTTGTATACAGTTGATAGTCTCGCTACTATTGAACGGGTTTGGCATCATAAGTGACATCCGCATGAAAGTCTAGATCTGACGAGACTATTTAAGAAGATGACTCGAGTTTTCAAGTTAATGTTTTAGTTTCGTAGCAATTTGAAATTGTGAGCAAAACTAGCTCTAGAGCAGGCTATTCTGGGTTCAATTTCCTTTTTCTCCTACACTTACATTTGTTTGTATAAATCTGCCAGTTTAAATATATCTCAAGAGGTTTCGTATCATGCTTGGCATCCATATAAAGTTGTGAACAAAAATACCTTTAGTGAAGCCTATTCTATGTTCAGTTTACATATCTCTCATAGTAAACTAGCAGTATAGACCGGCGTTGCTCAGGTGTAATGAAACCTTTAAAACTAATCCATGGTCCTGGAGCTCAGACTCATACGTTGGCAGGAAAGACAAAAAAAGCAATATCGCCGGTATCGATGTCCGATATCGGGGAAAATGAGCCGACTGAGAAAATCTACTAAAGTTTAAGTCTAAAAAGTATAATTTTACCAAGTTAGAGCAGATTCTGCAGCAAGAACCAAGATAAAAGGGCTGAAATCCAGATCTTGATCAAACCTGATTGGATATCGGGTTATCAAGTTCCAATATCGGGGAGAAACTGAACAAAATAAGTCATCCATGATCTGACCAGAAGCCTAAAGAATATTTGCGCGAAGTTTGGTGAGAATCGGATAAAAATTGTGGATTTGTATAAAGAACATACAGACAGATAAACAGACACACGCAAAAACATCTTGCCTTTTATAGATATATATATATATATATTATCGATTTTCTGCACTATTGTAAGAACTGCAACCTTGAAACTTCTGAATATCGTTTCTTATGTCTTTGTCTATGAGTGTATCAAATTTGATTAAAATCGGACCACTCCATCTATAGCACGATTTTTGTCGATTATCGATTTTCGATATTTATCGGGGGTACCTCGACCCAAAACCTAGGTAAGAACACTCGCAAACGCTTATAGTACAACTGTGTAAAGTTTCAAGAAAATCGGTTCAGCCGTTTCGGAGTCTATAGGTAACGGACACACACAGAGAGAAACACACACACGCACACACAGAAAAAGGTTCCATTTATTAATAAGTTTACATTTATTGTAACTCGTCAATCTACGAGATATTTGAAATGTTTAGTATTTACTAAATCTACACCTTGAATTTTTTATAAAAGGTTGAGGGCAGTTGTCATTAATTTAGGACGCAGGAAGGCAACTTTCTATAATTCTTTAGCTCTCCCCAATTTCTTTTCTACCATATTGTTGCATAAGCTAGGTTGGGTTACCCACTGTTTCTTTTTTGCCCTCAATATGTCATGCGAGTGTCGTATCCTTCAAGTCTTCATTCCACAAATCAACTGATTCCATAAAAATTCACCTGTTTTTTTCTGGTTCAATGTATTAAGCGCCCTTTTTGTTTCCATTATTCTTAATAATTCCACGTTGTTCACATGCTTAATCCATGAAATTCTCATTATTCTCCAGTAGAACCGAATCTTTGTTGCTTACGACCATGTCACACTGAATATGAATATAACGATGTCCGGTATGATGCAGTGGATATCGGCTCGGAACGAGAAATCGGGGAGCCGAGTTCGAATTCCAGTTGAATTGCTCGCATTCACTTACGCACAAATACCCTTGGGAAAGATATTAATCCGTCTCTCCCTTCTATTTATGGGTTAAATAAATTGGGTTCTATATTGGATTCTATAACCTTAGCTGGTAACTAGTCAACCGGAGATAATAATGGCAACCTACGGGATAATCTTCTGCTCAGTCAGAAGATTATCCCTGCTCAGTCAGAAGATTATCCTGTAGGTTATCTTTTGCCCAGTCAGAAGATTATCCTTTCGAGGCATGATTTCCTAAGCGTGTATCACGTATGTCACTTAACTGGCTGGTTGGAATATAACGATCGCAACTGGAATTTGAACTCGGTGCTCAGGTTAAGAATTCTGAACCATTATCCATTGGACCATCCGCATGTCCCAAAACTACGCGCGTGTCCCTCAAGGCTCTATCCTAGGTCCTAAGCTCCTTCTGATCTACATTAACGATCTCCCCGATACTATAAGATCCCAAGTAGGCATGTACGCCGATGACACCACAGTTTACACTCGTCCTTATCAAAAATCCTGTGTGGGCGATAAAGCAAACCTCACTTCTGAGCTTGAGAAGGACCTGGGGTAATAAATGGCTCGTAAATTTTAATGTTTCCAAAACGAAGCTGTTATTAATTAACCATTATAGACAATCGCTCCTTCCTCCCATTAGAATGGGACAGGCCTGTCTCTCTGAGAGTAAAACAGTACGCTTCTTTGGTCTCACTCTCTCAGCGGACCTCAAGTGGAATGATTATATCGAATCCATTGCTAAATCCTCTGGTATGAAAGTCGGTTCTCTCTGAAGGGCTCGGAAGTTTTTCCCGCTTGAGTTCATCCTGCACATCTATAAATTTACCATCCGCCCGTGTATTGAATACTGCTGCAACATCGGGTCGGGTGCCCCTGCTATTCTCTTCGGGTTCCTTGACAAAATACAACGGAGAATCTCTAATGTGATCCATGCCGACATGGCAGTCAGGCTGCAGTCACTCTCTCACCATCGTGATGTGGCTTCCTTGTGCCTTTTCTATAAATTCTTTCATGGCTTCTGCTCCGATGAACTTAGTTCACTGGTGTCCCCTACGTATGAATTTGCAAGAGATACTAGATTAGTAACTAGGTCCCACCATTTATAGTGAAACAGATGAAATGTAACCGCAAATACTACTCTAACATTTCCTTTTCTCGCACTTCCCGTCTGTGGAATTCCCTTCCATATACCTGTTTCCCCGACAGCTACAATCTCCAGGAATTTAAATGTAAAGTCAATAGACATCTATCACACTAACTCGCATCCATCCCCTCAAACACTCTTTCCCTCTACCCAACCCTCATCTTCGGTAGCCTCATCTGTCTATCACCCTCCTTCCGACATTTCCTATATCTAACCACTCTTTCTCATCACTTTCCCCTATGTAGCCCCCTGCGCAATAGTGGCAGTGGAATGCCTTGCTCGGGGTGAAGTGATTAAAAACAATATATATCCAAACTTACAACACCTGGTGTTCTTAAATGTTCACTCATCTAATTACAGACCAGGTTCGACGTTGCTTAATTTCAGGTGTTTTACTCTGATGTGATCGTAATGGAGACCGAAATATCTATTAATTGAGGAAAAACAAACCAAAAACAAATGAATGTTAGTATGAACTATAAATCCATATGTGGCCCGTAGGAATATAGTAATCCTGTTAGTATTCTTGATGTTATGGTAATCAAATAGTCTATAACTATGAAGACATTGGCTACAAAAATATCTCTGGAAGGAATTTTGTATATTTCTTAAATAATTTCACTTCAAGCAAGGCGTTAAAGCCACTAAGATGGAAGGGGGCTTTACTGAGAGTCCAAGAATATAAAAAAATCTTTATTAAGTAGAGAAGTACAATAAATAACAGATTTCTGGCGAATAACGATTTGCATTAAATTTAAATTTTTGAATATCAAAATTGACTGAAGATCAAGATACTGTAGAAGATACACAAGCGAGAATACCGAGAGAAGGAACTGTCACCATAGAACTTACGGTTAAATCTAACAATTTGCACTGTAATATATTGAGACCTTGACGCCGACCTAGTACTGCGCTTGTCTAGGTAGAAAAGAAGAAAGTTCATCAGAAAAAAATTCTATGGAAATATTTATTAAAAAAGGCAGAGAGAAGCTACAACAGGAAAGTATATGAAACCGAAATGCAGATCAGAACCGATAACATTGCAGAGTCTGCTATTAATTTTATCAAGAAGTGTTGTTGATTTCGGGTGAGGAACCGCACAAAATAATGAACAACAAAAACAGATATTGAGATAGGTAGGTTATGTTGAACGTAATATACAAACTTGTACGCAGGTTAGTAAATCAAGGAATAAATATATACATGTCTTGAAGTGAAGTCGTTGAAAATAGTATATCCGTGTATATTATTCTAGCTGAGAGGTGCTCAAAGCTTGTCTGACTTTTGATGAGGTAATTTCTGGTTAACTTCAGTTCCGATACTCTCCGATAACTCTCACGGATCTCTAGTATAACTCACAACTGCTGTTGTCTCTATAGCAGGAGTATATGTATACTCAGTTGAGTCCATTATCATATACAAAGGGGAGATCCCACAACAAGAAGTACATGGATCGATGGTCTAATGCATAGACAAATGGTAGACCTATAAAGGCGTAAGATAGATTCTGCCAAGAAAAATTATTTAGAACAACACAGTTAACCAACTTTCTTGTGAGCAAATGTAGCGATTGATTCAATGTTTTAGTTCACTTTATGTCAATTGGAAATGTTTGTAGAGGAAGAGCAATTAAGTGTAAATGAAACATATAACCATATGACGTCATCATCCTAACAAAAAAGTGTTATACTTTACACCTTATAGCTTTCTGTTAATACAACATGACATTAATAGAAAAGTAGAGGGAAGGAAAAGAAAAAAGCAGGGAATGAATGAGTGAGCAAATGAAAATGAGAGAGAGAGAGAGAGAGAGAGAGAGAGAGAGAGAGAGAGAGAGGAGCGAGAAGATAAATTATACAAAAAGAGGGAGGGTTGATAACAGCGGAAATTTTTGAAGGTTAAATGCCAATGAGTTGAGAGTAATGTAATATATCCAATGTCTATCACTTTCACAAGCTCTTCTCTATACAAAGAAACTGAATGGAATTGTCCATATTTGGCAAACTAGGCCAAACCAGTAGCAACCCCAGATGTGACTTGTCAGGAAAGGTTACGTGGATAAGAAACATGTGAGAGAGGGGTCTTTCAGCTGATTTGACGAGCACTATAAACAACGAAACATAAATTCATATCTCCAGGAACTTGAAAAAGGCAGAATCAGGCACGATTTTACGTTTCATATATATATATATATATATATATATATATATATTCTTGATGTTATGGCAATCAAATAGTTTATAACTATGACGACATTGGTCACAAAAATATTTTTGGAAGCGATTTTGTATATTTCAAAAATAATTTCACCCCAAGCAAGGCGTTAAAGCCACTAAGATGGAAAGGGGGTTTACTGAGAAGCCAAGAATATAAAAAAAATCTTTATTAAATAGAGAAGTACAATAAAAGAAAAAATTTCCACCGGATAACGATTTGCATTAAATTTAAAACTTTGAAGGTGTGTGTGCGTGCGCGTACGTGTATGTTTGTGGGTGTGCCCGTGCTGTGTGTATAGATAGTTTTATGGTTAGGTGCTCGAGTCCGAAACTGAATTCCAGTCGCGTTTGTTCTATTCACTTTCATACATTTTCTTTTATGTGTCGTGTCCCTTCAGGAAGTAGGCGACCGTGTTCCTCCACACTTTCCAGTCTATTGCAGTCCTTAACAACCCTTCTCCTGTAGTTATGCCGTTCAAAACTCCGCCCTTCCACCCGTCTGCTCTAGTTCATCAAGCATGTCACGTGTTGCTTGCTTTTGTTTCTCTTTCCCGCTATCCGACCAGTGAGTATCAGATTCTCCAAGCCGTTCTTCCTCACTACATATCTCAGAAACTTGTTGATAGCATGTTCTGTTCATCGTATCGTCAGCATCCTTCTGTAGGGCCACATTTCCGTTGTTTCACGTATTCCTTTCATTTTTTATGAGATTATGCAGCAATATTAAAAGACTGGCATCACATAACAACCCAGTACTCTGTTCTTTGTTTTCAGAAAAATATTACTGTCTCTCGACAATCTACTCAGGGTTTGGAATGCATCCTTGGCCATGCAAATACGCCTTCTGATCTCAGCGGCGCACATTCAGTCCTCTGTTAGAACACTTTCGAGGTATTTAAACTTCTGTACCCTCTTGATTTTAGTACTCCTAGTCTGTATATGCGAAGGCGTTTGACAAAATACGCCACAAAGAACTGATGGAGATGCTCGGCAGCCTGGACATATTTGGTAAAGACTTGAGAGTAATAAAGAATCTTTACTGGTAGCAAACCGCTTGCATACGGCAGGTAATGAATTGAGTCGATATACAAAGATAGAAAGGGGCGTAAAACAGGGATGTGTCTTTTCACCGGATCTGTTCAACTTGTACAGCGATAATATTTTGAGGATCTTAGAAGTTATACCTGCATTCGTAATCGGAGGCCACAATTACGGTACGCAGATGATACAGTGCTGACAGCAGACGCAGAAAGGAAACTACAAGACCTCCTACAGAAGGGAGTAGAAGAAAGTAACAAGAAAGGACTAGAAAAAAATTTGCACCAAAACTGAATGCATGGTCATCTGTAAAAAGGGCTGCCCAAAATGCCAAATACAGGTCGGGGATACCAAAATCAAGCAGGTACAAAAATTTAAATACCTGGGAAGCGTTATAACAGAAGACGGAAAGTTCGACACAGAGATCCGAAGGCGAATTGGCATGGCGAAAGAAGCATTCTAGAAGTTGAGTAAAGTATTAAGAAACAGGATAATTTCGCTAGAAACTAGGAAGAGAGTACTACGTGTTGTCCGTCCTTTAATATGGCGGTGAATGCTGGACAATATCAGCAAAGATGAAGGAAAAGCTTGAAGCAACTAAAATGTGGTTCTACAGAAGGATGCTGCGAATATCATGGATCGAGCATGTGAGCAATGATGAGGTCTTGGAAATCATGGAAACAAAATAAAGATTAATACTGAGCATCAGGAAGAGACAGCTGAAGTTCCTGGGACACGCAATGAAGAAGGAAGGCTTGGAGAATCTGATACTAACAGGCCAAATAGAGGGAAAGAGAGACAGGGGATAGCAACGGATAACATATTTGAAGGACCTGATCCGGTGGATGACGAAACGAGGATTGCATGTTGTAACAGGATTGCATGGTGCAACCAGGGATAGGGAAACGAGGAAGGCCATGATCGCCGACGTCCTGAAGGAACAAGGCACATAGAAGAAGAAGTCTGTAGCTGGAATTTAGGGCTCATCATTTTACTGATGACCATGCATTCAGTTTTTTGTAGTTTATATGTAGCCATTTCTTTCCAATTTCTTAGAGGTCTTCAGAATTAGCATAGAGACCCCAAAATATACAAATTGAGTTGTCAAACAACATCTATTGAAAATAATAAGTTAAAATATTTAAAAGAAATAGAAAAAATTTAAAAATGAAAAACAAACGATGAATTATTATTCAATTGTATTGACATATTCAAACTTAAATTAAAATCAGCTTTTAAGTTGATATTTAAAATCTAAATGTAGTCGAAATAATCAAGAAATATTTCTAAAAATACCTAGTAATTTATAAATAATTGAAATTATTCACTTACTTAAAATTATTCATTTACTTTTTTATACAGTAACACTTTATTAAACATATATTACGCAAATGTTAATTTAACCGGATGATATGAATCTAAAATTTAAATTTAAATTAATAAAAAAAAAACACAACGACAAAAAGATCGCTGCAACAAAAATATGTAATTTTTATCTGATACATTTCTTCATAATTATAACTGGAGAAAGTTTAAATTTTATCTAATAGAAAAAAATGTTTTCTCTTTTTGTAATGACTCCATGTGATGCAGTGGATAGCGACTCGGAACGGCAAATCGGTATGCTGAGTTCGAATTCCAGTTGAATTCCTTGCATTCACTTGTGCATAAATACCCTTGGGAAAAGTATTAATCCGTTTCTTTACTCCAGTTATGGGTTAAATACTTGGACAGATTGGGTACTATAGCATTGACTGGCAACCAATATATCGCAGAAAGCAATGACAACCTAC
Organism: Ascarosepion bandense; assembly: GCA_037127315.1. NCBI lineage: Eukaryota > Metazoa > Mollusca > Cephalopoda > Sepiida > Sepiidae > Ascarosepion > Ascarosepion bandense. Next base: position 2,697,114 of record JBBBDQ010001522.1, read on the forward strand.
TGCGGGATAATCTGCTCAGTCAGTCATGTTTTTTTCGAGACATGATCGCCCAAATCGAGTATCAAGTATGGCATTTAACTGACTGATTGAATATAATAGCTGAAAACATGATTAAGGCTTCTAATGGGCATAAAGTGGGGATCAGTTTCATATTGTTATGTAGTAATAAACTGATCCCCCATTAATTACTAATTAATAAAATAATACATCTCTTCCCCCTCTAGCTATGAGTAAAATAACAGGACAGATTGGTTTCTATAGCCTTGGCTGGCAACCAGTCTACCGCAGATAGCAATGGCAACCTACTTCGGTATAATCTTCTGCTCAGTCAGTCATGTCGCTTTCAAAACATGATCGCCCAAAGCGTGTATCAGGTATGCCACTTAAATGACTGGCTGATATCTAAACAGATGCTGAATCGTTTTAAAGATACTTTTAAACTTAAAACTTCTTTCTGTGCAATTACTTGGTCATTTGATTTTTCTCTGGAAAACTGCAAAACTATCAATGATCATAAAACCGGTATAGAAAGTTCTTCTTCATGTGATCTAATCTACAGAGCTCCCAAATTCAGATTCTTACACATTATTACTTGTATAAAGAAATAGCTTGTGGTGGATGGGAAATTAAGAATTAAAATCAACTTTCCTCTTCAATTTTACATAAATTCACAATGACGTGTGAAATCCTGGTTTTTCTCAAACAGAAAAAGGAATGACCTCGAGCTTAGAGAAAAAGTCGAAACTGGATTTCGCAAATAGATGTGAAATTGATTTTCTGACCAATGGAAGATATTTGCAAGACTAAAGGAACTTAGCGATCCAGTGTGAAAATCTGAATGACTATAAATGCTTTGATCAGATCAGCGCCAGTCAGTCAGATGGGAACAGCGAGACGAAACAATTAAAATGTAACGGGAGAAACTTCAACCACGACCCGGACATAGGTTGCGTCGCACATTGTCTCCTTTCTCCTTCTTTCTTGTGTGCTGATTCATTTTACTTCTTCTTCTCCATTCAAAGACACTCCTACAAACGCTCATACATACATACGTACGCATAAACTCTTTTTAACAAATTACTACTACGAACATTTCTTCAATTCTTGATACCCTTAAGTCATTACTTGTTTCTCATTGAACGTTAACTGCTACCTACTCTTGTTATCCTTCTCTATCAATAAATTTCTATTTTAACATGAAAAATGTATATTTTATTGTTTCACTCTTCCATTCATCCACACATTTCAATCTCCAGTCTACAACCTACTGATGAAAATCTTCTGATAATTCTGATGAATATTCTGGATAAAACTTGTAAGTTGTAGGGAGTTTGGTTATATATGCCGCAAGGCCGGATTAATAAACATTAACCATCTCCCTATAGCTACACTGGTAACTTCCGAGTTACAAAGAACACGTACTTTACATCTACAACCTTCATAATGTTGAAGATATAACACAAATGCTTTTGCAACCTTCGCTTATTGGTGTTAGAAAGTATGTTTTAACAGAAAAAATATAAAACTAATTTAAGTAAAATATAACTTGATAATAAATAACATTCGTTTGTAAAGATTTTAGTCCAATGGGAAGACACAATTCATATCCAACATTTAAAGAAATTATTTTTATTTAAAAAAAGTTTGAAAAACTGTTTTCAATTTCTTTGTTTTTGAATGTTGTTTTATTGAGGAAAAGAATGTGCGTTGTGGTGCAGTGGATATTGGCTCAGAACGAGAAAACAGAGAGCCGAGTTCAAATTCCAGTTGAATCCATTGCATCCACTTACGTACAATTACCCTTGAGAAAGATAATAACCCGTCTCTACTCTCCAGCTATGAATTAAATAACAGAACAGATTCGGTTCTATAACCTTGATTAACAATTAGTCTACCACAGCAAGTAATTGCAATCTACTGCGAAAAATCTTCTATCGAGAGCGTGTATCACGTAAGGCACTTAATTAGCTAAACTAATACAGACAGGTTTCACACAAAATATATATGAGTCGAGTATTAATAATCAAAGTGAGTATCGGAATTTATCTAAAAATGTTTATTAAAACTATAGAGTACAAATCCTATACCATCCATAAAGTAACTAAAACACACAAAGTAAAAGTGTACACCCGAAAATCGGATCCAAACGACTAAAAGCATTTTGGAAAAACCCAACTAAAGCTGACAAAGTAAAATTGTACACCCGCAAAAGTGAATTCAAACTACTAAAAACATTTAGGAAAAACCAAGATCAAAGCAAATTTTACAAGTCAGTGTGAAAAGCAAAATTCTGGATCTTAATTGGATAGCAAATCGAAAATTCATAAATGACGTCAGTCAAACATCTTTTCACACCTAAGAGAAGATGCTTGCTGGAGCCGGCAAAATGATAAACTCCTCTATTTAAATCAAGTTTGCTGACCGGTAAAAATCAGTCAGAATGGGAGCGGTATCTGATAGCATCTCGCCACAATGTAAGGAAGAAACTTCAAGCTGACTCGCCTTTGTTTCCAATATCTTTTTTTTACTCCACGTCACCTGGACGTAAGGGTGCGTCACAAATTCATTCTACCTCTTCTTCCAATTTTCTTTTCTTCTTTTTCACCCCACGCCACCTGGACGTAAGGGCGCGTCACATGTTCATTCTACCTCTTCATCCAATTTTCTTTTCTTCTTTTTCCCTCCACGCCGCCAAAGAGAGCAAAAACAACAATAGAACACTCTACGTACAATTTCTTTATTTGCTTTACCTTCTCTCTCACTCTGTCGCCGACCTACCAAAAAGAGGAAAAGAGCATGATACTTTATATTCTACTACTATCAGTATGCAACCCGGGACATTTAGCTATTTACTACTATCAAACCATGAACTCTAAACTTCTGTGGACATTTCCAATACTTACATTTCTCTTTGAACAATTTTAACTACAAAACTACATGCATTTTCTCAATGAACATTTTTCTTCTCACAAATATAAATCTAATCTAATCTAAAATTATTTATAAATGGAAGTTTGTCTGTGTGTGTGTGTCTGTGTGTGTGTGTGTCCGTTACCTACAGACTCCGAAATGGCTGAGCCGATTTCCTTAAAAATTTACACAGGTGTACTATAAGCGTCTGCGAGTGTTCTTAGCTAGCTTTTGTGTCGAGGTACCCCCGATAAATATCGAAAATCGATAATTGAAAAAAAAGGGGTTATAGAAGGAGTGGTCCAATTTTAATCAAATTTGATACACTCATAGACAAAGACATAAGAAACGATATTCAGAAGTTTCAAGGTTGCAGTTCTTACAATAGTGCAGAAAATTTGATATCGATATCAGGAAATCAAAATTTGACTTACATCCATTCATTTTACTTTCAGTCTACGGTTTCGCTTTAACTGGAAACAACTATTGCTTTTTAGTCTTTCGTGCCAACGTCCAAAGAGTCTGAGCTCCAGGATCATGGATTAGTTTATAAGCTTTCATTACACCCAAGCAACGTGTTCAGTTAACGATATTTCATTTATATTTTTCTTCTTACAATTTTGTCATTCTGTTAATAAATCTTTACGTTAATGTATATACGAAATATTTTATCCTTTCACATTTCAACATCCAACCTTTAACATTCTGATATTTAAATTGTGGGGTCTTCAGACGTGTTTGGCACAAGGCCAATTTACCAAGCATCACCGATGCCCCTATGAAACTAAATAAGCATCACGGTTTACTTTTTGTCAGTATATCGTACCGATCATTACTAACCAGACACTTGTTTTGGAATATTAATGAAGTTAATTCTTTTCATACTCAGCTGATACAAAAACATTGTCTGAAGTGACTTTAATGCATGTTATGGCTATTACTACTGGGTTGGTTCTTTCGCCTAAACATCCAAAACTTGTTGAATGGCTTTCACCGCTGAAATAAATAGGCAAAGAGAAAAGGAAAGATACAGAGACACTAGAGGGACAGTTTGGACACGGATTTTATTTCTTTTGGTTCCAACGACCTCTTGTCAGGGAAATTCCTTCCCGAACAGTTTACCATCCAAAGTCTAACAGAGAAAGAGATCAAGTTTATTATATGCACCAGGAGGCCCCTCTTTTTGCGCATGCGTCAATTGTCTTTCCTGTCCGAGGAATCCTGGGAGATTTTTATGTATATTGTATTTCGTACTTTTATTTTATTTTGTATTTTTATTTTATTTAGTGTTTTTATTTTATTTCGTATTTTTGCTTAATTCCTACAACTTCGAGCGGTAGTAAATATGTTGGTTTAATATGTTGAATAAGCGACATCAGTAACTAAGAATTTAATTATCCGACGAAGAAAAACGATCAGTTTAGTTAGACTGGTTGAAATTTATGAATAATATTCAGTTTTATGCAAAACAGTATTCTTTTTTACACAATGATCCTCTGTAACATATTTAAAAACATTTTGGTTTCAAAATAAAAATCATAAAACTTCTTTATTCGAATGAAAATTTATTTTTATTTAAAAAAACAAACATTTTAAGTCTTCTTTAACGTTTATTGTTGAGACGTTCTTTGTGAAAACAAGATCATTAATTAAAGGAAGCCATGTTTGGTTTTTCTGGCGAAGCGTAATAATTCTTGATGCAATCATACAATTTATGACTGCCTTGAAGTTAATCGGCAAATATAATCTCTATAAAAGAGGTGAACATTCTAATCAACAATGTGTTGATGTCGTTTTTTTTGTGAAATCATTGTCTTGATACCGATTGAAGTTTTTGCTCAAACAGTAAAATAAGACGAACATTAATTCCGAACGCTAGGGCGTATCTGGGGAGAAAATAATACTTCCCTCGGTTTACCTTTTTATGATAAAACAACAGTGAATCAAAGAAAGAAAATAGATACATAATTGCGAAATGCGTAGTTTTTTTTTTTTTAATTTTATGTCCATGCTATAGCGGATATGAGTTGTGATGCAATGACTCGGAACGACAAATTGGGGAGCCGAGTTCGAATTCCAGTTGAACTTCTTGTATTCACTTACGTACAAATACCCTTGGGAAATGATTTAATCGGACTCTTCCCTCCAGTTATAGGTTAAATAATAGGACAGATTGGGTTCTATAGCATTGGCTGGCAACCAGTCTACCACAGAAAGCAATGGCAATCTACTGCGGGATAATCCTCTGCCAGTTAGTCATGTGTCTTTCGAGACATGATCGCCAAAGCGTGCAGCACGTATGGCACTTAACTGAGATCGATGCTATAAATTATTCTTTTTAAAGGTTTTTTCGCAGAGACATTTTTTAAAAAAGTGTGGGAGAGGAAATTAAGAATTAAAATAAACTCACTTCTTCACTTTTACAAAAATTCACAATGACGTGTGAAATCCTGGTTTTTCCCAAATAGATAAAGGATTGATCATATGCTTAAAGAAAAAGTCAAAACTGGATTTCGCAAGTAGGTGTTAAACTGATTTTCTGACCAATGGAAGCAACTTGCAAGACCAAAAAGGATTTCGCGAGTTAGTGCGAAAAATTTAGATGACGATATAAATGACTTCGATCAGCGTCATTCAGTCAAATGGGAGCAGCAAGAGACACCGCTTCTCTTTCCTTCTCACGTGCTGATTCATTTTGATTCTCCATTCAAAGACATTCCTATCAGACACTAAGACATACGTATGTACGTACGCATAAACTTTTACCAACCAAATTACTAATACGAACATTTCTACATTTGTTGATACCTTCAACTTTCTCATTGAACACGAACTCTACCCTTAACTTTTTAATAATATTTCTCATTGCACATTAACTCCTACAATTTATGTTATTCTTTCCTTTTAATAAATTCCTATTTTAACATGAAAAATGTATATTTTATTCTTACATTATTCCACACTAATTCACACAATCTCAAACCTTCTGATAATTCTGATGATGATTCTGAATAACTTGGTGTAGGAAGTAGGAGTAAGGTGTAAGGTGTAGAAAGTTCGGTTAAGTATGACACAAGGCCGAATAAATAAACATTAACCATCTCTCTATAGCTTCAAAAGAACTTAAAAATGCTTATTTCAATCCATTAATTTGATGTGTGAGTAGCGTCACTCTTTATCGATGTAAAAAGGAAAATTGGTGTATCGATTTCAAATTCCAGTCTCGTCAGTCACGCTCATTTTGTACTATGGCTGTAACAAAAGGCCCGAAATCCCCTAATCTCAACCCCAGTTAAAAGATAAATATCAGTGTAGGCTGAACTTTCCAGCTTTGGCATCGGCATGTTTAGAAGAAATAGTGTGATTTAAAAAAAGACGTGAAGTCAACAGGCATGAACTCTACTGCTTTTTCCAAGAATTTATGACAATTTATAGATAATAATAAAAAGAATTATTCGAGAGACTTATGTCCCGAAGAGACGTGACTTCTTAAAAAAAAAGTGTTAAGTGAAATTTTTGATCAGTTCTTAGAAAAGTTTCTGCAAAATTTTAGGTGGAAATATTACATTTTATTTAATATAAATCTCTATATTTTATATTAAACTCTCCCAAAATCGAGGTTAATGTATTTTGATCAAAATGATAATGGCAAATTATCTATTTCAATGTACGAAACATTTGGTATTCATTCCCCGAACAAAGTTAGTGTCGGTTGAAATAAAGTCTTTCTCTTAAAAACTGGTTTTTCAGCAAATTACATCTTACAAGTACACTAACTTTTTTTTTCTATTTCTGGTGTAGGGAGAGAATAGTTTTCTTCCCTTAAGGGGAACAACAGTTGTCTTCCCTTTGGAGGAACTCTTTTTTATCAGGGTTCAGTTCCCTTCCCGGCTTTAGTGGGGATAGGCATGAGGACCATTTGCTAGCTTAACGTTATGCAATTCTTTGCAGTACTTGCCAAAAACATTCTCGTCCATTTGGACAACATGAACATCCATCTTGTTTTGGGACGTACTTAAATAGTCTGTATATATTGTACTTGCTTTTGTTATATTAAAGGCCTATTTGTTATTGCCATGTAACTTTTTCTTCTTTTTACTACACGTGCTACGGCAGCGTATTGTATATACACTAATGTTTATATTGTTTGTATCAGTATCGCGCAACTAGAAATATCGCCGGTTCACAACTAATAGTAATACTGTTATTGATAGGAGATTCCTTGGAAACTGTTTGAGAAAATATGGAACATCTGTATGACAATTGATAGGTAATAAAAAGAATCAGTTGAGAGACTTATATCCCGAAGAGACGTGACTTCTTAGAAAAATGTTAATAATTTAAATCTTTGATCAGTTCTTAAAAATAGTTACAATCACATTCACTGATCTCTACTTTAAACAAGGCTTTACATTTCTACTGCCGTGTTTCAAAGCGACGATACGTAAATAAATAATTGTTAGTGGATTCTTCTTCCGACAATTAAAACATCCACAGCTATTTAGAACTTAATAATTAAAGTAAAGGTTTGGATAAACAAAGATATATATCTAAAAGTATATTTAGAGGCAAGAAAGTATCGCTAGAGATTTTATATAAGTTTCTGCAAAAAGTTAGGTAGAAATATTACATTTTATTTAATATAAATCTCTGTATTTTAGCCTGCAAATTAAACTCTTCCAAAATCGAGGTTAATGTATCTTTATCGAAATGATAAAGGTAAATTATCCATTTTAATATGAGAAACATTCGGTATTCATTCCATGAACATAGTGAAATATATAAAATCTTTCCTTTAAAACTGTTTTTGGGCAGATTACACCTTGCAAGTCCACTAACTGTTTTTTCTATTTCTGGTATTAATAAGAATTTCTTTCGAAACTGTTATAATGTGGAACATCTTTATTGTATAACTAGCGGTATAGCCCGGTGTTGCTCGGGTGTAAAGAAAGCTTTAAAACTAATCCATGGTCTCGAAGCTCAGACTCTTTGGACGTTGGCACGAAAGACTAAAAAGCAAGAGTTGCGTCCAGTCAAAGCGAAACCGTAGATTGAAAGAAAAATGAATGGATGTAAGTCAAATTTTGATTTTCGGTACCGATGTCAAATAAGTTTTCCGTCGCAAACTTAATTTCGAAGGCTAAATAAGTCTCTCTGAATAAATGGCATCATGGCTGAGACTAAGAACTGCAATTATACCTACTTAGAGCAAAACCCAAAGCAAAAATCAAAACGAAAGGGCCGAAAACCTGATTTTGATCACGCCCGATAGGAAATCGGGGTATCGATTTCCAATATCGGAGTCAAATAAGTCATCCAAGGATGAACTAACCTAAGTAAGTCCATAAAAATTATCGTACCCATCGGGAGTAAAATTGAAGAAAATGAGCCATTTTGAAGGCTGAATATCGGTTTTTGATCAGATTCGATAGAATATCGGGGGTATTGATTTCCGATATCAGGGAAAATGAGTCGTCTGAGAGGAGCTACTGATGTTTTAGACTAAAAAACTATAATTTTACTAAATTAGAGCAAATTCTGCAGCAAGAAGCATGATAAAAGGGCTGAAATCCTGATCTTGATCAGACCTGATCGGATATCGAGGTATAGATTTCCAATATGACCTGACCGGAAGCCTAAATAATATTTGTGTGAAGTTTGGCAAGAATCTAATAAAAATTGTGGATTTGTATAAAGGACATACATACATACTGACAGACAGACAAATACACAACACAATACACAACATCTTGCCTTTTATATATATAGATTATTATTCCTTTTAATTATGTATGTTATCGATTTTGTCTTTGCTAGTGAATGTGTTCAAGTAAATCAGTGTTTGAGTTTGGCAAAGTTATTTGTATGGAATTTTTTTTAATGCCAGTCTACAGAATCTGATGAGGGAGTGTCTTTTTTTAAAAGGGATGTTTGCTTGAAGCCATTTTAATCATGAATCTGATCTGAGAAAACATTTGTATTTAGATGACAGTTTGGATGCCATGCATGTCATTCATAATGTGTGTCTACATTTGACAAGGTTATTTAAGGTCATCACTTGACAAACTGTCATCAGATATTGACTGGATGCACTCCATAATTTTCACGTTAATATTACGGTGTGCATCTAATCAATATATGATTGTGAGTGTGTTATAAATGAATTTCTGAATATTTAGTAATTGTATTATTAATGGGTCCTGGCGTTTTGAATGTATATTTAGTTTAGCATGAAAATTTATATATAATCATATTTTTGAAAAAGTTAAACTTTATGCAATAAAACGAATAAACCTATTTTTTTAAAAGTTGTTTGTAATACAACTCCTTTAAAAAAGTTTGAAGAATTCGTTAGCTAAAAGACATACAATGGATCTATAAAAGCAGAATATATTTTATATAAATTTCCATTAGTATTGCGTGCGTACATGTGTTAGAAGAAGTAGTTACAGAAGTGCTGTGAGACATTCTTTTTCAATATCTACCGTCCAGCTGTATGTCAGCAGAAATTGATTGAAAGCAGACGAGACCCAAAGAATAAAAACAGTAACTAAATCGATGGCGAAAAATGCACATCAAGCGACTTCTAAAGAAAATCAAACGATTTCTGATTTACTAAAGCTGATTTCGTCTATTTATTCGAATTCAGTAACTGAAACATATTTAAATTTTTGTGTATTCACATACTTCATCCAAATACATTTCTAGTTAACAAATTTATTAAATTTGATTCTAATTGGATTAAAAAAAAATGAGTGAAAGTGTTACAAAAATGTTATTGATGATCTCTGGAATATAATTACGAGTTGAAAGCTTTTTTGATCGATATTTTCGCTTTAAACAGAGTGACATTAAAGGTTCAAATGGATAGCTTAGCGTTTGCTACACGTGTTTTTATTGGTTGGAAAATATAAACGTAAACATTAAAACGTTTATTGACCTGCGATCTTTATTTTGGACAAAAATGATTCAAGTAAAATTGTCATTAAACTGACTTACATGTAATCGGTCACATAATGTTGATTCACTAGACTGACAAGAAATAATTTTCTGTTTCTTCCGTTCTCGGAAAGAAGAGCTTTCATATAAAACATTTCTTAAATCGGAATGTTGTAAAGTGAAAAGGAAGTTATAAATTTATCGAGATTAATTTGTTTTAGCGTGAACGGATGAGAAAATAAATATGAGGGGGATTTCTACGACTTTTGATGTTGTCTTTTTATCGTTTCAATCTAAGTAAGGCGATAGTACTGGTAAGACACGGTGGGTTATTGAGATAAAATAGCTAGATCAAAGACTAATGACATGTTAAAAGAAATATTAACATATTAATAATGTATTTCATTAATTTATACTCATTAATAAGTTTTACTAAGTAGGAAAGAAAACAATCAAACAGATCAGGAATATTACAGACGCACACCCAAGCGTACCAGATTGACATGTGAATTTGGGTCAAACTAATTTACAACAATCTATCAAATCATTTCTCTTCTAAATGCATTGTTAAAAAGAAATCATGTCAAAAAAACTTTTAAAATGCTTTATAAAATGTACTTACTGATGAATCTATTTGTTGTGGGATCTCCCCTTTTTCTATGATAATGAACTCGACTTGAGTATTCATATACTCCTGCCATAGTAAGATTCGGTGAGATCCGTAAGATACCGAGAGTTACCGAACGATACTGAAGTTTCACAGAGAATACCGCGTGAAAGATAATGAGAAAACTTTAAAAGAAGGAATTAGAAACCCAATTCTAAACAAGAAACGAAGGAAAAACCTCTACTCGTGTTTGAAAGACGGGGAAGGTGTGTGAACCCGGATATAAGCGATGATTATGCAAAAGTAAGGGGCGTAGGTTTATAGTCAGATTAGCTGGAGATTTAGAGTGCCTACAAATATCAACAATGATAAACGGTGCAAGGTTAATAAGACAAGTTTACTATCATATTTCAACCCACAAAAATGAAGGAACTTATATCAAGACATCGAGAACGTCAAACAAAGAAAAAGCTTACTTGTGATCAAGGAAAGTCACAAAAAGGTTCATTCATAAAATAGTAGTAGTTAATTCTCTGCTTTACGCCATTTTAATTAATTCTCCGTTTTAAACCATTTTAATTAATTCTCCGCTTTACGCCATTTTAATTAAGTCTCCGTTTAACGGCATTGTAATCAATTCTCCGTTTTACGCTATTTGAGATATTTCTTGTTTTTTTCATAAAACCCAAATGGCGTATCGGTGAAGGCTACCATACTTGCCCCCACCCCGAACAACTCCATTACAAACATAATAGTCGAACCTCACCTACACAGGTCAAAGTGAATTGAATAAAGTTTCATTAAACGCTTGAACGATAGTATATTTTCTTAACACGAAATTTATAAATTTGATGGATATATATATATATATATATACATATATGTATTCTGAAAAAGCAAACTGTTGTGGATTCTTGGTTAGAAAACCACACAATAAAATAATAACAAAAACAGAAATGGGAGGAAAAATGTAAGTATATTGAATAAAACATATACAACCAGTCCACGGTTGGTAGATTCAGGAATACTTGTTAGTAGGAGTCAAATATATACAAAGAAGTAAGTCCGGGTAATAAGTCTATATTCTTGCTGACCAACGAGCGGCGGTTCAACTGCTCTGACAAACACCAACTCTAACAACAACAACCCAACAGACAACTCAACAACTGTTTTCTGTAGGCAGAATTATTTGTATACTTTGGAAGAGTGCATTGAGTGTGTAAAAAGGGTGACACCCCAACACAAACAGGTCTCGATATGTGAAGTCAAAGGTTTGTTTAACCAAAGAGAGTTAACTTCAGACTCAAAATACGTGTAGCGACGCAAATACTATTTAGGACACTAACATATTATACAAAAAGCAAGTAAAAATAAAGGAACAATAAACCTACAGTTTAAACACAATTTTCAGGGCTTCTCGCACTTTTTCTTATATATATATATATATATATATATATATATATATATATATATATATTGTAACAAAGTTATAGAACTCGTAGGTTTTTTACCTACTGTTCATGCATTTACTTTTATAAAGAGTGCTCGAAACAACGTCGAGCATTACAATGGTTTATAAATTCATAGTATCACTACACAAAAACATTCGCGTTTCGAAGCTGCTATGTGCGTTTCTCATCGGGTGATAAGTTGAAATAAAAAAATAAATGGTGAAAACGGTTTATTTATGGTGATTTGATGTTTAAGTGAATGTGGGGTGGGGCCTTATTCTGATTTAGTCGGCCGTATTGTAGCCTTAGAGATATATCTTTGGGTTAGGAGAGGTAGATTGGTTTAAGACAGTTTCCTTATTTAATTTGTCTGAGTAGTTCTTATATTGAGATTTATAGTATTTTTTAAGGAAGGGTAGGCATTTTTTGTTTATCTATCTGCTGTCTACATGTGATGGGAGTGGCGCCGCTGTTAATGAGAACGATGTAAGTAAACGTGGGGGTGAACGTTTAGAATGACCCAGTCGTCCGTTTGTGGTTGTGGAGATGCCGCTTTGGGTTAGGAGAAGGGTGTGAGGTAGCTTAGTTTTGGACAGGTCACTTTTTCGTTTAGTTTAGGTAATCTTATATTGGGATATATGGTTTTTTAAAGCAGTTTCGTTAGTTTTATTTTACTATTTATATGTGGATGGAATTGCTGTTAATGCTGTGTGGGATTTATTTTATTTTATTTATACGTTATTTGTTCTTTTTATTTAGAGGATTGATTATGTGTATTTGTTACTTTTTGTGGGGAGTGTTTCGTGTGGATGAGGTATTTTTGGTTATTTAAATTTTAACGAGAAATATTTGCGATATTTACATAATGCAGCTACTTCAACTCTACGGTTCAATAGTTCGTTATTGTTGGGGTATTTTAGAATGTATAGCTTTTCTCTTAAACATAAAGGGCAGATGTCGTTAAGTGAGTTGCAAGGTCTAGTTTTTTCAAGGATTTTTCATTTTACTTTGGGTTTCTGTTTTGAGTCCTTTAATTTCCAAAATTATGCAGGAATGGAAGTTTGGTTTCGGTATAAGTTGTTTTTGAATGAAGTCAAGTCTATGTACCAGCTCTGCTTAAAATTGTTCATAGTAGATCAGATATACACTTTATTTATAGTGGGATTTTCAATTGATGTTATGTTGCATTGGTAGATTATTGAGTTTATTTTACATTTATTCTGTAGTGGGCAATTGTTGGGGTTTCTACAATTACATAGGTTTTTATTGTTATCATCGTTATTACTTTGGTAGTTAATTTTATTTTGATCTACAACGATCTTCAGGGATCTACCTGTTAGGAATGACTTAATTAATTGAGACAACCCTTCCAGAGGTTCCATATCTGGAGAGTTTATGTAGCAGCCCCCAATGTTACAAATTGTCAAAGGTTTGTGATATAAACATAGCAGTGGATGAATTTATTATATACTAGCAGTATAGCCTGGCGTTGCTTGGGTGTAATAAAAGCTTTAAAATAAATCCGTGGTCCTGGAGCTCAGACTCTTTGGATGTTGGCACGAAAGACTAAAAAGCAATAGTTGTTTCCAGTTAAAGCGAAACCGTAGACTGAAAGAAAAATGAATGGATGTAAGTCAAATTTTGATTTCCTGGTATCGATATCAAATAAATCTTTTTCGTCGTAAACTGAATTGTGATTGAAGGCTAAATAAGTCTTCTAAGTAAATGGTATCATGACTGAAACTAAGAACTACAATTGTACCTACTTAGAGCCAAACCTGAAGCAAAAATTAAATAAAAGGTCTGAAAAAATACAGACATACAGGCAGATAAACAGACACACACACAAACATCTTGTCTTATATATATATATATATATATATATATATATATATATATATATATATATATATTATCGATTTTCTGCACTATTGTAAGAACTGCAACCTTGGAACTTCTGAATATCGTTTCTTATGTCTTTGTTTATGAGTGTATCAAATTTGATTAAAATCAGACCACTGCTTCTATAACGCGATTGTTTCAATTATCGATTTTCAATATTTATCGGGGTTACCTCGACACAAAACCTAGCTAAGAACACTCACAGACGCTTACAGTACAACAGTGAAAATTCTCAAGAAAATCGGTTCAGCCGTTTCGGAGTCTATAGGTAACGGACACACACACACACACACACACACACACACACACACACACACACAGACACGCACACACAGACACACACACAGACAAAGTTCCATTCATAAATAAGTTTAGATTGTATCGATTATTCTGTGAGTAATGAAATCTAAATTATCTAGCAGAGCGAAATCCGTACTGAGGAGGTTGTTCCTGTTGAGGCATTCAGCAACATTTCTGTTGAGTATAAATTTGAAGAGCTTGCCGATAATACTAAGGAGGCTAATGGGTCGATATTGCAACAGGGATGTCCGATCGTCTGCATTTGATCCCTTCCACAGAATTAAGTTAATATTTTTTTAAAGCAGCGGTCGGAATGTTTTGACAGAGTTAAATATAATTCTTGTTTGATATTTTTAAAAACAACCATGTAGATTTTCTTAGGGTAAAACTTTTGGTAAGGCCAAGTAATGATACTCTCCAATAGACGAGATGTGTCAAGCTTCTCACTGCTCTATCACTAATTTGATGGAAAATTTCTCAGACGAAGTACATTCCCTGGTCCATCCAATTCGAACCTTTACGGTCAGTAAAAAATAAGTTAATCTCTAAGAGCTTTTTTTTCCTGCAAACCGACTCTTAGTTATAGGAGGGTAATAGACGGATGAGAATACCAGTGTAATGGGATGGAGTAGATGACAAAAAAAAAGCGTGTGAGAATGGATGCGAGTTAGTGTGATAGGAGATGTCTATTGACCTTACATTTAAATTCCTGGAGATTGTAGCTGTCGGGGAAGCAAGTATATGGTAAGGAATTCCACAGGTGGGAAGTGCGTGAAAAGAAGCTGTTAGAGTAGAAATTGCGGTTACATTTTATCAGTTTAACTGTAAAAGAGTGGGACCTATTTGCTAATCTAGCAACTCGTGTAAATTCATACCTAGGGTGCACCAGTGATCTAAGTTCATCAAAGCAGAACCTGTCGTAGTATTTATAGAAGGGTCAAGTGATTCAGAAACTTTTAAGGCAGAATCTCTTTGGGAACTTTAAGGTGTGTTGTCAGAATTAATGAACACCGAGAGAAACCTTAACAGTTGAAAATTAATGAACTTAGCTTGAAATATAAATATTTTATTTTGATCACACAGGATTCTCAATTTCAACTTAATTATTTGTGTTCTTGCATTTATAGCTTGATTTGGTTGCGTGTTAATTAGTGCCATTTGTTTTTACTGCATATCAGGTTATTTCACGTTAGCATAATTATTGAGAGTTGGAGCAATTTGCCGCAAATATTATGATTATTTCGAAAATAATATAAAGTCTGTGTTTTTTTTAACTCTCACCTTATCTATAGCTGGAGAAGAAAGCACAGATTCTTTAACCTTCAATTTATTTCTCAAACACATCGGTCCTGAGCATGACGGTAAACTGCATCCGGCAGCAATTCCTCTGATTAAGAGGTTGTGAGAAGCATGGATACACCTCTTCGTTGCTGTTGTTCCCATGTCCACCTTGACCCGGATTGGTAGCACCTTTTAGGGTCCCAGCTATGGGTAAATAGTTAACCCCCAAACTAGGGTCAAAACACTATGAACGTATAAAAATACACTTTTATAGAAATATATACATAGAAATAGACTTTTATAGAAAAATATACATCTTTGAAAGAAAAATATTACCAACAATACGTTTTTTAAAAACAAATTATTACCATAATACATTTTTGAATGAAAAAAATATTCTTGGCAAAACATTTTTTAATACTTAACTAGTTGACATTTTCAGTTTTCTAAAGTAAAAAAGAGTAAAACAAAAATGTTCATTAAAATCTGACTAAATTCACCTTCTCACTATAACCGAACATAAGAAATACCTTTAAACCCCATATTTTTAGCATTAAGTAACCCAAAGAGGTTGATATGCCGTTAAACAAAACTCCAACTCAACACATCAATAAATTTTCCGTTATAATAGCAAGTATCATCGGGTTTTCGCCATTTTGTTTCTACGAAAGACTTAAGGAAGTGCAGATTTCATATTAGTACTGAGTAAAGTTGCTTAAACCGAAGAATTAGTTACCACTAGATATGCATAAAAGATTAAGAAAAGTAACAGGGCAAAAGATATTCCAATCAACAGGATGCATAAAATCCAAGGATGGAAAACTGAGAAATGGGAAATACTTCAGAAATGGAACGAAAACATCGGAGACCTCTTCGACGACGAAAGAGAAATACCGGCAATATATAAATATATCGAAAGAGTGGAAATATAAAAATCTGAAATGGAATCGGCGATGGCGAAATTGAACAGAAACAAATCAGCAGAGCCTGACAGAATTGTAATAGATACTGTGGCAACCTTAGATGATTTCGGTATACACAGGAATACAGAAATAATAAGGGAAATATCTTCTTCTTCTTCTTCTTCTTCTTCTTCTTCTTCTTCTTCTTCTTCTTCTATGTGCCCTGTCTCTTCAGGATGTAAGCGATCATGATTCTCCACGTCTCACTATCCCTTGTGGCTCTAAGTTCCGTCATCCACCTGATCAGGCCCTTCGAATATGTTATCCGCTGCCTTCCTGTCTCTTTTTCCTTCTTTCTGGCCTGTCAGTATCAGGTTCTCCAAGCTCTCCTTCATTATTGCATGTTCCAGGAACTTCAGTTGTCTCTTCCTGATGCTCAGTATTAATTTCCTTTTTGTTGGCATTCTTTCCAACACCTCATCGTTGCTTGCATGCTCGGTCCACGATATCCACAGTATGTCGATATAACGAAGACCTAATTAGATCCATTTTCACAGCATTGCTTTAGGTGTAAACAAATGTAAACTTCATCGGACTATCCACCTAATGAGTTATTTAAAAAAACATATCATTCGAATCTTGATGAGTAGGGCGCGTACTATTTTTTTAATCGTATTACCTCGAACAAGGCAGTAACGCCACTGATTTGTAGTGGACTACATAAGAGTAAAAAGATTAGACAGAAGGAGAGTAAAGATAAAGACGAACCAGTTAAGGATGGGAATACAGGTGTGATGAGAGTTGCAAGGGTAGAGAGAAAGGAAAAGTTAAACTAGCCCGTATGTGACTTGTGGACTGGGAAAGGAGAGAAAGAAAGATAGAGTCCAACAGCCGAAGAGGAAAAAGAAAGAGAGAAAGAAAGTGTCCAACAGCCGAAGAGGAAAAAGAAAGAGAGAAAGGTGTCCAACAGCCGAAGAGGAAAAAGAAAGAGAGAAAGAAAGTGTACAACAGCCGAAGAGGAAAAAGAAAGAGAGAAAGAAAGTGTCCAACAGCCGAAGAGGAAAAAGAAAGAGAGAAAGAAAGTGTCCAACAGCCGAAGAGGAAAAAGAAAGAGAGAAAGAAAGTGTCCAACAGCCAAAGAGGAAAAAGAAAGAGAGAAAGAAAGTGTCCAACAGCCGAAGAGGAAAAAGAAAGAGAGAAAGAAAGTGTCCAACAGCCAAAGAGGAAAAAGAAAGAGAGAAAGAAAGTGTCCAACAGCCGAAGAGGAAAAAGAAAGAGAGAAAGAAAGTGTCCAACCGCCGAAGAGGAAAACGAAAGAGAGAAAGAAAGTGTCCAACAGCCGAATAGGAAAAAGAAAGAGAGAAACAAAAATCCAACAACCAGAGAAATTCCTGACAAGTTAAAGAAAAGAAAACCAAACGTTCAATTAAGCATGAAACACAACAAAAACAAATTTAAAATTAAACAAAAATGACTTACTTTTAAGAATATTATAAAGAATGTTGAGCACTTAACACTACATACGGGGTCCTGGTATGACCTTAAACTGCATCCGGCAGCAAGGCCTCTAATTGGGAGGTTGTGAGGAGCATGGAACCACCTCTTAATCGCTGTTGTTCCCAGGTCCACCCTGACCCAGAGTGGTAGCACCTGTAAGGGTCCCAGCTATGGGTAAATAGTTGACCCCAAACTGGGGTTTACCAACAAAACCTTTTTTGAATGAAAAATATTACCAACAAAACCTTTTTTGAATGAAAAATATTACCAACAAAACCGTTTTTGAATGAAAAATGTTACCAACTTTTTGAATGAAAAATATATTACCAACAAAAGCTAAGTGAATGAAAAATATATTACCAACAAAACATTTTTGATCGAAAAATATATTACCAACAAATTATTTTTAAAGACTGACACTTAAATGACCAAAATGGTTGATGGGTCGTTTAAACCAAACCAAACTACACATGGTTTCTGCTATTAAATTAAGAATACAATTCTTTTTAACTTTTTGGCGGAACCGAAGTGTCGAGCGGGCAGGAGTGGTAGCCAACTAACTAGCCCGTATGTGACCCGTGGACTGTGAAACAGCGGAAGAGGAAAAAGAAAGAAAGAAGGAAAGAAAGAATCCAACAACCAAAGAAATTTCTAACAAGTTAAAGAAAAGAAAACCAAACGTTCAATTAAGCATGACACACAACAAAAACAAATTTAAAATTAAACACAAATGACTTACTTTTAAGAATATTATAAAGAATATTATAAAGAACGTTATAAAGTTTGTTGAGCTCTCAGCCCTACACATGGTTTCTGCTAGAATAAGTTCGGAAATAGGGCAAGAACAGTGTGAGTTCTTTAGAGACCCTGGAACCAAGGAATGCGATGTTTATGACCAGAATGCAATTAGAAAGAGCGATACGAATGCAGATAGACGTGTACCTGTTTTTTTATAAATTATGCAGAAGTATTTGATAGAATACATCACAAAAATGGTTGAAACTGCTAGGCAACCATTACAAATTTAGGAAGGATATTAAAATAATCTGGAAACTATACTGATAGAAAACCTTTTTCATTCGGATAGAAAACGAATCCAGTAAATATACTAAAATAGAAAGGGATATAAGACAAGGATGTGTCTTCTCACCAGACTTATTCAACCTATACAGTCAGAAAATTCTGAGTGTATGAGAAGTCTTATCAGGATTAACCCGAGAACACTAACCAGGGGTATACAGTAACCACCGCAAATGACGCCATTTTGATTACAATTTAATTAAATTTTCAGTACCTGATTTTCTTACATAAATAATACGTTTTTCAGTTCCTATTAATGTTAACTCAAAGTACAAATTTTGAAGTGCCTGCATGTAAAATATTTCAAATAAAGATTTATATTTAATATTTTTTTGATATTTTCAAAATCGGGTATGATATACCTATGGTCAGTAGTGGTGTAACATTAATTGAAGATTAGTGTTCCAGGGTTAATTATTGGCAGCTACTATCTTAACAGCAGAATATATGCAGATGAAAAGGTGTTGATAGCAGACACAAAATGTTCTCCAGGTCTCTATTCTTGAACTGACATTTTTCCAAATTTTAATCAACGACCTTCCTGATGACGTCAGTTTTAAACTCGGTATCCATGATGACTCAACTGTTTACTCCTGTTATAATAGTAAGTCTGATCGGTACGATGACGTCAAATTTGTAGTTGATATCGAAATTTACATACAGTCTATTGTTAATTGTGGCAAGAAATATTTTTTTTTATTATTTTAACTCTTCCAAAACGAAAGCGCTTTCTTTTAATCATCTGAGAGAATTACTCATTGCTCCTTCTCGAACTAATATTTCCAGCTGACCTGAAGTGGGAATATTATATTGGATCAATTGCTAGATCTGTTGGCACGAAAGCTGGTTCACTGTATCGTACTAAGCAATTTTTCTCATCAAAATGTATCTTGTACATCTATCCGTTCGTTATTTTTGTTAAATCTGGTGTGGCGATTCTGCTATATATTTAAATATTCTTGGTAGAATATCAAGAAAAATCTGCAAGGTTACCTGGCTTCAATCACTTTCATACCACCGTAACGCAGATTTCCTGTGCCTTTTCCACAAATATTTTCATGGTAATTGTTCTGATGACCTTCCATCTCTGGAACTTAGAGTCTATGAATTTAATATAAGTACTTCATTGGCTGTAAGTTCTCATCCTTTTACATTTGAAATAGCTAGATTTAACCGTATGTTCTATGCTAACAGTTTCTTCTGTTGCGCGTCTCGCTTGTAGAATTCTCTTTCTCTTCCATTCAGTCAAACATTTAAATGCAATGTCACTTGTTATCAACTGTCTTCTTGATTACTCTTATGTTATTCATACTCCTTAGTAATATTTCTCGTTTTTCTTATTCTTTCACATCTTGTTTCTTAGTGACTTTATTGCCTTTACTTCTCGCTTGTGGAAATTTGTTTTGGTTTCTTGCTTTCTAGTCAACTTAGACATTTAATAACTTATTCTTGTTCTTTTGTTGTTCTTTTTCCTTCGTAATGTTTTTTTCTCATATTCTCTCACATTCTGTAAACCCTTTGCGTCATAGTGGCTTTATTGTCTTGCTTGGTGTGTAATGGCTAAACGAATGCGTTCAATTGGTGCTATATGACTATCACTCCATATCATGTTCTTGTTTGGTTTTGAAATAAGACGTGGATAGATGATGATCTTTCCTTAAAATTTTTGCTTTACGACTATTTACGGCTTCATTCACGTCTGGCGCAGTGATAGTTAAATATACCCTGCGTATCATTTCTGCCTTAGTCCTGGATATGATGATAAACATAATTCAACAGCAAGGCCCCTATAAGGAGAAACGTGGACCCTCTTAATTGCTGTTGTTTCCAGGTCTACGCTAATCCGAGGTGGTAACACTGTTAGGACCCCAGCTACGTAAAAATAGTGAACTATGAAAGTATAAAAATAGTTTGTTATAGTAAACTACCAGCATCCTCTCTCTCATGCTCTTTTCTCCATCCACTCCACTCTCATCGGTATTCTCATCCTTCTCTTAACCACTTCCTGACACCCCCTATAACCAGTCACTCATTCTCATAACTTTCCTCCTATGTAACACTCTGCAAAACAGTGGCAGTAAAATGCCTTGTTTGGGGCGATATGACTTTATAAAAAAATAATTCTAGACTATTATAAAACGGGGGATCAGTTCTACACTACAATCAATATATAACCTGATCCCTCACTTTATGACCACATTCATCCTTCTCTTACCCACCTCCTGACACCCCTATAACCTGTCATCTTTTCTCATAACCTTCCTCCTATGTAAACCCCTGAAAAACAGTGGCAGTAAAATGCCTTACTTGGGGCGATATGATTAAAAAAAAAGTACAAAATCAGAGAAAACTGAAACTAATTGAAAAGGTGACGGAGATTCGACAAAGACCACCAGTAGATTGTAGATATTGTAGCAGCATTCGATATTAGAAAAGCATTCAACTATCCCAAAAATTCGCAGCACCCCGTCCCAAGAAATTTGAAGGTTTTTTAAAAATGTAAACTCTTATCTACTGCAAAATTGACTCTGAAAAAAAAAAACAAAACAAAAAAACAAAAAAAAAAACAGCATAAACAGGAACAATATGGAACAACTTAAACATTTAGGAGGTGGGGCATGCACCGATGTATTTATTTTTCTGTTGCCCAAGTGCCATGCAAATGAAAGTCTGAAGTGGATTTAATGCCGTAAAAACTAAGCCAAGATTGGCAAACAAAAATACTTTTCCGAGAAATACGCAGTAATACAGAACGCAATGCCCTCGGAGGGAATTTGTAACCGACACGCTAATTGTCCTATGCTCACCTATCCGCTACTTGCATGTTCTCCTAAGATCAGGAACTTGTAACAGAAATAGAAAAAAATCTGTGTCAACACTGTTCAATCGTAGATCTGGTGTGAACAAGCAGGCATCATGGTAACAAAAACAAGTTAAAATATCTTTCTCCTCGTAACAACGGAAATCGCACTTTTGCTCTTCTTCTTCTATGTGCCCTCTCCTTTCAGGACGTAGGCGATCATGGCCTTCCACGTCTCCTTATCCCTGTTGGTTTTGAGCACTCTTTCTCTTGTTACACCACACAACCTCCCTTCTGTCATCCACCTTCTCAGGTCCTTCAAATATATTATCCGCTGCCTTCCTCTGACTCTTTTCCCCTCTATATGGCCTGTCAGTATCAGGTTCGCTAAGCCATGCCTTTTCATTGCATGTCCCATGAACTTCAGTTGTCTCTTCCCAGTGCTCACTATTAATTTTCTTTTCGTTGCCATTCTTTCCGACACATCATTGCACACATGCCCGATCCATGATATCCGCAGCATTCTTCTGTAGAACCACATTTCAGCTGCTTCAAGTTTTTCCTTCATCTTCGAGGATATTGTCGAGCACTAGTACTTTACTCAGCTTCTGGTCACCAAACTCAATAATCGTAATTTCTCTCTCAAAAGCCAAAAAGCTGTCTCGCCCTGTAAGCAAAAGCAACGGCCTTTATTCATCGACCGATTTTTCTGCTTGGCCACTCTTAACAGGGATGAAAGAAAATTAGCATAGCTTCTATTTTTATGCTAACAGTTTTCTATATTTTTCCTTTGCCAAACCACGAACAAACACGATCTTTTTTTCGAGGTAGATGATTTTTTATTTCCTTAGAAGAACTTTACATGAAAAACTTCATATTTAAACTTTCTGATGAATTATATGCATGAGCAAATCTGAAAAAGACGTCAACGAGAAATTATTAATAAACATGGTCAGTAAGAGAGTCAGTCAGTTACCATACGTGATACACGCTTAGGCAATCATGTCTCGAAAGAGACATGAGTGACTGAGCAGAAGGTTATCCCGCAGTAGGTTGCCATTACTTTTTGCGGTAGACTAGTTGCCAGCCAAGGCTATAGAACTCAATCTATCCTGTTATTTTACCCATAACTGGAGGGAAGAGACGGATTATTACCTTAACCGGATTAATACTTTTCCCAAGGGTATTTGCGCGTAAGTGAATGCAAGGAATTCAACTGGAATTCAAACTCGGTCCCCATCGATTTCTCGTTCCGAGCCGATATCCACTGGGTCACAATGCGCATCCCAGTATGACAGTAGGACCTGTGAAATAATAATTTCAAAGTTTTATTTGTGAGATAATAGTTTTTAACGCGTCAAGCGTACATTTGGATACTTGTAAAATCCTAGATCTCAAAGATGTATAAAGAGGATCTGATTGATTATAAAAGCACGGAGATGAAGCTTTGCCAGAAAGAAATGCCAAGATTTATGTTCCGTTTTGTTTATTCTCTTTGTTTGCTAAGTGGACGTGAGAGAGAAAAAATGAAGGGAAAATAACATAGAAAAAATAAGCGGGAAATGATCAAATTCTCTATGTATATTCAAAATATGTTCAATGACACACACAGACACAAACCTGCCGGTTTTCGTTAACCGTATGAGAAAACTTTTGTCTTCCTTCGCCACTGTCTTTCCACACCTCATTTTTGTACATTATTGCTAAAAGAGAATGTTTTGCCTTCTTTAACAATAGCCAAATATTTCTTTAAGCTTTGGCAATGTATCTATCTCATTCACTTTGCTGATGAGATGACAAACATGGCATTTGGATTCCGGGCATTTCATTTAACGCAAATTAAGACAAGAAACAAATGAGAAGACTTTTCCTATAGGAGTTGAAGGTTAACAAAAAAAGTACTTTTCTATCTTTGACACGAATATGATATGAGATCGTCTCGAGGAGAAACAATGCCCAATATAGAATGTCTATCACATGTAGTCATCGTAACAGTTGTTGCAAGATCGAATTCTTTTATGGTGTTGCTTTTTTTGTTACCGCCATGTTTTCAGGCGTTTATGGCCTTCTGAAATTTTAAGTCATTATCATTAAAAACTAATTTAAATAATTGTTCATATTTTGTTTTCAAACTGGCTGTGGCTACAACGTTTCGGCCAATATATTTTTTAACCTTCTGGAATTTTTAGATTAATCATTATCATTTTAACACATATTATTAAAGAGATGGATCCATACAAAGAGCTCAGTGGATATTATCCAGAGCAATATGATACGCATAAAGGAAAAACTCAAAACATCTTCTAAAGTGGTTATAGATTATAATTTATTTCGACGGATTAGTTTCTTGTATCTATCTCATCAGACCGGCGGATGTGCGTTGTGGTTCAGTGAAACGACAATTTGGGGTGCCAAGTTCGAATTCAAGTTGAATCCCTTGCATTCACTTACGCACAAATACCCTTAGGAAAGGTATTAATCCGTCTCTTACTTCCAGTTATGGGTTAAATAATAGGACAAATTGGGTCCTATAGCTTTGGTCGGCAACCAGTCTACCGCAGAAAGCAATGGCAATGGACAGATTTAATATTGAGCTTAATGAAACAATATGGTTTCCAACCAGATCGTGGAAACAGTTGATGCAGTTGTTATGTACTTACGGTATTTTATTATTTTTTAGGCCATTTATTGATAATAGACGTGAGTATAATGATAAGACAGCAAGGCGGGAGGCTGGATTCTTGATGAGCATGAAACCACATGTGACTTGATGTTGTTCCTAGATCCAAAGTAAGGAGCTTAATACATAAGTAATACATTTGTAAACTTATGCTAGACTAAATTCAGCTTAGTAAATATATGATACTATGCCTGGTGTACCTGTGTACAAGGGGGTGAGGTGTACCTTTATCAAGTGTTCCGTTTTTTCTGCCTGCAGATAAAGTCTTTAAAATCATGATGTGCGTTGTAGTGCAGTGGATATCGACTAGAAAAAAAGAAATCGGGGTGCCGAGTTCGAATTCCAGTTGAATTCCTTGCATTCACTTACGCACAAATACTTTTGGGAAAGGTATTAATCCGTCTCTTCCCTACAGCTATGGGTTAAATAACAGGACATAATGGGTTCTATAGACTTGGCTAGTAACCAGTCTACCGGCAATCTACTGCGGGATAATCTTAAGCCCAGTCTGTCATGTCTCTTTCGAGACATGATCGCCCAAAGCGTGTATCACGTATGGTACGTAACTGACTGACTCATCAGACCACAAGTGACAAATTGGTTTTGTATTCTGAGTTCTGATGAGATGGGTATAAAAAGCTTACTTGTCGAAATAAATCACAATTTATAATCGCCTTAGATGATGAGTTGAGGTTGTTCTTTATATATATACTAGCAGTATAGCCCGGCGTTGCTCGGATGTAATGAAAGCTTTAAAACGAATCCATGGTCCTGGAGTTCAGACTCTTTGGACGTTGGCACGAAAGACTAAAAAACAATAGGTGTTTCCAGTTAAAGAGAAACCGTAGACTGAAAGAAAAATGAATGAATGTAAGACAAATTTTGATTTCCTGGTATCGATACCAAATAAGTTTCTTTCGTCGTAAACTGAAATTTGAAGGCTAAATAAGTCCTCTGAGTAAAGGGTATCATGGCTGAGACTAAGAACTACAATTATACCTACTTAGAGCCAAACCCGAAGCAAAAACTAAAATAAAAGGACTGAAAAAAATACAGACATACAGGCAGATAAACAGACACACACACAAACATCTTGCCTTTTATATATATATATATATATATATATATATATTATCGATTTTCTGCACTATTGTAAGAACTGCAACCTTGAAATTTCTGAATATCGTTTTTTATGTTTTTGTCTGAGTGTATCAAATTTGATTAAAATCGGGCCGTCCTTCTATAAACCGATTTTTCCGATTATCAATATTCGATATTTATCGGGTGTACCTCAACACAAAACCTAGTTAAGAACACTCGCAGACGCTTATAGTACAACTGTGTAAATTTTCAAGAAAATCGGTTCAGCTGTTTCGGAGTCTATAGGAAATTTACACACACACACACACACACACACACACACACACACACACGAAGTTCCATTTATAAATATGTTTAGATTTTCATTTCACACTTTGTTTGAAAAGACTAACTCAGCTTAAAAATGTGTCCGGTGAAAACATAACTTTTCAGCTTGTGGTGAAAACCTTTATGCCAGACCCTGCAAAAAGCTTTTCAGATGTCCAGTCTTACAAATTGGGCTTCACCGTTTTTATCACGAGCATGACAGACTCTTCAGTTATCGTCAATACATCATTTGACTCGGAGAAACGAAAGCCGTATTGCTTGTCTGTAAAAAAGCTCTGAGATGAAACAATTCAGCATTGATTAGGACCTATAGAAATTTGGCAAAAAGAGTTAAAAGGCTAATAGGATGATAGATGAACGTGTAGGATGGCTCACCAAACTAAGCACACGAACAAGAGGTGATGACTTCCAGCAGGCAGAAAAGTAGGAGCCAGATCGGAAGCACACTTCCTGATAACTATTATAAAGGATACCATCGAGTGCAATTACTTCATGGGGATCTAGATTAAAGATAATAGTAATATTTGCTTTATAAGCGCTACATATGAACTAGAAAGATCATGTAGCCCTTATAAAGAAAGCATTTTACCATTTTTGTAAGGCAATTTATCAAACAATTAAAATCAACTTTAATTTGTACTCTGTTGCTAATTATTTAAATCTGATGGGTTCAAAACAGAAATCGTTTGAAACTTTCTTGAACACTTTGAGGAGATTTTTGGCGCAGGTATTATGTTAATGAAATCCAATCGTAGTTTGCCATAATTAGGTTTTGTAGATGGCTTTTTGTGGAAGCTCTATTCCTTGAGTATGTCTAAATACTCATTTAAACCTAGAATGTGTGGATTTATTTTTAAATGTATTTTATATCAAACTTTCAGCGTTCATATTTGTATTTAAATAAATTCGCGAAAAGAACACATACAAAGGCATGAAATTTGTATCCCGGTTAGTTAAAATGTGCAGCTACAGTGAAATTGATGTGGTTGTCTTTAATAGGTCTTAAGTTATAAAACCGAAGACGAAATTCCGTACCTGTTTCGCCGAATTAATTTCCTGTTTTGCATTCGATGTAAAAAAGTAAATTTATTTCATTTGAAATGTCGCGCATCAAGGGAGGAGGTCGGATAACTGCGTGCGTGTCAGATGTTCTAAAAATACTGTCAGTGATAATATGTTTACAAATGTGGAATCAGGCTTTATTACAAGTTATGTTGACTTAGTAAACAAATGATTTTGGTAGTCTACAGGATATACGAAGTAATCGTAGAATTGGAAGCCTATTCCAAATATATCTACATATTATAAAAAGCACATGTGGATAATTTTCATTTTCTATTGTATATATATATATTCCATTTTTAAACGAGTTTATTTCGCTGCCCAGGTTTCTACCATGAGTGGTGTCTTCAGGCGATTTTTAATAACAGATTTTACCTATTACCGTTTTTCTTTTTCATAACGCTCTTCTAACGGTGTTTTATTTGAACGTTGACGTGGCAGGGAATTTATGAACGCGCAATGTTTAAATTAAAACGGATTATGACGTTTTCATCCATGCTTGTATGAACCTAAGAGGTATTTATTAGTGTGGATGCATTTAGTCATAATTTCTGTTCTTTCATTTAATAGTTCGTCTTTATTTGGGAATAAGATAATTTTTATTTTTTCTTCTTCGCACAGTCTACATATTTGTCTACCGTTGTAAGGCTTGACCATTTTACAATGCTCCATGTTATGTATGGGTCTTTTTTATATTTTGATTTCAGTTTCCAGACGTGGTTAGCCAATTTTGTATTGTTTTTTAATTTTTCTCTTTTAAATGTAAATCTGTGAATGAACCACCTGGTCTTAAAGGTGTATTTGGTTTAGCCCAAATATATTTTGTTTTGGCCATCTGGGTTATGTACCTCTGCCTTGTAAATTATTTCTTTTGTGTTGCAGAGACCTTGAAGTGGACATTTATTTTGTCCCTGCAGTTGCATTCTTTTTTAGTGGTTTTGTTTTGTACGCTGCTATTTAAGTTTCTGACGTTTTGTTTTTTCATGAAACTATCTAAATTATTAGTGCAACTCTAACTTAGTTTGATTGTGTTTCTGTTGAAAATTTTGTTTAGTTCTGATTCTTTTGGAAAGTGTCTATCTATTAGTTTAAAAAATATTTGTCCTATTTTGGTATTTACTTCTAAATTAAATGGTGGGTTGAACCAGATGATGTTCCGTTTTCTATTGTTGTTTCTGATTTGTCTATTTGTTTGAGAATTATATTGTAAAGTGTTTTTATAGCCAGAATGTCTTAGTGCATCCTCATATATATATATTTCTTTTCATTAAGTATTGATTTGTTTGACGAGTTATTAGATAGTCTGTGTTCTATTTTTTGTAAATATGTTTAATTATATTATTTGGATGACTGGATTTTGTATTCTTGTATGATAACTTAGTGTTTGTTTTCATGTATGGCGAGACATTTTCTGTTTGTAAATGAAGTTCTACATCTAAATATTGTACCACTTTATTATTTGTGTCCAATGTAATATCAAAATCTCGTTCTTTGAATAATTTGATAAGCTGTTTCCTTCTTTTATCATTCATTCTTTTGTTGTCTGGTGCTATCATTAATTCGTCATCTCTATATAATCTGTGGTTGTCAATATGGGTTATTTTGTTTATTTTGTTTAAAAAGTATATTACCATCAATTCTGAGATTTCTGCTCCATCATACGATCCTTGTGGTACATCGAATGCTCCGTTGTTGGACTTCAAGATCCATGCTATACCTTGGTGGAAAAATTTAGATTTTCGGCAATGTAATATTATGTCAATATTCTCTGATGGTAGTTTTATGTACATTTAGCAAAATTAAATGATTCCAGTAAACTTTTCTCAGATATTGATGGGTAAAAGGTTTTTATATCATGTTTGATGAATGTGTATTTACTTTTGCATTTAATGTTTTGGAACCAGGAAATGCAATCACTAGTGTCTTTCCACTGGTTCGCTTGAGTAGCTGTTCTTAACAAGTCGCAAATATTTTTTTAAATATTTGATGGCTTATTTTACCCACTTCTGTTTTTGCTGGATTAATGAGTCTGTATGATGGAGTGTTGGTAAAGTCATCTTTGTGGTCTTTCACTGTAAAGAGAACTTGTTTGCCAGTTAATATTTGTATTTTATTACTTAAATTTAATTTGTCTGTGATGATTTTAGCCTCCTTACTGATGTTTTCAATGTATGAATCTGGGGCTTTTTTTAAAGATTTAGTTAGCTAGAAAAATGGTAAACGGTAAAATTAGTTATTAAAAATTGCCTGAAGACACCACCCATGGTAGAAACCTGGGTAGCAAAATAACTTGTTTAAAAATGGATAATATTCAAAAGTTCTATAATATAATTGTATCGAACACTTTTTAATAAAAATATGTACTGGTCTAACCCTATTATGACCAAAAACTAAGTGTTAAACAATCAATCAATCAATCAATTAATCAATCAATCAATCAATCAATATACATATATATGTGAATTCAGATAAAACTTAGAAGGGAAATAGCCATTTTCCACATGTCATTTTCAGACATGCATTCTCATCCCTTTTTAAAAAAAACTAAGCCCAGAGGTTTGGGGATATTGTTTGGGGGATATTGTTTTTTTTAGGGTTAAGCTAGCGGAATTTTAGTAGTAATTTCTTCTTTGGCAGTGGGAGATATGTGGCTTGGCCCATTGAGTTAGTAGTTCTAGGTAGGGGGAAGTAACTGCTTATCCAAAACTTTTAAACAACCATATTGTAACTAACTGGGAGAATAGGATCATTATTACAATTTATACTTATTTTTACGGCGACACATACTAATGATCTACCTCTGTTTATTTAAGAGTATATTCTGGTATTTAAATTTCAAAATTTAATTTTTCTCTATTGGTGTTTATAGGGTTAAGCTAGCGGAATTTTAGTAGTAATTTCTTCTTTGGTAGTGGGAGGTATGTGGCTTTCGTTGGTAGTGGTAGAGAGAGAGAGAGAGAGAGAGAGAGAGAGAGAGAGAGAGAGAGAGAGAGAGAGAGAGAGAGAGAGAGAGAGAAACATTTTTAAATTCAGACTCTTTTGGTTTGAAGAAGCAGATTGTAATTTTGACCACTGCCGGAATGAATACTGGGTTTATAGACGTTTATTTGTCCTGAGTTTCTGGATAACATCCACTGAGATCTCTATTTATATGTATGTAATATTTTATATTAATTAGATAACTTTTGGGGAAGATCCTCTACCTTTTTACGGGTTTGTAATTATATAAATATATATCCGCACACAGATCTGTTTCACTGTATCACAGCTCATCAGTACGGGTAGACATTCGATTGTTTTTAGCCAGGATTGAAACCCGACAGAATTGTCATCAGTCGGCGATTCTACCTTTGAGCTATGGGCACTCGTGTGATATACTATGTAAACATACTCTCTCTCTCTCTCTCTCTCTCTCTAATATATATATATATATATATATATATATATATATATATAAACGAAAAATCTAAAGTGAGCCAAAACCTACCGCTGTTTCACACTACGGATCGTCAGGTAAAAGAGCCTTTTCCCTGACGATCCGTAGTGTGAAACCGCGGTAGGTTTTGGCTCACTTTAGATTTTTCGTGTGTTTTTGCTCTACTATTGTATTCTAGTACTTTCGTATTGAGCACTTTTTCTTGTATTTGGTTCCGTTTGGGTTTTTTTTTTCTTTACTGCGGAATTTTGAATGTTTTGTTCTTGTTCCGCTGGTTTCTTTTTTTTCTCCCCATTTATCTGACGACTTAGTTCGCCGGATTGTAACGGATTTAGGTTCTGTTTGCTAATGTTTTTTCCGAAGGTTTATATTGGTATAAATTTACGGAGTGCATTTTTACATAGTCTAAGTAGTTATTGTTATCATTATATCTATCTATCTATCTATCTATCTATCTATCTATCTATCTATCTATCTATCTATCTATCCACGTATACTGTCTTAATATGTATAGGAAAGAATATTAAAACGTTTTGAGTTTAAAAATGTGTTTTTTTGACAGTATTTGTTTATTTCTACTATTATATATTTCAGACCGCCCTCGGTCCTTCATCAGAAACAAAAAAAATGATGTCTCTTCCATCCAGTAATGGGTTAAATAGTAGAACAGATTGGGTTCTATAGCCTTGGCTGGCAACCAGTCTAACGCAGAAAGCAATGGCAACCTACTGCGGGATAATCTTAAGCCCAGTCAGTCATGTCTGTTTCGAGACATGATCGCCCAAAGCGTGTATCACGTATGGCACTTAACTGACTGACTATAGGAAGAAAGAAAGATAGTCAGAGGAAAACAATCTACATGGCCGTTGTGTTCTTCAGCCATTTTCCGTTGTCAGTCGATCCGTTGTTTTTGTTTCGCTCACCATGTCTACGGATATCGCGTTTAGTTTTTTTTTATTTAATGCTATTGAACTGAGTACAAACGATTACTGCCTACTCCAGAACTGAACTCTTAATTACTACAAGATGTCTCTTAAAAACCCAGCAAATTTATAATCACCAGTTCATCTTTACGGAATAACTGACCTTGGATAACCTTGAATTAATTTCTTGAGTTTCATAACCTTGAATAAAGCTCTTGGTTAACACGCTTACAAGTTTCTGTTTAACATTCAAGCAAACATTTCAAACATATACGACGATTGTTCAGATATTTTTTTCCAGTATTCTTACATGTTTATCTTTTGCTGGAGATAAGGAAAGTAAGAATGTCCCATAATGATATGTCCCGGAAAAAAAGATATATATATATATATATATATATATATATATATATATATATATTATTAGAAGTAGCTAAGTGGTTTTGGCAAAGTAACCGGGTAGGACAATCTAGCAAGTAGCCGTAATGGACTATTACTCGTCGTAATCGTATGTAGCATGCTTAGGCGTAAACTTATGCAATAAGCGTAGTCCTAGACGTTCCTGCCTAAGTCTGTATTTATGTCTGACACCAGCCAATCATATTACTGTGAGGGGGAACCAAGTTGTATTTATATTCATTACATCACATAATTTTTGGCTTTCCAAGCACTTTCAGCCGCTTCACTGGCCATATTTAAGAAATGTTATTTTTCCAATGTTGTTATTTTATACTCATGTTTTATTTGCAACGTAAGTTATTTTGTGTTTTCGAAAAAAAGCGTTCTTTAAAAATGAAAAAAATATGGAATATTTTTACATTCCTTATCTGCCTGGTCCTTTGTTTCCAGCATTGACCTAATTCAAAAGCATCTACGCGACCTTGTGGGTGATGAATTATTCTCCCCACAACCTCTTTCTCACAAAACATACATTGCAAGCTTCTCGTACACCCTATTGCTATTTTAATGGAAAGTTTTCAGACAAGTTATATTCTTTAGTCCTGCTAGTTAAGATTAATTAAGATTAACTTTAATTAAGATTAACTAGTTAAGATCTTTACAACTAAGAAACCCTATGCCGAATCTAACACAGAGTCGAATCAAACTAATTGCCTTCGTATTCCATTAGTAAGGAGGATGATCTACACAGACAGATTCTTCCCAAAAGCCGCTGGTTTTTAAGACGCACTACCAAGAGAACACTTTCCTGATCACCTTTCGATGTTTAGTGAAAGGTTATACCTATCCTTAAACATATTCTCAGCAAGTACATTCCTTACCTTCTTCTCTTTAGTCCACAAAACTCATAACAAATAGAATAGTGAAAGATGTCTTACGAAAACTAAGCAAAGTATCAAGAAACAGGAAAATTTCGTTAGAAACATCGAAAAGTGAATGCTGGATAATTCTCCCACAGATGAAGATGAAACTTAAAGCAACAGTAATATGGCTCTACAAACGGATGCTGAGAATATCATAAACTGAAGATGTAAACAACGGCGACATTTTAAATAAAATGGAGAGCCATGGTCGACAACGACCTAAAGGGATATGACACATAGAAGATGGTGACATCGGGACTTTTCGAGTACAGCGAACTTTTCTACACTATTGTTTCATTAGCATAAAAAAATTTCATTGTACCCGCAAAATCTCAAAAATTTTCATCATTCTTTAAATATCATATGTATGCAATAAAATTATATCTATGTATGCATAAGACAATCTGTGAGTTTGTGTGTGACTGTAATCTATGCACGCCTTTCATTTTTTAAGCTACGTCATTTAAACTTTTGAGGAACACATATCTACAGGGAAGCCAGGTCGACACATACTTTTTGAGTTTAAGCTCAACAATTTTCCCTTTCGCACTTTTTGGCCAATGAAGCCGATTGTTTACATTTGCTCCGTAAAACATCTACGATCTAAGAAATCAAATCACTCGTGTGAAACGTTACGAAATTTTTTTTAATAAAAAGAAAATGAGCCTTTATATTTAATTTTTATTCCGACGTTTTAAAAATTCATTTGGTCAACAAAAACAAATGTGAATATTTTTCCCCGTAATTTCAAAACAAAAAAAATATTTAAAAATAAAAAGTGTTTTTTCAAACAAAAAAAAAAATATGCAAAAAAAAGTGCCAATTTTCAATTTAATTATTTAAGTCTTTTTTTTCAGATTTAATATTTCATACATCAGAAAATAAAATTAAAAAAATAAACTTTTTTTTGGTAAATATTTCATGCAGGAAATCAACTGTTTGTAATTTGTGTGGCATTAATGTAACTTTTTCCTCTAAAATTAAATATCTACATTTTTAAATAATTTTCGAAAATTTCTGAACTGAGAGCGTAATAGTTTCTAATTTCAGTAAAACAAAATAAATAATTTGTATTTTTATGTTAAATTCATTTAGTCAACAAAAAATGTATTTCCCCCCGTAATTTTGAAACAAAAACAAACGCAATGTTGTTTACAATGTCACACAAAACATCAAATCATGTTTACGCAAACAAAAGAAAAATGATTTTCTTAATGGAATTTTTAAACAACAATTTTTTATATAATTATTTTTTTATACACTCCCGATCAAACATTTAAGACCACTTAAAAATCTTTAAATAGAAATTTTTTTTTACGGATAGATTTTAAACTCCTCCCACTTAAAGTTACCAATACTACAATCTAAAAGGTTATGGAAACAAAAAGCTACATTCCAAATATTTTATTTAGAAATTTACATTTTTATAAAATGAGGCGATTTACACATGATAAAAATTATAAGACCAGAGACAAAAATTCTACGAAATTGTACAAAAAGTGTATGAAAAGTGTATGAAAACATTCAACAACCAAATTTAATAATGAGTTCTACCTCCATTGCTTTTGATGACTTCAAAAATTCTGTTGGGCATGCTAGAAATAAGCGTTTCCATTAAGGTGCAGGGATGTTGCTCAAGCTTCTGAAGATGGCTTTATGAAGTTCATTTTTTGTTGAATATTGTTTGCCATTTCGATAAACATCTCTTGTCCTCCATCCCCAAACATTTTCAATTCGTTTTAAGTCTGGTGAGCATGCAGGATGTCCCAAGAGATGGACCCCATTTTCTTGTAGAAAGGTCAAGGTCTGTCTTGCAGCGTGGATTGCAGCATTATCCTGTTGGAATAACCATCCATCCCCACACAAACGATTCTTTTTGTAGCATGCTAACATAACCAGTCACTGTCTGATGACCTGCACCACCTGGAGCTCCATCGTCCCTCTGTAAGAAAAGGCACCCCATACCATTAGGGACTCTCTACCACTATGATGTGTGGAGAAAATTTCAGGAGGCATGTTTTTGTTATGCCAATATTGTTGGAAGCCATCAGGACCATCTAGATTGAATTTTTTCTCATCAGAAAACAGGACTTTCTTCCACTTCTCAACGTCTCATGTTTGGTATTCACGACCAAACTTTAAGCGGTCCACCTTGTGACGTGGAAGCAGCCGAGGAATTTGTTTACGCTTTTTATTTACCATGCCTTTTTGTCTTAAGTGTCGTCTAATGGTTACGGGACTGCAATCAGCATCTGTGACCACCTTAATTTGACTAGAAGAAAGTCTCCCGTCTTTCATAACAACCCGTCCTATTTTCCTACTCAATGCAGGAGAAATATTTTGGGGCCTACCAGAGGATTTTGCTTTTCCATAATTCTCACTGTTCTTTAGAAAGTTGAAAATCACAGTTTTACTTCGATTTACCTTAGCTGCGATCGTTCACTGTGACAAACCTTGCATATGGAATTCTAGAATTTGAGAACGCTCAACTTCGGTAAATTTGCTTGCTTTAGGCATGGTAACACCTTTACGCAGTGATTGCTAATCTCTAACTGAACTAAAAACATTGGAATTACCATAGATCTAACAATTTATACCCCTGGTCTTACAATTTTGATCATGTGTAAATCGCCTCATTTTATAAAAATGTAAATTTCTAATTAAAATGTTTGGAATGTAGTCTTTTGTTTCCATAATCTTTTAGATTTTAGTATTGGTAATCTTAAACGGGAAGAGTTTAAAATATATCCGTAAAAAAATTATTTTTAAACATTTTTAAGTGGTCGTAAATGTTTGATCGTGAGTGTATAACCGAGTCCTACTACTAAAATGTTCTGAGTTGTACGGGCAACGGCAGGCTATGATGCTAGTCAGTTATATGTAAGCTCACATGTATAATTCAACAAGCTGAGAAATGCATATGTGTATATATTATGGTAGGCATATCCGAATAACAAACGACCTGATTACCGCAACTCGCATTTATGACTGTCGTGCCATGACAAAGTGTATATGTACTAAGCCTGTTATACTCGTGGTGAAGTTACATAATAAATGAATGTCGTCCTGGCCTTATCTCTGTTTCATGCAACAGCCGCTTACTGGCGCAATTCAGTAAATAAATCTGTAGTCAGCATTTATAGTTCTGGGTCTGTGAGCATTGAACGAATAAAGAGCATCAGTCCGGAGTGACGCGTACTTTTTGCACGGAAACACGTGTATTCGACATTTGTCAGAACCGACTTGTCAGAAATGAATACCATGGTTACTTGATGCCTTCTCTTTGTCAAATGATTTTAGGACCAGCAAGTCGATAATGCTACTAACACGCAATAGATTACAGTATTTAAATTATTCGGACTATTCTCATCTTTGTTGCTATTTGTACGACGTCACACATGGCAAAAGGGATAGAGACGTTGGTTAGTTCCTGACAGCAGTAGTGAACAAGTAACTTGCCGTATTAGAGAGAGATAATTCATTACTTTCAATCGAGGCATTAATATGCAAAGAATGAAAATGATGTACCCCAGTGATTGTAATAAAGGGTTCGGTTCGAAATTCCTAGCAACTGAAGAAAGCCGGAGCGTACAACGGACGAAACATCGTACAAATGGCAACAAAGATGAGGACAATAGTCCGAATAATGTAAATACTGTAAATACAACCTCATCTCAGAAATATGGACAAATAGAATGATCTATTATTAAACATCGTACAAATGGCAACAGAGATGAGGGCAATAGTCCGAATAATATAAATACTGTAAATACTACGTCATCTCAGAAATATAGAGAAATACGCAAGAGGTTACTGGGAGTAGAAGAGAATTAAGAAAGTATTTTGGTGAGAAAGGATAATAAAAACAGTCAGTTAAGTGTCATACACGCTTGGAGCGATCACTGACTGGGCAGAAGATTATCCCGCAGTAGGTTGCCATTGTTTTCTGCAGTAAACTGGTTGCCGACCAAAGCTATAGGACCCAATTTGTCCTATTATTTAACCCATAACTGGAGGGAAAAGACGGATTAATATCTTTCCCAAGGGTATTTTTGCGTAAGTGAATGCAAGAAATTCAACTGAAATTCGGACTCACCTTAAAAAATCATTGCCCTATGTTTCACCTCCGTTTTACCTCCGCTAATCGTCACATTATACCTTACCTATACTGATCATTACGCTATGTTTAACTTCCACAGCTTTTACAATATGATTTACCTGAACTAACCGTTACTCCATAACTCAGCTACACGTTTTGTTACATTATGCTTCACCCTATACATCATTACACTATACTTTATTTCAGCAAAACGTTAGGCCTTGATACAGATCTACAGATCTTTTCACTATGCCTCTCCTTCACAAATCATTACACTATGCTCTAAATCTATAAATTGTTACACTACGCCTTACACCATACATCTTTACACCATGCCTTACCTGTACAAATTGTTACACCATGACTTACCCCCACAAATTTTATACACGTGCCTCACCTCTAAAATCGAGACACTGTATTTCCCAAAACTGTTACTCTATGCCACACATACACAAATCTTTACAGCAAGACTTCCCTCCGAAAATTGTTACATCATGCTTGAACTCCACAAACTTTGACATAAAGCCTTCCCTCCAAAAATCGTTACTCTATGCCTCACCTTTAAAATTCGTTATACTATGCCTCACCTCTATAAATCGTTACACTATGCCTTAACTCCGAAAATTGTGACACTATATTTCAACTCCACAAATCGTGGCACTGTCTCGTCTCCAAAAATCGTTACACTATACCTTATCTCCTCAAATCATTGCAAAATATCTCACCTACACAAATCGTTACACTATAACTTACCTAGAAAAATTTTTACACTATGCCTTAATTACAGAAATCATTACAGCTTGCTTTGCCTGCACTAATCTCTATACGATATTTTAGCTACAGAAATCTTTACACTATATTACATCTCTATAAATCATTACACTATACATTATTTCTACATGTCATTACACTAGGCTCTATATCCGCAAATCATTACACCATGCTTTACTTTTACAAATCGTTACACTATACCTCACCTCCACAAAACATTACACTATACCTTAAATCCACATTACGCTATGGCACCACTCAAATAATAAATTGTCGTGTTGGCAAACATCGCTAAATAACTGCTCTTAAACGGATTAAAAACTTTTTATTTTTTAATAACACAGAATTCTTGACAGCCTCGTTATAAATACCTTGAAAATTATCGAGGAAACCACGTATGGCGTTTCTAAAAAAACGGTAAACGTTGAATAAAAACATCTAATTACCAATATAAATTGTTTAGAAAAAAAGTTTAATTGTCAGTAAAATGAACGATATTTTATTTCTGGGTGTGACATTTTTATCTCCCCCTTCGGCTAAAATGTATCGCAGGTGGTCGAGATGAATAGCTGCAATTTGTAATTGAAACATGGAAACCATTCCTAGTATTTCACGACGCCATTCAGAGAAATATTATTTCCTAAGTAGAAAAAAAGAAAACAAATTTTCTACTTCAAATTTTCACAAATTTGTTTCTGCTTAGATATGCGCAGTGCTAGTCACGAACGCAAATATATACATTGTGGCCGAATATGCAAACTGACAGAATTAAATATCTATTATTTTCAGTTAACTTAATGAATATTAATGAGAGTTTTAAAATTTTCCAATATTTTCTAGTATCCAATAACAATTTTCTTTTTGTTTATAGATACTATATTTTTAATAAATACATTTCGTTTTTGGTTGGTTAAGTCTTTCAGTAGACGAAACGCTTCGACTAAAACTAAATACAGTTTTCCTCTTGTCTCTTCCTTTTAATCCTATTGTTCTTCTCCGCAGATTATAACTGATAATATTTACAGACACACACAGACAAACACAGACACACAGAAACAATGACAAGAACATAGAAATAGACACACATACACACACGCGCGTGTGTGTATGCTCTTCCGTTTAATTAGGAGCTGAGTCTAGTGCCCCTTCTAAACCTTCGGCTACTTAATCGCTAGAATCTCTCACCATATTAATAATTCTTTAGATTTGGCACGAAGTGTAATAAACATACATCTTGTTAATTAGTAACATTAATGTTTTGGTAATTGATATTTTCCAATTAACAGTAATTATTATAATTTCCTCTACGCTATAACAGTTACTAACATAAAATTAAACTAACATTTAATAGTATTGTTATCAAATAGACACGTTCTTTTTATGAATATCATATTATGAAAAATTTCAATGTTTAAATATTTGCTGCGGGCAAAACGACCTTCATAACCCGAAACATAAAATAAATAAGACATTTTGATGAGGCATTTAAGGAAATCTCAGTGTCAAATCAGGTTTCTCTTAAAGTTCTCCGCGGCGAAGGGAGAAATTGTGGCAGATTGGAAAAAAAAAGCATAAGATAATATATACAGGATGTAGCCCAAAAAGGGGTACAACCATTGAGAAACTGCTTAATTTTTATATTTGTTTCCTAGATTTTGCTTGTTTTAGTATTTGACAATCTACCATTAAAATGTTTTATTGCTGTAATTATGGTAGATGGTGTCACATAGAATTGCTCCAGCTGTCGTATCACAAGTGTTGTTTTTTTTCCATTTGGAGACAGATTTTGGGCCACCCTGTACAAACCTAATTGAAACTAACACACACACACACACACACACACACACACACACACACACACACACACACACACACACACACACACACACACACACACGGGAGTGTGCATAAAACAGTATATGTTTGCGTGTTGTTTACATGAAGCCGTAGAATCTCGTGAATGCAGTCAAGTATAATATGTCGAACGGAAGTAGCCGCTAAAACTTCCGGTAATATTATCTGTGAAACCAAGGTTAACACAATCCAACCCAACCGTTGACGTTTTCGCTTGGACACACTATTAAACATCTTAAACCGTTAGAAAATTGTCCCTGACCAAATAAGAACGATAAAACAAAAAATAAATTAAGGAGATCGTTATCAAAAAGTATAAGCCATATGCAACAATCACGTGCCATTTTGTTTGCAATGTCGGATGCAAAAACGCTACAACAAAAAAAAAAAAGAAAAAGAAAAAAAGACCCCTCCCCCAAAAATGAGAAAACACAGTTGAAGCCGGAAAAGAAATGAAAACAACAGAATCACGTGAGACCTCACGCGCTGAGAAACAATTACTTTATTCGGATGAGTCTTTTTCTCTTCAATGCTCGGCTTATTTCTAATGCGCTTATCGTAGAGCATTGTTTGTTATGTTCGATTCACAGACCAATTCTTTAATAAATTTAGTTCACTTCTTACCAAGTGCCTCTTTATTATTGGTATCATCTTGAAGCGGGAACAAACAATTCATTTGACGTTGATCACTGAAGATCAACATAAACATTTTGAGGAAAAAATGGCATTGTTTTTGGGATATACGAAACGAAACGAACTCAGAAAAAATTGATATATTTTAATGCTTTCTGGAAGAAAGCGATTATGAATTTTCTAAAATTACTTTTCTTTTTAATTCATTTGACACTCATCACTCAAAATCATAATAAACATTTTAAGGGAAAATTGGCATTGTTTTTGGGATATGCTAAACGAAATATACTGAGAGGAAATTGATATATTTTAATGCTTTCTGGAAGAAGGCGATTATGATTTTCTAAGATTACTTTCCTTTATTATCTGTGAATTAATCTGTATTCTTATGAAATCTATTAGAATGATTTCTCGTTACTTTCTTCAAGGATTTAAATCCGGAGATTTCCTTCTCTTTGACTGGTTTCCACATAATCTCCCCTGCTGTTCAACCAACCGATGACGGTAAGACGAGAATATATAGATACATACATTTCAAAATGTCATGAGTGAAAGCAATATACAAACCAGGAAGTCAAATACGGTTTGACAGTTCGATTTTATACGCTGATATTCCTATACTATCGCGCACGGCGGAGTGATTAGGCTGATTTTGACCGGGTCTAATGTTTTTATTTTTCCAGTTTAATTTTATCTGTAAACAATGAACGGCATTGTGAAACCGTCCTACAGTTTTTAGGGTGTCAAAACTGACTGGCACGGACGAGTAGAATTTTCACAAAACTGGAAAATGTTAACCTGAATCATGATTTGTGCCGGTATGAAAATTCGTTAACAATGACAGCTGCTAAATGCTCTTTGAAACCCATGAGAACAATAAGACGTGAAATGGAGAGTTGCAACTGAAGGTACTAGGC
This sequence comes from Ascarosepion bandense, assembly GCA_037127315.1. NCBI lineage: Eukaryota > Metazoa > Mollusca > Cephalopoda > Sepiida > Sepiidae > Ascarosepion > Ascarosepion bandense. Next base: position 2,737,908 of record JBBBDQ010001522.1, read on the forward strand.
CGTAGCTTGTAGGAAAGAACACAGCCGTCGTTCCGATTACCTGAGTGCGCCATTAGACATCCAAGAACTCCAAGCGAAGTGATCTAACGCCTAAGCAATGGACCATAAAGTTAGATTTAAATGAAGACCTTCACAACCAGTTGTAGATGAAGTATAAGGATTAACTTTCTACCGAAAAGACTAAAAACCGTCTGACAAAGAAACTCCTGAACAAGATGAAATATCCCGTTGAACAAGTGACAATCCTGTTCTTCTATGATGAAAAGATATTTTGTGTCAACATCAGGTGCACAATACCCAGGACAGAAGGTGGTTTACGTACAATCCATATTACGTTCCTCGTGTCAAGAAGACCAAGATTCCATAAACTGTAATGATTTTTGGGTGTTTGTCTAGTGAGGGGAATGCCATGCTACCTCACGTGTTTGAAAAGGGTTTCATCAGGGAAGTGTTCTAACATAAGACGGAAGTGCGACACAGAGATCCGTTGGCAAATTCGCTTGGAGAAGAACGCGTTCCAGAAGCTGAGTAAAGTATTAAAAGACAGGAAACTTTCACCAGAAACAAAGAAGAGACTAATGGATTGCTATGTGATGTTAGTTCTTCAATATGGCAGTGAATGCTGGACAATCTCATCGAAGATGAAAGAAAAACTTGAAGCAGCTGAAATGTAGTTCTACAGAAGGATGCTGAGGATATCATGGATCGAGTATGTGGGCAATGAGGAGGTTTTGGAAACGATGGAAACGAAATCGAAATTAATATTTAGAATCAGGAAGAGACAACTAAAGTTCCTGTGACATGCAATGAAAAAGGAGGGCTTGGAGAACCTGATACTAACAAGCCAGATAGAGGGAAAAAGAACAGAGGAAAGTAGCAGATAACATATTTCAAGGGCCTGAGCAGGTGAATGACAGGACGGGGGTTGCGTGGTGTTAGAGTAGAAACCATGTTATGACCCACCACGGATAGGGAGATTTGGAAAGCCATGATCGCTTACGTCTTGAAAGAACAAGGCACATAGAAGAAGAATATGAGGACTTTCAGGACACCGTAGTCAACACTGTAGCTCCAATACTCGGCTGATCGACAGGATTAAATAGGTGTTTGGGGCTCTCTCTCTAGGAATATCGTGAAGGCAGCACAGACCAGATTCTGGAGTTCTTTGATTATTATAATTTGTATGTTCATTTCGATTTTTCCAATAAGTTAATTTTTGGCTTCAATATTCATTATGTTTTCCCTTAAACCCCACCTCTTAAACTTAGCCTGAACACTTTTTAGATATATGCATAAAACGAAGATAAAACTATGTTTTCAGTCTCTTATTTGAATATATGGCAAATATTATATTTTATAAGTTAGTGTAATCTGAAATAAATTTCTTTTAACATTGGAAGCAAATAAAAAATAAAAATTATTTTCTAAGAAAAAAATGTGCTTCTTATTAAAATTGGTCGTAAATATTTATCAGTGGAGACCTATTTTTAGATTTAGCAGTCATTTGCCTTTGAAAATGTCTACTCATATAAATATGTTTTGTCAAATGTAGAAATAGTCAGACAAAATATTTCAAAGTAGAGAGGACATATTGAATGCAAGAGAAACAAAAAAAAATCAGCAAATAACCGGATTGTTGTTTCATTCTAAGCAAGGTAATAAAGTCCCTAAGCCGCAAGCGATTACTAAAGATGAGTTAATTTCAGAAAAAAAGAAACTATCAAAGAAAGAGAACAATGAAAGAATAAGAATTAAGAAGAGAGAAGATAACGACTAACATTTCCCTTAAATGCTTAAAGATCAGAACTGATTGTGAAGCAAGAAGCCGGAAGAGAGTTCAATGAGCAAGAAGTACGAGAGACGAAACTGTTAGCACAAAACTTAAAGCTGCATCTAGCCATTTCAATTGTAAAATAAAGAGACCTTCCTGTCAATCTAGTATTGCGCCTAAATTCAGAATGTCTATCTCATGGGCTTGCTTGGTAGAACAGGGATTAGGAGAGATAGCAAAAAAAACAAAACTTACTAAGAGCCACAAGATTGAATCTTGTAGTAAGCCATGACTACCTGTATCCTAAAGAGACATAACACAAAGAAGAAGAAAGTACTTTATCTTAAATTTACATCTTTGTTTGACTTTGATCATATCCTTGGAACTTAGGGTCAATTGTTGGTATATAATTTGACAAATTAAAGAACTATCGTAAGTATCGTGGTGCATTTGAACATCTTACGAAATATTTTTCATTTGAAACTTACAAATTCATTTTTAACATTAGCCTATTAATTCGACTTTTCAAAATAAAACTGTATTTAAAATATTTATTTATCCGATAAAAACGATAAAATTACGCTAAAAAATACGTAGCAATTAAATTACTTGATTTATAATATTCTTCTTCTTCTATGTGCCATGTCCCTTCAGAACGTAGGCGATCATGGATTTCCACATCTCCCTATCCCTGGTGGCTCTTAGCACGCCTTCTCCTGTTACACCATGCAACCCTCGTTCCATCATCCACCTGATTAGGTCCTTCAAATATGTTATCCGCCGCTTTCACATGTCTCATTTTCCCTGTATCTGGCCTGTTAGTATCAGATTCTCTAAGCCCTCTTTCATCATTGCATATCCCAGGTACTTCAGCAGTCTCTTCCTGATGCTCAGTATTAATTTCATTTTCATTTCCATCCTTTCCAAAACCTCGTCATTGCTCACATGCTCGATCCATGATATACGCAGCAACCTTCTGTAGAACCACATTTCAGTTGCTTCTAGTTTTTTCTTTATCTTTAATGATATTGTCCAGCATTCACTGTCATATTGAAGAACTGACATCACATAGCAATCCAGTTCTCTCTTCTTTGTTTCTAGCGAAATTGTCCTGTTTCTTAATACTTTACTCAGCTTCTGAAATGCTTCCTTCGCCATGTCAATTTGCTTTCGGATTTCTGTGTCGCACTTTCCGTCTTCTATTACTTGATCTATAATATTTTAAATGATTTTGTAAATAGTATGAATTGATTCAGTGAAAATGCCCCCATCACATCAATACTCCTCGAGGATTAAAAGAAAAATAATAGAAGATATTTCGGCAAATCTTTGGTTGTTCTCAAAATTTAAAGGTGTGTGTGGGGGAAGTTAATGTGCACAATTGGATAAAAAATTACGGTAAAATATTTATATCGATATAATATGAAGGCAACATATTTATTGGTGTATCTACTATTGAGTATCTTCTATTTAGAAATAAGAAAGAAACAAACAAAATAATAAATTTTATAATAATATCCCTATTATATTATTTACTACTCGGTGACATAACTATTGCAGAAAAAGGCTCTGTTAAAGAGCAAACACGCGCCAAGAGATTTCATAAGTGACAGTAAAGTTTAATAACTGGTAGTAAAGAGAATAAACTGAACAGACACTGCCTCGCTAATGTCTCTCTCTCTCTCCATGAGCGTGACAGGACGGATATATATATATATATATATATATATATATATATATATATATATATATATATATATATTATTCTACGTCTACGGCAAGATTCGGAGTTTCATGCGTTATGCCATCATCAGGTGCATATGTCAAACTGACAGTTTAATAGGTTTGAATTTAAATTCATTCGATGTTCGTTGGAATTAAATCTTAATTTTTTAAAATAACAAGATTAAACATTTAGATATTCTAAGGTTACATATAGATAAAACATAAAATTTAAATTTAAAACTTAAAATTAAAATTAAAATACAAAATATTAGAAATAAAAAATTCAGAGAAAATCAAAGGGGCGTAAGTCATGAAACGTAAACATTTAAAAATTCAATTATTACATGTAGATAAAAATTAAAATTTTAAATAAAATAAAATAAGATAAAATGAAATGAAGAATAAAAAGTAATATTTAGAATTAAAATTAAAAATGTCGGGATCAAAAATAAAAGGGATTTAATTCATAATTGTTAAAAAAAATCTTGCAAGAAAAAGAAAGAAAGATTGAAAGAAAGAAAAATGTGTAAACGTAAAGAGATCTATATCAATCTGGATCTAAGAATTTAAGTACTTTTTTATGACATCATGTGGTCATTAAATTACTTTTTTTATTAGGCAAATTAGGATTATTGATATGTTTTAAGATGCAACGTTTTTCTAAAAGGCTTAGATTACATACCTCCTTTTCCATTGTAATATTTTCATTTACCTCCGACATTCCAGGTAATAATTGGGTTCTTATAGTATTATAATTTTTAATAATGTATAGATAAAGCTGTACTTTTCTGTATTTACTGTTGTTTAAAGACAACATTTGGTTGTTAAATCTTATTTTCCACTTGTTAGAAGTACTTCCTAAATAAAATTTAACATCATTATCATCCAAATGAATTCGAGATCTATAAACAATCCTTTCGGACATACATTCAATGTGCAGGTTTTATTTTTTCGGCCGTTACAATTATTTTTAAAGGGGATATTATTGCAAATAGTTGGGTGACGGATGTTGTTTTTGTCGGCCAACTATTTATTTGATATCATAGTATTATGCGGTGAAATATATTTATCTATGCTTTTAACGCAGCTATAACTGACATTAACGCCGTTTTTACTGAATATTTTTTTAGTGTGGGTGAGTGGTCGAAATGTTTGTGAATTATGGTAAGGGAGAGTTTACCAATGTTAGTTTGGAGGCTACGTCTAAAGGGTTAAACCAAATAATGTTACGTTTGCGTGATTTTTGCTTATTTCTGCTTACATTGTTTTTAACAGAATATTCTAAATTAGTGTTGAGTTAACTTTTTTCTAAAGCATTCATGTATTTAATTTTAAAATTGTCAAAAATTTTCTTATTACGCGAGTTGGTCAGTTGAGTGCCATACGTGATACACGCTTTGGGCGATCATGTCTCGAAAGAGACATGACTGATTGGGCAGAAGATTATCCTTCAGTAGTAGGTTGCCATTGCTTTCTGCGGTAGACTGGTTTCCAACCAACGCTATAGAATCCAATCCGTACTATTATTTAACCCATAACTGGAGGGAAGAGTCAGATTAATACCTTTCCTAAGGGTATTTGTGCGTAAGTGAATGCAAGGAATACTACTGGAATTCGACTCGGTTCCCTCGATTTGCTGTTCCGAGTCGATATCCATGGCACAAAACGAAATTGCATTGGTTTGTGTAGGTTGTTAATGATTCCATGGGGATGATTTGATTCCCTGTTGATGTATATATGGTTATTTGCATCCTGAGTGTACAGTCTCTACAGACCATTGCCCAGGCCAAAGGTAACATCTAAGAAATTTACGACTTTAGCTTTATTTATGGTGACAATGTTTAGATTGTGGTTTTTAGAAATTCTTATCAGACTCTTTCTGAGTTAATCCGTTTTTTGTGGATTAATTTTGCGGAGGATTATTAATCTGTCGTTTTGGTAATGTCAGATGTTACGTAAATCAAAGATGTGCCTAACACGTGGAAGATAAGATTTAACAATCACTTATTGTCTTTAAACAATAAAAAATACAGCAAAAGTACTGCTTTATTCATACATTATGTGAAATCAAAATAATACAACCAATTATTACCCGGAATTTTGTAGCTAAATCAAAATCTTCCATTTGCCCTGTTCCTTCAGGACGTAGGCGATCATGGGTTTTCACGTCTCCCTATCCGTGGTTGCTCTTAATATGTTTTCTCCTGTCACTCCACGCAACCCCCGTTCCGTTATCCACCTGATCAGGCCCTACAAATATGTTATCCGCTGCCTTCCTCTGTCTCTTTTTCATTCTATCTGGCCTGTCAGTATCAGGTTTTCCAAGCCATCCTTCCTCATTGCATGTCCCAGGAACTTCAGCTGTCTCTTCCTGATGCTCACTATTAATTTTCTTTTCAATGCTATTCTTTCCAAAAACTCATCATTGCTCACATGCTTGGTCCATGATATCCGCTGCATCCTTTTGTAAAACCACATTTCCGCTGCTTCAAGTTTTTTCCTCATCATTGATGATATTGTCCAGCATTCACTGCTGTATTGAAGGATAGACATCACATAGCAATCCAGTAATCTCTTCTTTGTTTCAAGGAAGTTTTCCTGTGTTATAGTACTTTACTTAGCTTCTGGAACGCGTCCTTTGCCATGCAAATTCGCCTTCGGATCTTTGTGTTGAGCTTTCTATCTCCTGTTAAAACACTTCTTAGGTATTTAAATTTTTGTACTTGCTTGATTCTAGTATCTCCCACCTGTATTTGGCATTTTGGATTATTCTTTTTGCTGATGACCATGCATTCGTTTTTCTTGCAGTTTATTTGTAGTCCTTTTCAGCTTCCTTCTGTAGGAGGTCTTGTAGTTTCCTTTCTGTGTCTGCTATCAGCACTATATCATCTGCGTACCTTAGGTTGTTGTTTTTTTTTTAATCATTTCACCCCGAGCAAGACAGAAACGCCACTGATGTGCAGGGGGTTCTTCTTCTTCTTCTTCTATGTGCCCTGTCCCTTCAGGACGTAGGCGATCATGGATCTCCACGTCTCCCTATCCCTTGTGGCTCTTAGTATGTTTGCTCCTGTTGCTCCTGGCAACCCCCGTTCCGTCATCCACCTGATCAGGCCCTGCAAATATGTTATCCGCTGCCTTCCTCTGTCTCTCCTTCCTTCTATCTGTCCAGTCAGTATCAGGTTCTCCAGACTCTCCTTCCTCATTGTATGTCCCAGGAACTTCAGTTGTCTCTTCCTGGTGCTCAGCATCATTTTCCTTTTTGTTGCCATTCTTTCTAACACTTCGTCGTTGCTTGTATGCTCAGTCCACGATATCCGTAGCATCCTTCTGTAGAACCACATTTCGGCCGCTTCCAGTTTTGTCCTCATTTTCGATGATATTGTCCAGCATTCACAGCCGTACTGAAGAACTGACATCACGTAGCAGTCTAGCACTCTTTTCTTCGTTTCTATTGAGATCTTCCTGTGTGTTAGTATTTTGCTCATCTTCTGGAACGCGTCCTTTGCCATGCCAATTCGCCTTCGGATCTCCGTGTCGCACTTTCCATCTCCTGTTAGAACACTTCCTATGTACTTAAATTCTTGGACTTGTTTGATTCTGTTATCCCCCACCTGTATTTGGCATTTTGGGTTGTATCTTTTGCTGATGACCATGCACTCAGTTTTCTTAAAGTTTATTTGTAGTCCCATCTTGTCACTCTCCACTGCTACTTTCTGTATGAGATCTTGCAGTTTCCTTTCCGTGTCCGCAATCAGTACTGTATCGTCCGCGTATCTTATGTTGTTCAGGTTGTAGCCTCCAATAATAAATCCTGGTGTGTCATCTAGGGTCCTCAAAATATTCTCGCTGTATAGGTTGAACAAATCCGGTGAAAAGACACAGCCTTGTCTTACGCCTTTTTCTATCTTTGTGTATCTACTGAGGTCGTTACCTGTCCGTATGCAGGCCGTTTAATTAGAAAAGAGTGAGGAGTACAAGCTAGTTAGAAAGGAACAATAGAAAGCTGAGAAAGCAGGTGCAATGACAGATACATGGGCGGAGAGAAAGTGAAGATTATACAGGGGAGGGGAGAGAGCTAGAGGCCAGTGGTTAGTAGATGAGTATTAACTTTGCATTTAAATTTCTGGAGGTCGTAGCCGTCAGGAAAGCAAGAATACGGGAGTGAGTTCCACAAGCGGGAAGTGCGAGAGAGGATGAAAAAAAGATCAATGTAAGCCCTACCTTTTAGAAAAACTTCTCTTCTTAAACCATATCAATAATCCTAATTTGCTTACTAAAAAAATTGATTTAATGACCACATGATGTCTTAGGAAAAATATTTACTTAAATTCTTAGACCCAGATTGATATACATTCCTCTATGCTTGCACCTTTTTTCATTCTTTCATTCTTTCTTTCTTTCTCCTGCAATATTTCTTATGACAATTATGAATTAAATCCCTTTTAGTTTTGCTCCCCACATTTTGTAATTTTCAATTCTAATTCTAAATATTACTTTTTATTCTTCATTTTATTATGGTATTTTATTTTATTTCATCTAAAATTTGAAAATTTTATTTTTTTATTTACATGTAACATATATGAATATTTAAAAAGTTTAGCTTTTATGACTTATGGCCTTTTTATTTCTTTTCTTTGCATGTTTTATTTTTAATATATTTTCTTTTTAATTTGAATTTTAAATTTTAAGTTTTTATCTATATGCAACCTAATATCATTTAAATTTTAAATCTTGTGATCAAAAAACAGTAATTTAAATTTATAAAATTTAATTCCCATCAATATTGAGTGAATTTAAATTGAAAGCTATTAAACTGCCAATTTGAAATATGCACCTGATGATTTCGTAATCCATGAAACTCCAAGTCGTGCTATAGACATAGGATAATATGTATTTTTATTAATATAAATATGATACAGCTCTGTTCATACACTGAACACTGTTTTATTAAAGCCTGAATAATAATACGATACATATGTGCAACATCATATGTATATTTATTAATTTACGTCACTATATATATATATATATATATATATATATATATAAAAGTATATACTTAATAAAGACCGATGTATATATATATATATATATATATATATATATATATATATATATATATATTACGGACTCTCCCTTCGATTTCGACGTATGAGCGTCTAACTTAGACTACCATACAAAGCCACACAAAGAATTGTTTTAAGTGTCTTTATTTTCAACTGAAATTAAAGCCAAAATACGACGGTTAGAACGGTTCTATATATATATATATATATATATATATATATATATATGAACCGTTCTAACCGTCGTATTTTGGCTTTAATTTCAGTTGAAAATAAAGACAAAAATTTTCAAAAATTTGGATAATTTTTTAAAATTTGGTTCCATGCTTTCGGCTCACATGAAAAGTCTTCAGAGAGGTTCTTGAGACGGTAATACAATAACATCCACCATCACCGACGATTTTATTTTGTGTTGACATAAAACTCCGCTAGGCAACGGCAATAGTTAGCAAAAAAATAATAGGCCATGTACATTAAATCCAAACAACCCACACTTAATAAAATCGCGTTTAAATCCGGTCATAGCACATTACATTGCATTTAAATATATTGTTTTGTTGTCATTTCGCGCTATCACGCGGTGTGACGTCATAGAACCGCATTGCAAATTTGCGAACTGCGTTTGTTATATATATATATATATATAAGTATATATTTACTAAAGTCACCGTTGTATATATATATATATATATATATATATATAAGTATATTATATATATATAATATCTATATGAGTATATTCTATATATAATATCTACATAAGTATATTATATATATAGTGGGTTTTATTAAAATAGAGAGGTTAAAATCTTTTTTGGAAGCTTTGAGACATAACTTAATGATCAATCCTCTTAAATTTGAAGAAAAATAATTGACATAATTTACAAATTAGTTTAATTATTCTGTTTATTTTAACAAGTCTTCTTAAGATTAGAAGACTTATCACGAAGGCCGCTAATTTTGAAGAGAAATAAAATGAACTTTGTTGATAGCTGTTAATTATTCTGTTTGTTTTAAATTATTGTAAGATTTGCCACCTTATATATGAAGCCTATTAACTTTGAAGTGAAGCACATTTATTATTATTTTACAAGAGGACAGCCTGAAAATATCGATTCAACATGTCAGTAGGTTGTTGTGCGAGTCATTTTCAATTCTGTAATGTGGGGTTGGTTCTGTTGGAATTCAAAATGGCCCCAAGGGGATTCTATTTAGATAGATTTTTTTTTTACAGAACATATGAACTACCTTATATTTTGCTATTTTTTTTTTACTTGCGGATATGGTTTACTCTAGCAGGATAGCACAATATTTTTTGGTTCCCACGTGAACCTGAATACGTTCATGGAATATCGGCTTGTCCTCCGGGCACTTCACAGGTGCTCGTGCTCGCTAGAATAAAGTCCTGTCGAAAAAGTTTTCTTCAGTGAACTTCCAACAAATCAACTCAGGGAATCCCCCGTGGACTCCAACATACCCTTCCACTAGAAAATAGAAATAGAACACCTTTTCAGAATAATATAAACACTTAATAAAAAGTCAGAATTCATTTCCAAATGGTGACACGAAGTAAAATTCTTAATATCAGATCTAAAACCACATCAGTCTCAAACTCTAAGCTACATATATTTAACTTGTGACAAAACAGACCCATAAATCGTTTATAAAGGGTAAGTAATATATAAACAAGCTTAAAGTAGGAACTAAAACATGAGTCCTAAACAAAAATATGAGCAACCAATAAGCCTCTAATGGCCTATATATGGGGACTTACCGAAAGAAGTATACCATACCGTCTGATGATTCGTTTAGACCTAACATTAGTAGCGACCGTACAGTGTCGATTTCTCTATCACCAATATTGCGACAATAACATTTCTTTTTTTAAGATATAGCAAAAATTAAATTTTTATAAATACACTACCGGCCATAATTATTAGGCAAACCCAGTGTTTAAAAAAATGATGTATTTCTTACCAGTATTTATTGCCAAGTAAATAATTGTAAATGAAAATTGAATGGTTCTTTTGTTAATACTTCACAAAAACATGTGCATCAAATGACTTTATGAATATTTAATAATTACCTATATTACAGTTTCATCAATGAAAGAATGAAGAAAATTTAGGGTAATTCGGACGGGTTCATCTTTGTTTCGTTGTCTTGTAAAATTTTGCAAAGTAATAATAACTACCCGGATCTCGAGATAATTAACTATGCATTTAAATGATTCCAGTGCCATTACACAACATCTTAAGTCACATCAGTTTCCCTTCAGCATTCTGACATTCGTAAAATTCTTATAAACAATACTAAAATTATTGATCAACACACAGACATTAGACGCCTAAAAAATTTAGTGGCACTACATCTCAGAAGTAAAAAACCTCTTATCAATCGCACAGCTTACCAAGTTTCTGGACATGTACTAACTTGTGTTTAGAGGGTTTATTTGAAGTATAATTAAGGTAAATAATTATTTGCCTCTGAGTAATTTGATAATTTACATAATTATTTCCTTCGAAGTTTAAATTCTCTAACGTATTTTTACGGTATTTAAAATCTTTAACAACCAAGTATTCCATATAATTCACGCATCTACGTGAGCACATATCTTCACGGGCGCATGTTGATTACATTATTACTGCTTTTAAATTTAAAAAATTTTCATAAGGTTTATTTATTTTCTTTTAAAAATGTTGGAAAACTTTTCCTGCTGCAAGGCAATATTTAATTTTTAAACTGTAATATAATCTCTGATGATGAACGATGACGTTCGTAAGTACTAGGACAACCTCTGGACAATTTTTATACAAATATAATTCGTAAATAAAAAGTCTAATCAGAAAATATGAAAAACTTCAAAAGAAAATATATAAGATTATCTTGTCTCTATCGTTTAACACAACTTGTTTAAAAGAAAAGATGCTGTCAAAATATACGTACTTTATATATATATATATAATCATCCGCAGACAGATCCGTTTCGCTGCATCACAGCTCATCAGTACGGTTAGACACCCGATTGCTTTTTACCCAGGATTGAAAACCGACCGAATTTGCGTCAGTCGGCGATTCTACTTCTGAGCTATGGACGCTCGGTAGAAGGAGGCAGACTTTTTAGCGTGTATATTATCATTATACACGGCCGATAGCTGAGAGTGTTCTAATTCATTGGTGAATGAACGATGCGCAGATGCTAGAGTAGCTACTGTTTTTCAAAGTCTACCATTCTTCCAGAGTGCTCAATGAGGGTGTGAGAGCGTAAATAGTATATATAAATATATATTGTGTATTTTGGTAGCATTTTTTCATTAAAGCAGATTTCATTGAATAATATAGACAAGTTTTGTCTATTAATTTTGTGTAGGATCCGTTCGTACCGGAAATCAACGATATCACCATCAAGTATATCAGACGGTACGAACGGATCCTACACAAAATTAATAGACAAAACTTGTCTATATTATTCAATGAAACCTGCATTAATATATATATATATATAATAAAATAAATTTTGAAGTTCAAAACCGTTGCATGATCATTTCTACATGAAATCCCCAAGAGAGATTTCACGTATCATCGACAACTTATACTAAAAATAAAATAAGAATTTACCGGTTGAAGTTCAAAAATTTCAAAATATAAAAATAGTTTACGTCACAGAAAAAAAAACTAGATAGGTGGGATTAATAAGTAGGTAACAATCAATGTCTATTTTTAGATTTTGGACAACATTACTTTTAGATTGAGTTGTAAGTGAAAAATTTAAAAATTTGGCTTTGTTTAGCTCTAAAAAGGGGAAAAGGGAAGTAAAGGAAGTGGTGTTTGACAGGGAAGTGGGCTAAAACAAAATGGAAAGAAAAGTGAAAAAAAGAAAAATAGAAACGGAAGAAAAATAAAGAAAAGAAAAATTTCATACACGTAGAGACGCCAGGGACGTGTTAACAAAACTAGCGTTTTTAAGTGGATATGAAATTATTACAAAAAAGATTTTTAGAAAAAACAATATTTATATACATATAATATATATATATATATATATATATATATATATATATATATATATATATATATTCTTTGCTATATATATAGTTATCTGCATATAGGGCTGTTTCGCTGTATCACAGTTTATTAGTGAAACTTGAACTCCGGTTGTTTTAAGCAGGGATTAAAACTCGACCAATTCGACATCTGTCGGGAATTCTACCGTTAGGATATCGGCGCATGGCAATGAAAGCGCAACCAAGAACTTAACCTTAGTCTCAACCTTTCGATATCTTCAGGCGTTTTATATCAACTGTTCCGCGAGCGTTTTCATTTCAAACGTACAATAGAGACTTTCAGAACGCACAATAGATCAGAAGTTTTCGAATAACTGAAACTTTAAATTTTAAACTACGGGAGGAGTTTTTAGATGAAAGTTTAGATACTTCGACGTAATGTAATGATTAGCAAGTTTCTCTTAGCCAAGCAATTGCGATTGAGCACTAAGTTCGTGATGTAATGTAAGTTAATGAATAGGTGATGGATATGCATACACCTTGGTCTCCCTCCACTCAAATGTGATTGGCTAGTGTCAGCCATAAATATAGACTAAGAGAGGTGTACAGGTCTGCCACTAGAGATCTATCACTAGAGGTTTACAGGTCTTTGACTAGAGATCTTGTCGGAAATTTACAGATGTAACGGGTCTCCTGATTGGCTGATTTAACCCGAACCTCGTTTTGAACTTTAGGCGGGCTTTACCAGAGGTTTTATGTTTTTTTTCTGATGGTTTTGTTCTCTCCTTTTTTCAGCTAGCACGAACAGTATCGGACGTATTTGTGCCGCTCCGGATTTTTGTTGCAGCAGGGCCTAAATTGGCGCCCACTTGTCTCGCTATATCGAGACCATCTTACCAATTCTTTGTAATCTTTTAGGCTAATGCCACAACTTTGTAACAGAGAAAATCTCTTGTTACCCTTCTTACCTTAAAAAGGATACCCTATGGGCAAAGCCTTGCCTTCCTAGAGAAAAATTCTCTAAGCACTATCATCTTATACCAAGATAAGAAACTGTGAAAGAAGCTGACCCAGAAGAAAGTTCCTGTACGTCGCGGATCGCAGTTCCTTGTGTCTTTTTCATCCCACTCCTAGACGGAGGATACTATACCAAGCTAAGCAGAGAAAAGAGACTATACCAAGCTACACTGTAGCAGCAAAATTCAGCATATTTTTGCAAGACAAATAAATTGTTTTTCCTATACCAGGTATGTCTTGTTATGTTTGATAATTTCCTTTCACTGCTTAAGCGCTAAGCTATGTGAATATATTTCTCACATAACTTTTATTGCAAAAATATGCTTCAGAAGGGTACGGATTCCTCAAATACCCGGACTAGCGTCGGAGAAGGCAGGAGGGTTTGCAAGTTGTGTAACTTAGCAGACCATACCGTTAAGGACTGCCCGAAATATCCTAGCCACGAATCAAAGGTTCGACGAGCTAAGGACCTACGAATCTGTTCCAGATGTCTGGGCGGTCACTCTGAGCAGGACTGTAAGGGAAACCGAGGGTTTCCCTATCCCTGCAATACTTGTGGACTGAAAACCCATTACACGGTTATGTGCCCTAAAGCCTTAGAGTCCTTTGTGGGAAGGACTACACTGTCTAACCTGGAAAATTGTATATTTCCAGTTATTAAAGTGTCCATGACGGGTAAAGGGCGTCCCGTCTCATTTCACTGTATCTTGGACTCTGGAAGTCAAAAATCGTTTTTCTCTCGGGTTATTTTAAAAAGATTGTGTTCTCGGGAAAAATTAGTACCGAAACCCGTGATGATGCCTGTTAACACCCTCATAGGAACCAGGTCGGTGGACCTTCTTGAACTTAATGTCTCCATTAGATTAGGGTCTCAAAAACCCTTTCCCTTCTCTGCCTTATTTACGGACAACATTAACCTCAAGTTTCAAGTACCGAGATTTGATGAAATTGCCTCTAATATAAAGGAGGCAGGATTTCGTCTCGGTAATGGCTATGAGAATTTGAACGGTAGAGATCTACATGGCCTTGTCGGTTTAGATTTAATCCAGCAGTTGAAGGATTCGCAGTTGGTTGAATGTCTAAATGGGACTGCATGGAGAATTTCTGACGAAATCATTCCCTTCGGCAATAGGTACAATTTTTTGAAGCCGGTTATTATTAGGGAGGATAAGCAAGTGTGCCCCCACCTTTAATCAAATTATTGAATCCTTGCCTGAATGTTCGTCGTTCTTAATCGACAGTGCCTTAAATCCGGTATATTCATATTCAGATACACTTGGCCCATTTTTTGAGGATTCCTCTGTTGAACGCGGAATTGAACTTTTCCTCTCTCTCGAGTCTATTGGAATCGACGAGAGTGAAACCTTATCTTCCTATGATGAAGAAAAAATTGATGACTTCAAGAAATCCATTGTTTTGAAAAATGGTAGATATTATGTGGATCTGCCCTGGGACAGAGATAAATTGTCTCGGGTGGATTCTAATTACGTGCCTTCCCTAAAGATAATGCATAGGGTGGCAGATTCCTTGGAGAAGAAGGGACTCTATGACGAGTATTTACAAGTTTTTAGAGAATACGAGGATTGTGGTATTGTCGAACCTTTTTCAGTTCCTCCTGGGGACTTTAAGAATTATTGTTGGATTCATCACCGGCCCGTTGTTAAAGAGGGCCTTGGGGTCACTACGAAAATCCGCCCCGTCTTTAATTGTTCGTTGAAACGGCGGGGGGGGGGTGTTTCTATTAACGATGCAGCGTATGCTGGAGTTAACTTAACAGCACAGCTACTGGACTTGTTGTTGATTTTTAGAAAGAACAACTATGTTCTTTTAGGAGACCTTCGTAAGGCCTTCCTCCAAATCCGCCTGAGAACTGTTCAGGACAAAAATAGATTTTGTTTTTTTCTCAAGGTAAATGACAAATTGTATACCTACAGGTACAACTCCATCATTTTTGGCTTTAATGCAAGTCCCTTTATTCTGGGATGCATCCTTAAGTTTCACGTGGAGAGATATGATTCTGATATATCTTCTTCTGTAATCTCCAACAATTTTTATGTTGACAATTTGGTCACTACTAGTTGCGATGCCAAATCTCTCCTTTCTGTGTATAGTACTGTACGTAACAGGTTGAAGGACGCAGGATTCGATCTTCAGTCCTGTAACTCCAACTGTGCGGATTTGCAAAAGAAAATGTCAGAGGATGGATCAGTTACCTCCCCCCTTCCCTCCTATGAAAAGGTACTGGGGTATCATTATTCCCCTCGACAAGATACAATCAGACTTGCGCCCACTGAGATTAACATTAACGTAGACACTAAACGTGGAATTCTGTCTCAGACTTCCAGCATCTATGATCCGCTTTCCTTACTTCTCCCAGTTACTATTCAGGGCAAGACATTCGTTAGCCAACTATGGAAAAACAACTTGTCCTGGGATCAACAGATCCCTGAAAATTTTACTATCCCTTGGCAAACTCTTGCTAAGGAACTTAATGAATTAAGCGAATTTGAGTTCCCCAGACGTGTGTTGCAGGAGAGCTTCCCGGTGGAACTTATTTGTTTCTGCGACGCATCTAAGCTCGCATACGGGTTTTCTTTATATGTTAAACAAGGAAATCGATGTTCCTTGTTGTTCGCTAAAGCTAAGGTGGCTCCCATTAAGCAGAAAACCCTACCTACTTTGGAACTAATGGCGATCTATCTCGCTCTCAAAGTTGTTCCTAAGGTTATTGAAGCCTTGAAGCCTATCAACGTACTTTCTATTTTCCTTGTGTCAGATGCACAAGTAGCCTTATCTTGGGTTTTAAATGGAAAGGGGTCTAAAAGAAATATTTTTGTGGAAAATCGTGTCCTGAACATAAAAAAAATGTTGGAGGACGTTAACATCAGATTTGGCGTCACCCCCTTGTTCAAGTATGTCCCTTCGTCGGAAAATCCTGCGGATTTGTTGACTAGAGGCCTTTCAGCCTCCAAGTTTAAACAATTGTTCGATTTTTGGGTATACGGACCCGATTGGCTAAATCAACATAACATCGACTGGCCAGTATCTCCATTACCTTGCCTTAATGACACCAACCGGAAGATTGTATCCTGTATGTTAACCGAGGATTCTCGCGCAGACGAATCCAGTCTTCCTTTAAATATTTCTAAATTTTCAACATTGTCTAGAGCGATCAACGTTCTTGAAAAGGTTTTAAGGTTCGGTGATAAGTTGATGCATTGACACACTGATACCTACCATAAAGCCAAATTGTTGCTTTTTTCTGATATGCAAAGGGAGGCGTTTCCCTTTGAGTTGGAATATTTGACTCAACCTTCTAATAAGGTGGTACCTCCTAGAATAACTGCCCTTGGGTTGTTTATTGATAGGGATGGTCTGTTGCGGACTAAAGGACGCATCCAGAATTCCAGTATACTCCACTTCGGAGTCAAATTCCCTATACTTTTGGGTAAACATCACCCCTTAACTGAATTGGTTATCAAAGAGGCGCATTTGAATTGTTGCCACATGGGAACCAATTCAACTCTTTCCAAGTTGAGATTATCCGGATTTTGGATTCCCCAGGGAAGACAATCGGTAAAGAAAACACTTCGTAGCTGTATTACTTGTAAGAAAATTAATTCTTTACCGTATAAAGCTCCCTCGGGCTCTCAACTACCCACCCATCGGGCAAATTTTGTTCACCCCTTTCAACAAGTGGGTATAGATTTTACCGGCCATTTCTTGGTAAAGTACAAGGATGATGAAATAAAGATGTACATCCTGCTATTTACCTGCATGAGTCTTCGCGCAGTGCATCTGGAGCTTTTGCCTGACATGAGCTCCAGATTCTTCCTGTTAGCCTTCGTCAGATTTACCAATCTTTTTGGCGTTCCCTCTCATGTCTATTCGGATAATGCTAAAACCTTTCTAGCATCCGGCATTATGTTGTCTGAAATTTTCGTTTCCGACGAATTCAGGGAACATTTTAGGTCCGCTTCCATTAGTCATCACACCATTCCCCTTTATTCCGCCTGGTATGGGGGCGCATGGGAGAGAATGATCAAAACCATGAAGCAATGCTTGAAAAAATTAATAGGTAGGAGGAAAATTCAGTATTTTGAATTTTTAACGATAATTTCTGACGTGCAGAAAGCGATCAACGATCGACCGCTGACTTATTTTACCGCTTCAGAAGGGGGCCTAGATATTTTAACCCCCAATCACTTTCTACAAACTGGCTACAATCCACGTTTGTTAATTAGTAACTATGGATCGGAAGATCTGTGCCCCGATCCCCCTAGTAGAATAAAGCTGGTGCAATCTTTGGAGTTAAGACATAAATATGTCGAAAAATTTAGGAAGATGTGGCACAATGATTATCTGTTGTCTCTGAGAGAGAGGGATACGAATTTGAAGGGAGATTGCCCTCTAAAGGTGTCAGTTGGAGAAATTGTATTAATCAAATCTCCTAATAAGACTAGACCTTTTTGGAGTCTAGGTAAGGTGCTTAGACTCATTACCGGGAACGATGGTAAAGTTCGCTCGGCCTGTGTGTTGAGGAACGGTTGCGAACAGGTTCATTCCTTAAAACATTTATTTCCCCTGGAATTAAAGGCAGACAGAAGCACATTCAGTTCCCCTTGATCTTATTCTATGAAAAAAAAAAAAGTAATGGATAACCATTACTTTTTTCGTTCTCCGTTGGCAGTGTGTCGGAAATTTACAGATGTAACGGGTCTCCTGATTGGCTGATTTAACCCGAACCTCGTTTTGAACTTTAGGCGGGCTTTACCAGAGGTTTTATGTTTTTTTTCTGATGGTTTTGTTCTCTCCTTTTTTCAGCTAGCACGAACAGTATCGGACGTATTTGTGCCGCTCCGGATTTTTGTTGCAGCAGGGCCTAAATTGGCGCCCACTTGTCTCGCTATATCGAGACCATCTTACCAATTCTTTGTAATCTTTTAGGCTAATGCCACAACTTTGTAACAGAGAAAATCTCTTGTTACCCTTCTTACCTTAAAAAGGATACCCTATGGGCAAAGCCTTGCCTTCCTAGAGAAAAATTCTCTAAGCACTATCATCTTATACCAAGATAAGAAACTGTGAAAGAAGCTGACCCAGAAGAAAGTTCCTGTACGTCGCGGATCGCAGTTCCTTGTGTCTTTTTCATCCCACTCCTAGACGGAGGATACTATACCAAGCTAAGCAGAGAAAAGAGACTATACCAAGCTACACTGTAGCAGCAAAATTCAGCATATTTTTGCAAGACAAATAAATTGTTTTTCCTATACCAGGTATGTCTTGTTATGTTTGATAATTTCCTTTCACTGCTTAAGCGCTAAGCTATGTGAATATATTTCTCACAATCTACGGCTATTGATCTACGTCTATTGACTCCGCCTACGTCTCAGGATACTGCATACGACGAGTACCGTTTATTACGTCCACGTACTAGATTGTCTTACCTGGTTACATTTGCCTTAAACACTTAACTACCTCGAATGATATATATATATATATATATATCTATCTATCCATTTCCGGGACATATAAATTTGTTTCTCATTGGGTGTTGCATACATTCGCCCCTGCAAGCTACGCTTAGTAAAGTGTCATATCACGGGTTGACCAATGGCTTGGAAGTAAATTTTTGTTTTATAATCATATCGCCCTAAGCAAGGCATTTTATTGCCACTGTTTTGCGAGTGCTTACATAGGAGGAAAGTTATGAAAAGTATGCGTGATCTTACATAGGAGGAAAGAGTGACAGGTCATAGGGGGTGTCAGGAAGTGGGTAAGAGAAGGACGAGAATACTGATGAGAGTGAAGTGGACGAAGAAAGGAGCTTGAGAGAGAGAGAGAGAGAGAGAGAGAGAGGATGCAGGTTAGTGAGATAGGAGATGACTATTGACTTTAAATTTAAATTCTTGGAGATTGTAGCTGTCGGGAAAGCAAGTAAATGGAAGGGAATTCCACAGGCAGGAAGTACGAGTAAAGAAGCTGGAGGAGTAGAATTTGCGTTTAAAATTTATTGGTTTCACAGTAAAAGGGTGGGACCTAGTTGCTAAATGGCCTAAACAAAGCAATCGATGATTATATTAGTGCCGAGCACAATATTGTTAACATCTTCTACTTCGTGTGTCGTGTCCCTTCACGATGTAGGCAATCATGAACTTCCATTTGTCCTTGTCTCTTGTCATCCTTAATATACTTTCTCTTGATATTCCCTCCCAAACCCCGCCCTGCCGTCCATTTGCTCAAGCCTATCAAATACGTCTTGCGCTGTTTTCCTCTGTCTCTTTTTCCTTATATCCGTTATGTGAGGATTAGATTCTCCAAGACCTCTTTCCTCATTACGCGTGCTAGGAACCTCAGCTGTCTCTTCCTGATGTTAAGTACGACTTTTTTTTCGTTTGTATCCTCACCTATACCTTCATCATTGCTCACGTGCTAGGTCTATGACATCCTCAGCATCTTTCTGTAGAACTACATTTCTCTTGCTTCAAGCCTCTCTATCAACATCGTCTAACATTCGCTGCCATACAGAACAACAGATATCACATAGCAGCCCATCACTTTTTTCTTTGTTTCTAATGATATTTATTCTTATTATTTAGAATATTAAATCGGATTAATTTAGTCTTTATATTACTTATCCTTTATTTTATGTACTATGAAAAAAAAATTTATTTGAGTTTGTGATTTCCTTTAAAAATGTCATAAGATTTTAATTGCAACTTAATATTACACTTTGTTTTCGTTCGTTTAAATTTTAACTCTACTCTTTAGCGCCATTTTTCATTGATTTGAATTTTCGTAACATTTTCTCATTTGTTTTTTTTTTTTACTTTGCACTTCGTTTGTCTCGTTGTAAATTTTTCTTACACTTCTCTCCTTTTACCTTCTTTCTCTCTATTTTCTTTATAGTATCTCTTTGCTTTCTTTTTCTTTTTCTTTTGCTTTCTTTCATTTCCTCTTTCTTTTCCTTTCCTTGATTTCGTATTTTTCCTTCCCTTCTTAAACCATTTCATCATCATTTATCCATCACACCCAATGGTGCATAGGGCAGCAACTTTTTATTGCTGTTTCTGTAACAAACTGTTATATACGGGGCAGGGTTGTTAGCCCTGCACCCAACCCCCAAACCCCAAACCCCAAACCTGGAGGACCGGTGGACCATTTTTGGTCCTTACGTTTACAGCACCTGGTATTCTCAAATGGTCACCCATTTAAGTACTGACCAAGCTCGATGTTGCTTAACTTCGGACGGGGAGCTGATGTATTCAACACGATATAGCCGTAGACACTTAAAACACTTGCCTTCTATGAATATTTTCCAAAAACGGAAAGTGAAGTTGATACGTCATAAAAAAAAATCTAATTAAAGCGCTTATCACAATTATTACTTACTACCTGATGGGACATTGTTTTCTCAATGTCGAAACGAAATGTAAAATTTTGTTGTAGTTATTTAAAATTTTTAATGTAAATGTTAAATAATAAATATTTAGTGCTCTATTTTCATGCTAAACCCTATTGTAAATTAATGTTTTGAAACGTTGTAATTTTAGTTTTCTTTATTTTTTTCTTTTTACATTTGGATATTCGTCTGAAGACACCACTCATGGTAGAAACCTAGGTCGCTGTATGAGAGTCAAGCAGCTCATTTTCTAGAACCAACAACCGGACTGCATGCGTGCATATCATTTGATTATAATCGTAAAGGCTTGTTAAGATCCGACCACGCTTTTTTGAGAATAGCTGGAAACGGAGAACTTGTGCGCAGCATGCGACATGATCTTCAAACGACCCTCCACAGCTTTTTGTATTCAGAGTTATCTTTTCCCTCGAGAAGGCTATACAGCTTGGTATCTTCTGCTATTTACCCATAGCTGGGGGAGAGAAGAACTGAATTCATACCTTTTGCAAGTGCATTAGCACGTAACTGAAGTAATGAATTCGACTGGAAGTCGATCTCGACTCCCCAATGCCACTCTCCGAGCTCCACAGTATGTTCCATATATATAAATATATATATATTGCAAATCGCTTGAAGACACCACTCATGGTAGAAATCTAGGCCACGTAATAACTCGTTTACAAATGGAAAATATTCAAGAGTTCTACACAAAAATTGCCTTGAACATTTTTAATACAAATGTGCACTGGTCTAGCTTTATTATGACCAAAAACTAAGTAATTAAACAAGATATATATATATCTTACCATTCTGAATTGCAAATTTATTTGTCTAGTCAGCGGTTCTAAAAATGAGAACGTTAATATATAATATAGATGAAAATCTAATGAAGTCTAATTTTGTATGTATATAAGAGTTTACAATTAAATCTGAGAAAACCTTAGCATTTTCGAAATATATGTATTTGTCGCAGCAGGACTCTTTCTGTAAATAGATTTTCGTGTTAATCGTCATTAAGATCAATGCATATAAATATGATTTACATTTATTTCTTTGGGATTATATCTTTAGACTTTGCCATTCTGAAATAATTCTTAAGTCTTTCATTTTAATCAAATTCACTCGTTGGTTTTCTCCGTTCTTTTATACACTCAACTTTACGAAGCAGCATAAAACGATATGCCGACAATCTTTCGATTAGGATTGCGGGTAGGAATATAAGCATGTGAAAACTTGTCTTTTATCTTGGCGCCAGTATAGATCGTAGTTACCAGGATTAAATACGTAAATATGTCAGCCAACAAGAAGAATCCAAGAGTGACTTAGTATACCGCAGAGTCTCAAGATTTGTGCCTCCGGTGTTAATCAAAATCATTTAACAGCTTTAGCGAAGAAATATTGTTAAATCCCGAGTTAGTTATATTTTCTGTAAATATCGGTCATGATTTCGCTGCTGTTGCTACTATCATAATTTTCTTCCTCCTCCTTCTTCTACTCAAATATTTTCTCACTCTTGCCTACTTACTATCAGGATTGTCGTCGCTTCTATCGTTTTATATTTGTGTATATGTGTGAATGATTTTTCGAAGGAAAAAAATATTAGATTAGATTTTCTTTCGCTGCAACCCTTACAAGAGAATTTCGTCATTAATTCGTCCATTAAGAGGAGGGAGGAAAAGCAACAAAGAAATGGACAGTTCTGCAAAAATGGAATTAGTGCGAAGAAGGAAATAATGAAGGAAGGAAATAATGAAGGAAGGAAATAATGAAGGAGACTAAATAAGAAAAAATGTAGAAAAATAGAAAACAAAACACAAAAAGAACTGTTGTATCATAGAATGAAGAGATACACAGTGAAATGCAGATAAACTACTTTATTACAAGAGTGGTACAACCAAGAGGTATATAAAATATTTAGAGTCTCTCGCAGTAGTAGGTGTTATTCCCCAAAGTCCGTGATAATGACAACCTCCGCGCTAAGCGCACATTATATTTTATACATCCGGGCGACCGGATGTCACATAGTACCAGCCACGACACAACAAAAACAGAAGATGGAAAAAGGGTACTGAAATGGAGAAAGAAAGAAGAAGAAAAAAAAAGAATTAAAGAAATGAAAAAAAGAAGGAATTTAAAACAAAAATAAGGAACACAAAAACAATAGGAAGAAAAAGAAAAATAAGTAACACAAAAACAAAAGGAAGAAAAAATGTCTGTTGAGAGACATACAATTTCCTGTTAATCGCTATTTTGATATTACTTTTATGAAGGAATATTCTATTATTCAAACATTGGGTAGATCCTACGTATATCTTTGCGCATTTATCGGATTTTAGAGTGTAAACTACATTTTTCGAGTTGCAGCTCAGATCCGATTTTATTTCGAATGTGGATGTATTTTCGAACTGGAAGTGTTTTCCTTCTGTTATTATGTTGCATACTCCACATCTTTTTTGTTGCATTTTCTGACTCCCTGTGTTGTTTGTTGCTCTAATTTTGATGAGATTACGATGTCTTTTAATTTTTGGGGCTGGCGTTTGCTGTTAATTATTTTGTTGGTCTTTAAGATTTTCTTTATTTTCTCATTATTGTTGAGTAATTCCATGTGTGTTTTGAGCTTTGTGAATAATTCTGGATTGTTCTTCTTGTGTGTGACAAAACATCTACTGGAATGAAAGACAAAACTGGATTATGGTGATCGACACAAACTGCAAAGCCAAAGATGCAAAAAGTAAAAAAAGATATGTGAGAAGCAAAAGAAACAGTAACAGAAGATGAATATCTAGAGAAAAAGATCAGAGTATCCTAGGGTTCTGGGTATGACTGCAAACTGCATCCAGCAGCAAGGCCTCTGATTGGAAGGTTGTGTGGAGCATGGAACAACCTCTTAATTGCTGTAGTGGTAGCACCTGTTAGGGTCCTAGCTATGGGCAAGTTACCTCTAAACGGGGGTCAAAACAATATAAAAGTATAAAATAGCCTTTTATAGAAATATATACGCTAAAATATACATTTTTGAAGGAAAAATATTACCAACAATACATTTTTGAAGGAAAAAATATTACCACCAATACATTTTTGAATACAAAACTAGAAAACATCTTCAGTTTTCTAAATTAAAAAAAATTAATCAAAGTCAACTTTCCCACTATAACCGAACATTAAAAAAATACCTTTAAACCCTAACTTTTTGGCATTAAATAATCCACAGAGGTTGATATGAGAACTTTCTCACTATAACCGAACATTAAAAAATACCTTAAAACCCAACCTTTTGACATTAAATAACCCACAGAGGTGTTGATATACCGTTAAACAAAACTGAAACTCAACCAAACTGCATTTTTTTTTTAGTACTGCTCATTTTCACAATTACCATATCACGGTCTGACGTGAGTTCAACGCCTGGGTTAGGCAGACGGGCATATTGATTCTTTACTTTTGTTTTCGAAAATTAAAATTGCATCCATTTTGAAAGTTTTGGATTGATTTGATAAGTATTGATTCTACAATTTTTTAACTTTTACCAGTTTTTGAGCATTTAGTTCTAAAGATCTTCGGAAAAATGTACATGAGTATATAATTTCCGCAAGCATCTGCTTAGAAACTGACTTAGAAAATTATAATTTCATGAATAAATCCAAATTCATTTAATATATTTTGTATTAGTTAAATGAAAATATATTAAAACCAGAATTCTAATTATTGCAAGCAAAATATGCAATTTATTACTCTTATTAGTATTCGATAAGAAAAAACTGTAAAAATTGTAAATGATTACAAAAAGTGCTTTTCAATGAATAAGATTTCTTACATAATTCGTTATATCATAATAAAAACAAAAAGTGTTTTTAAAGCATCATGATACTGCTGTGTATAAACTATAAAACAAAATGTTTTAAAATTTGTATTGTTTAATAAAAAAATCAAACCAAAACTACTGCTCTATATATCCTTAGCAGTATAGCCCGGCATTGCTTGGGTGTAATGAAAGCTTTAAAACTAATCCATGGTCTTGGAGCTCAGACTCTTTAGACGTTGGCACGAAAGACTAAAAAGCAATAGTTGTTTCCAGTTAAAGCGAAACCGTAAACTGAAAGAAAAATGAATGGATGTAAGTCAAATTTTGATTTCCTGGTATCGATATCAAATAAGTTTCTTTCGTCGTAAACTGAATTTTGAAGGCTAAATAACACCTCTGAGTAAATGGTATCATGGCTGAGACTAAGAACTACAATTATACCTACTTAGAGCCAAACCCGAAGCAAAAACTAAAATAAAAGGGCTGAAAAAATACAGACATACAGGCAGATAAACAGACACACACACAAACATATTGCCTTTTATATATATATATATATATATATATATATATATATATTATCGATTTTCTGCACTATTGTAAGAACTGCAACCTTGAAACTTCTGAATATCGTTTCTTATGTCTTTGTCTATGAGTGCATCCAAATTTGATTAAAATCGGACCACTCCTTCTATAACCCGATTTTTTCGATTATCCATTTTCGATATTTGTCGGGGGTACCTCGACACAAATCCTAGCTAAAAACACTCGCTTATAGTACAACTGTGTAAATGTTCAATAAAATCGGTTCAGCCGTTTTGGAGTCTATTGGTAACGGACACACACACACATATACACACACAGACAAAGTTACTTTTATAAATAAGTTTAGATATTACATCATAATATAACATACTCTTTAGTATAATTTCTCTTTTAAGTAAATAACCGTTTTATTTGATGGCACAAGTGTTTAGTAATAATGTGCTTGTGTTATGTATCTTGTCAATATGAAATTTGTAAATCTTCAGTAAATTACAAATTTTATATGACTGTGTCGGGGCCTCATATGCATAGAAATTTAGGATTGAATTTTTTACATGGCACAAGGCCATTTCTCAAAGAACTTCCTAACTAAATTCCTGCATTCCAACAATTATTTTATACGGTTGAAATCATTTATGAAATTAGTAAATGGAACTTAGAATAAAATGATTAAAGCATTTTTTGTATTTATAAAAGTGTATTAACAAATAACAAGAATTAGATACTTTGTACAGACGTTGAATGTGTCTGATTAGAATGTCTTTCATTCTCTGCATAGGATTGTAATAGAGGTAAATTGTAAAGTTCTTTGTCACTGGAAGATTTAAGTTGTAAGTTGTGTTAGGAATAATATTGTTAGAAGTTTGGTGAACATTTATGAGTCCGTTGTTAAGTTCCTCTTTGTAAAGTTTAGAAGAATGATTAGTAAGAGAAAAAGAGTTGGTCTTCCATGTTGTGCGTGTTAAAATTCTTGTGCCAACTGGCGAAATATACGCGGCAAATCGTTTAAATAGGCATTCAAAACACCCTTAGGATTTGGCGGTAAAATTTAGTTGCTTCAAGTTTTTCCTTCATCTTTGATGGTATTGTCCAGCATTCACTGCTATATTGAAGGACGGACAACACGTAGCAATCCAGTACTCTCTTCCTAGTTTCTAGCAAAATTGTCCTGTTTCTTAATACTTCTGAAACTTTTTCAACTTCTGGAATGCTTCCTTCGCCATGCCAATTCGCCTTCGGATTTCTGTGTCGCACTTTCCGTCTTCTGTTATAACACTTACCAGATATTTAAATTTTTATACCTGCTTGATTTTAGTATCCCCGACCTGTATTTGGCATTTTGGGCTGCCCTTTTTACTGATGACCATGCATTCAGTTTTCGTACACTGCAAAAAGATTTCTCAACCAATAAAATCTGGTTAGAGATTTCTTTGCTAGCCACTCATTACAAGGGGAAAAACCACTAAAATACTTATGGACGTAGTTGTAGAACTAGCACGTGTCATCTTTAGACTAATTACAAAAATAACAATACTAACTCCCTTCGCCAATCCCGCAAATTCGAGAAAAAGATTGTCGTGAACCAGTGTAAAATTATTTTCGAAACAATAAAAACTTGTATTCAAAAAGATCACACTTCTATGGGAAATTAGATTTTGAATTCCCTTACGATAAAACAGTGACAGAGGTTTCGTCTACACGTGAGCACATACGCACGCAACCACACCCACGCACAAAAAGGAAGAGAGGCAGCCAGCAGCTGCTGAGGACTCGCCCACACACTCAATAGAAGGTATTAAACAGCAACTGCCAACCGAGCCTTTTGTCTACGAACTTACAAATACATTATGCTGACCGTCATAAGCTAAGTTAGTCTGTCAGTCAGTCTGTAAGTCAGTTAAGTGCCATAGGTGAAACACGCTTTGGGCGATCGTGTCTCAAAAGAGACATGATTGACTGGGCAGAAGATTATCCCGCAGTAGGTTGCCATTGCTTTCTGCGGTAGACTGGCTGTCAGCCAAGGCTTTAGAACACAATCTGTTCTATTATTTGATTCATAGCTAGAGTAGGTAGAGATGTATTAAATTATTTAGTAGTAATTAATGGGGGATCAGTTTATTACTTTATAACAATATAAAACTGATCTCTCACTTTATGCCCAGAAGATTATCACGCAGTAGGTTGGCATTGCTTTCTGCGGTAGATTGGTTGCCAGCCAAGGCTATAGAACCCAATCTGTCCTAATATTTTACCATAACAGGAGGAATTAATACCTTTCCTAAGGGTATTTAAGCGTAAGTGAATGCAAGGAATTCAACTGGAATTTCAACTCGGCACTCCGATCTCTCACCCATCTCAAACAGTATAACGGACACTTAATTACTTTATAAAATAAAATTTGCTGAAATGAAGATTGAATTTTTTTTTCTATTGTATATTTTTTCTATGTCTTCTCCAGAAAATAACCTTTTATATGTTTTATATGGCATTTACCCTACTTCCCCACTGGAGCTGGATGTGACACAAGGTCTTTTTTGTAGGTGGGGACCCGACCGCGTACGGACGGGCACAGGGACAAAAATTTCTCAGTCCCCTCAACCGCCGGTTGAGTTGGCACCGGTGAGGAGCACCTGAACCACCCCTCTGCTGCAATGGGGTGGCGCGGCAGCGAAACACTGTTCCCCGGGACCGAGTCTATCAGTGTAATTTTTCTCAGAAGCAAACCTGTTCTCGCGACGGAGCTACAACTGAGCTGCACTCTGTCTTCGAGGACAGAAACACAACTGAGAGATGAATCGGTACCAACTCGACACAAAAATGTGGCGGGTAAATATATGATTAATATAAAAGACGAATTGATGTTGTTAAATGTTTAGAATCTCGACACTCAGCAACAAGATTGGCAACTAGGTCCCACCCTTTTACAGTGTAACCAACGAAATGTAACCGCAATTTCTACTCCAACAGCTTCTTTACTCGCACTTCCCGCCTGTGGAATTCCCTCCCGCATGATTGCTTCTCCGAAGGCTACAACCTCCAGGAGTTTAAATGTAAGGTCAATAGACAACTCCTAACACACTAACTCGCACCCATTCTCTCCAACACTCTCCCTATGTACCTTCTAACTCGTCTATCACCCTCCCTCTGACATTTCCTATACCCAATCGCTCTATGTAACCCCCTGCGCTAGAGTGGCAGTAGACTGCCTTGCTTGGAGTGATATGATTTAAAAAAAAAAACAAAAAGAAAAAAACAACAAACTGATTAAACTGATCCTAACATAGATAAAAAAGACATAGATAGTAGAACAAACAGGATATCGACTGATACTTTTTCAATACATGAAGGCTCTCCTTCGTTGATGATGATTGTTGTTGAAGAATTGTCTTCCTGTACACCATTTCCGTTCAGTAGATATACAAAGATTGAAAGGGGCGTAAGACAAGGCTGTGTTTTTTCACTGAATCTATTCAACTTCTACAGTGAGACTATTCTGAGAACCCTAAAAGTTTTCCAGGATTCGTAATCGGAGGCCATATTTTTATCAATAAAAGATACGCAGATGATACAGTGTTGATAGCAGATACGGAAAGGAAACTACAAGACCACCTACAGAAGGTAGCTGAAGAGAGTGACAAGAAAAGACTACAAATAAACTGCAAAAAAACCGAATGCATAGTCATCAGCAAAAAGGGCAGCCCAAAATGCCAAATACAGGTGGAGGATACTAAAATCAAGCAGATACAAAAATTTAAATACCTGGGAAGTATTCGAACAGAAGACGGAAAGTGTGACACAGAGATCCGAAGGAGAATTGGCATGGCAAAGGAAGCATTTCAAAAGTTGAGAAAAGTATTAAGAAACATGACAATTTTGCTAGAAACAAAGAATAGAGTACTGGGTTGTTATGTGATGTCTGTCCTTCAATATGGCAGTGAATGTTGGACAATTTCTTCGAAGATGAAGAAAAACATTGAAGTAATTGAACTGTGGTTCGACATAAGGATGCTGCGGATATCATGGATGGAGCATGTGAGCAATTATGGGGTTTTGGAAAGGATGGAAACAAAAAGGAGATTAATACTGAGCGTCAGGAAGAGACAGCTAAAGTTGCTGGGACATGCAATGAGGAAGAAGGGCCTGTAGAACCTGATACTAACAGGCCAGATAGAGGGAAAGCAGCAGATAACATATTTGAAGGACCTGATCAGGTGGATGACGGAACGAGGGTTGCATAATGTAACAGGAGAAAGCGTGCTTAGAGCCACCAGCGATAGGGAGATGGGGAAAGCCATGATCGCCTACCTCCTGAAAAGACAGTGCACATAAAAGAAGAAGACCATTTCCAGTTTAAAAGGGCTAAAACAATGACACCTGTGGTATATATGTTAATAATTTGAGGATGTGGTTATCTCCCTTTAACTTAACCCTCTAAGTTATTTGTTTACCACTGCTGTAGCCTGACACTGAACTCAAAAGTCTTTGGATCAAGTCACCTTAATTAATTCTTTGGGTCAAGTTATTTTAATGATGCGTTGAGTTTTTTCTTTATATATATCATATTGCTCTGGATAGTAACCATTGAGCTCTCTGTATGGATCTATCTAATTAATAATTTATATTAAAAAGATCTCCGTGTACGGATTTAACATCATTACCCCTCTACACACACACACACACACACACATATATGAGTGTGTGTGTGTGTGTGTGTAGAGTGGTAATGATGTTAAATATTCGATATATTTTTTTTTAATCATCTCACCCCAAGCAAGGCATTCCATAGCCGTCGGGGAAGCAATCATTTGGAAGAGAATTCCACAGTCGGGAAGTGCGAGGAAAGAAACTGTTGGAGTAGAAGTTACGGTTGCATTTTATCGGTTTCACTGTAAAAGGGTGGGATCTAGTTGCTAATATAGTATCTCGTTCAAATTCGTATTTAGGGGGCACTAGTGATCTAAGTTCATCGGAGCAGAAGCCGTGGAAGTATTTATAGAAGAGACACGGGGAAGCCACGTCGCGCCGGTGGGAGAGAGACTGCAGGCGGTCTACCAAGTCGGTATCTATCACATTACAGACCCTCCTCTGAACCTTATCGAGAAGCCCGAGGAGAACAGCAGGGGCACCCGACCAGATATGGCAGCAGTATTCAATGCACGGGCGGATGGTAGATTTATAAATATGCAGTATAGATTTAGACGGAAAAAACTTCCGGGCCCTACACAGAGAACCGACTTTCATAGCAGCGGATTTAGCAATGGATTCGATATAGTTATTCCATTTGAGGTCCGCTGAAAGTGTGAAACCAAGGAGGCGTAGTGTTTTACTCTCTGGGAGGCAAGCCTGGTCCAATGTAATGGGAGGTAGGTGAGATTGTCGATGATGGTTAATTGAGAGTAGCTTCGTTTTAGAAGCATTAAAATTTACATTGAGAGTAATATAAATATATATATATTTATTATATATTCGATATATATATATATATATATTTCGATATATATATATATTTCGATATATATATATATATATAGAGAGAGAGAGAGACAGGAAGAGAGAGAGAGATAGAGAGAGAGGGAGGGAAGAGAGAATAGACAAGATATCGAGTAAATATTTTTTCATTATATTAACCTTGAAATGCGACTCGAGAAGAAGACCTAGAATGTATACAAACATGACATTTTAGGACTTGAGAGAGATTTATATATAACTGACATTTTGATCGGTTAACATATCTACAGTATTGTTGTTACAAGTAATTGTTACAATTGATGGCTAAAGCGCTCAATACAAAAGTAGAGCAACAAAGACAGAAAATCTAAGCAAGTGCCAACAAACCTACCTAGATTTCACCCTTCGGCTTGTCAGGGTATATATATATATATATATATATATATATATATATGCGCGCGCGTGTGTATGTTTAATGTGAGGAATGTGTCACTTTAACTGAGCAGGTTGATACTGACTTCGAAGTTTTGTAAGGACAGCGTTATGAGGTCTTCATTTATCGTGGTTGAATTATAACGGTGTCCTCGAGTAACTTCATATCAGTACTTCATGTCCATCCCAATATTGAGCACTTACGATAAAACAAACTTGCCAAAATATCTTTTATCAGTAAAATCACTGAAAAAACAATCTGGACCACAAACATGATCACAACTCATCAGTATATATATATATATATATATATCAAATCATATGTAGTCTGACGATTCACTTCTAAAACTGACACGTTGAAATTGATGTAAGAGTTCATTATATATATATATATATATATATATATATATATATATAACTAATAAAAAACCCAGTACATATATTGGTACTAATAAAAAACCCAATACATATATTGGTTTTACTACAACCACGCTCTCCCATAGACTTACATGTCACCTTTCTGATCAGAGTCCAATTAAACAACATTTCTCAGAAAAATATAAACATGTAGGTAATATCAGACAGATTTTAGACAATAATACAATATTCCTTACACATACACACAGTAAAAGAACCTTCAGATATTGGAGGCCATGTACATTAAATCCAAACAACCCACACTTAATAAAATAACTTTTAAATCCGACCATAACCTTACATTGCATTTGAATACATGATTCTGTTGTCATTTCGCGCTATCACATGGTGTGACGTCATAGAACTGCCTTGCAAATTTGCTAACTGCGTTAGTTATTTTTGGTAACTATTGTCGCTGCCTAGCGGAGTTTTATGTCAACACCAAATAAAATCCTCAGTGAAGGTAGATGTTACTGTATTACCGTCTTAATAACCTATCTGAAGATGGCTCATGTGAGCCGAAAGCTTAGAACCAAATTAATAAATATTATCTAAATGTTGGAGAATTTCTGTCTTTATTTTCAACTGAAATTAAAGCCAAAATACGACGGTTAGAACGGCTCATGATTAAACATAATAGACATTCATTGTCTTTTATATTTAACAGTATATGTTTAGAAAATGTAGATATATATACTGTATAACGCTCTACATTTGTATCGAGCACTCGTTATAAAAGTAAATGCATGAACAAAAAGGTAAATAATCCTACGAGTTCATCAACTTAGTTACAATATATATATATATATATATATATATATATATATATATATATATATACTCACTTCTAAAACTAAGACGTTGAAATTAATGTAAGAGTTCATTATATATATATATATATATATATATATATATATATATATACTCACTTCTTATTAACTTCTAAAACTGACATGTTGAAATTAATGTAAGAGTTCAGTATATACATATATATATATACACATTCTCACTTCTTATTCACTTCTAATCTTGACACGTTGAAATAGATTTAAGAGTTCATTATATATATATATATATATATATATATAAAATGAACTCTTACATCAATATCAACGTGTCAGTTTTAGAAGTGAATCGTCAGACGACACATACATATAATTTGATTTTAGTGGAGACGGTATGTATAGAACCGGCCATAAATTTTTGAAGAACTAATCATAGAGAAATAGTGCGCATTGATCACTGAAGTATAGAAATGACTCTTAATTTCCAACCAATTTTTAGCAAGTTAGCCGGAGAAGAAATGGATTCACGCCTTTTCTTAACCTTATTTGTGCGAAAGCGAACGCAACAGCCTCGGACAGAAATTGAATTCGGTTATACGAGTTCTTATTTACTGCACCAACACTAGAACTATATGCACATGCCATACACTCATATGTATATAATGAATAACGACTATACAGAGAGCGATCAAATGTAGAGATATTATATTTTAATAATACCCGTTATATTAAAAAATCGTTGTGTATTTATTTGTGTATATGCATATATATATATATATATACATTTAAATTTGAAAATCTCAAAATATTGTACCAAACTGGTTAGCCACGTGTAGAAGTTAAAACTGAAAAATGGAAAAGACCCTGATATAACTTGGAGTATAGTAAATATAGCCAAACCATTCAACAGTGGCAATGTATGCAGATTCCGCTAGGAGGAAAATTAGCTATTATGTTGTTCTCAGAACAAAAAAAAAAACTACTAAATGAAAGATCAGAAATTATGTCCAGATGTAATCATATCTATAAATACACACTAGGATCATAAAAACATGTATGAAAGTGTTGTGGGACTCTTGAATGACCTTTCCATAAGTTTAAAAATTGTCGGTTGTTTTAAAATTCCAGTCGTGCGTTCGTAAAAAAATCCTTGTTTGTGTTTAGAAAACGGAAAAATTAGTTATTGTAAAGCGCCTGAAGATACTAAAACGTTGAAACCTTAGTTGCGGAAATATATATATATATATATATATATATATGCAACTGCCAAAATAAATTCTGTATTTGTAACCGTTTAATTATGTGTTGAGTTTTCCTCTCAATATATCATATTGCTCTGGATAATGTTCATTAAGCTCTTTATTCTAATCTATTTAAAATTTTATATTAGTTAGATATTTTTTTTGGATTATCCTCAGCATTTTTATGAAATTGATAATTATTTCCTGTATAATCGTCTCAGATAATTTGATGACAGTCGTACAGTCGTAGATGCGAAATGGGTATATATGAAAAGGCCGAAAGAGATAGATAGATAGATAGATAGATAGATAGATAGATAGATATTAACAGACTGAGATAGATAGATAGATAGATAGATAGATAGATAGATAGATAGATGTGAAAAAACTTAAATTCACAGAGCAAGATAGATAGATAGATAGATAGATAGATAGATAGATAGATAGATACGAACAGACTGAGATAGATAGATAGATAGATAGATACGAACATACTGAGATAGATAGATAGATAGATAGATAGATAGATAGATAGATAGATATGAACAGAATGAGATAGATAGATAGATGTGAAAAAACTTAAATTCACAGAGCAAGATAGATAGATAGATAGATAGATATGCAAAGACCGAAAAAGTTAGAGAATAATTTGGCTTACAATCTTGAGTTTTGAATAGCCGAAAGTGTCATAATTCATTTGCATCTGTTGTTGCCTAAAACAATAGATTCCGATTCAAAGACTTAGCGACTGTTCGCTTAATCGTTTTATTGATTCCTTTTATTAACATCCGCTCTCTCGAAAATGCGGAAAGAACAAAAATGGTAAAATGGTTTGTGGGTGGGGGAATTGCAAGGAACCAGTCGAATATAAAAGAAGGAAGGATCATATTAATGGAAAAAAAGTAAACAAAAAGTCAACTTTGAAACAAAAAATATTACAAAAGCCAATCTTGCACGTAATCAAAGATAAGCTAAAAGAATAAAAGAAAAAAGAAAAAGAAAGAATGGAGAATATGAACGGCATAATATAAAAAGAGATGAAGTAAAGAGAAATCTGACAAACAAATCGAAAGGAGGAAGAGAAGAAAGAATTAAGGGAGGAATGAAGGTAGAAAAAGAATTGAAAGAAAGATAGGCCTGAAAGAATGATGAAAGAAACTGAGATGATAAAACAATATACAGTTAAGGAAAATGTGAATAAAAAAATGAGGGTGGAATAAGAAAGGAAGGAAGGAAGGAAGGAAGGAAGGAAGGAAGGAAGGAAGGAAGAAGATTAATGAATGACAAAGAGGGGAGAGGTAAGGAAGCGAGAGAGGGATAAAGTAAAAGAGAGAATAAGGAAAGACAAAAAGAACGAAGAAAAAGTGGCGGAGAATATGAGAAATAAGAAAGGTAGGGAAGAATAAAGAAGTGTGAAGAAAAGAATGAAAGAAATAACAATGAAAGAATTAGAAGTTTGAGTTTGACGGTATATCAACCTCTGTGGGTTATTTAATACCAAAAAGGTAGGGTTTTAAGGTATTTTTAATGTTCGGTTATAGTGAGAAGGTTGATTTTGTCAGATTTTGTTGAAAAATTTTTTTATTATTTTTTTTTCAAAAATGCTTTATGGTAAGAATCTTTTTCCTGCAAAAATGTATTGTTAGTAATATTTTTTATTCAAAAACGTCTATTTTTATTTTTTTTATAGAGTTTTGACGTCAGTTTGAAGGTCAGACTATTTGCCCATAACTGGGACCCTAACAGGTGCTACCACACCGGGTCAGGGTGGACCTGGGAACAACAGTAATTAAAAGGTGGTTTCATGCTTTTCACAACCTCCCAATCAGAGGGCCTTGCTGTTGGATGCAGTTTATTGTCAAACCCAGGATCAGAATTAGAAGGTTGGCTGTTTTGTTTTTATGGCATATCAACCTCGGCGGGTCATTTATTGCCTACTAAATTTTATTTATTTATTACTGGTAATACATTTTTCTTTCAACAATTTATTGTTGTTTTTATATAAGTTTTGTGTCTAGTAATACTTCTTTCTTTTCGAGTATTAAGATTTCTTTTTAAGCGTAGGGTCCCTACCCTTGTTATTTAATCCATAACTGGAGGGAAGGGACGCATTAATACCTTACCCAATGGGTACCAGTGCTTAAGTGAATGCAGGATATTCAACCGGAATTCAAATTCGGCTCACCGATTTCCTTTTCCGAGCCGATATCCACTGCACCACATCGCACACTCAACGCTTACAACACCTGGTATTCCCAAGCGGTCACCCATCTAAGTACTGACCAGGCTCAACGTTGCTTAACTTCGGTGATCTACCGAGAACCGGTGTATTCAACGTGATATGGCCGTAAACCTAGAATTGGAAGGAAAACATGAATAAAACGTAAAGATGATAAAACAAAACAAAACAAAAAAAATACTGAAAAATAGAAAAAAGGGTAACTGAATTCAATGAAAGAATAAATAAGAAAGAGGAGTAAGAAGAAAGCAAAACAATAGGAAGAAAAAGAAAACGAAAGAAAGAAAGCAGTAAGGGAATAAAGTTCAAGGGAGACGGCGAGAGGAAAGAGAAGGACAAAAGTAAGAGAATAATAGGAAATAGGATGTAAAGAGATTTAAAAGAGGGAAGAAAGAAAAGTAAAAAGAAAAATGTGCTGAATTAAAAAAAAAACGAAGCAGCGCTATGAAGATTGATGGAAGAGAAGAAAGACGAAAAGAGGTTAAGGAATTTAGAGAAGAAAGAACTGGGAGGCCTGAGACAAATTGCAAAAACGGTGAAAGAAGAGATAGTGAAGCCAACAAAAAATAGAACGAAGGAAGAGGAAAATGTTGGAGAAAGAAGAAATAAAAGATATAAAGGGAAAGAGAAAAAATATTAAATGAAATATGAAAGAAAGAAAAGATTAGAGAAGAAGAAAAAAAGAAATATTACAGAAAAAAAGAAAAGCGATGTTATAATAAAGAAAATGTGATGCTATAAATAAGAAGAAAAAGAGATACTATAAAAACGAAAACACATCTTATCAAAAGAAGAAAAAGAGATGATATGAAAATGGAAAAAGATATACTATAAATAAAAAAGAAAACCGATACTAAATAACGAAGAAAAAAGTGATAATATCAAAAACAATTAAAGATATACTATAAAAAGAAGAAAAATAGGATACTATAAAAAATGTTATACTATAAAAGGAAAAAAGTGATAAAAAAGAAGCAAAATCAGATATTATAAAAAAGAAGAAATAAAGAGAGATTATAAAAATTAAAAAAGATGTTCTATAAAAAAGAAGGAAAAGAATTACTTTAAAAAGAGGAAGGAAAGAGATACGATAAGAAATCTAAAGAGACTATAAAAAAGAAGAAATAAACAGATACTATAAAAGAAAAGAAATGAGTTAATATAAAAAAGAAAATGTGATACTAAAAAACGAAGAAAAAAGAGATTTTATACAAAGAAGAAAAAGTGATAGTACAATAAAGAACAAAAAGAGATTCTATAAAAGGAATAAAAAACTGATTCTATAAAAAGGAAGACAAATGAGATACTATAAAATAGAAAAAGCTATTTTCTTTATAATCATATCACCCCAAGCAAGGCATTTTACTGCCACTGTTTTGCAGAGGGTTACATAGGAAGAAAGTTATGAGAAAGAGTGACAGGTTAAAGTGGGTGTCAGAAAGTGGGTAAGAGAAGGATGACTGTGGTCATGAATTGAGGGATCAGTTTACATATTGATTGTAATGTAGAATTGATCTCCCACTTTATATGCACATTATAATACTATAGAATTTTTTTTATAATCATATCGCTCCAAGAAAGGCATTTTACTGCCACTGTTTTGCAGGGGGTTACATAGAAGGAATGTTATGAGAAAGAGTGACAGGTTATATAATGTGTCAGGAAGTGGGTAACAAAAGGATGACTGTGAGCATAAAGTGAGGGATCAGTTTATATATTGGTTTTAATGTATAATTGATCCCCCAATTTATATCCACATTATAATAGTATAGAATTTTTTTGCAGGGGGTTACATAGGAAGAAAGTTATGAGAAAGAGTGACAGGTTAAAGAGGGTGTCAGGAAGTGGGTAAGAAAATGATGAGAATACTGATGAGAGTGGAGTAGACGGAGAAAGGAGCATGAGAAAGAGGATGCAGGTTAGTAAGATAGGAGATGACTATTGACTTTACATTTAAATTCTTGGAAATTGTAGCTGTCGGGAAAGCAAGTAAGTGGAAGGGAATTCCACATGTGTAAAGTGCGAGAAAATAAGCTGACAGAGTAGAATTTCTATACTATAAAAAGAAGAAAAAGTGATATGAAAAAAAATATTAAAAGATGTACTATAAAAAGAAGACAAATAAGATAGTATGAAAAAGAATAAGAAAAGATAAAAAATGATATTACAAAAAAGAACAAATAAAGAGATACTGTAAAAAAGAAAACAAATGAGATACTATAAAATAGAAAAAATGATTATATGAAAATAAGAAAAATTGATAATATAAAAAGAAATAAAGATATACTATAAAAAGATGAAAAGGCGATGATATAAAAAACAAATGAGATACTATAAAGAGATACTATAAAAAACGGGTACTTTGAAAGGAGGAAAAAAGAAATACTATTGAAAAGAAGAAAAGTAATGCCACTAAAATATGAAAAAATGAGATTAAAAAGTAGAAAAGTCTTACCATAAAAAGAAGAAAACAGACACTATAAAAATGAAGAAAACAGACACTATAAAAAGAAGAAAACAGACACTATAAAAAGAAGAAAACAGACACTATAAAAATGAAGAAAACAGACACTATAAAAAGAAGAAAACAGACACTATAAAAATGAAGAAAAAGATATACTATAAAAAATCCGAAAACAGAGATACTATAAAATGAAGAAATAAAGGGAAAATATAAAAATGACGAAGTAAACAGAAACTATATAAAAATAAAAGATATATTATAAAAAAGAAGAAAAAATGAGATATTATAAAACTAATAAAAAATCTAAACTTATATATAAAAGGAACTTGTATGTGTGTGTGTGTGTGTGTCCGTTACCTATAGACTTCGAAACGGCTGAACCGATTATCCTGAAAATTTACATAGTTGTACGATAAGCGTCTGTGAGTGTTCTTAGCTAGGTTTTGTGCCGAGGTACACCCGATAAATATCGAAAATCGATAATCGAAAAAATCGGGTTATAGAAGAACTGGTCCGATTTTAATCAAATTTGATACAATCATAGACAAAGACATAAGAAACGATATTCAGAAGTTTCAAGGTTGCAGTTCTTACACTAGTGCAGAAAATCGATAATATATATATATGTAAAAGGCAAAACGTTTGTGTGTGTGTCTGTTTATCTGTCTGTATGTCCTTTATACAAATTCACAATTTTTATCCGATTCTCATCAAACTTCACACAAATATTCTTTAGGTTGAGTCTGAGCTCCATAACCATGAATTATTTTTAAAACTTTCATTACACCCGAGCAATGCCGGGCTATACTGCTATTAATACTATAATAAGAAAAAAATGAGATACAATAAAAATAAAATTTGATACTATAAAAACAGAAGATAACTAAATACTATAAAAAGAAGAAAAAGTGATAAAATAAAATAAAAATACAGATATATGATAAAAAAGAGAATCGAGATATTATAAAACTAAGAAAAATGATATTATAAAAAGAAGAAAAAAAGAAATAATATAAAAATGAAAAAAATGAGATACAATAAAAAGAAGAAAAAAGAGATACTCTAAAAAAGAACTAAAATGAATCATATAAAAAAGAAAAATGCGATACAATAAAAAGAAAATTCTTTAAAAAGAAAAGAGATAATATGTTGTGGATCTTAGTCGCTAATTTGCTGTGACAAATCTTAACGCAAATCTTCGTCGCCAATCTGTTAGGGAGTTATTGTGGGGACACTTCGCCTCAAAGTTGTAGTATCCGGTTTGGCCGGAAGTAAGACACGGAACACAGAAGATAGTTTCAAAATAGTGTATTAGTATAACAAGAACATATGTACATTAAATAATAATAGTAATAAGTAAATAGAAATAAGCAAGTCCGAACGGTAGAGTTACGCTGCTTATTGCCTGAATCATAGGTGGTTTAACTGCAAGCTAGTGATATTTATTGTATGGAAAAATACAGTTATGGCACAAGGCCAGTGTTTTTTTTGGGGGGGGGACAAAAACTGAGGTCGGTCAACAATAACTATCCTATACTTAGCTAATCAGAATCATGACCCAAACATTCTTTACAATTTCCCATTCACCATAAGAACCCATTCATCATCACTCAATCCTCCATGTACCAAAATGCCACATCCGCTCAGGGAACCTATAAAAGAATCCACACGAGTATAAAAAATTCTTTATACGATATATATAGAAAAACAACTAAAAATTTATACATGAAAAATAACTAACTGAACAAAAATCAGATCTGCAAGAAAGCAATTAAAGCCAATCGATAAATATCAATATTGGCAAGTTATATAAAAACAAATATTAACTTGATAAAAACCCAGGAATTGTGCTCTTTGATAGTCACGGGCCGTTCTTTCCAGCCAGTATTTGCTGATCGATGTTTTCATGTATAATAGTTGACTTCTTACGGCCACAACACGTTGATGCACCGACTCTCGAATTACCGAAGATAAGGAACGTTGAGTCCAGTCAGTACCTAGACGGACGACCGCTTAGGAATACCAGGCGCTCTAAGACTTTTAATACAAGATGTAAAAGTAAGAAAATTAAATGAAACAAATACTAATCGAAAATCCTGATAACGCAAGCAAGAGGAATATGATGAAATAAAAGCTATTTAAAAATAAATAATTTTTAATCGCTTCAAAATGATTTTCTCTAATTAAAACCAGACCCAATCTTTTTTTCAATCGCTTCATCCCAAGCAAGGCTGTAACGCCACTGATGTGCAGGGGGGATACATAAGAGTAAAAAGATTAGATAGGAGAAGAGTAAAGAGAAAGACGAACTAGTTAGAAAGGAGTAAGAGAAGGATGGGAATACAGGTGTGATGACAGTTGCAAAGGTAGAGAGAAAGGAAAAGATATACAGGGTGATGCAGAAAGAATTGGAGTCAAGTGGTTAAGAGATGGGTATTGACATTGCATTTAAATTACTGGAGGTTGTAGCAGGAATCCTCCAAAACTAAAATTTTAATCAAAAGGTATGGAACAAATACTCAATAAGTGGCATATAATGGTCATGATAGTAAATATATAATTGAATAAATAGTAATTGTATTTTATAGCAAAAATCGAAATTTAAACTTATTTATAAATGGAACTTTGTCTGTGTGTGTATGTGTGTGTGTGTGTGTCCGTTACCTATAGACACCGAAAAGGCTGAACTGATTTTATTGAAAATTTACACAGTTGTACTATAAGCGTCTGCGAGTGTTCTTAGCTAGGTTTTGTGTTGAGGTACCGCCGATGAATATCGAAAATCGATAATCGAAAAAATCGGGTTATAGAAGTGGTCCGATTTTAATCAAATTTGATACACTCATAGACAAAGACATAAGAAACGATATTCAGAAGTTTCAAAGTTGCAGTTCTTACAAGAGTGCAATATATATATATATATATATATATATATACACACACACACACACACACACACACACACACACACATATATATATATATATATATATATATATATATATATATATATATAAATATAAGGCAAGATGCTTGTGTGTGTGTCTGTTTATCTGCCTGTATGTCCGTATTGTTTCCAGCCCTTTTATTTAAGTTTTTGCTTCGGGTTTGGCTCTAAGTAGGTATAATTGTAGCTCTTAGTCTCAGCCAGGATACCATTGACTTAGAGGACTTCTTTAGCCTTCAAAATTCAGTTTACGACAAAAGAAACTTATTTGATATCGATACCAGGAAATCAAAATTTGACTTACATCCGTTCATTTTTCTTTCAGTCTACGGTTTCGCTTTACCTGGAAACAACTATTGCTTTTTAGTCATTCGTGCCAACGTCCAAAGCGTCTGATCTCCAGGACCATGAATTAGTTATAAAGCTTTCATTACACCCGAGCAACGCCGTGCTATACTGCTAGTTATTTATAACTCAAATTAAAGCATAAAGCTAGGCTTATGGAACTAGATATCCACACACGCCTACGCACACATGTATAGTCCTGGGTATGACAATGTACTATATCCGGCAGAAATCGGAAGATTGGAGATATTTACTTGGTGTTATTCTCAAGTCCGGCATGACCCTGGGTAGTAGCACATGTTAGGGCCCCAGTTATGAGCAAATAATGAACCCCCAAACAAAACACAATGAAAGTATAAAAATACATTTTAAAAGAAAAATGCCAACAATGCATTTTTGTAATTACCAACAACAAGTAAATATTAACAAATTATACGAATTAACCCAAATCCGTTTAAAATGCTATCGAACAACCAACATGAACTCTTTCAAGACATTAATCCTTATAATATACGACAATTTCTTAAACCAAACTGTATTCCAAAATATAATTGCAGCATAAAACACACATCATCACCTCTGGTAATTATGTCCACACAAACATGTATATGTACAAAAACTGAGTATCATCTACCATGTATTCAATTGTGAAAGCAGAATAACGTCAATTTTTATTTTTCAAATATAAGACTGTTGATCAGCAAATAGTAGTCTCCTTGGAAAATGTGTAAAATAGGTTCCTCCGACATATTAATCAATACATTCTTATACTTGTTAAATCTGCTGTATTTGCATACTAGTTAAATATATTTCATTTTGTAATTAATAACACAAATGATATCGACTTTTTCTTAGATGAAACATTGTCAATTATTATCAATCTTTTTACAAGTATTTCTTTTATTTAATTCCTTTAGTTGTAGTATTAATTTTTCATCGTTTGCATTTCTCATATGAAAAATTGTCACTTGTTAGTACAGTGGAACTTACCATGTGCGACCACCTTTACTGTCACCGAAACTGGTCGTATACGACATGACTAAAGGCTCATAGTCATGACCTATTTATTCCAGAAACGTATATTCCACTCATCAGAATGTACATATTAGAATCTTACCATGTAATCTGGCAATAAATAAATGAGAACATAAGAAAATGGCCTAACTTTAAAGAAATTTATTCAGCATAATTCATTTAAAAAGTTTAAAAAACGTATTTACAACGGTCAACAAGAGACTAAAATATTTATTCACAAAAATATTTAAGTGAACTTAAAAAAGTTGACGCTTTCAGTTTTTTTAGAAGTAAGTGATAGCAATAGAGAATCTGCGATAATGAATTGGAAAAAACATACAAAAAACTGACATCGATCGTGTGTGGGGGTAGAAAACAGAGCAATAGAGATAGATATACCCAGATAGAAATAGAGTAGATAGATACACAAAAAAATAAAGGAACGAAAGAGATAGACATTTGAGAAAGGGACATAATTGTGATTTTTTCAATCCCTAAATTTATCCAAGTCAAGAAATTGTGATAAACCCCTTGAACATGTCAAATGCTATAATTGTTGTACAAAACAGCCGATGTTTGACCATGAGGTGAACTCAGGCAAGGTACATTTCAACAAGAAATAACAGTTTGATACAACACTACAATAACAAAACGGAAGTGTTCCTGGCTTAGATCAAATCAAAATGAAATAGATTACTCATTTAGTTTCTCCTAATTTAGAAGTTTGCAGTGTACGACCAAAATGGATTTTTTTTTAAAGCGATCGCTCGATCAGTGATTTTCACTCGTTGATGTTTGTCGCTGGTAGCGTTCTGGAGGTGGTCGCTCATTAAGGGTTAATTAACATTAGCAAATCTTCCGTGCATGGAAAAACAGTTGTTAACAACTGGTGGTCGCTGACGAAGAGGGTTGCATACGGCAGGTTGCATTGTATTACCTTTATGTCATTTCTTTTGCTTTCACACTTTGTAATAATAGATTTATTGGCCACATTACGTTGAAACACAGGTTCCCGTACGATTACCGAAATTAAGCAACGTTGTGCCTGATTACTGCC
This sequence comes from Ascarosepion bandense, assembly GCA_037127315.1. Lineage (NCBI taxonomy): Eukaryota > Metazoa > Mollusca > Cephalopoda > Sepiida > Sepiidae > Ascarosepion > Ascarosepion bandense. Next base: position 2,781,630 of record JBBBDQ010001522.1, read on the forward strand.
TAGAGTGTAAGCTTCGATGTGCAGGTGGTGTAATAAATAATAAGTCAAACTTATTAATCGGAGAGACGAGTTCAGATTCGCGTTAGGTTTGTCATATTTCATTATGCGCAAATACCCCTGGGGAAGATATGAATCCACCACATCTTTCCCAAGTTATGGGTTAGTATGACTTTTATCACTAAAATATAATTATCTTCTTCCCAAATTTAACAATCTAAAAATAGTTTCTGTTTTTAAGTAATCTGTCATGTGTTGATACGCTATAGGAAACGAATCAATGGGGCCAGTTGTGAAGATTTATCATTCTCAATCGTCTTTTGCATTGTACATTATCGGGTGTCAGTGCACTCTGAATGTATTCTTTACTGTCACGTAGGATTCATGGTAAGAGTGATATAGTCGTCATTACATGTAATTCTCCGAAAGGGAAATTAATTCTGACTGAACCTAAGAAATAATTACATTTTGCATTGTACATTATCGGGTGTCAGTGCACTCTAAATCTATTTTTTACTGTCACGTAGGATTCGTGGTTTGAGTGATATAGTCGTCATTACATGTAATTCTCCGAAAGGGAAATTAATTCTGACTGAACCTAAGAAATAATTACATTTTGCATTGTACATTATCGGGTGTCAGTGCACTCTAAATCTATTTTTTACTGTCACGTAGGATTCGTGGTTTGAGTGATATAGTCGTCATTACATGTAATTCTCCGAAAGGGAAATTAATTCTGACTCAACCTAAGAAATAATTACCATTTTGCATTGTACATTATCGGGTGTCAGTGCACTCTAAATCTATTTTTTACTGTCACGTAGTATTCGTGGTTTGAGTGATATAGTCGTCATTACATGTAATTCTCCGAAAGGGAAATTAATTCTGACTCAACCTAAGAAATAATTCCATTTTGCATTGTACATTATCGGGTGTCAGTGCACTCTAAATCTATTTTTTACTGTCACGTAGTATTCGTGGTAAGAGTGATATAGTCGTCATTACATGTAATTCTGCGAAAGGGAAATTAATTCTGACTCAACCTAAGAAATAATTCCATTTTGTATTGTACATTATCGGGTGTCAGTGCACTCTAAATCTATTTTTTACTGTCACGTAGGATTCGTGGTTAGAGTGATATAGTCGTCATTACAATTAATTCTCCGAAAGGGAAATTAATTCTGACTGAACCTAAGAAATAATTACATTTTGCATTGTACATTATCGGGTGTCAGTGCATTCTAAATCTATTTTTTACTGTCACGTAGGATTCGTGGTTAGAGTGATATAGTCGTCATTACATGTAATTCTCCGAAAGGGAAATTAATTCTGACTCAACCTAAGAAATAATTACATTTTGCATTGTACATTATCGGGTGTCAGTGCACTCTAAATCTATTTTTTACTGTCACGTAGGATTCGTGGTTAGAGTGATATAGTCGTCATTACATGTAATTCTCCGAAAGGGAAATTAATTCTGACTCAACCTAAGAAATAATTACATTTTGCATTGTACATTATCGGGTGTCAGTGCACTCTAAATGTATTCTTTACTGTCACGTAGGATTCATGGTAAGAGTGATATAGTCGTCATTACATGTAATTCTCCGAAAGGGAAATTAATTCTGACTCAACCTAAGAAATAATTCCATTTTGCATTGTACATTATCGGGTGTCAGTGCACTCTAAATCTATTTTTTACTGTCACGTAGGATTCGTGGTTAGAGTGATATAGTCGTCATTACATGTAATTCTCCGAAAGGGAAATTAATTCTGACTCAACCTAAGAAATAATTACCATTTTGCATTGTACATTATCGGGTGTCAGTGCACTCTAAATCTATTTTTTACTGTCACGTAGGATTCGTGGTTTGAGTGATATAGTCGTCATTACATGTAATTCTCCGAAAGGGAAATTAATTCTGACTCAACCTAAGAAATAATTACATTTTGCATTGTACATTATCGGGTGTCAGTGCACTCTAAATCTATTTTTTACTGTCACGTAGTATTCGTGGTTTGAGTGATATAGTCGTCATTACATGTAATTCTCCGAAAGGGAAATTAATTCTGACTCAACCTAAGAAATAATTCCATTTTGCATTGTACATTATCGGGTGTCAGTGCACTCTAAATCTATTTTTTACTGTCACGTAGTATTCGTGGTAAGAGTGATATAGTCGTCATTACATGTAATTCTGCGAAAGGGAAATTAATTCTGACTCAACCTAAGAAATAATTCCATTTTGTATTGTACATTATCGGGTGTCAGTGCACTCTAAATCTATTTTTTACTGTCACGTAGGATTCGTGGTTAGAGTGATATAGTCGTCATTACAATTAATTCTCCGAAAGGGAAATTAATTCTGACTGAACCTAAGAAATAATTACATTTTGCATTGTACATTATCGGGTGTCAGTGCACTCTAAATCTATTTTTTACTGTCACGTAGGATTCGTGGTTAGAGTGATATAGTCGTCATTACATGTAATTCTCCGAAAGGGAAATTAATTCTGACTGAACCTAAGAAATAATTACATTTTGCATTGTACATTATCGGGTGTCAGTGCACTCTAAATGTATTTTTTACTGTCACGTAGGATTCGTGGTTAGAGTGATATAGTCGTCATTACATGTAATTCTCCGAAAGGGAAATTAATTCTGACTGAACCTAAGAAATAATTCCATTTTGCATTGTACATTATCGGGTGTCAGTGCACTCTAAATCTATTTTTTACTGTCACGTAGGATTCGTGGTTAGAGTGATATAGTCGTCATTACATGTAATTCTCCGAAAGGGAAATTAATTCTGACTCAACCTAAGAAATAATTCCATTTTGCATTGTACATTATCGGGTGTCAGTGCACTCTAAATCTATTTTTTACTGTCACGTAGTATTCGTGGTAAGAGTGATATAGTCGTCATTACATGTAATTCTCCGAAAGGGAAATTAATTCTGACTGAACCTAAGAAATAATTACATTTTGCATTGTACATTATCGGGTGTCAGTGCACTCTAAATCTATTTTTTACTGTCACGTAGGATTCGTGGTTAGAGTGATATAGTCGTCATTACATGTAATTCTCCGAAAGGGAAATTAATTCTGACTGAACCTAAGAAATAATTACATTTTGCATTGTACATTATCGGGTGTCAGTGCACTCTAAATCTATTTTTTACTGTCACGTAGTATTCGTGGTTTGAGTGATATAGTCGTCATTACATGTAATTCTCCGAAAGGGAAATTAATTCTGACTGAACCTAAGAAATAATTACATTTTGCATTGTACATTATCGGGTGTCAGTGCACTCTAAATCTATTTTTTACTGTCACGTAGGATTCGTGGTTAGAGTGATATAGTCGTCATTACATGTAATTCTCCGAAAGGGAAATTAATTCTGACTCAACCTAAGAAATAATTCCATTTTGCATTGTACATTATCGGGTGTCAGTGCACTCTAAATCTATTTTTTACTGTCACGTAGGATTCGTGGTTTGAGTGATATAGTCGTCATTACATGTAATTCTCCGAAAGGGAAATTAATTCTGACTCAACCTAAGAAATAATTACATTTTGCATTGTACATTATCGGGTGTCAGTGCACTCTAAATCTATTTTTTACTGTCACGTAGGATTCGTGGTTTGAGTGATATAGTCGTCATTACATGTAATTCTCCGAAAGGGAAATTAATTCTGACTCAACCTAAGAAATTATTACACATAGTGTGAAGTCGAGCCTAAACAGAAGAATCTAGTAAGAATCGATCTCACATGTTGTATCTTAGTAAGCGAGGTTGTCTCCACAACAGATTTCCATCTCTCTCTCTTCTCTGTCATTAGAAACAGAAGATAAGTGTCAGGTTCCCACCAAGAATTTCAACATATGTATGCCGGTCGTTTTTAAACATTAGTTCATCAGCCTGAAACTCTTTTTTTTTTTTTTTTGGTTTGTGGAATGTGCACGTACATTTCTCTGTAAAAGCCTCTATGTTGGCATATAAGCACCGATAAGAGAGCGCCCATATCGGTGCGTCATAGATTTAGCTTAGTATATACATATATATATATAAAGAGAGTGAGTGAGTGAGAGAGAGAGAGAGAGAGAGAGAAAGAGAGAGAGAGAGAGAAATGTAGAGTAATTGTTTATGTAACGTGATATTTGTTAAACAAATGTATATTAGGTGTCTACAAAATTTTACAGCTCCCATTTTTTTAAAAACACATTGAAAATTCAAGAGAAAGCTGCTTTTGTTTCATTGCTTCATATATATATATATATATATATATATATATATATAAAATGTACTGAACTTAACAACATTCTTTCATATGATTAAACAAACTTCTTGGTCTGCGTACGAATGTCACGTATTAGTAATGGTAACATAAATGAAAAAGATTAGATAAAAAGAGAGTACCTTACGTTTTAATTAAAATATATCGGTATTTTGTTTTCTTAAAATTCAGAACGGCGCAGCCATTTTTTTTCAATTTACTTTTCGTTGATTTCTCATAAGAAGGAAGAAAAAAAGCAAATAAACAAAGCAACAAACAAGAAAATAATCATTGAATTATTTAAGAAAGTGTAAGACGAATTAATAATATTTTTTTTCTGATTACTTGTTTTCCTGTGTTGTTACTTTCTAGCAAAAAAGTTTCGGTTTTCTGAAACATTACAGGCTTCTTTTATTTATTCAATATCTGCCATTTTAATACCAGAGTTAAGTGTTTATAGTTGGCGAATAACATATTCCTGTTATTAATTAAGGATATAAGAAATTGTTCATTTCGACAGGGATCAACATTTTTGTTGCCTTGCGTTATAAATCAATTTAACCAATTGACAGAAATTTTCTATTCATCCTCATGTTCAAAACAAAGGAGATTATAAATTTTCAATTGTTCTGTTTATATATCTGCAAATTGTCAGGACCTCATGAATTTCGGGAAGTGAGTTCTTGATGATCTCAATATCCAGAGTTTCTTTTTCCAAGATTCCACCAAGAACTAGAAATTTCAGTCTACACTGCCATTTAACGTATAGAATAGTGGGTAGAATAGAAGGCTTCATTTATCTTTTGTAAAAGAGAATGAAGAAGAGGTTAGCTGATAAGATTAATTAAACGGGCCATAGTTTTTTTACTCATTTTAAAAAATAAATGTTTTATTTCTGCAATTTTTGACAAACTCACATGTAATGTTTGTTATTTGAATATCATTCCAAAATGGACATCATCTCCGACACAACAACTTGGAAGATAATTCTCTCCCTGAATTTCTAGGATTATAATTCATTATCTACACTATTTATATATGGACAATTGTCCTCATATTTGTTGATGCAATCACAGATTTTCAGCTGTTCTTTCCTTTGATCTCTATCATTACCTATAAAAATTCAAAAACTAACTCTTTATTTAATTTACGGGATAGAATGTTCTCGTTCCACTGCTCGTATCTACAGATATCTTGTATAGTTCTTATTTTTGGTAAAGCTTAGTTAGTAAATAATCACACTGTTTCCACTGAGTCTAAGTATATAAGGACCAGACCAGATATCCCTAAACATGGACAGTGGAAGAAGAAATGTTTGACCAAGTAGGTTAAATATGGAGTTCAGTTCGGAATTCCCTGTAGGTTGCCCTGAATGATTGATGATTCATCTGATGAAAGCCGGAGAGAACAACGGCCGAAATATTGTGATAACAACAACAAAGATCAAGACAATAGCCTGCATATATATATTCTTTTTCTATCTGTCGTGACTCTTCAGAACTTAAGTGAGTATGGCTCTCCACATCTTTACAGCCTTGTAGTTCTTAACAACCCTTCTCCTGTTATTCTAGTCAAACCCCAATCTGCCATCTATCTGCTCAAGCCCCTCAAGTATGTCAGGCGTTGTTTTCCCTTGTCTCGCTTTCCCGCTATCCATCCCGTGAGCGTCAGATTGTCCAAGCCCTCCTTCCTCACTGCATATCTTAGGAACTTCAACTGTCTTTTCCTGATTTTAAGTATTCTTCTTCTCTAAAACTTCGTCGTTGCTCAAAATTGTCTGTCCATACTATCCTCAGCATCCTTCTGTAGAAACAGATTTCGATTGCTTCAAGTCTTTCCTTTACTTTTGATGAGATTGTTCAGCATTCACTGCCACATTGTGGGCAGACATCACTTAACAATGAAGTACTCTCTTCTTTATTTCCAGCGAAAATTTCCTGCCTGTCAATAATCTATTCAGCTTCTTGAATGCATAACTGGCCATGCCAAAACGCCTTCGGATCTCCGTGTTGCACATACCGTCCTCTTTTTGGAGACTTCCAAGGTATTTAAATTTCTGTGCCGGCTTGATTTTAGTATCCCCTACTTATATTTTGCATTTTGGGCAACTCTTTTTACTGATTCAGTCAGTTAAGAGCCATACGTGAAACACGCTTGGGCGATCATGTCTCTTTGGAGACATGACTGACTGGGCAGATGATTATCCCGCAGTAGGTTGCCATTGCTTTCTGCGGTAGATTGGTTGTCAGCCAAGGCTATAGAACCCAATCTGTCCTGCTATTTAATCCATAACTGGAAGGAAAAGATGGATTAATACCTTTCCCGAGGGTATTTGTGCGTAAGTGAATGCAATGGATTCAACTGGAATTTGAAATCGGCTTACCGATTTCTCGTTTCAAGCCGATATCCACTGCACCACAACGCACATCCTTTTACTGATTACCGTGCATATTGTATGTAGTCTTTTCTATCCGCCTGTAGTTTACTTTCCGTGTCTGCTATCATCTTCTGTGTCTCTTATATTGTTCAAATTGCGGCCACCAATGACGAATCCTAGGAGGGCTTCTAGAGCTCTCAGAATTTTCTCGCTTTATAAGTTGAAAAGCTCTGATGAGAAAACAAATTCTTGTCTTGCACCCCTTTCTATCTATTGGGGAGCACCCCTTTTTACACAATGGACTCGTCTAAGGTGTATGTATAATCCTGGCTGAATTCACTTAAGCACTGATACCCTTGGGAAAGGTATTAATCCGTCCCTTCCCTCCAGTTATGGATTAAATAACAAGGGTAGCACTTGGGGACCCTGCCCTTAAAAAGAAATCCCAATGAATCTTGATACTCGAAAAGAGAGAAGTATTACTAGACACAAAACTTATATAAAAACAACAATAAATTGTTGAAAAAAAGGTATTACCAGCAATGAATAAAAAAATAATTAGTTGGCAATAAATGACCCGCCTAGGTTAATATGCCATAAAAACAAAACAACCAACCAAACAACTTCTTCTCTACAAGTTTGTATATATTGCAAGCATTATGTTGCCAATACAGGTTTTTGTTTACTCTAATGTTTTTCCCAATATATCAAGTTTGCCGATCGTTAATTGGAACATAATATTTAAAACAATGAACATGCAAGCAGTAGCCCAGTATTTTTTCTTTGTCTCCTGTCATGGTTGTATAAGAGAGTGGCCAATTCATCTACCAATGCCCGGGCCTGTCAAGTAGGTGTGAAAGAGTTGTTTTCATTGCTCCTTTCTGGAAGATGTTCCACTTTTACAGCTTCACTAGTTTGTGAATGATGAGATATTTGGTTAAGATATATAAAGATTGAACGTAATGGGCAGAGAAGAGTGTTCAATTTTCTAATTAGTTCATTGTTTACTTGTTTTGTGTCGGTAAGCATTAAGCATCTTTGAACCTCACATTGTGAAAAATACATGTAAAAATTAAAATCAGTCAATGATGAACGTTTGGGAAAACATACGCGTCATACATACATTCCATACGTGATACACGCTTGGGTAATCATGTCTCTTTCAATCCATGACTGCCTAACAGAAGATTTTGTTACTTTTTTGCAAAGGTTGCCATTCTGGTAACTAGTTGCCAACCAAGGTTATAGAACCCAATTCGTTCTGCTATTTAACCCTTAGCAGGATAGAGAAAAGATGGATTTATGCCTTTCCTAAGGTTATTTGCGCATAAGTAAATGCAACGAATTCAACTCGAATTCGAACTCGGCCCTTCAATTTCTCATTCCAAGCTGATATCTATTGCACCATTAGGCAAATGCTAAAAACGAAAATACTCTCGTCTGTATTGTCGAGTTTTTTTGGCACGGTTTTCTTTTCAATCGGATTATGTTTTATTTTGTTTTTATTTCGTTCAATCTGAGTCAAAAAGTATCTCTTGCAGAATATTTTTAGTTTCTAAGCAACACAAATTATTATGGCCACCAGCAACAATTCTGTCGATGAAGGAGCATTTTCGTCTTTTTTTTTTTTGTCAAGGAACTAAAGGTTAACGGACTAAAGGTTGCGCTCTGTTTCGATGTCAAAATCACACAAAAACCCTGATTTGTCAATCTCCATCACCTTTTCTGTCTTGTGGTGGCGACATTTCTCGTCGTCTTTAAATTCATACGTCCTACATAGGCTCAAAACCATATGGGAAACCATTTTATCATGGTATTGTTGGAATGCTTTCTGAGTTAAAATTCCACAAGCGATAATAAAGCGGGTGATATCCACACCATCTTAACACATAGTCTGCACTTACATAAATGGATTGTTTTCTCGGTCAGAATTAATATTCAGGGCTACTGAATATTATAATTATTATTATTAGTTTTGAAAGGTCTTTGCGGAGCAACCTGTATCAAAATTCGAATAAAGACGAGCTGAAGGAATTTGTTGTAATTAAGGACTTTTCTTCAAAGTCCACAAAAAGACAAAATGCGTCTGTTGGTAAATATTAAAATCCGTAACAGACAAAGTAATAAAAATATCAGTACAAATAAAAAAAAGGCACCTGAGTCAGAAAAAACTAGCAAATAAATCAAGCAAGCCAGAGGTGGTCACAAAAATCGCATTGCCATAAAACCGCAAAATGAAATTGTTGTGAAGTATGCCAATAACACTATGATAAATTGTGTTTGATTGAAATATGTAATGAGAAAAATTGTTAAAAAAAAAACTTCCACCGTCATGTATTACATAATCTTAGAAGGGTTTAGAAGCTCCTGAGCCATCAATGAATTGAAGGACGTTTTTTTAGAAACTTTAGGAAACTTTCAAAACATATCTTTCTACACCAATGCAATGCAGAAAATAAAATTTCAATTAAAATCATAGTGTAGCTTATCTGTAAATATATTTTTTGTTTTAGATTTTATGTATATATTAACATAGTTTTTCATCACTTGAACGCTGAAGAACGAGGAGGGATAGTTGCATAGCCCTTTCTTGTTTTTCTTTCTTGAAGTACACCATTTTTTGATCCTTAATTTCTACCAAAAGATCCTGAGGATACCATTGACAAAACACTTGGGCAACATCGGAATGGTGAAGAGAATGGACACATAAAAAAACATATTCTGGGACACGCAATGAGGAAGGAGGACCTAAAGAATATGATGCTCATTAAACGGACAGAGGGTAAGAAGGACAAAAACAGCGCATGACATACTTGATGGGCTTAAACAAATGGATGACGGAAGAGGTTTTCGAGAGAAATAACAAGACAAAATATATTAAGAACTGCAAGGGACAGGAAGACACACCACATAAAAAAAAAATTGATTTAATTTTTTTTTATTTCTAATATATTTTTCTATATTCATATATGTACTTTTAAAATGGCAATATTTAAAGCATTTATATTCAGTCAATTAAGTGCCATACTTGATACACGCTTGAGCGATCATGTCTCGAAAGAGACCTGACTGACTGGGCAGAAGATTATCCCGCAGTAGGTAGGCATTACTTTCAGCAGTAGACTGGTTGCCAGTCAAGGCTATAGAACCCATTCCCAAGCGGTCACCCATCTAAGTACTGACCAAGCTCAACGTTGCTTAACTCCGGTGATCGAGCGACAACCGGTGTATTCAACGTGCTATGGCCGTAAGCACGCACATACGTCACTAAACGCTTACAGTACCTGGTATTCCCAAGCGGTCACCCATCTAAGTACTGACCAGGCGCAACGTTGCTTAACTCCTGTGATCGAGCGAAAAAAAGGTGTATTCAACGTGATATGGCCGTAAGCCGAATGTTATATTAGTATTCGATGTGTACGAATAATGATAAAGATTAAATCAAAAATGATTACAAAATGTGATATTTATTTATACAATAAAGTCGATGTCATATATCATGCATGCAATCTTATATGCAATAGTTCTATTAGCGTGTTGATCATTGTTAATAGAGACAATCTTGCTCTTTTCATTCAGAAAACGGTCATTGCGAAAAGATGGACCAGTAATGGCGACATCGAAAACATCAACTGCCACACAGTGTTGATAGCAGACACGGAACGAAAACAACAAAAACATTGTCAGAAAGTCATGAAGGAAGGCAAGAAGAATGAACGAAGCATAAACTGCAAGAAGATGGAATACATGGCTGTTAACAAAAGGGATGAAACTCAGGTGCAAATTGTAAATAGGAGATCATTTAATCATTTCACCCCAAGCAAGGCAGTAGCGCCACTGATGCGCAGTGGGCGACATAAGAGAGTTCAAGTTTTAGGCTGGAGGAGAGTGAAAAGAAAGACGAACCAGGTACAGGGGGTGTCAGAGAAAAAGCAAGAGAAGGATGTGAACACAGGAGTGAAGACAGTTGTGAAGGTAGAGAGAAAGGAAAAAACAAGATACGCAGGGTGATGTAGAAAGGAGTGGAGTTAAGTGGATAAGAGATGAGAATTGACTTTGCATTTAAATTCCTGGAGGTTGTAGCCGTCAGGAAAGCATACATGTGGAAGGGAGTTCCACAGGCGGTCCGAAATCAAACAAGTACAAACATCTAAATTCTTAGAAAGTGTTTTAGTTGAGGACGGAAAGTGTGACACTGAAATCCAAAGACATATTAGGACAAAGATGTATTCTAAAAAGGGTGCGATTAGTAAATTGTCGACAGTTTTACTGCTAATTTCACGCATGTGCATTCTTTGTTTTATTTTGTCCACTGCACAGTATAGCAGGGTCTGTTGGGCACCGTCTGTGAGAAAAAGTGCACCAAGACGCAATTCGTTCCGCCAGAAATTTAGAAATCTGTACTGCTTAGTATTCGTACCAAAAGCTTCATTACAAACATTTCAGAGTTTTTGGATGGCAGTGCAGAAGATTCGGAAAGAGTTGGCTGAGTCTAATGGTGATTATGAAGGTGTATCGAGTTGTCATAAGTAATGGCGATGTTATGCCTCCATTGGTCTCCCCACATGGCCTTAGACTGATGTCAGAGGCCTACATAATGTGCCTAGAAGAGGTAGTGCTGCCCTGAGTCAAGAGGACTCTGCACTATGCCACACAAACAGGAGAACCCAGACAATTTCTACAAGAACATTACTTCTACACCTAAGTCCCATGACTGCAACACCCTTATGTGTGGGACGTGGTTGAGTGAGAGACTAAAAAACTATTTTTAACACCAAAGATGAACTGTAGGCAAGGATAATTGAACAAACCGAATGTATGGATGAATTGCAGTAGTTTCTGAAATCGTTTGGAGACCGCAGTTGAAGCTAATGTCGATTTTATTAAATAAATTTGCTCCTCTTTCAGGATATTTATGTGTAAATTTGGTAAACATATCTGTTAAAATGTAGTATCAGTGTTATTTTCATATGTGTGTAGTTTAGACGGTAATTGTGATACAGCGAAACAGATCTGTCTGCAGATGACTATTTACGCTCTCACACCCTGACTGAGCACTCTGGAAGAAAGGTAGACTTTGAAAAACAGTAGCTACTCTGGCATGTACGCATCGTTCATTCAGCAATGAATTAGAACAATCTCAGCTATTGGGCGTGTGTATAATGATAATGTGCACGCTAGAAAGTCTGCCTTCTTCTACCGAGCGCACATAGCTCAGAAGTAGAATCTCCGACTCATGCAAGTTCGGTCGGGTTTCAATCCTGGGTAAAAAGCAATCGGATATCTAACCGTACTGATTATCTGTGATACAGTTAAACAGATCTGTCTGCGGATTACTATATATATATATATATATATATATATATATATATATATATATATATAAGGCAGGATGTTTCTGTGTGTGTGTGTGTGTGTGTGTGTGCGTGTGTGTGTGTGCGTGTATGTGTATGTTAGTGCGTGTGTCTGTCTGTCTGTATGTCCTTTATCCACAATTTTTATCCGATTCTCACCAAACTTCACACAAATATTCTTTAGGCTTCCGGTCAGGTCATGGGCTACTTATTTTTCCCGATTTTCCCCCGATATCCCATCAGGTCTGATCAAAATCAAGATTTCAGTCCTTTTATTGTGGTTCTTGCTACAGAAATTGCTCTAACTTGGTAAAATTATAGTTTTTAGTCTCAAACATAAGTAGATCTTCTCAGACGACTCATTTTCCCCGATATCGGAAATCAATACCCCGATGTTCTATCGAATCTGATCAAAAACCGATATTCAGCCATCAATATGGTTCAGTTTCTCCAATTTTACTACCGATGGGTTTCGATAAGTTTTCATTGACTTACTTAGGTTAGTTTATTCTTGGATGACTTATTTGACTCCGATATTGGAAATCGATACCCCAATATCTTATCGGGTCTGATCAAAATCAGGTTTTCAGACTTTTTATTTTGGCTTTTTGTTTTGGGTTTTGCTTTAAGTAGGTATAATTGTAGTCCTTTGTTTCAGTCATGATGCCGTTTACCCAGAGGATTTATTTAGCCTTCAAAATTCAGTTTGCGGCGGAAAACTTATTTGATATCGATACCGAAAATCAAAATTTGACTTACATCCATTCATTTTTCTTTCAGTCTACGGTTTCGCTTTAACTGGAAACAACTATTCCTTTTTAATCTTTCGTGCTAACGTAGAAAGAGTCTGAGCTCCAGAACCATGGATTAGTTTTAAAGCTTTCATTACACCCGAGCAACGCCGGGCTATCCTGCTACTATGTCTATATATCTATATATATTCGTTCAGTGTTGATCCCATTGTTCACTTTTTTTTATTTAAATTCGTTCTATACATGTTGGCGTTGTGAAGTCTCGTGAAGGCAACATTATGATCTCATTCACCAGCTTAATCATCTTCTTCAGTAAAACGCTACCTTGAGTGGCACTTAGGGTTTCTACATAGTACAATTATTTGAAAAAAGAATAATAGAATTTCTTATTGTGAGTTTTTACAGATCTAGTTTGTTGATAAAATTATTGTAAAAAGTTACAGGAATTTTTTGTCAGAAAACGTGGAATGATGTTTTTAGACTCACAAAGAAAAGACAAAATGGTAATCCGAAAACTGAAATATTTCAGATAAGAATTGTCTTAGAATTGATCAGAATATTGAAGGAAAAGATTAGGAGCGACTTATTGTGCTACGAATCACAAACGGATCCATCAGAATTATATAGGAAAAATATTTTATGAAATAATAACTAAGTCTTTTTTCACTGTCTTCTTCTTTTATGTGCCCTGTCTTTTCAGAACGTAGGCGATCATGGCTTTCCACATTTCCCTTTTCTTGGTGGCTATTAGCACGCTTTCTTCTGTTACACCACGCAACTCGTCATCCACTTGATCAATTCCTTCAAATATGTCATCCTCTGCTTTCACCTGTCTCTTTTTCCCTCTATCTGGCCTGTTAGTATCAGAATGTCTAAGCCCTCCTTCCTCATTGCATGTCCCAGGAACTTTAGCTGTCGCTTCCTGATGCTCAGTATTAATTTTCTTTTCGTATTCATCCTTTCCAAAACCCCATAATTGCTCACATGCTCGATCCATGGTATTCGCAGCATCCTTCTGTAGAACCACATTTCAATTGCTTTAAGTTTTTTCTTTATCTTCGAAGATATTGTCCAGCATCCACTGCCATATTGAAGAACTGGCATCACATAGCAATCCAGTGCTCTCTTCTTTGTTTCTCGCGAAATTGTCCTGTTTCTTAATACTTTACTCAACTTCTGGAATGCTCCCTTCGCCATGCCAATTCACCTTCGGATCTCTGTGTCGCATTTTCCGTCTTCTGTTAGAACACTCCCCAGGTATTAAAATTTTTAGCATGGCAAACATTATAAAAAAGATTTGATATATTTCAAATTTAGAAGTTCAATTTATTCATATAGTATAACAAGCATCACCAAGATGATAATTGAATATATATATACAATGCTTAATCACTGAGACGTGTCATTTGCACGAAGCCTCACCTGGACGACGCTTAGGATATGCCAATCATGCGTAAAGATTAGTCATTGACACATCGGAAGATTACGTTAGATCGAACAAAATATCAATGCGTTTTTTTTTATTCATCTAATCGATCCATCATTTGATTAGTTCAGGATTCTGTTAGCTTAACCAATCAGTCCTGAATGATTATCAGATAGAATGTTCGAAAAGTTAAAGCATAAAAAAAAATTTCACCTGCCATTTCCATCTCTCCGATTCCTTCACGAAGAAATTAATGAAAGATTTTGGTGTGAAAAACGTAATCATGTCTGTGTATTCAAGCGTAAGCTGATATGAGGCTGGTGCGTTTCTGCCCTCTGATCTTTTAACTGACGACTCAGCTGTCATCTCCCAAGAACCTGGATGGATAATTGCGAGGGAGGCAGTATATCATATATTAAATGTGCGGCAAGTTTTTTTTAAAGATGGAAGACAACAGAAAACTAAAATAAAAAATCTAGAAGTTTTTGGACATAATTCATCACCATTATCATCATTATTAGTCGCATGACCGGCATGGGAACTTGGGGTCACTTTGCAGCTGAGCACATCATCAGTTCCTTTCACATATCTGGGTTGCTAGGCGGAGAGATCTTCATGTATGTGCAGAAAAATTCCTGGCGATAACCATTTTGCCAAATCAGACCACAGCTGATGAGCTCAGGCTTGAAATATCGTCTTGCTCACGGACCTGGGGCCGTTGATTCCATCGAGGTAGACCTCTGCCTTGACTGCTGATTTCATCTAGGAAACCTTCTAGTCAACAACGAAGTGTGTCATCGATTCACTTGCCTGCATGCATAGCAATGCTCTCACGGTCTACATCGTTTTATCACCAGAAAAGTAAAATGAATGAATTTAATAACTCGACTTCTGGTCAAATAATAACGATATAGCTCGTGTATAGATTGATCCTATCAGCAGATGAGTTAAAAATAAAAAAAGGTTTATTTTATGTTGCATAAGACAAAAATTTTACAATTATGTTAATACTAGCAGTATAGTCCGGCGTTTCTCCGGTGTAATGAAAGCTTTAAAACTAATCCATGGTCTTGGAGCTCAGACTCCTTGCACGTTGGAACTAAAGACTAAAAAGCAATAGTTGTTTCCAGTTAAAGAGAAACCATAGGCTGTAAGAAAAATGAATGGATGTAAGTCAAATTTTGAAGTTTGGTTGTTGATTTGTATAAAGGACATACAGACAGATAAACAGACACACACAAAGATCTTGCCTTTTATATATATATATTATCGATTTTTTTGCAGTATGGTAAGAACTGCAACCTTGAAACTTTTGAATATCGTTTCTTATGTCTTTGTCTATGAGTGAATCAAATTTGATTAAAATCGGACCACTCCTTCTATAACCTGATTTTTTCGATTATCGATTTTCGATTTTTATCGAGGGTACCTCGACACAAAACTTAGCTAAGAACACTCGCAGACGCTTATAGTACAACTGTGTAAATTTTCAAGTTAATCGGTGCAGCCATTTCGGAATCTATAGGTAAGAAGCACACACACACACACACACACACACGCACACACACACACAGACACACAGACACACACACACACACACACACACACACATACAAAGTTCCATTTATAAAATAAGTTTAGATCATGAAATGAAATAAACATTTCTTAAAATACACTATGTTAATAATGATAATTTGATTCCTAACATGTGTGTTGTGGTGCAGTGGATATCGACTCGGAACTAGAAATCGGGTAGTCGAGTTCAAATTTCAGTTGAATTCATTGCATTCACTTACGCGCAAATACCCTTAGAAAAGGTATCAATCCGTCTCTTCCCTCCAGTTATGGGTTAAATAACAGGTCGGACTGGGTTCTATAGCCTTAGTCGGCAACTAGTCTACCACAGAAAGCAATGGCAACCTACTGTGGGATAACCTTTTGCCCAGTCAGTCATGTCTCGTAAGAGACATGATCGCCCAAAGCGTGTATTATGTATGGCACTCAACTGAACATGGCAACATAAATTTATTTTATATTTGCATGACGGAACTCTTGCATAATCTTGTGGGTCAATACGTCAATGAATAAGGTACCAAAAATACAAAGGAAAGTACCCTGCATATTACCCTACATGAAGAAATGGCATAGTGTATGCGTGGAATTTAATAGTTAAAACATTAGTGTAGTAGTCACAGTGTTGCTGTAGCAAGCATAGGACACTGACAAAATTTAATGTTGGTGAAATTGGTGGATTGGTCCTGTAATGTGACTGGTTCCGACTTGGCAGCTCGACTCCAGCTACTTTCTCACCGGCGGGATGTGGCATCCCTCTGTCTATTCTACAAATATTTTCATGGCTTCTGCTCCGACGAACTTAAGTCACTGGTGACCCCGGCACAAGGATTTACTCGTGCAACCAGACTGGCAATAAGGTCCCACCTATTTACAGTTAGATCAACCAAACGCAGCCGACAATTCTACTCCATCAGCTTCTTTTCTCGCACTTCCCGTTCGTAGAAATCCCTTCCATATACTTATTTCCTGACGGCTACAACCTCCAGGAATTTAAATGCAAAGTTAATTTCCCTCTCTTATTCACTTGACTCCAGTTCTTTCTACATCCCACTGTGTATCTTGTTCTTTTCCTTGCTCTCTACCTTCGCAAGTGTCTCCACACCTGTGTTTCCATCCTTATCTTGCCCTTTCTCTATCACCCCTGTAACTGGTCCGTCTTTCTTGTCACTCTCCTCTTGTCTAATCTTTTACTCTTATGTAGCCCTCTGCGCATCAGTGGCGGTACCGCCTTGCTTGGGGTGAAACGATTAAAAAAGATCAGTCAACATACAATACTGTATACACTGCATTCCATAGAATGTCGGGGTTATTAACCTTGAAGGGATGCGTTATTGATACGATAACGTTGGTTAATTTGTATCATCTGCACTGGGAAACATTGTCATCGAACAGTGGAAATTTAGTGTCAAATTGTCAGATTTCTCAGACGAAGTATGTTTCCATCTTTTGTAAGCAGATAGTTGAATTCGTCTATGGGGAAGACCAAATAGGGTATGGATACGGCTCATCAGCTAACGACTATGTAATGATGAAAAGAATATTCGTTAGAGTACCTTAGCATCACTAGTAAAACTGGAGCTTATTTTGTTTCAAATTATTATTATTATCAGTTTTTAATCATTTCACCCAAAGCAAGACGATAAAGCCACTAAGATGCAATAGGTTGCAGACAGTTAAGAAAACTGAGAGAATGTTTCTGGCAAGACAGGACAATAAAAGAAAGGCCAGAAGATGACAGTTGTTGTTGCATGATTTTTAAAAGAAAGTAAAACCTGGAAAAGTTTCATGGCGATAATTACAAAAGAAGAAAATATTAGCATAAAACATATGATAGCATATGGCAGTAAAAATATGAGACCTAACTGCCAATCTAGTACTACAATTAATTCATAGAGACGGGTTACCAAAGAGGAAAGCTCATCAAAACAAATGACAGGAAATTTTTTACAGAAAAGGCATAGGGAAGCTACGTTATGGTAATGGTCAAACGATTGAAACCAAGATACTAGATCAGAACCGATAATATTGCAGATTCTTTTTGCTCGCAGTTTGTATCTCTCCGTGCGTGGGTAATAGAAACCTGATTCCAGGAACACTGGGTTGTCTATTGGTCTTATTATGCACCAGATTGAAACTCCATTGAGGATAGAAGAGTCATGTTGCTGACTGTATTATAGTTCCCGTTCCAACATTCAACAAAACTCAGTCATAGCAAATCATATAAAGATACACTCATGTTTAGTCTTTATCATTTTGTAGAATCCATACAACGTCGTATATCCGACGTTACTCAGATGTAGAAAACAGTTGTATTAAGTTGAGTCTGTAATTTTTAACACTTTATTTATTCCAATTATTTTTTAATTTTATTTGTGATGTTATTTGAATCTTTTTTTAGTACCCTTAGTACTAATAGTACTAATTAGTACTAATAGTACTAATTAGTACTATTAGTAATTAATAGTATTTGTGGTGGAAAATGGACACAGCCTCACCCTGTTAATGTTGCTATGGTTTCTGGCGCAAGTAAAATATTAATTGGGTGGGAGGAGAATATTATTTTTATTTTTCCCAAGTGTATATTGTGTGAAAGTAAACGCTACAATGTCGATCGTAATTTGTACCTGGTAGTGCGTTGTGGTGCAATGGATCTCGGCTTGGAAGGAGAAATCGGGGTGCTCAGTTCGAATTCCAGTTGAATTCTTTGCATTCACTTACTCGCAAATAACCTTGGGAAAGGTATTAATCTCTTTTTTCCTTCCAAACATGGGTTAAATAACAAAACAAATTAAGTTCTATAGTCTTGGCTGGCAACCAGTCTACCACAGAAAGTGATGGCAACCTACTGCGGGATAATCTTCTGCCCAGTCAATCATGTCAATTTCGAGACATGTTTGCCTAAGCGTGTATCACGTATGGCACTGAAATGACTGACTGAATATAATAGTTGGAAACATAATTAAAACTTCTACTGGTCATTAAGTGGGGGATCAGTTTTATATTGTTATGAAGTAATAAACTGATCTCCCACTAATTACTACTTAATAATATAATACATCTCTTCCCCCTCTAGCTATGAGTCAAACAACAGGACTGATTGGGTTCTATAGCCTTGGCTGGCAACCAGTCTACCGCAGAAAGTAATTGCAACCTACTGCGGGATAATCTTCTGCCCAGTCAGTCATGTCACTCTCGAGACATGATCGCCCAAGCGTGTATCACTTATGGCACTTAACTGACTGACTTTAATTCCATTTTCCCCGATGAAAACATATTTGCATACAGCTGTGTACATTATGTATGGAAAGCGTAATAAAATGCGTGGCCAGCTGTTCTGGTTCTGCAAATCCATTGAATAATCCGTGATAATCAAAGACCGAAACGCTAAAAAAGGCGAGATTTTATAAAAAAATATCATAAATTGTGACTGGAAAATTGCACTCAAGTCGATCGTAAATGAGAAACTTCAGTTGAAAAAGTTACTTTGTGGGAAAATAAATTGCTTGATGTTTCTCTGCTTAGTAATGTCCTCAAAATGTCTTCCAAGAGGAAGGTAATTTCTGCTAGGTGGAAAATGTCGGACTTCACGTTTATTATTTCGATTGATTGATCCATGTTCAATTGCTATGAACAGATTTAGCGATAAATTTTCTTAGTGTTTTTTTTTTTATTTGGACGCTATATTTTTTTTTTACTTCTATTTCTAATACGATTAAATGTTTTTTTTTTCCCTTTTTCAATTTTTGGTTCAAGTCTTCGTCGTCTCTTGATTTTATTAGCTAAATTTTTATACCAGTTGTAACAAGTTCACTGGAGATAAAATGACAAATTCACTACTGAGACGCTCTTTCGAAATCTTCTGTGATAATTTTGGTGTTGCCGTCGTCTGGATTGTTTCCTCGCATTTTCAAAATCTTCAACTTCTTTACAATGATTTTCAAGCTTCTTCTCTATTTCATTCTTAATTTGAGTTTGAGTTTTATTTAACGGCATATCAACCTCTGTGGGTTATTTAATGCCAATTATTTTTTTATTCCTTTTTATTTTAGAAAACTGAAGATGTCTTCTCATGTATCCAAAATTGTTTTGCTGAGAATAATCATTCCCTTCAAAAATGTGTTATGGTTATAATTTTTTCTTCAAAAATATATTGTTGGTAATATTTTTCCTTCAAAAATGTATATTTTTCTATAAAAGTCTATTTTTATACTTTCATAGTGTTTTGACCCCTGTTTGGAGGATTAACTATTTGCCCATAGCTGGGACCCTAACAGGTGGACCTGGGAACAGCAGCAATTAAGAGGTGGTTCCATGCTCATCACAACCTCCTAATCAGAGGTCTTGCTGCCGGATGCAGTTTACCGTCATGACCAGGACCATTTCATTTTTAAGACGAGTAATTGTCAATATGGATTGCATTGTGTTGCATTGTGGTGCAATGGATATCGACTCGAAAGGAGAAATCGGAGACGCGTGTTCAAATTCCAGTTGAATTCGTTGCATTCACTTACGCGCAAATACCCTAAATATTAGTCTCTTCTTCCTCCAGCTATGGGTTAAATAGCAAGGCAGATTGGGTTCTATAACCTTAGTTGTCAACCAGACTACCGTAAAAAGAAAAGAAAAGGCAACCGACTGCGAGAAAATGTTTGCCTAGTCAGACATGTTTCTTTTGCGCCACGATGTTTTTCTCGCCTTGAGTCAATGTTTTTCCCGCCTGAAACAATTCTGCATGGAGAATCTGTAATGTGATCGATCCCGATTTAGCATCCGCCCGTGCATTGAATACTGCTGCCATATATGGTCGGGCGCTCCTGCTATCCACCTAGGGGTCATTGACAAAATCCAACGGGGAATCGGTAATTTGATCGATTCCGACTTGGCAGCTCGAATACAGTCAATTTCTCACAGACGCAATGTGGCTTCCCTGTGTCTCTTCTACAAATACTTTCACAGGTTCCGTTCGGATGAACTTACTAACTGGTGGCCCCTATATATGAATTTACTCGAGCCATAAGATTAGCAACTAGATCCCACCCTTTTACTGTGAAACCAATGAAATGTAAACGCAAATTCTACTCCATCAGCTTCTTTTCTCGCACTTTACGCCTGTGGAATTCCCTTCCGTTTACTTGCTTCCCTGACACCTACAATCTTCAAGACTTTAAATGTAAAGTCAATAATCTCCTAACTAACTAACCTCACTAACCTGTATCCTCTCTCTCGTGCTCCTTTTTTGTCCACTCCACTCTTACCAGTATTCTCATCCTTCTCTTACCCAGTTCCTGACACCCCCTATAACCTGCCACGCTTTCTCATAACTTTCTTCCTATATAACGCTGCCCAACAGTGGCAGTAAAATGCCTTGCTTGGAGCAATATGATTATAAAAAAACCGCAAGCGTGTATCACGTATGACACTTACCTTGTCAACATAATTTAATTATTTTAAACAATTGTTTTCACTTTGGTTATTATAGATGTTATGATAGACTCAACATTTCGGCCAAGTTTCATCTAAACATCATCAGGTGTACATTGCTTAACTAATATGGTATATTTGTTGATTATTCTGTTATTTGGTCCTAGTGAAGCTAATTAATATTTGTTCCGCCTGAGATTGTTCGAAGAGTTCCAGTAATGATTGATATCAGGCAGTTAAGTGCCATACATGATACACGTTTGAGCAATCATGTCCTTTGTCCTGTTATTTAACCCATAACTAGAGAGAAGAGATAGATTATTACCTTTATTAAGGGTATATGCGCGTAAGTGAAATCCACGAATTCCATTGGAATTCGAACTAATTTCTAGTTTCTATCTGATATCTATTGCACAACAACTCACATGCATGATTAGCTCAGCAACTATTTTTATGTGCCTATTTAAATTTTATTTTAGTGTCATGACTTGGAATTGCTGATCTATTTGCATCTGAAATTCCCATAAATATTTTTGTCACGGCGGCATCACCGATAGACAGAATGAACTATTCCAACCATTACTTATACCTCCCTTACCGGCAGATGGGAGGGAAGTAGCCGGAGGAGAGCGCCCTCAGAGCGGCCGGAAATCAGCCGAGAGTCGGTCTACGAACAGTGCTACCTTAACGACTATTTCGAGTCCCAGTTTTAAGGCCGAGGTTCGAATTATAGTATTCCACACTGACTCGTATTATCGTTCCTACTAACGAAGTTCCAAGTATTGTATTCTTTCCGTATTTAATATATATTCCTATTTTCCTATTTCCTTTAACCGGTTCCACGATAATTTCTTTCATCTTTTTGTTACGTCTGAAGTGTAACAAAAAGAAAAAAATAATTAAAAAAAACGATTGACCAAAACTCAGAGATAAATCACAGGTAAGTACTTAATTTAAAAAACACACCAATGAAATATATACAAATATACAATTTTTGTTGCATTCAAAACAAGAGACATAGAGTCTACTTCTGGCAAGCGTTTCAAGGAGAGAAAGGGAAGGTATGGTGTCATATATCTTTACTCAGTTAAGTTGGCGAATAAGTTAAGCAAGTTACCTTTTGGAAATCCTTAAATGAGTATATAAAGAATAATTTTAAGGTATAGTCAATGAAACAGTCAAAAATATGTATTTACCCAATATAATTCCATGAGGTTCTCTTTCAGGTTTTAGTTGGTCGGCAACTTTTTTACAGGTTCTTTCGGCTGGATATAAATCCTTGAATCAAAACCGGAGTTGATAACATCAGCCAACCCTGGTAAATGACTACCCACTGTCCAAAACACTATTTTTATAGGGGCTAACACCTAATTTGCATATTTCTAGAACCTTTCGAATTCTCTCGATTTTACTGGAATTTTTTAAAATCTTCCCAAACGTTCTATTCCTAATTTCCTGATATTTACGACGACTTCACGAATTAAAAATCTTTTGCAATAACACGTAGGACTCAATAGAATCCCTTACTACAACTTGTTAGACATTATTATTATTATTAGTTTTATATATAAAAGCATCCGCGTAACATTTTCTCTTTTTATGGACTGGGATTAAGTTCGAGTTTTTGTCCAATTCTCAGCACAAGATTTTCTCACAAAATCAAACTGATCATCGTGATCGTTATTATTGTCTTCTTTCATTTAGCAACAGAAAGATCTCGAATTATTTCTACTTACCATCAAGTCACCCCATCGAAAACTGGGTCCACATTTCTCAGAATATTTGCAGAACCAAGCAACAAAGGGTGTGTGGCGATGAATTTCTCGACATTATTCTATTATTCTCAGAGTAGGATTTTAAGATCAGCTAATAAAGGCCCTAACGCACCATTGATAACTGGGACAATATTAACGGGAACATTCTGGCAACTAGTGTATTACTTGATACTGTCAGTTTTCTCTCTGGTATTATTATTATTATTATTATTATTATTATTATTATTATTATTATTTTTATTATTGTTGTTGGTGTTAATGATGTTATTTCATTTCAAAATGATGTCAATATTTATAATTCTTGCTAGAAATAAATAAAATTACAAATTCACTCCGCATTCAACTATGAGTTATAAACAACCCGTGAACAAAAAAGAATGGCAAGCATAAAGTATGGCTTTTTGTCACGTTTAAAATAACATAAAATTCCATGACAGTATTTACGTTATTCGGACTATTGTCCCCATCTTTTGTTGACATTTGTACGACGTTTCGGTTTGTTGTACGCTCCAGCCTTCTTCAGGTGCTAGGAATTTCGTACCTAACCCTTTATTACAATCACTGGGGAATATGATCTTCGTTCATTAAGTAGTAATGCCTCGATCGGAAATCATGAGTTATCTTCATTTAGCCCGGCAAGTTACTTGTTCCTCACTGCTGTAGCCTGGTAATAAACTCACCATTCTCTGAGTCAAGTCACAGGAACTAACCAACTAATTCATCTCAGAAATATAGACAAATAATAAAATTCTATTACCACTAAATCATCAGAACTATATGTAAAAAATAAATTAAAGGAATATATATATATATATATATATATATATATATATGTTTCGTTAAAAAAGACTGACAAGGAAGATTTTATTCATATTTCATTTATTTTTCTAGTATTTCTACATGTTTTCTTTTAGCTGGAAAAAAGGAGTGTAAAAATGTTCATAATTTTCGACTGTCTAAACGCTTTCAGCTACTTCACCGGCCGTTTTCAAAGATGATATTTTTCCGATGTTATTTTCTCCTCATGTTTCATATTAACGTGATTTTTGTGTTTTATTTTTGCTTTTGAAAAGGAGAGTTCTTTAAAGCTATAACGTAGTGCGAGGTTAGGTATCGCGTAAGCGTCTGTCTATTAAAAAACTTTCACAAATCCATTTCCACGATTAAATAGTGTAAGTCTGATGGTAGAAGAAAATTGTTTGATATACAGTGTCTCTCTTATAGCGAGGTGCCTTTGTTATTGTGGTTTAAATAGTATTTTTGTATTTTTGACCAAAATGTTTCTTTAGGTTTCTTGTAAATTATGAATTAAAAGAGGTTTTTATTGCACTATCATTATTGGGTAGTTGGCATGGAAGGTATTTACTCGAATAGACGCCCTATTTTTTATTTACAATGTGTATTACATCACTCGATCAGGGCATTCTAAAATTCAGTATATCGAACCTGCGTTCTGTTATGTATGTATGTATGTATGTATGTATGTTTGTTTGTTTGTTTGTGTGTGTGTGTGTGTGTGGGTGTATTTGTGTATATATATATTTTCTTGTTTCTTATCTGCCTGATTAGCCGCCATAGCCCACAGAAGATACATCTTCCAGTTATTCTGGAGTGACAGGTCGAATTACAACAAGGTCACTCGTCATAGTAACGAGTACAAGTGTACAAGTGTGTTATCAGAGAAGCAAATCACTGTTTGCTGATAGATAGCTTCTCGTGATTACTGGTGACTCCTCAAAAGTTTGCCGAAAAATTGTGACACTATTTCCCGCTGATATATTTTTTTTGTTTGTTTTAAAACAACGGAGAGAGAGAAATTAATGTTCGTGGTATTATTAGTTGTGCTTTATTGTAATCCGTGATGTGAGCGTATGTACAAAAAAAACTATTTTTAATACTATCATGTACTTGTAAAATCTGGGGAATAGAAAAATTGGCTGACAGTTGGGAAAAAAAGAGAAAATATAAGTTTTCTTCTTTTTTCGTGTTCGAAACGAATTGTTTTGGGACATTTAAATTTTGTAATATGTAAGTAGCCATAACAAATCATCAAGAATTACTTGATGAGGTCAGGTAGGGTTAAATCCGCAAAAGTATTTCTGGGAAAAAAGATTTGAGAATTGAAAACCTAAAAATGATGTAATCGAAAGAAAGAAGACAGAAAGACATTACGTCATGTGAGCTGTTGATATTTCATTCGTTGAGCCATGGCTCCCCGCAAATCGTGTGGGTGGAAAACAATCTCATTGGTCAAAAGCTTTGAGTCGGCTAGATCTCCCGAGAGGATTGGGAATGGCCATAAAAATGTAGGCTCAGCGAGAGAAATAAGAGTTGTTGGCTGGGTAGTTTTTGAAATTGCATTCGAAATGTAACGAATGTGGAAAAGGTTCCCAACTGTGGAGCCATGACCCAAGATCTTATTCATTTATTTATTTGTCTTTTTTTTTTGGTGCCGTGTTTATTTTATTTAACCACAAGTGTACACAATTGTGCGGTCTGAATCTGGTAGAAATATGCAGCGTACAATGGCCGAAATATCATATAAATATCAAGAAAAATGATGACAATAGTCCGAATAATGTAAATACTCTTAATATATTTTGTTTACTTTTGAAGCATTTAGTATAAATTTTGGGTTTTGTGCAACGTTTTTAATTTTTTACATCATGTGTTTGTGATGCATTTTGTCTTGTAGGGGTCTCGGCTATGCTTGTCAATTTCGCCTTGTGTCAATAACATCTGAAGTCCCCACAATTTTGAAAGATCAGAAGGTTGAATAAATGGTTGGAAATATAAAATTATTTTGTTCGTAAAATAAATGTAATTTTAATAATAGAACCAAATAACAAATTAGTTGAAGTAAAATACTCGAATAGACAATGCATGTAGTTAATTATTTTGTGTGAGTGAAATGTTCCAATAGAAAAATGCACGTGGTTAAATGTTCCAGAGAAATAGTAGTAAGGAGGTAAGTGTCCTGGGGCGTAGTTGAATGTATGTATGTAAAAAGTTTAAAAAAGTTTACTTAACTAATAAAGTCTGTGTTTCTTTTCTTTTTCTGATAGGTTGGCGACAGGGTGAGAAAAAAGGTGAAGCAAATAAAGAAATTGTATTGAGTGGTCTTTAGTTTTACGAATCAGTTGAAGTTGTCCTGTAATTGGTTTTTTTTTTTTTTTTTTGCGGCCTGAAGTGAAGACGAAGAAAAGAAAATTGGAAGTAAAGCTAGAATGAATGTAAACATTTTCATTCTTTAGGCGTTAAAAAAATATTTATGTCGTCGTAAATTAATTTGCTATTTTCTATCCAATCAGCATCCAGAATTTTGCTTTTCACACAGACTTGTGGAATTTACCTTGGTCTGGGTTTTTCCAAAATGTTTTTAGTCGTTTGGATCCGATTTTGCGGGTGTTCAATTTTACTTTTTGCATTTTAGTTGATTGTTGAATGATATAGGATTTGTATCCTATAGTCATTTTTTTATATATTTTTTAATAAAAAAAATAGAACTTAGACCCTTTTTGATAAATACTTCTTATGTCCACATTTCGTCCAGACAGACCATCCCGCCCCAACTTGGATGAAATAGCTCCGTTGGGAAACGGGACGAACGAAAGCCGATATGAACGACGACATTTGTTTCTATCACAAGTTTTATCCCAGATACCGTTTTTTTGTGGTACAGTGGATATCGGCTCGGAAGGAGAAACTGGGGAGCCGAGTTCGAATTCCAGCTGAATCCATTGTATTCATTTACGCGCAAATACCCTTGGGAAAGGTATTAATCCGTCTCTTCCTTCCAGTTATGGGTTAAATAGCAGGACAGATTGGGTTCTATAGCCTTGGTCGGCAACCAGTCTACCGCAGAAAGCAATGGCAACCTACTGCGGGATAATCTTCTGCCCAGTCAGTCATGTCTCTTTCAAAACATGATCGCCCAAGCGTGTATCACGTATGGCACTTAACTGACTGACCGTTTTCTATGTGATATCATTAATTTCTTTCTAGCGAATCGTTGAATTAATGAGATGCATGTAAAAAAATATATATACTGATGAGCAATTCTCGGCCTAACCCAAGGGAATAATTCAGAAGGGATTATTATGAAAAATGATTGTATTAATTTCTCTTTCTTATTTTACCCACAAACAAATATCTTTTTGTCTGTTGATTAAAAATTATGAAATGTTAATATTTGGATCGTATATGCGACCAAAATTCCCCATTATTATTCATGTTTATCAATTTTGTATAAATTAATAATAATGGCAATTATCGAAAGAGTTCAGTCAACATATGGCTATGACTTCTAGGTTCAACCATTTTGACACTATTACTGTGACGTAAAGTGTAAATAAGATGATAGTAATACTAGCAAAAATTAATAACAATGACAGAGCTTCATCAAAAGAAGCACATAAAAGATATACGACTATTACTACTAAGTTCAAGAAACAATACGATGAATCCTGGGTGTAAAAGTAAGTCAAATAAAATGAAAGCATTATTTTTTTTTAACATTTCAAACAAGATAAGGCGATAAAGCCACTAAAACATTACTAAGAGAGTAAAAAATGGGATAAATTTATTGAGACAGGACAGTAAAAGAAAAAAAAAGTCGTAGTTAACAAGATCCTGGCTGTGTTTTGTGGTGCAGTGGATATCGACTCGGAACGACAAATCGGGGAGCCGAGTTCGAATTCCAGTTGAATTTCTTACATTCACTTACGCACAAATACCTTTGAGAAAGGTATTACTCCGTCTCTTCCCTCGAGTTATGGGTTAAATAACAGGACAGATTGGGTTCTATAGCCTTGGCTGGCAACCAGTCTACCGCAGAAAGCAATGGCAACCTACTGCGGGATAATCTTCTACCCAGTCAGTCATGTCTCTTTCAAGACATGATCGCCCAAAGCGTGTATCACGTATGACACTTCACAGACTGACTGAGTTAGCAAGAAAGCAAGAAGCTGGAAGAGAATTTAAAAGCAAAGAATTGTAGGAGAAGAAACAATTAGCATAGAATTTGCGGTTACATTCAGAAATTTAAACAGTAGAATGATGTGACCTAATTGCCAGTCTAGTAGTGAGTTTAGACTTATTAAATTTTGGATTTCTTTTAATTATTTTGCCCTAAACAAAGCAATAATGCCACAAGAACGTATGGCGTTTTATAAGAAAAAAGAATGAGAAGAATTTAGAGAAGCGAAGGGAAAAGAGAACAAAAACCAGCGGTCTGGAAGACAGAAGATGGCGATGAACGTTGCATTTAACAGTTTTGGAGATTGTAGATTTTGCAGAGAAGCAGTTAATCAGAAATGAGTCCCACAGGCAAATATTTGCATGAAAAAAAGCTATTAGAGTAGAACATACATTTAGTTTAACTGCAAAACGGTGAGACCTAGATGCTAATCTAGTCAGTCAGTCAGTTAAGTGCCATACGTGATACACGCCTGGGCGATCATGTCTCGAAAGAGTCATGACAGACTTGACAGAAGATTACCCCGCAGTAGGTTGCCATTATTTTCTGCGGTAGACTGGTTGCCAGCCAAGGCTATAGAACCCAATCTGTCCTATTATTTAACTCATAGCTAGAGCAAGAAGAATTGAATTATATTATTAAGTAGTAATTAGTGGGGGATCAGTTTATTAATTCATAACAATATAAAACTGATCTCCCACTTTATGCCCAGTAGAAGCCTTAATCATGTTTTTAACTGTTATATTCAGCCAGTTAAGTGTCATACGTAATAGATGCTTTGGGCGATTATGCCTTGAAAGAGTGTTATGTTGTGCGTAACAGAAATATTCAGTAAATCATTACAAACAACAGAAATATAGTAAATGTATATATTACCAAAAAAAAAAATAAACAAAAGAATTGTTAGTAGTATACAGGAACAAGGGTTTAGTAACAAGTATCGTTGTAAGACGTAGAGTCTGAGAATAGCACACTTCCGGTTCACTACCGGAAATACTCGACTGACTTGTTATCGAGACTGGTTACTCGCTTTCCTCCTTCGGTCTTTCCACTACCACTTTATGTAGTGATTGGAATAGTCCATTAGTAGAACAAAGGTGGAGAGCGCCCCAACAAAGAGACATGACTGACTTGGCAGAAGATTATCCCGCAGTAGGCTACCATTACTTTCTGCGGTAGACTTTTTGCCAGACAAGGCTATAAAACCCAAACTGTTCTGACTTTTAGCAGGAGGGAAGAGACAGATTAATACCTTTCCCAAGGGTGTTTGCGCGTAAGTGAATACAAAGAATTCAACTGGAACTTGGCTCACCAATTTCTCGTTCTGAGACGATATTCACTGCACCACGACGCACATGTCAGTCTAGTAGAACGCTTACATCCACTCAATCAACACACAAAGGAGGAACACTTAACAGAATAATTGGTTGGTTGGTTGAGTTTTGTTTAACTGCATATCAACCTCTGTGGGTAATTTAATGCCTAAAAGGTGGGGTTTTAATGTATTTTTTAATAATTGATTATAGTGAAAAGGTTGATTTACTCAGATTTTAATTAATTTTTTTTGTCTTTATTCTTATTTATTTTAGAAAACGGAATATATCTTCTAGTTTTGTATTCAAAAGTGTTTTGCTGAGAATTTCTTTTCCTTCAAGAATGTGTTATGGCAATAATTTTTGTTTATCAAAAATGTATTGTTGGTAATATTTTTCCTTCAAAAATGTATATTTTTCTATAAAAGTATATTTTAATACTTTCATAGTGTTTTGACCCCAGTTTTAGGGTTAACTATTGCCCATAGCTGAGACCCTAACAGGTACTACCACTCGGGATCTGGGTGGACCTGGGAACAGCAGCAATTAAGAGGTGGTTCCATGCTCCCCACAACCTCCCAATCAGATGTCATTCTGCGGGATGCAGTTTACCGTCATGCCCAGGACACCAGAATAATTGTCTTTTAATTTAAAAAAAACCCCAAAGAAACAAAGGGAAATCACTTCACGTCAGACTGGAATTGATATTTTAGGTCGGGAGCCATTACATTACAGACCTTTTCTTGCATTTTATGAAGAAGCATGATATATATAACAGAATCACAAAACCAGACATGGCAGCAGTAATTAATTCACAGATGAATGGTAGATTTATAAATGTGCCAAATAGATTCTAACAAGTAAAAATTGTTTAGTCCGACACAACGAATGCACACTTCTAGGAATAGACATAGCACTTGATTCAATATAAGTACTCTACTTCATGTTGTTAAAAACTGGATCCTAATAAGTGTTTCTCTTCCTGGGTTTATCATCAGCCATGCTAATGGCAAAAAATCTTTATCTCTATAAATATAAAAAGCAATCTGTGAGTCATTTGCTCTGTAAAACATCTAAGATGGTTGCTAGATTACGTCACAGAAATCAAATCACACGTGACAAACGCGACTAAAAAAACAAATGAGCCTGTATATGTAATTTCTATTCCGACGTTTTAAAAATTCATTTGGTCAACAAAAAATGTGAATATTTCCCCCCGTAATTTTGAAGCAAAAAAAAAAAATATATATATATATATAAAAAAAAAAATATTAAAAAAATTTCTGAACTGAGAACGTAATAGTTTTTATATTTCTAATTTCAGTAAAACAAAATAAATAATTTTTATTTTTGTGTTAAATTCATTTAGTCAACAAAAAAAAGAAAATGTAAATATTTATCCCCGTAATTTTCAAACAAAAACAAACGCAATGTTGTTTACAATGTCAGACAAAAACATCAAATCACGTTTACGCAAAACAAAAGAAAATAGATTTTTTTAATGGAATTTTTTAACAATTTTTAAACAATAACTTTTTATATAATTATTTCTTTTATATAACCGAGTCCTACTACTAAAATGTTCAGAGTTGCACGGGCAACGCCGGGCTATGATGCTAGTGGTGATTAAATGAAAGCAGTTTCGTTTTGGGGAGTTAAAATTTACAAGGCATTCATTTACCCAGTTAACTATTTATTTGAGGTTCTTTCTTAGAACAGTTTTCAATTTTACTTTGGTGAACCAGTCAGACTAAAACAGGAGTAAACAGTTGTGTCATCTGAATAAGTAGCTACTTGTTAACAGAAGAGACCGGGAAGGTCGTTAATAAAGATAAGAAACAATGTATGTTCAATGATAGAGCCCTGGGAGGGTTCTTGCATTAATGTAAAATTAACTAGAATCGTTATACGATTTGTCAGGAATTATTGAATTAAGTCAAATATTCCCCCAAAGATACCTTGAGGTTGTGGTGACAGCCAGTATGATAAATACTGTCGAACGCCTTTGATATATCTAGAGCCGTAGCTGAGCGTTGTAGTTCCTATCTAAAGCTTGATTGACAAATTCAATAACACCCGTTAATTCATCGTTGGCAGACCGAGCCAAAATGAAGCAATATTGTTTATCCAAAAGTATGAGGCTTAATCAATTAGGTGTTGATTAGAACATCTAGTAGTTTTCCAAAAATAGTTGAGAAACTAATAAGGCGATTATTTCAAGCAGTCCGAAGTTCTCTCAGAGTTATTAAAAACAGAAACTATAAAGAAGGAATTCCAACAAGATAGAAAGTACGAATCAACAGGCAGTTATTGTTAAATTTAGAGAGAACAGGAGTCAGTTCATGAGAACTTTTCTTCAGAATAATTTCAGGGATACCGTTCAATCCTCAAGCCCTGTGTGTCTACCTTAGAAATTATAAGAGAATCCCCAGGAAAATATACAAATAAAAAAAGTGCTATACGTCATATACGCTTGGGCGATCATGTCTCGAAAAATAAATGAGTCACTAGACAGGATATTTTCCACAGTAGGTTACCATTGCTATCTGCGGTAGATTCGTTATCAACTAAGGCTATAGAACCCAATCTGTCCTGATATTTAACCCATACTTGGAGGGAGAAGAGATGGATTACTACTTTTACCAAGTGTATTCACGCGTTTGTGAATGCAACGAATTCAACTGGAATCGACTCCTCAATTTCTGGTTACGAGCTGATATCCACTACATCACAAGATAACTTTGCAGATTTTTCCTTGGGTTTTATCAGGCATGTCTACATACATTGTAGATACACCAGACCAGATGTGACAACAATAATCAAAATACGGACAAATGACAAACTCATAGAAGTGCAATATATGATCCATCAAGAACAATCTTCAAGCACGAAACAAAGAAGAAGCATTCTTAGAATTAGCAATTGAAATATAATACTCGTCAAATTTAGTAACAGTGTCAATGTTTCAGGCAAGATCAGACAACTTACTATTTGGCGTAAAACTAACCGAAAAAAATACGAGTCAAAGATTAATAATCATAACTATTACTTAAATATTATATGTGATATACGCTTGGTCGATCATTTCTCTGCACAACTTCCTTGCCTAAATAAATATTGACACTTTTATTTCAGTGCCATACGAGATACACGCTTGAGTGATCATGTCTCAAAAGAGACATGACTGACTAGGTAGAAGATATGCACGCATAAGAAATCCGAGAGCTGAGTTTGAATTTCATTTGAATTTGTTGTATTTTCTTGCACTCAAATACCCTTGAGAAAGATATTAATCTATTATCTTCTCCATCCGGTTATAGGTTAAATAGCTGGACAGACTAAATTCTATAGCCTTGGTTGGCAACCAGACTACCACAGAAGGACATGTCAACCTATTGCGGAAAAATCTCCTGCCTAGTCAATCATGGTTCGAAATTGAAATGATCGCCCAAGCGTGTATCGCATGTGGCTCGTGACTGACTGAATGATATAGCAGAGGAGTCAGATACTTATCAGAGCGGTACAATGAACCATTCATTTACTCAGAATTTTTAGTTATAAATCAGATATATAAATTGCGCTTGAGATGTGGGGAGAACATGAGACCTAATAGATATTCAAAACTTTCCCGAGAGAAGACCCATAATCATAGGTGAAAATTTTTGGACTGCTAGATGATGATTTTTCAAATATTTCGCATCGCACAAAGAGATCCAATTACTCAACACACACACACACACACACACACACACACACACACACACACACACACACACACACATATATATATATATATATATATAGTCATCCGCAGAGAGATCAGTTTCGCTGTATCACAGCTCATCAGTACGGTTAGACTCCGACTGTTTTTAACCCAGGATTGAAACACGACCGAATTGGCGTCAGTCGGCGAGTCTATCTCTGGGCTATGGGCGGTCGGTAGAAGAAGGCAGATTTTTTAGCGCGTATATTATCATTATACGTGCCCAATAGCCAGAGTGATCTAATTCATTATTGAATGAGCGATGCGTACATGTCAGGGTAGCTACTGTTTTTCAAAGTCGCCCGTTCTTATATATACACACTACCGGCCATGATTATTAGACAACCCCAGTGTTAATAAACAATGATGTATTTCATACTGTTTTTAGTATTTATTGCTAGGTGGATAATTCTAAATGAAAATAAAATTGTTCTATTGTTAATACTGCACAATAACATGTGCATCAAATGAACTGTTATAGTGTCTGGTTTTTGTGATCTCTTCTTCTTACTGGCTGACAGGAGTCTGCCTTGTAAAATTTTGCAAAGTAATAATAACACAAGAACCATTCTATTTTCATTTAGAATTATCCACTTGACATTAAATACTAGATATAATATGGAAGACATAATTTTTTTAAAAAACTGGGGTGGTTTAATAATTATGGTCGGTAGTATATATATATATATATATATATATATATATATATATATATATAATTGTCATCCGCAGACAGATCTGTTTCGCCGTATCACAGCTCATCAGTACCGTTAGACTCCGATTGCTTTTTTACCCAGGATTGAAACCCGACCGAAATGGCGTCAGTCGGCGACTCTACCCTTGGGCTATGGGCGTTCGGTGGATGTAGGGAGACTTTTTAGCACATATCATTATACGCGCCCAATAGCTAGCATGCTCTAATTCATTTCACTGAATGAGCGATGCGTAAATGCCAGAGTAGCTGCTGTTTATCAAAGTCTACTATTTTTCCAGAGTGCTCAATCAGGGTGTGAGAGCATATATATATATATATATATATATATATATATATATATATATATATATATATGATGGCGCCTCGCCCGTATATTTCTACGTATGAAGGTTCGATAACCTCATTTATTCTTTGATGTTTATGTCGTGTGTGACATTTCAGTCCACATATAGTGCAATAGTGAGGATCTCGGTACATAGACACACGAATATTTTCCCCGTTGAACTTCGTCTCTTGGCCGGACAATACGACTCATTTCGAATTGTTTTTTTATTTTAAACCTGGCACAAATATCTCCAGTTATTTTTCTCCTGGACAACTTTTCTCGAAGTTAGTAGGAGACATTGACAGCTTAGAGTTTACTGTTAGTTTGTTTTTATATATGAGCCACGACCGTCTAACAGTCTTTGTCCAATGTCAAGCTGGCTATATATAGATATTTCATCTCAGTCCAAGCAAGGCATTCTACTGCCTCTGTTGCGCAGGGGGTTACATTAGGGAAAGTGATAGGAAATGTCAGGAGGAGGGTAATAGACGGATACTGATACCAAGGATGTGGATAGAGTAGATGTAAAAAGAGCTTTGAGAATGGATGTGAGTTAGTGTGATAGATGTCTATTGACCTTACATTTAAATTCCTGGAGATGGTAGCTGTCGAGGAAGCAAGTATATGGAAGGGAATTCCACAGGTGGGAAGTGCGTGAAAAGAAGCTGTTAGAGTAGAAATTGCGGTTACACTTTATCGGTTTCACTGTAAAAGGATGGAACCTAGTTGCTAATCTAGTAGCTCGTGTAAATTCATACCTAAGTTCATCGGAGCAGAAGCCGTGAAAGTATTTATAGAAGAGGCACAGGGAAGCCACGTCACGCCGGTGAGAGAGCGACTGCAGCCAAGCTGCCAATTCGGTATCGATCATATTGCAGATTCTCCGTTGGATTTTGACAAGAACCCCGAGGTGAATAACAGGGGCACCCGACCAGATGTGGCAGCAGTAGTCAATACACGGTCTGATGGTAGATTTATATATGTGCAGGATGGACTCAGACAGGAAAAACTTCCTGGCTCTGCACAATGAACCGATCTTCTTGGCAGCGGATTTAGCAATGGATTCGATATAGTCATTCCACTTGAGGTCCGCTGAATGTGTGAGGCAAAGGAAGCGTAGTGTTTTACTCTCAAAGAGGCTAGTCTGTTCCATGCTAATGGAGGGTAGGAGCGATTGTCTATGATGCTTAATAAATAGCAGCTTCGTTTTGGAAGCTTTCAAATTTACGAGCCATTTCTTTCCCCAGTCCACTACGGTTTGAAGGTCCTTCTCAAACTTGTCTACCTTAGCACTCGAACACCTCAGCAACACACAACTCTATGCGGTAGCCACAGACATAACCTCTTCCCTAATAGAAAACCGCATTAACACCACATGGCACGAGATATGCAATTCACGGAAAATCCCTAGCAAGCACAGGTTGAATTTCACTAGCAAGAACAGTAACCTCCCTAAATTCTACCACAAAACACATGAAAATAACACGACACCACAAATTAGATCCATTGTCTCTAGCATAGAAGGCCCCACATACAAAATAGCATGGCTACTATCACAAATCCTTAAACCCATACTCTCCACCTTCCCCGGACACGTCAAAAGTTCCGATGAAGTCATCCACAGACTACACGGTACTCACCAAAACAAGCTGCAGCATAACCGATATGTATTTAGCCAGCCTTGACGTCGTCTCGCTATATACGTCAGTACCGACCCACCCACGGTGGACTTATTAACAGAATACATCAACACTTCAAACATACACTGCTACTGCTTCACCCCAAACATACATACGCTTGCTCCTGAGAACTATTATAGACAACACTTCACGTTCCAAGGATGCACCTACAAACAGACCACCGGCCTTCCGATGGGGTCCAGCCTATCGGGACTACTTGCCGTCGCATATATGAACCAACTAGAGCGTCGCGCACTCAGCACCTGCCATTCATATGCCTTATTTACGAGATATATTGATGATATACTCATCCTTAATTCTTCACACAACGAGGCAAGCAGAATGGCAGCGACGTTCAACAGAATGGACGGCAAAATTAATTTCACGATCGAGCAACCCGATGCCAGTGGATGCCTATCACTGCTGGACTTCAAGCTTAAAATATCGGTTGAAGGTGAAGTTCACACCGATTTCTACAAAAAGCCTGCCAGCAGGGATATGTTTGTCTACTACCGATCAGCCCTCCCTCTCAGCGCTAAGACCGGCTACATCAATAACGAACTCGCGCGTATCCGAAAGAAATGCAGCAAAGGCGAACACGCTAACACCCACACTGCATTCTTCAAGAAAACACTAGTGACTAACGGTTACCCACAATCCTTTGTGAATCGCCTAGAACGGAAGGGTAGTAAGGGCTCAAGGCGCCACACCCTATCTAACACCTGCTTCCTGAGGTTACCACACGTCAGCGATTATATAACATCTAAAATACGTCGAGCTATCCGCAGAGAGGGATTAGACATACAGCTGGCACACTACGGCCCCACTCTTCGAAGACACCTCAACCCCAACCACAGAACAAACAACAACACCACATGCACACTAACCAACTGCCCTATTGCAGGTACCGGTATATGCCACCAGGTATATGTCGTATACCGCATACAATGCGCCAAATGCGATGCATTCTATGTTGGCAGCACTACAAGACATCTACACATTAGAATAAAAGAACATCTACACACGCAAGCTTCGTCATTCCAAAAACACTTCAAAAAATGCAAAAATAAGGACAAACCATAACCGTTAATATCTTGGCTAAGGAACGCAACATAGGTAACCTACGCATTAGATAGTCCCTAATAATATCTAAACTACATCCGTCAATTAACAATCGCCAAGAATTAAAGCTAGATTACGTAACAGTACAGATGACACCAAGACGCACCCAACATGCACACACACACACGCACGCAATCAGTAATAATAACCAGACACACACTTCTTCCTCCCTTATAACAAACTGTTAACCAGGCTAAAGCACACACGCACACACAGATATATAATTTAGGTAGATTTAATTACAATACTACACATAGCCTTTACACACAAAAATAATTACAATAACCACGCTAACACACTTTCTCCTCCCCCGGGCCGTATTAGCAGAGGAGCCCATAACAAAGTACGCACCAGGACAGAACACACACACACACACACACACACACACACACACACACACACACACATGAAAGTAGATTCAATTACAGCTCACACAATGAGCAAACACCACCAGATAAATCCTACAGATAAGATAACAGCCATGTAACTGATATCCTTTGACCCGGTCAAAGTCATATCAACTCCTAGATCCTACGAACTGATTCCATCAAACCAACAATAAACTCCATCTTTAATACACACACATGCACAATCACTCACACACACACACACATACACAATCACACACACACACACACACACACACACACACACACACACACACACACACACACACACACACGCTCTCTCTCTCACACACACACCATTAGACCATATAAAAACCCATCTAGAACACACATAGATACACACTCACACACACGCACACACGCACACGTACATACACGCACACACGTACAGCAGCAGTGGATAAAGCCAGCCATTCATAGATGGACAACTAAAAGCACGGACAGTTTGAATTTTTCTCTGCCATTCTGACGATGAGATTTTAGTCTCGAAATATTAATATAAATAAACAGGTCATACAAACACTTCCCGACCTTCCTTTATTTCATTAAACTCATTGTGACAGCCTTCAAGACATAACACATACAACTATTTTACGCAATGCTTCAAGCAAATTACAAAACTTTACTATATATATATATATATTTATATTGATTACAAATCCGATAGAAACGGCTTGGAGGCAAATAAAAATATTAAAACTGATCTAGCCAGAGATCTCAATGTAATTAAATTTATATATTTACCGAACCATTATTTATTACCGATAAAACAATTCAAATTTTACAACATCGGTTGACCATTTCAACGAGTAAGTTTAGCACCCGTCTCATCAGCGATAACAAAACATTGTGAGAAAATAAATTCACTTGTTCGTGCCTGTGTAAAAAACGGAAGTAAGGTTATGGAAATGAAAAGAGAAAAAAGAAAAATGGAAAAAATCGTGGTAAATCTTTGCTGTTGGAACTTGTTAGTTTGCCATTTGGTGAGAGAAGCAAAAAGAGATGCATTAAAATGAATTAAAAATAAAGAAAATATATAAGAAAGAAATGGGTCAAACGAAATAATGATCTTACAAGGTCACTTTTAAGGGGATACAAATATTGTTAATATTAAAATAAGCTGGTTAAATAACTTAATAGTACCATATAATAATTCTGCTTGTTCCTTTCTTAGTTAGTTAATTAGTTCCTCCGTCCGTTACGCCACACTCTCTACAAGAGCTTTTCCTTTCCCTCTAGCTTTTTACTCTCCTTAGCCTTTCTCTCACCTTTGCCAAACGGAAGGGTAGTACAGAGTGAGAGAGTAGGAGGAGAGCCTATAGCATTACCGTATCAGTAGCAGCTTAAACTGGTGGTTGTAGTAGTAATTGTGTCTGTGTATATGTGTGTGTACTGTACAATATAGTAAAAATAGGTAGGTTTGTTGTCCTATCCTGCGACCTAATAACGAAACTTCTGGCCTCTACACACTTGGCCATTACTCAGTTGTTCTTTTCTGTTTACAATGGACACAGGAGCCATGATTTTTCAGTAATACAAAAGAAACATTTTCTCCTTCAAAATCTCTCACAAAATAGCGTGCAGTATTTTGGTTATCGTCTGTGCATACGCCGCTTAATATAATATATCAGTAAAGTAACTTCTATGGATATTACTTTTATAAATATTTTAATAAAATTCCATTGTGTTTTATCATTATTTTATTATCCAATATCTGTATGTTTGAAGACATTACTATCATTTGTTGTATGACAAAGTAAAATTATAATTATCCTACCGTGGAAATTCCACGGGTTCCGCTAGTTTACATTATTCGGACTATTTCGCCGTTGTACACTCCCGCCTTCTTCAGGTGCCAGGAATTACAAACAACATTTTGTTACAATCACTGGTGTATATGAACTCCATTCCTTGCCTAGTGTCTCGTCTAGAAGTCATGAGTTATCTCCCTCTAACCCTGTAAGTTACTTGTTCATCATTGCTGAACTAGTAACCAGTAATACGGAATGCCAGAGAAAATCATTAGTGTCAAAACTGCAATATGAGCTCTGGTAAAAAAATACTAGAGAAAACCATTAACTTCAAAAATTGTAATATGAATTCTAATAAAAAAGGGTTACTGGACATTACGCTTATAAGTCCCCAAAATTCAGAAGCTCTTGTCTTTAAAGATATTTTATTATCCAATATCTTTATGTTTGAAGACGGTACTATCATTTGTTGTATGATAAAGTAAAATCATAATTATCCTTTCGTGGAAATTCCACGGGTTCCGCTAATTTACATTATCCACCCAGTGGATATAGACGTTGGTTGGATCCTGTGACTTCACCCAAAGATTTGTGAGTTCAATACCAAGCTACAGAATTATATAATATAATTAAATTATGTGACTAATGAAACACATTTCTAATGAAATTTAATTTTAGATTAACTATTAGCCAATTATATTAAATTTAAATCTATGAAATCTAGCAAAAATAAACAGTTTAAATATAAATTCAAAGATAAACATACAAGGAAAATGGATTTAAGAACGGAAAATTATTATTATTATTTTTTTAATCGTATCACCACGAGCAAGGCGGTAACACCACTGATGTGCAGAGGGCTACATAAGAGTAAATAAGTTAGATAGGAGGAGAGTAAAGAAAAAGACGAACCAGTTAAGCATGTGAATAGAAAAGTTGCAAAGGTGAAGAGAAAGGAAAAAATATACAGGGTGGTGTAGAAAGAACTAGAGTCAAGTGTTTAAGAGATGAGTATTAACATTGCATTTAAATTCCTAGAGGTTATAGCCGTCAGGAAAGCAATAATATGGAAGTTAGTTCCACAGGCGGGTGCGAGAATTTGAAACTGCAGGAGTAGAATTGCCGGCTGCATTTGGTTGATCTAACTGTGGATGTGTGAGACCCAGTTGCCAGTCTAGTTGCACGAGTAAACACCTGTTTCCGTGGCCCCAGTGACTTAGGTTCGTTGGAGCAGAAGCAATGAAAGTATTTATAGAACAGACAGATGGAAGCCACATCCTGTCGGTGGGGAAGTGGCTGGAGTCGAGCCGCCAAGTTAATACCTATCACCTTACTGATTCTCTTTTGGAGACTGTCAAGAACACTGAGATGAACAGCAGTGCGCCTGACCATATATGACAGCAGTACTCTATGCATAGACGAATCGTTGATTTGTATATTTGCAGGATGAATTCAGGCGGAAAAAACATCCTGGTCCGACACAGTGACCTAACCTTTCTAGCAGTGAAATTTGTTATTGACTCAATGTTCGACTTGAGTTCGGAAGAGAGGGTAAAATCGAGGAGGCGCAGTGTGTATTGCTCTCAGGGAGACTCGCTTAGTCCATGCTTATGGGAGGCAAGAAAGGTTGCCTGTGATGATTGATAGACAGCAGCTTGGTCTTAGACGCACTGAAATTTACAAGCTTCTTACTCCAATCCACCACAGAATGTAGATCCCTTTCAAGATCAGCAGCGAGGTTATGTTTGTCCGCCACGCCGGCTTTCTTACTGATGTTGGAGTAAATTGTGGTGTCATCTGCGTAGGTGCCTACTCGGCACTTGATCACGTCTGGGAGATCATTTATGAAAATAAAGAAGAGCGTTGGGCCTAGGATAGAGCACTGAGTCTCTCTGTTTGTACAGTAGGATGTGGAGGCATGCCCATTTAAGACGACCTTCTTCATGCGTTTATATAGAAAATATTGGATCATATCAAGTAAGCCTCTGGTAATAGCGTAACCGCGTAGCTTGCATAGAAGGCTAGCGTGCGAAACCCTGTCAAAAGACTTGGAGATGTCCAGGGCAATAGCACGAGCCTCGCCAGACTCTTCAAGGGCCTGGAACATGTACTTCGTGATGGTCGTTAGCATGTCGGCCGTGAACCCGGCGAAGTGGAAGCCATACTGCCTGTCTGAGAATAGTATATGGGCAGTACGTTTCAGTAATGTTTCAGCATTAATAATGGCCTCGAACACTTTCCTGAAAATTAGTAGAAGGCTGATAGGGCGATCATTGGATGGGTCCGAGGACTCACCTGAGTTCTTAAATACAAGAACGACAGAAGAGGACTTCCAGCATGCAGGAAAACAGGAAGCAGAAAAGCAGTAATTATAGAGTTTAGAGAGGACAGAGCATAGTCCAGGGGTACATTTCTTAAGCACAATCATTGGGATTCCCTCACCACCGCTCGCCTTATGGGGGTCAAGTTTTGATAATACTCAGATACTACTATCGGAATAGTGTATACATCGTTCAGTTTAGCATCAGTTCTAATATGGAAGTCAGGTGCGGGTACTCCAGATGAGTCGAATATGGAGTTGAATGAGAATCTGCGAGCAAACACTCGGCCTTGTCCGCTGATGCTGTAAGGACCTCAAATTCATTAAGAGAGGGATAGAGGATTTGCTGTTGTTCAGCACCCGTTTGCATAAACGCCAATAGCCCTTGGAGCCGAACCTGCGGTCACCTACGCGCTGTCTCATTCTCTCAGCCAACAACCGCTTGGCGTCATTGAGAATATTCTTGCACTCATTACGAGCAGATATGAATAGGCGCCTATTGTGGTCAGATTCATGTCTCCGAAATAGTCGGAAGTAGTGGTTCCTGTGGGCAATGGCGGCCAAATAGACAAGAGAGAACAAAGGGTAGGAATGAGATTTGAGACGAAACTTCCTGGTTGGTATGAAGGCATAAATCCCAGCTTCACCAAGGAAGAAATCTCAGAGACGAAGACATCAACTGGAAGATCGAACATTTTTCCCCAAGGGACGCATAGGAAATCGCGAAAGGCGTCCCAGTCAGCTGTTTGGTAGCAGTAAGAAATATAATATAATTAAAGCATATTGCTAATAATAAGCGATAAAACAGCTATCTAAAAAAATTATGAAATTAAATTAAATTTAAATCTATGACGGCATTAATACCAAAACAATATCGCTTAGGTGAAAAATAAAACGAGAAGAAAAAGAGAATTAAAAACGGGAAGTTATATCATACTATGCTGTAGTTATATGGTTAAGAAATACAATAACTATTTTAAGGAATTTAAATCTATGACAGCATTAATATCAAAACAAACTAGAACTAGAAGAAATATAGATTTAAGAAAAGGAATATAATATTTTAATTATTCAGGTAATAAAAAGAAAAGAAACAACTATTTAAAAGAAATTTAATTTGAGATTAATTATTAAAAAGCTTGTATCTAAATTTTAATTTATGACGGCATTTGCTTATAAATTCTTTTCTTAAGTTCAAAAGCAAAATCTTAGGATATTTTATATTTTCATTTTTTCAATTAAACAATGATTGAGGTTGAGAAATGAGTGTTTATGGAAGAGATAACGCTGTTTAAATTTTTCCGCCGAAATTCCAATGTAAACTAGAAATTAACTTTTGTTATTTTGTGGGAGTGATTGGCTTGGTAGATCACTTTGGTAGACTTATATTTGCCGCCCACAGGACAAAAGCTGATGGAGCTACAATTGCAAGAGGTTATTATACAAGTTTTGATATTAGTTTTAAAATATATATATATATATATATATATATATATATATATATATATATATCAGTACTCCTCTATGGTAGTGAATGTTGGACAATAGCCTCATTGATGAAGAAACTTGAAGTAACAGAACCTTGGTTCTACAGTAGAGTGCTGGGAATTCCATAGACCAATTTTTAAAGAAAATGGAAGCAAAAGTACACTGATAGTTAACATCAGAAAGAGACAGAATGTCTAGGGCACATAATGAAGAAAGTGGGTTTAGAAATTTTGACACTCACAGGACAGTTTGAAATCAAGAGAAACTGAGGAAAACAGTTCATAACCTACCTAACGAGTATGTGTGATGGATGGAAGAACAGGGTTATAACAAAGAAAAGGCAATTGTGGCAAGCCATGACTGCTAACAATCTGAAGTGTTACGTCTCACAGAAGAAGAATTAATCAGATAGCGATAGATTCAATTAGACAGCAATATATGTGAACTGATTATTAGCGACAGATTGCAATGGAAAAAGGAAACTAAAGTTTCAAAAGTAAAAATGCATCCGATTGAAAATTCATCGTAAAAAGAAAATTGAAAGAAGAAAACTTAACAGAAAAAAATGTTGGAAGTTTCTGTTGAGCTTATCTGTTGTCGTCTGTATTTGTTCACAAGAAATTAATGTTTCTAAAATTTCCCCAGATAATCGGACACACTTTCAAT
Source organism: Ascarosepion bandense (assembly GCA_037127315.1). NCBI lineage: Eukaryota > Metazoa > Mollusca > Cephalopoda > Sepiida > Sepiidae > Ascarosepion > Ascarosepion bandense. The sequence goes on from JBBBDQ010001522.1 coordinate 2,825,114, forward strand.
GCAGACAAATCTGTCGAGGATGAATCGATATTTGATATAATTCACTTTCTATATTTTTTTTTATTTGTTTTTATTTTTTCTTTGGTCTTTCTATTTCTTGATTTCTGCCTGATCTTACTGTTTTTCCACCAATAAATTCTCCCCACATCTATTTGGCCAAAAAGAACGAATCGGATTTACATGTCACGGAATATTGCATGTCTTCTCTTGCTCATCGTTACATGGCTGTCATTTGGGCAAAGTATATAAAAAAATGTGGGGAAAATCATTACTATTTGCTTCTTTACACAATTCATGGTTCTTTCTAAATTTGTGGACGCTGATAAGATTAATGATCCACCCTCACTGGATTGTATGGAACTTAAATATTTTAACGCGCTTTTGTTTTGATAATTACTTTAGCAGAAATTAAGAAAAAGTGTTATAACCCAAATTTAAATGTTATTTTCTTTAGGGATAAAAGCGATTTTGTTTAATTTACAAAAGACCACGAAAGTTAATGCAATGCATATCTAAATTAAGCAGCGAATATATAATTATATATTATCAAGAATTGTAAAGTAACTTTATTCGTAATTGTAATAACAACTGGGAACCGTAATAAAATTTGAGAATGTTTTATTGAGCTTGAATAAGGATGCATTGCTATTTATAGTGAGAAGAATCCCCACCCCAATTAGATACATAAAAGCTTACGGATTTATACTGAAGAAGAGTAGTGTATTGCTTTCTGGGAGACCTATTGTAAGCCATACAGACGGGAGGTAAGAGAGTTTTTCTCTGGTGGTTATAAAAGAGCAGCTTCGTTTTGGAAGTATTAAAATTTACGAGCCATTTCTTGTCCCAGTTTACCACAGATTGGAAGTTCGTATCAAGAGTAGCAGCGAGGTTTACCTTTTCAGCTTTGGAATATTTCTTATTGAGACTGGAGTAAATGTTGGTGTCGTCAGTGTAAATGCCTACTTAAGAATTAATTACATCAGGAATATCATTGATGAAGATCAGGAAAAGCGTAAGACCTGGCATAGAACCTTGAGGGACATCCGCACTCGTGGGATAAGATCTGGAAGCTGGACCGTTCAATACAATCGTCAGTACATCCGCTGCTATGAAAGTCGGTTCTCTGTGCAGGGCCTGGAAGTTTTTTTCCGTCTGAATCTATCCAGCTCATATATAAATCTACCATCCGCCCGTATATTGAATACTGCTGCCACAACTGGTCGGGTGCCCCTGCTATTCTCCTCGGGGTTCTTGACAAAATACAACGGAGAATCTGTAATGTGGTTGATACCGCCTTGGCAGACCGGCTGCAATCTCTCTCTCGCCGGCGTGACGTCGCTTCCCTGTGTCTCTTCTTTAAATACTTTCACGGTTTCTGCTCCAATGAACTTAGATCACTGGTGCCCCTAGGTACGAATTTGCACGAGATACTAGATTAGCAACTAGGTTCCACCCTTTTATAGTGAAAGCGATAAAATGTAACCGTAATTTCTACTCCAACAGCTTCTTTTCTCGCACTTCCCGCCTGTGGAATTTTCTTCCTCATACTTGCTTCCCCGACAGCTACAATCACCAGGAGTTTAAATGTAAGGTCAATAGACACCCCCTAACACACTAACTCGCATCCATTCTCTCAAACACTCTTCCCATTTACATCCTTACCCGTGTATCACCCTCCTTCTGACATTTCTTATATATAACCACTCTTTCTCACCACCTTCACCTATGTAACCCCCTGTGCAATAGTGGCAGTGGAACGCCTTGCTTGGGAAGAAACGATTAAAAAAATGTACGCGGTTTGACAGGAACGATTGGATTAGATTGAATAAGCGTTCATTTATACCGTGGTGCGGTAGCTTGTGAAAATGGCCAGCATTCCATACCCTGCCAAGTGCTTTGGAGATATCCAGAACAACAGCTCCAGTTTCGCCATTTTTATCGAGCGCCTGGTCTATACACTACCAGCCATAATTATTAAGCCACTCCAATGTCTTTTAAAAATTATATATTTTATACTATTTTTTAGTATTTATTGCCAAGTGAATAATCGTAAATGAAAATAGAATGGTTCTATTTTTGATAATGCACAATATTATTTAATAATTACCTTTATTGCAGTTTCATCAATAAAAGAATAAAAAAAATTAGGGTGAATCCGACGAGTTCATCTTTGCTTCTATGCCTTGTAAAATTTTGCAAAGTAATAATAACAAAATAACCACTCTATTTTTATTTGGCAATAAATACTAAAAAGTAATATGAAATACATACTTTCTTTTAAAACCTGGATGTTCCTAATAATTATGGCCGCTTAGTAAATTGCTATGTATTGAGTCCATATCACGTTGAATACACCGGTTCTCACTCGATCACCGAAGTTAAGCAACGTTGAGCCTGGTCGGTACTTATATGGTTGACCGCTTGGGAATACCAGGTGCTGCAAGCGCTTATTGACGGATGTGCGTTGTGGTGCAGTGGCTGTCGGCTCGGAAGGGGAATTTTGTGAGCCGAGTTTCAATTTCAGTCGAACACTCTGCATTCACTTGCGCACTGGTATCCTTGGGAAAGGTATTAATACGTCCTTTCCCTCCAGTTATGGGCTAAATAACTGAGGTCTGCTGTTCGAGCGATCTGTGGCGAACCTCTGCACCGATCGTTTGCTATCAGCAGTTCCAAAAAGTGTGAATCGTGCTACACAAGCCTTCACCTCTCAAAACAATTCTTTGTGCGGCAGTCTAACTGAGTTAGACACTCATACGTCGAAATCGACGGGAGAGTCCATAATTGAGTCCATAGAGATTGTTCTCATTCGGCTATGCAGACTTAGCGGATATTTCACAATTGTCACTCGTATTATTTACATATTAAGTGTTACTTTTTCGTTTCTTACACTGAATACTGGGCATCAGTCCCAGAGATTAAACCCAGAACTGTTAATGATACCATTATATTTTAACAAACGTTGATCAAGTCCATCAAAACCCGTCCTAGTAGTATAGTTGTTAGAGTACAGTACTGAGCATATGTACTCTAAGATTTTCCAGAAATACACTACAGGACATAATTATTAGGCGACCTCAGTTTTTTTTTTTTAAAGAAAATGATGTATTTCATAATATTTTTAGTATTTATTGCTAAGTGGATAATTCTAAATGAAAACAGAATGGTCATTTGTTATCAGTACTTATTAAAATTTTATAAAGCAAATAGCGACAATTGAACCATCGCACTCTGTAGATTTACTATATATATCTATATATTTATACATGTACACTACCGGCCATAATTATTAAGAAACCACAGTTTTTTAAAGACAATGATGTATTTTATAATATTTTTAGTATTTATTGCTAAGTGGATAGTTCTAAACGAAAATAGATTGGTCATTTTTAATACTGCACATTAACATTTGCATAAATTGATCTGTTTTGGTGTCCAATTTTTCTGCTCTCTTCCCCATGCTAGTCTCTTCTTATTATTGGCTGGCCGAAGCAAACTCTACCTGGCTGGCTTGTAAAATTATGCAAGGTAATAATAACAAAAGAACCATTCTATTTTCATTTAGAATTATCCACTTGGCATTAAATACTAAAAATTGTATGAAATATATCATTTTATTTTAAACTTAGGTGGACTTATAATTATGGCCGGTAGTATATATATATATATATATATATATATATATATTATGGCCGGTAGTATATGTTTATATATATATATGGCCAGCAGTATATATATATATATATATATATATATATATATATAGAGAGAGAGAGAGAGAGACAGACAGAGAGGGAGACAGAGAGAACAAATCTACAGGGTGCGATGTGTAAATTGGCGCTATTTGCCTTGTAAAATTTTGCAAAGTAATAATAAGAAAAGAACCATTCTATTTTCATTTAGAATTATCCACTAAATACTAAAAATAGTATGAAATACATCATTTAAAAAAAAACTGGGGTGGCCTAATAATTATGGCTGGTAGTGTATATATTTTGAGTCTGCAAAAAAAAAAAAAAAATACAGAATTTGTAAAGAACATTTTATTAAAATACACGCCGTTGGACGTAATAAGTTTCCCGAAACAAAGATGTTTAAACAGCTGCTAAATAAATAAGAATTTATATGCTTAGTCAGCTCGCTAAAGGCATTTTAGGCAACTGTCTAGTTATTAAAGTACTTTTGTTAAAACAAGATTTTGTCGAAATGCTTGTTAAATTGATAATTTGTGGGAAAAGAACTGATGGGGTCAAATATCGATTTCAGTTTCTATCAACAAATTCCATAAACTGCCTGTAAATAAAAAGCTTCTAATTATCTAAACATTTTCAAATTATATTCTTAGATCGTTACTAATATCTTAATAATGTGACAGAAGAAATTGATCTATTAATAATGAATTATTTTCTTCAGAATGTCGAACACGAAATAAGCCCTGAGACAACTCTAACTCGATGTCAGTTGGAATTTATCACCCGGTAGGTTCAACCTAGCATGACAGGTCAGTTGGTATAAAACAAACATAACTCACCTAAAGAACAAATATCAATGACAAAAATAACTGGAGGCAGGCAGGCAGGTAGGCGGGCAGGCAGGGCTCTCCAGTGGCAGAGATAGAAAAGCATCATGGATGGATGACGAATTATAAGCGGTTCATCAATTCCTTTGTAGGAATGGGTGAATCATATATAGTGAGCTGTATACTGCGGGTGTTAGTAAAGGTCATGACCAGTAGTACTGAATCTAAACTTATATAAAAAATGAAACTTGTGTGTGTGTGTGTGTGTGTGTGTGAGTTTGTCCGTTACCTATAGACTCGGAAACGGCTGAACCGATTTTCTTGAAAATTTTCACAGTTGTACTGTAAGCGTCTGCGAGTGTTCTTAGCTAGGTTTTGTGTCGACGTACCCCCGATAAATATCGAAAATCGATAATAAAAAAAAATCGGGTTATAAAAGGAGTGGTCCGATTTTAATAAAATTTGATACAGTCATAGACAAAGACATAAGAAACGATATTCAGAAGTTTCAAGGTTGCAGTTCTTACAATAGTGTAGAAAATCGATTATATATATATATATATATATATATATATATATAAAGCAAGATGTTTGTGTGTGTGTCTGTTTATCTGTCTGTATGTCTGTATTTTTTTCAGCCCTTTTATTTTAGCTTTTGCTTCGGGTTTGGATTTAAGTAGGTATAATAGTAGTTAGTCTCAGCCATGATACCATTTACTCAGAGGACTTATTTAGCCTTTAAAGTTCAGTTTACGACGAAAGAAAAACTTATTTGATATCGATACCAGGAAATCAAAATTTGACTTACATCATTCATTTTTCTTTCAGTCTACGGTTTTGCTTTAACTGGAAACAAGTATTGGTTTTTAGTCTTTCGTGCCAACGTCCAAAGAGTCTGAGCTCCAGGACCATGGATTAGTTTTAAAGCTTTTATTACACCCGAGCAACACCGGGCTATACTGCTAGTTGTACTCATAAAGCAAGTATTTAGGTAGTTGAAAAGCATTATAAGTAGTAAATTCTTTTTTCATACCACATCGTTGCATGAGTATTTTTTGACAGATAAGAATGAACACAACTAATAAACGCTGTTAAAGTTTGCTGGAAATAGACAGTTATAAAAGTTTGTTGTATGTTTAATCTCTAAATAAGTAAGTGACAATTCTTGAAGAACGAGCAAAGAAAAAAATAATGCTGTTACTTATCAAAGATATCTATAATAAGCTAAAAGTATACACTTACTTCCTAATTCCAAAGTTTTTTTTCAGAACTTTTATCTAATTATTTAATAGATTTTGATTCTTTGTGTCTCTCTAAGCAATTTATTTAAAGGTGAACTTTACAACTATTCTTGAACATTTTCGGTAAGTTTTGATTTTTCAAAACCGTTTGCTGAAGAGACAAACTGCAGAGAATACCAGAAAATGGCTCCTACAAAATTGTTTATTTGATCTGCCTTATTCTTCTTATCTGTTCGGCTAGGTAAATCTTTTTGGTGATTATACGCAGTCGTGTTGTATTGGTAAATCTAGAATACACACCCAGTGGGTTAATTTGAATGTCAACTCACGTAGGCTAGCTAAATATAGACGCAGATTTAAGAGAAACGTCCAAATAACTCTTTAAGTTCAAAGAATCAGTACAAATGTACTTGTAAAATAAATATATAAATGAACGTATTTAATGCAAGCAGTATGTGGAAACTCAAAATATCTAAATTTAGCCATACAGGCCTTCGATATCATGAACTAGCGCAAGCCCATTTGAAATCTGACTCGTGTTTCGGTGACTTTGAGATCAGGGCTTAACACGAGAGCAATTCTCAGATAAAAGTAGACGATTTTACTTTTTTTCCATTTCCCACCTGTTTCTTCACAGATTTCGGGGCTCGATCATGTGACCTTTTTCAAACCGTGGAGTTTTTAATGAGGAGAGGAGAAAATAGAAAGTAGTAAGAAATGTCGTTTGCAATTTCTAGACTGATCGGATGCAAGCCTCTGAACAGAGTTAATGATAATGTGCTTCACATTTTGATAAGTATCGTGGTCCGTTACACTTTTGTACCAATCCTCTTTGCTATAATAAAAACCATTGTGTATATATTTAAAAACGCACACACACGCGCACACGCATACATATTTCCCTCTTGTCACGCCCATGGAGATAGATAGATAGATAGATAGATAGATAGATAGATAGATAGAGAGAGAGAGAGAGAGAGAGAGACAGAGAGAGACATTAGCGAGCTTTTTTTATTTTAACATATCACCTGAAGAGGAACAGTTTTGTCCTGAAACATGAAGATTTGTGCGTAGTGATATCATGCTTTTATAAACTATTGTAATAACAAAATTACAATATATATATATATATATAACCGTACTGGTGAGCTGATACAGCGAAACAGATCTATCTGCGGATGACTATAGTATATATATATATATATATATATATATATATATATATATATATATATATTCCATTTGTAAACGAGTTAATACGCAACCTATCCAACAAAAAGAGAAGTGGGCAAAATAAACCATCAAATATTAAAAAATATTTGTGAATTGCAAAGAACAGCCACTCAAGCTAACCAGTGGAAGAACACAAGTTATTGCATCTTCTGGTTCCAAAAAAATCGAATGCAAAAATAAATACGCGTTCATTAAATATGACAAAAAACTTTTACTCATCAATTTCTGAAAAAGGTTTAATGGAAGAATTTAATTTTACTAAAAGGTACATAAAAATAGCATCTGAACAGATTGATATATTTCTACATTGCCGCAAATCAATACTTTTCCACAAATATAAAGCATGGATTAAAAAAATTAAGCAACAGCACATTTGATGTACCACAAGGATGGTATGATGGAGCAATATCAGAATTGATGAGCATACACATTTAATAAAATCAACAAAATAATCCATACAGACAACCACGGATTATATAGAGATGACGGATTAATGATAGCACCAGACAACAAAAAAGAAAATGATAAAATAAGGAAAGAGCTTTTCAAACTATTAAAAAACTAGACTTTTGATATAATAGAAGAAACAAACAGAAAAGTGGTAGAATATTTAGATGTGGAATTTAATTTACAAACTGGTAATGTATCGCCATACATGAAAACAAACACTAAATTAACATACATAAACACAAAATCCAACCATTCCCAAAGTATTATTAGACACATTCATAAAGGAATAGAACACAGACTATCAAACAATTCGTCAAACAAAACAATATTTGATGAAAAGAAAAATATCTATGAAGATGCACTAAGAAAATCTTGCCATAAAAATATTTTACAATATAATTCTTAACCAAACAGACAAACAAAAAACGATAATAGAAAACGAAACATAATCTGGTTCAACCCACCATTTAATTTAGAGGTAAAGACCAAAATAGGACAAATATTTTTTAAACTGATAGATAGACACTTTCCAAAAGGATCAGAACTAAACAAAATTTTCAACAGAAACAATCAAGCTAATTTAGATAGTTTCATTAAAAAAAAAAAAATAGCAGTGTACAAAACAAAACCACTAATAAAGAATGCAACTGCAGGGACAAAAAAATGTCCACTTCCAGGACATTGCAACACAAAAGAAGTTATTTACAAGGTAAATGCACATGATTTAAATGGCCAAAATAAAATATATTTGGGTTCAACCAAAAACACCTTCAAGATCAGGTGGTTCAATCACAGGTCTACATTAAAATAAAAAAAACTTAAAAAACAGTACAAAATTCGCTACCCACGTCTAGAAAATTAAAATCAAAATATGGAAAAGACCCATTCATAAAGTGGAGTATAGTGAAAACAGCAAAGCCTTACAACGGTGGCAAAATATGTAGACTGTGCCAAGAAGAAAAGTTAGAGATTATGCTATTCCCAAACAAAAACGAAATATTGAATGAAAGAATGGAAATTATGACTAAATGTAACCATACTAAAAAATAGTTCTTAGGTTCATACAACCATGGATGAAAACGTTATAATTCTTTTAAAAATTGCGCGTTCAAAAATCCACTGCCAAGTGAGCGTTCTAAAAAAATATATATATGTATATATATATAGGTAAACGGTAAAATCGCCTGAAGACACGACTCATAGTAGAAACTTAAGTCGCGTAATAACTCGTTTACAAATGGAAAATATTCAAAAGTTCTACAATATTATTGTATAGAACACTTTGTAATACAAATATTCACTGGTCTAATCTTATTATGACCAGAAGCTAAGTAATTAAACAATCAATCAATATATATATCGAGGCAGCAGATAATTCTCTGAACATATACTGTTAAATATAACAGACAATGAATGTCTATTACTTTTAATCATGAGCGGTTTTAAACATCGTATTTTGGCTTTAATTTCAGGTGAAAATAAAGACAAAATAGTCCAACATTTGGTTATTTTTTATTATGCTGGTTCTAAGTTTTTGGCTCACATGAGTCATCTTTGGAGAGGTCACAGGGACGTTAACATAAAGACATCCACCATCAAAGATGATTTTATCTTGTGTTAATGCAATGATAACTGTCACCGAATAGCAGACGCAATTCGTAAATTTGTAATGCGGTTCTATGACGTCACATATATATCCTCTCTGTTATAATAAAGAAGAATGTTGTGTATTTATTTGTGTGTGTATATATATATATATATATATATATATATATATATATAACTGCAAATTTGTCTTTAAACACGTCTCGAAAAACCCACCGAGTATAAACGCGGAGGGGAAAAATGGAAACAAAAAAAGAAACGAACTTGAACATTAGTCAAAGTACTAGGGGAAAGAAAAAAAAACCCGAGACGAGGAACTTAACACGCAAAGCGCTCAATACACTGGTAGAGCAAATAAATAAGAAAGTAGTTAACCTAGAGAGCCAACGAACCTACTAAGGTTTTACCAAATAGGATCTTCAGGGCAAATTTGGTGAAACCTTGGTAGGTACGTTGGCTCTCTAGGTTAGCTACTTTCTTTTATATATATATATATATATATATATATATATATATATATATATATATGTGTGTGTGTGTGTGTGTGTGTGTGTGTGTGTGTGTGTGTGTATTTCTCTCCTGTCACGCTCAGGAGTTTTGATTATCTTTTTTTCTTACGTTTTATGTTGCCGTCATTTCAGACGGCATATCGATATAAATATTTTGCAGTCATTTTGACGGCACAGACCCACTCATATGCAATGGTTTTCTAGAATAGTTATAGCGGTGGAAAATTTTCAATTTCTAAGCATGAGTATGCCGGTTCATGTAAATGTTCCGCCGTGAATTTTTATATACTTAATAAACGTGCCTGTTCGGATAATACTGCAGACAAAAGCGTGCCGGACCAAATGCGCCTAATGACAAATGGCGGGTGGTAGGAGAGTTAAAGGACAGAATTACATGGTACCGGCACTTTTATATGGTGCACCAGATTAGACTCTTTCATCGCAGCTATTTATAAAAGTAAAGAGAAAAACTTACGCACCGCCATTAGCTATACATTTTCGCCAGAGACGAACGAGAGCTCGTAAATAGACGATGGTAACTATTTTTCATCTTCAAAAATGTAAGTACGATTATCTTCTACCTTTTTAAATCTTATATTGTTATTGTTCTCTCTCCTTAAAAGTGTTTTTCCACATCTTCTTTAACACTTACGTATCCTCTTGCGTCTTTAGTAGTTTTATTACTTTGCTTGAGTTGAACTAATTTTAAAATGCATCGGTATTGAAATTGCCAGTCTACGGCTATATCATACTGAATACACCGGTTCATATATAAAACACAACTTTCCATAACATTTGCTTATTCGTGACATCAGAAATGAATACCAAAGTTTTCTAATGTGGGGTTTTGAATATTGATCTGCTTTTCTGTTTCATAGTGTTGTATTTTTCATCTACGGTTTTTGTAAGTATCTGAAGACAGTCTGCAATTGTAATAACGAAAATATTAACACCTGCTTTTGCCAAAGTAACATAAATCACTCTTATAGAGAAAAATATTACTAACATTACTAACAAAATATACAAATATATTTTGTGCATAATGAGTAAATATTTTCATAATGTTGAACTAAAAGAGTTTAAATTGCAATAAAATTATTGAACTAATCATGTTAAATTATAAAAATAAGAATATTTTAATACCTGATATCAGAGAGAAATAATTAACTAAAGTCTAGTACTCGGCTATTGGTTTCCAAAGAGCACCTATATACTGAGTTAATGAAGGGACAAACAGTTTTAATAGGGCCTCATAAAATGTGCTTTAATGATTTTTTGTAGACTGTTGTTGCATTTTGCCGTCGAATTGAAGAAGCACTAATTACACTTTATGGTTCAATACTGGATGTGGGTTGTGCGGAAACAGGCTGAATTCTATGCAACACAAAGACAAGGAAGAGAACCGATACAGTTTAGTATCAATGTTATCAAAGAAGTTGCTGAAGACAGCGTCAAGCTTTATGAGAAACTCCAGTTATGGATTTGTTATAAAGGTTTACTCCTGAAGCATATTTATTCGTGTTTCATCTAAACAAAACACCGATTTTAAGGTGTCAGAATATACACTACCGGTCATAATTATTAGGCCATCCCAGTTTTGTTTAAATTATTTATTTCATACTATTTATTGCTATGGAAACTTCTAAATGAAAATAGAATGGTTCTTTTGTTATTATTACTTTGCAAAATTTTACAAGTCAGCCAGGAAGCCTTTGGTTCGGCCAGCCAATAATAATAAGAGACTAGCATGGGGAAGAGAGCACAAAAACTGGACACCAGAACAGTTCATTTGATGCACATGTTATTGGGCAGTGTTAACAAAAGAACCATTCTATTTTCACTTAGAATTAACCACTTGGCAATAAATACTAAAAATAGTATGAAATACATCATTTTTTAAAAGCTGGAGTGACCTAAAGATTATGACCGGTAGTGTATTTCCCACTTTTCCGGTAAAAATATTTCTGGGATTAGAAGGTAAACAATAAAAGAAGGCTCTGTATTGGATTTAGTTCCGGAAAGTGATTTTAGACGCATGCTGTGAGGCGCTCTACTCAAAGGGCATTGACAGCACGAGAAGCAAAGTGAAACGGCGAGCAAGCCAACTAAAAATATTTAAGTGAACAGCTTTCGGAACAAAAGACAGAGAGCAAAGATAATGTGTCAAACGCTACTTATACACAACAGAAGATCAGAAGTTGGTTGTTTTGTTTTTATGGCATATCAACCTCGGCGAGTCATTTATTGCCAACTAAATTTTATTTATTTATTGCTGGTAATACCTTTCAACAATTTATTGTTGTTTTTATATAAGTTTTGTGTCTAGTAATACATTTTTCAAGTATCAAGATTCATTGGGATTTGTTTTTAAGGGCAGGATCCCCAAGTCATACAGTTGTAATTTAACCCATAACTGGAGGGAAAGGACGGATTAATACCTTTCCTAAGGGTACCAGTGCGCAAGTGAATGCAGGGTATTCAACTCTGGAATTCGAACACGGCTCACCGATTTCTCTTTCCGAAGAAGATATCCACTGCACCACAACGCACATCCGTCACTAAACGCTTACAGCACCTGGTATTCCCAAGCGGTCACCCATCTAAGTACTAACCAGGCTCAACGTTGTTTAACTTCGGTGATCGAGCGAGGACCGGTGTATTCAACGTGCTATGGCCGTAAGCACGCACATACGTCACTAAACGCTTACAGCAACTGGTATTCCCAATCGGTCACCTATCTAAGTACTGACCAGGCTCAACGTTGCTTAACTTCGGTGATCGAGCGAGGACCGGTGTATTCAAAGTGATATAGCCGTAATCCTCAGAAGTTGGGAAAAACCATGATTTCCTATGTCCTGAGACAATAGAGCGTATAATGACCTTCTTCTTGATAACGTTTATAGGCTAGACTTATATCGAATCACAGGTTAAAATGTTATGATTATAAGTGGCTGTATAATTTCATGTTGTATTAAATATTGATATTGTACAAAAAATCTATTATTGATAGCAATAGAGAGAATCAGACACAGTATGACGACATCCGAAAACTTTGGCTCTCATGATTATTGGCGGCTCTGTAATAATGTATTAAATTAAGTTCTCTATTCTTACACTCTTTAATTAATTTGGGATGTTAATTTCTTCTGCTGGGAAAGCTGAATGTTGATGAGACACGATTATACGACTTATTTTTATAGCATTATCGATATCATTGTGGATCAAGTGACAGCAATATTGAACAAATATATAGATATTTCTCAATCAAGTTTTGAGATTTTGCTCAATATTCTACACATTTTGTGAACTAGTGTCCACATCTTTGTTGTTTTTAGCAATGTTTTATTCAGTAGGTGCTTCAATCTTCACCATAAGTAAAACCCTAAAATGTGATATTTTCATTATCAACACAGTTGACGGTTTGGCATGTTTATAAGGATGTGCGTTTTAGTGCAGTGGATATTAACACGGAACGAGAAATCAGAGAACCATGTTCGAATTTCACTTGAATTTTTTGCATTCACTTAAAGGAAAATACTCTTGGGAAAGGTGTTAACCCGTCACTTTACTCTCCTGCTATGGGTTAAATAGTAAGACAGATTAGATTCTGTAACATTGACTGGCAACCAGTCTATCGCAGAAAGTAATGGCAACCTACTACTGGAAAATCTTCTGCCCAGTCAGTCATGTCTCTTTCAAGACATGATCGCTTAAGCGTTTATCACGTATGACCCTTAAGTGACTGAGTTCTATAATTATAGTATAACCAAGGCAATGATACTATGACTTCGTTTAATGAATTGTATAATAGACTAACACATGGAATTTAAGCGTGGATTTTGTGATAATAACATTGGTAAGCCTTCATTGAAATCATGCAAGAATCGAGTGTAAAGGACAGACGATTCGAGAAAAAGCTGAGAAAATTTTAGAGGTCTGTATGAGTGTCGAGAAAGGTCCTGTCGTTTTGAGAAATGTTGCTGTACCAGTGACATCATTTAGATAAACATGCAAGTTATAATAATTGTATCAATGGAACAAAAATTAAGAATAAAAAAAGATCTCAGGAATGTCACCCTCAACGCAGGAACGCACACACAAAATATTTGTCTCACCCTTTATCATGAAGTGTCGCTGTCGAGATTTGAGTTTGAAGACGGATCGCCAGAGAACAAAAATAGTCGACCTCATTTTGATGAAATTAAAATTCTTTTGGGATCACGTGACTTTGTAAATATATATATATATATATATATATATATATATATATATATATATATATCCGAGTGAATATAGAATGAGGAGAGAAAAAAGAACATTTTTTTCCTTCCAAAACATTAATTTAAAAAGTGCTCGATATATGATGTATAAAGCTGTGAATATTTGTTATAAATTATGTTTTAGAACATGTACATAATTTCTTCTATATATGTCCTCTTCTCTACAATCATATGGCTGTTTGAACCACTTAACTATCTCGTATTGATATATATCCCTTTCCGGGGCATACCAGTTTTAATGTTTTTTACAGTTTGTTTTGGGATATTCATCGCTCTCAATTTCATTTTTAGTATTATTATATTTTTAAATATATATTTCTAAAATATTGTATATAAAAAAATTGTCATGTGTCTTGTTCGACTTCAAACACATCATCTCCCGATGATGTGTTTGAAGTCGAAACACTGAAACAGCCATATGATTGTAGAGAAGAGGACATATATAGAAGAAATTATGTACATGTTCTAAAACATAATTTATAGTAAATATATATATATATATATATATTACATAATAAGCATTCGGGTCTGAAAAGGTATGACAGTATTCTTCGGAGGCGTTAATTTTAGTATATATAACTTTATAAAACCCTCACGCGTAGCCTCACTTTTTCACATACATAAACGAGTCCTTTCTTTCTTGTATACGGGTGTATATTTGCACATTCTCTGTTGATAATTACACAGTGCGTTTCCCTTTTCTGGCCACACCAACGCCAGAGTGTCGGGTGGACTCGATGAAAAAACTGACGGAGGGAGGCGATCGTATATTCGCTTAAAAAGTGAATGACGGATGCATACCATGGCAGGGACAAGCAAAAAAATAAGTAAATAAATAAATAAAATAGAAACAAGAAGTGAAATGAAGAGTAACTCTTTCCTTTCATTCAGCCTGAAACTAAATGTGTTGACAAAATTTCTACCGTCAGCAACAAACATGGGTTTGTTTCCTTTGGGGACAGCAAAGGAACAATTCACGAGCAATTCGGGATAATAGCTTAGAACTCTCCACAAGTCACAACAGCTCTAAACCAGGCACGAGACAGGAATAAAAATAAATCTGTATATTTATTTTATAAAAATACAATTTTGGTATATGGCCGAAAGGAGAGGTAAGGTGAGGTTGGTCGTCTCTGACTATCTTAAATCTAGCCAATTTGATTTGCGATCCATTCATTCCTTTATTGCAATACTTTTATCTCCACGCATACACTAATATACTACATATTCAAAGGAAGTTCTTACTAAAACATTAGTGACAAAGATTTTACAATATATACAAATGTCTATAAAAGTTTATAGGATGAAATGAAGGGGGAACAGATGAACCTAATAACGAAAAAAATCAATATTTATTATTTTGAATATAAAATAAATGTGGCACAAGGCCGATGGGAGAGTGGGTTGAGGTTACTCTTCACTTTCTACCCTATATCTAGCTAATCAGATTCACTACCCATTCACCCCTTGCAATTTGTTCATTTGCCACAAGAACTCGTCCATCACCTGCCAATCCTCTATATATCATAATAGTACATATTCGTAGGGGAACCTGAAGAAAGAAGCAAACAAGACACATGACAATTTTTTATATACAATATTTTAGAAATATATATTTAAAAATATAATAATACTAAAAATGAAATTGAGAGCGATGAATATCCCAAAACAAACTGTAAAAAAACATTAAAACTGGTATGCCCCGGAAAGGGATATATATCAATACGAGATAGTTAAGTGCTTTCGGCAACTGTAACCGGGTATGTCAATCTAGTCTGTCGACGCAATCGTCGTATTCATCGAATTCAGTGTCCTGAGACGTAGGTGTAGTCAGTGGTAGACCAATAGTCCTTTAGTGAAAGACATCTGGACCTCTAGTAGAAGATCTCTCTCTCTCTCACTCTCTGACTGGACGTGCTTGCCTTCGTCTGTATTTATGGCTGACTGCAGCCAATCAGTCCAGTGAGAGGGAACCAAGGTGTATACATATTCATTATTTATTCATTACATCAAAAACTAAAAATAAACAAATGTTAGTAAGATCCGTTCAAAAAATATTTTTCTGTAAAATACAAAAAAATGTGGCGCAGGGCCAAAATGGTGTGGGGGTGTAGAGGTCGGTCAACACTTTCTATCCTAGCTAATCAAATTCATGACCCAATCACTCTTAATAATTTCTCCATTTAACACAAGAACTCGTCCATCATCTTACAATCCTACATATACCAAGATAGCACATATTCACAGTGACAACTAAAAAAAAAAAAATGGAAAAGAAAACAATGATATAAAAATTGTTTCTATTTATAATAATACAAAACTATATTAAATTTTTAATGATATGAAGATGAAAACCTGAGGGGATGAAATGTCTAAAAAACTAAAATATAACAAAATATTCAAACTAAAATAAACAATGTTAATAAGACCCATCCACCCCCTACACGCACACAAATAAAATGTCCACAGTAATTTGGTTTCGCGTTAAATAGAGTCTACTTCATATATCTCATAAAGTTTCATGTGACCTTATTGTTTTTAAATATTTTGATTCAGAAGAGGCCAATTTTATTTGTGGATATATTACGTGCAAGACACGTGTGAACTGTTTGCGCCAGTAACTCATTTTGTCTTTTAATCTTTTTCAGTTAGGATGTGGACTTTCGTTTTCACTACACTGATATATATTATCATTCCGTTGGTTCTACAGAAGGATGCTGCGAATATCATGGATCGAGCATGTGAGCAATGATGAGGTTTTGGAAATGATGGAAACAAAAAGGAAATGAATACTGAGCATCAGGAAGAGACAACTGAAGTTCCTGGGACACGCAATGAGGAAGGAGGGCTTAGAGAATCTGATACTAACAGGCCAGATAGAGGGAAAAAGAGACAGGGGAAAGCAATGGATAACATATTTGAAGGACCTAATCAGGTGGATGACGGAACGAGGATTGCATGTTGTAACAGGAGAAGGCGTGCTCAGAGCAACCAGGGATAGGGAAACGTAAAAGGCCATGATCGCCTACGTCCTGAAGGGACAAGGCACACAGAAGAAGAAGAAGAAGAAGAAGAAGAGGAAAACAAAACAGGAAAAGAACTGTTTATGATATTTTCCGAGTTTACTTTATCTTTTAGTTATAACTCTAAATTAAAATCCAGCCAAATAGTTCTGGTCGGTGTTATATTTCTCATTGGCCTTGTCATTTGTAATAAAACTAATCACAGATTTTGCTGATATTCAAGCTAATGTTCAAACTTCACGAATAAAAATCTAGTTATTCTTGAATTTCGTAAAATGCTTAGATGAATACTTATTTTTTATGTGACATTCCTTCTTTTGCGATCAGGGGTTTTCTTAACCTCCTTCCCCTCTTGAAATGCCATCACGTAGGTTTTCACGGATATGCTTTGAAAGCTGGTAATTATAATTTGTCTATATGTATAAATTAAGTCTACAAAAACCTTGTAAACAGATATTTCTCGAACTGGTTTCTGTGACCGACGATTTTCAAGCTTAAATAATAATTTGAAACGAAATTCATATCAAGTGGGAAAAATTTTTTGTGAATAGATAATTCGTTATTACGAGTTTTGATATTTTACTTTATAAGTAGAGAATTTCTAAAGAGAATCGCAACAAAATGAAACTTATACTTAACATCAGGAACAGACAGTTGAAATTTCTAAGGCGCGTAATGAGGAAAGAGGGCTTCGAAAATTTGATACTCACAGGATAGATCAAAGTCAAGAGGGACAGAGAAAAATAACACATAATATACTTAGTGAGTAGACTGAATGTATGACCGAACAAGATTTGGAAGAAATCGTGGATAGCCATGATTGCTTACGTCCTAAGGGGATACTGCACAGGAAGAAAATTACTGCCCTGCTGCCTTTGGGTGTCTTTAAAAACTAAAAAGGGTAAGGATCAAACTGTGGAAAGTCCTGCCGCCAAACTGATACTTCTTTCATTTGAATCCCATCGAAGAATGGCATCATAGGGCTTCCATACATCTTGTCCATATTTCTTGTAGAAAGTCCTGCTTCATCGTGTAGTGGAATCAAACGTTAGATGCCAACAGTCACCGACATATGTGCGAGCAGTTATCTCCGATAGGGATGAATATAACTATATGCCAACATTTAATTGATTTTCAAGTTATTAAAATATTGACACCGACGCTGAAAAAAATCAATTGATTTTGTGATATTTTAGGAATTCGTAGTGCCTGTATTTCATGTGTGTACTGACAGACAAACACCAGTTAATTTCCTTTGAAGGACGCAGAGCTTCTGTCTGAACTTTTGGGATTAGGAGTTGTTATTTACATTATTTACACTAGGACTAATACCTCATCTCTATTTGTTCATATTTCTGAAATGAGGCATTGTAATTATTTACATTATTTACATTGTTCGCAATATTGTCATCATCTTTGTTGCTATGTTCACATTCAACATCAATCTATATTTTTGAGATGAGATATTGTAATTGTTTACATTATTTACATTGTTCGCACCGTTGTCCTCATATTGCTATATTCAGGTTTCGGCCGTTTTACGGTCCGGCCTTGTTCAGGTGACTGAAACTTTTTTTTTTTAATCATTTCACCCCGAGCAAGGCGGAAACGCTACTGATGTGCAGGGGGTTACATAAATGTAACAAGATTAATTAGAAAAGAGTAAGGCGTACAAACTAGTTAGAAAGGAACAATAGAAAGCTGAGAAAGCAAGTGCGATGACAGATACATAGGTGGAGAGAAAGAGAAGGTTATACAGGGGAGGGGAGAGAGCTAGAGGCCAGTGGTTAATAGATGAGTATTGACTTTGCATTTAAATTTCTGGAGGTCGTAGCCGTCAGGAAAGCAAGAATACGGGAGTGAGTTCCACAGGCGGGAAGTGCGAGAGAGGAAGCTGCAGGAGTAGAATTGTCGTCTGCATTTGGCTAACTTGACTGTGAATGGGTGGGACCCAGTTGCCAGTCTGGTTGCACGAGTAAACACCTGTTGAGGAGGCATCAGTGACTTAAGCTCATCCGAGCAGAAGCCATGAAAGTATTTGTAGAAGAGACAAAGAGAGGCCACCTTTCGACGATGGTGAAGTGGCTGCAGTCGAGTCGCCAGATCAGTACCTATCACATTACAGACTCTCCTTTGGAGCTTGTCAAGAACACTGAGGAGAACGGCAGGGGCACCTGACCATAAATGGCAGCAGTACTCCATGCACGGACGGATGGTTGACTTGTAAATATGCAGGATGTATTCAGGTGGAAAAAACATCCTGGATCGACATAGTGACCCAATCTTCTTAGCAGTAGATTTTGCTATGGATTCAATATAGTGGTTCCATTTGAGGTCTGAGGACAGGGTAAGTCCGAGGAGGCGTAGTGTATTACTCTCAGGGAGAATCACTTGATCCATGCTTATGGGAGGCAGAAGAGGTTGCCTGTAATGGTTGCTTCCAAGTAAATCCTCTATTTCGTCCACCGTAGTAGATCGTTCTAGTTCAACTAACCTGAAGAACGAAATAATCACCATGAGTATAGCAACAAAATTGCAGACAACAGACTGAACAATGTAAATAATACAAATAATTCTCATCTGTGTTTAATTAACCCGGAGGATGAAACTGTTGAAATAAAGATGAGGACGTTAATCCGAATGTAAATAATGTAAGTAGGAAATCAAAGATATTGATATTTGCTGAATTTAATTTCTTGTAGAAATAAATTCAATTTGAGTAAATTGTGATCGCAAATATTGTTTTGGGCTTCTCTGTATAGAAAAAAAGGTACTCCGAATACGTATGGTTAAAAAGGAAATGCGATATTAAACAGGAGAGTTATAGTTTTTTTTAAAGTCTGTTTTCGGATATTCATCGCTACTAATTTCATTTTTAGTATTATTATATATTTAAATATATATTTCTGAAATATTGTATATAAAAAGATTATGTCATGTGTCTTGTTTGCCTTTTTTTTAGTTTCCCCTACGAATATGCACTATTGTAATATATAGAGGATTGGCAGGTGATGGACGAGTTCTTGTGGCAAATGAACAAATTGTATGGGGGGCGAACGGGTAGTGAATCTGATTAGCTAGATTTTTTTTTTACTGCCACTGTTTTGGAGGGGGTTACATAGGAGGAAAGTTATGAGAAAGAGTGACAGGTTATAGGGGATGTCAGGAAGTGGAGAGTGAAAAAGAGGACTACAAATAAACTACAAGAAAACCGAATGCATGGTCATCAGCAAAAAAGGCACCAAAAATTTCAGGCGAGGGACTCTAAAATCAAGCAGGTACAGAAATTTAAATACGTAGGAAGTGTTCTAACAGAAAACGGAAAGTGAGATACTGAGAGCTAAAGGCGAATTGGCATGGCGAATGTAGCATTTCTAGAAATTGAGTAACGTATTATGAAACAAGATAATTTCACTAGAAACAAAAAGGAAAGTTCTGGATTGCTATGTGATGTCGGTTTATCAATATGGCAGTGAATGTTGGACAATAGCTTCGAAGTTGAAGGAAAAAACTTGAAGCAACTGAAATGTGGTTCTACAGAAGGATGCTGCGGATATCATGGACTGAGCATGTGAGCCATGACGAGATTTTGGAAAGGATGGAGACGAAAAGGAAATTAATACCGAGCATCAGGAGGAGACAACTAAAGTTCCTAGGATATGCAATGAGGAAGGAGGGCTTAGAGAACCTGTTACTAACAGGCCAGATAGAGGGGAAATAAGACAGAAGAAAGCAGCGGATAACATATTTGAAGGACCTAATCAGGTGAATGACGGAACGAGGGTTGCATGGTGTAACAGGAGAAGGCGTGCTAAGAGCCACCAGGGATAGGGAGATGTGGAAAGTCATGATCGCCTACGTCCTGAAAGGACATGGCACATAAATGAAGAAGAAGATGTTTATATTTGATAAGCTTAGTAGTGTAACATAAGTCCCCATGTATGGGGTATTTAAGGAAAACGTACAGAGAGCTAATGCTCTAAATGTTGTGGTCGTTGTTTACACTTTGGAGGCAAGAAAACATGTTAGGTCGAGACGAACAGATCGAATCAAATCAAAACAAAATCCAAACAGTTTTATTACTCGTTTCAGATTCCCCGTGGAGCTGAAGGCATTGCTTTTGCTCAAGTTTCAAAACATCTTGTCCTTGTTTTTGAGTTAATTCGGGGAAATTGCTTCTTTCGAGTAACGAGAAGCTGTCCTTTCTCACCGCTGTCAATCGATGACTACATTCGATTGACATTCGCCACTTGCTGGCTCGAAAATTAAACAAGAATGATGTTATTTGTCACTATCACGTTTTCCACCATTTTTCTTTTTCCCGCCTCTGCTCTGGTCAGTCGGTTAAGTGCCATACGTGATACACGCTTGGGCGATCATGTCTCGAAAGAGACATGACTGAATGGGCAGAAGATTATCCCGCAGTAGGTTGCTATTACTTTCTGTGGTACACTGGTTGCTAGCCAAGGCTATAGAAATATAATCTGTCCTATTATTTGACTCATAGTTAGAGGGTGCAGAGATTTATTACAATATTAAGTAGTAATTACTGGGGGATCAGTTTATTACTTAATAACAATATAAAACTGATCCCCTATTTTATGTCCAGTGAAAACCTTGCTCATGTTTTCAACTATTATCAGTCAGACTGTTACTTGTCATACGTGATACACGCTTTAGGCGATCATGTCTCGAAAGAAACATGACTGACTGGGCAGTAGGTTGCCATTGCTTTCTGCGGTAGACTGGTTGCAAGCCAAGGCTATAGAACCCAATCTGTCCTGTTACTTAACCCATAACTGGAGGGAAGAGACGGATTAATACCTTTCCGAAGTGTATTTGCGCGTAAGTGAAAATACTGCTCTGGTATTTGACTAAAATACGCCCCATATTCTGTGTGGTTTCATTTACGTTAAAAGTAGCGCGTGCGATAAACCTATAAAAAGAACATTAATAAAAATATATACTCTCAAACAATATATTTCATACTTTGTAATGACATATTTTTCAGGACAAGCACGATCAAGATGTTGGGATTAATTTTCAGTGGGGGCTAGTGAAGGATTACTGTAGACATTCCTTATAATTATATCAGTAGTTTCACTGACGGGTACATTAGTAAAAAGGTTTACCACATCTTAAGGAAAATTCTACTAGCTTGTACTACTGAAATGCCTTTTGTTGATCCAAACAACACTATATATATACAACGTGACGGAGTCTCCATCGGTTCAATGCTCGGTCCGACTTTTAGTAATTTCTACATGTCTAAACTCTAAAATACTACCTTTACAAAATTTAAAAAACATCAATATATCTTCGATACGTTGATGATATCCTTCTATTAATTAAAAATACCGACGAAATCTTACAACTTCAGAAACAGTTTCAAAATAACTCAGTCTTAAAATTCACTTATGAACTTAGCAATGACAACAAAATTCCTTTCCTTGACATACTAATTAACACTGAAGACAACAAATTCACTATCGCACCGCATAAAAAACCCACTAACAAAAATCCCTCCACACCCAATTATATTAGCGAATGCCCCCACTATTACAAAATAGCCATTATAAAAAATCTACTATATCATGCAAAAACCAATTCGTCGACAAAACAGATCTTCCACAGTGAACTAAAAAACATAAAACAGACACTCATCAACAATAATTTTCCCAACTACATAGTTGATGAACAAATAAGACATTTTCTTCAAAAAATTAACACGGAAAAAACAACACATGATACTAGCCCAACCAATCCCAAACATATCACTCTCTTATATCGTAGCCAGATGCATTCCAACTACCAATTAGACGAAAATATCCTAAAAAAAAAACTCATAAACACTAATATTTCTCCAACAGACCCTAACAAAAGAATTAAATTTATCATATATTGCGCTAAATCCACAACATCCAATTCATTCGTCCGCAACGACTCTTCCCCCACCGTTAGCGATTTGCAAAAAATCAATGTAGTTTATAAATTCAAATGTCCCTTTCGAGAATGTATCTCTAACAAACTAAATAATATCTACATTGGCCATACTACAAATTCGCTCTCACGGCGTCTTACGTTACACTTAAATGACAATTCAAACATATTCCGACATTTAAAACAACACGGTTATCAACGCACACTTCTCAGAAAAACGCTCGTTGAAAACACATATATACTTAGACAAGAAAATAATAAACAGAAACTCAAAATCCTGGAAGCTATCTACATTAAACAACTTAAACCTGGTTTGAATACAATAAATTTTGATATCTCAACTAACATACTCAAATGCCTGTAATCGGATCAGGGACCACAACGCCACCATTTTGTCACTGTCTGCGGCCATCCGCCACGGTAGGGATAGACTTGTCTCTTCGATTTAATTCTCTTTATAGTTAATAACTTAAATGTTCTATGTTTACTGTGTGTTAATATTTATTCTTTGATAATGGCTTATGTGAACCGAAAGCTTAGACCCGATAAAAAATCAACAATTACTGTGATTTTTTGTTGTCTTTCAACGACATCACCATCAAGTATATCAGACGGTATGAACGGATCCTACACAAAATTAATAGACAAAACTTGTCTATATTATTCAGTGAAACCTGCATTAATGAAAAAATGCTGTCAAAATACACACACACAATATATATATATATATATATATATATAGTCATCCGCAGACAGATCTGTTTCGCTGTATCACAGCTCATCAGTACGGTTAGACATCCGATTGCTTTTAACCCAGGATTGAAAACCGACCAAATTGGCGTCAGTCGGTGATTCTACCTCCGAGCTTTGGGCGCTCGGTAGAAGAAGGCAGACTTTTTAGCGTGTATATTATCATTATACACGCCCAATATAAAATAAAATATATTTCGAAGTTCAAAACCGCTGTATGATCATTTCTACATGAAATCCCTAAAAGAGATTTCACGCATCATCGGCAACTTATACTCAAAATAAAAATAAAAATAAGATATTACCGGTAGAAGTTCAAAATTTCAAAAAATTCCAAAAAAAATTACGCCACAGAAAAAACTAGGTAGGTGATTTTAATACATTAATCAATGTCTATTTTTAGATTTTGGAAAACATTACTTTTAGATTGAGTTGTAAGTGAAAAATTTAAAAATTTGGCTTTGTTTAGCTCGGAAAAGGGGGGAAAGGAAGTACAGGAAGTGGTGTTTGACGGGGAAGGGGGCTAAAACAAAATGGAAAGAAAAGGAGAAAAGGGAACAAGAAAAGGAAGAAAAATAAAGAAAAGAAAAAATTCATACACGTAGAGACGCTAGGGACGTGTTAACAAAACTAGCGTTTTTAAATGGATATTTAAATTATTACAAAAAGATTTTTAGAAAAAAATTATTTGGGGTAAAAACTGACATATAATTTATTTAAATCTAATTAAATTAATTTAATTAATTATAAAGCTAAATTTAAATTAAAATAAAATAAAATTTATACAAAATTTAAAAAAAAAATATTTTAGGTGAGGGGAAAAATATATATACATGCAGGAAAAATTGGGAGTTAAGTTAGTTTAAGTATCCTTTTTTTTAAAAAGGTAGATATTAATAGGAGAAAGGAAGAGGAAAGTAGAGGGGTACAAAATTTACTATTTAAAAATTTAATTAGTTAATCAATCAATCAAAAACAAATTTTAATTTATATTTTCTCTCCTAAAAACTGAATTTCGAACTTAAATATTAAATGTTCACAAATTTCACCTTACTAATAAATTCTTTTCTTAAATTCAAGCGTTGGTGCTGTTTTGGGTACTTTAATATTAGTACATTTTGTTGCAGACACAGATCGCACCTATCACGAAAATTCATCGGAATTCGGGCTGAACCTCTCAATCTCTAACTAGCTACAGGGTCCAACCCTTCTTCCTTCATTTTCCAGAATCTTCGTGAAAGGGCTGTCTGGTATTTCTGATCCGGGTTCGAAAAAGAATACCTGTGATTGTAATATCTTTGCTTAAAAGACCCCGCGGACATACCAATATAAGTCGGGTAATTGTTTTTTGTTGTTGGATGGTGAAATGTGAGCTTCATAAATTACCTGGGTGGATTTACATTTGCTCTCCACCGGGCAGGTATCCATGGAGCTACAATTGTATTCATTTAAAATTCCGGTCCCAGAGTCAGTATTACATAAATTCTTTAGAATTTGCCTATCATGAGAATTTATAATGTTGTCCATATTTGGGGATACAAGAGTCACTAATTTTTAGAGTGTTCCTATTAAAAAATTTTCGTAGAGGATTGCTGTTATTAAAATGTTTGTCTACTAATTTGAGAAAATATTTACCTATATTGATATTTGTTAGTTTGCAGTATGGAGGCTTAAACCAAATTATCTTTCTTTTTCTACAATTATTTTTATTTTTAGTATTAGATGATTCGGGGTCCATTGTAGGTCCATTTCTTTACTTTCATTGAAAGTTTTGATGTTTGATAATAAATGGTCAATCTTATTACTTACGATATTGGGTATCTGTTTTAAAATATGTTTGGGTGATTAGATGAAATATAAATGTAAGTGGTTAAACTATTTTCTTTGAGAAAAGGCTGGTGAGATCCATCGTTTAACTTAAGGGTGATATCTAGATAGTTTACAATTTTAAAATTGGAAGTAACTTCAACCTTAAAACCGAGAAAATTTAGGACGCTAATGATTTTTTGTGATTTCTATTCGTATAGGGTCCATTGGAATTGGGGATAAACATTAATCCATCATCCCGATATAAACCTATTTGTTTTTGGTGTAAGAATCTACTTAAAATGTCTAAAATATATATTCCTACTAGATCCGCTACCTGAATCATAAGCTCCCATAGGAACATCAAAGCTGTCATTTGGCTCTTTCGTCCATGTGGAATTTTTAAAGGTGAGGATAGATTTTCTAGCTGCTAAGATAATCTTACAATCCCTATCCGAAATTTCAACTTAATTTCTAGCAAAAGTTATGAAATCCTCAAGAAGGTCTTTAGATATAGAAGAGCAGAAATCAACAATATCGAATTTAAGTAAGGTGGATTTAGATTTGAAACTCAACGGACACCTTTTGTATGCAAATTTCTGGACTCTTTTGAGAAGGACCTTTTCAACTTAATCCCCAAAATGAAATTACGTAAAGCTTGAAATGATTTTCAAGACTTATTAAAATCGGATATTAGAACCTGAAAAAACTCTATTCTGTGGGTAAAGTCAGACAAATTTAATAATATTTATAAATGTGATCCTACTAATTACTTAAATCTCCTTAAAAAATAAAATAACTAGTCAATACAAAGTAGACGGAAGTAACCAAACCTTATCTGAAATAAATGTGGATACGGCTAAATTTGCAAATGATTTAAAAATTAGGAATAGAATAGTCATAGGCAAAGCAAAGTTTCTACCCAAGAAGCTTACATTTTATTTAAAGACCACATACCTAAGTTCCAAAATAAATTGCAAACTAGACTGATTAATCCTACAAAAAGTGACTTAGGCATAATTTCTAGAGAAATTTTAAAACACCTAATCGAGAAGTTGCAATCTAATTTACAACCAAACCCCAATGATACCATCAATTGATTTAATAACCTCAATAACAATATTGGAAGACTATGCGATGTCAGTTTGTCAATATGGCAGTGAATGCTGAACAATATCATTAAAGATGAAGGAAAAACTTGAAACAACTAAAATATGGTTCTGCAGAAGGATGTTGCTAATATTATGGATCGAGAATGTGAGAAATGATTTTGGTTTTGGAAAGGATGGAAACGAAAAGAAAATTAATACCAAGTATCAGGAAGAGACTGCTCTAGGTTTGGGGGTTGGGTGTAGGGCTAACAACCCTGCCCTGTAAAAAAAAGTTTGTTACAGAAACAGCAACAAAAAGGTTTCTGCCCTATGGACCATTGGGTGTGATGGATAAATGATGATGATCAGGAAGAGACAGCTAAATTCCCTGGTACATGCAATGAGGAAGGAGGTCTTGGAGAACTTGATACTAACAGGTCACATAGAGGGAAAAAGAGACAGGGAAAAGCAGCGGATAACATAACAGGAGAAAGCGTGCTAAAAGCCACCAGGGATAGGAAGACGTAGAAAGCCATGATCGCCTACGTCCTGAAAGAAGAAGATGATCATTGGAGCTGTGACTGCTGACCACACACTAGACTATTCGGTCAGACAGTCCAGTTAGTGTATATAGGCGACATCATGTCTCTATGAATCCAGCCCGTTAGCAATGTTGTGCGAGCAATCGGGAGTTTTCCACTGATATACAGAGAGTTCTACATTATGGAACGCAGATTTATGCTGTATCTTAAGCAGTAATTGTATTCTCTCAATGTTTTCTAACACAACTCTATCATCATATGCAGGTGACCTGAAACAGATTGCAGGGACATTCGGCTGAGTCTCAGGTATAGCATTGACTCTAGATTTAAACCACATGTCATGGATGCGTTGAATACATCACCTCAGTCAAAACAACTGTTATATGGAAACTTTTCGATAAATATATGAGTCGACTCTTTCACTTCGTATACTCTATGCTGCGTTTGCTACCGCAGTTATTAATTTGGAATTAGGTGTTAAATACTACCAGCTATATAGCTTTATTTCAGACAGTTTTAATTATTAATTGTGGATGTTCTATCAAGTAGAACGCACAGAGTAATATTGGGTAGTTACCGTTTTTTCTTTTGGTAGCTAATTATTACTTGTAATGGTTGGGTGCATACAGTCAGCTCAGTTTGCTTAAACGAGTAATAATACCTTGCTTTATTTTTTTTTCTGTCTAAATAAGTTATTTTTTTATCTGCTTATATTTCTGAGATGAGCTCTTGCAACTATTTACACTATTTACATTGTTCGGACTTTTTTTGCCATCTTTATTGCCATATTCACGACATTTCGACCATTATACGCACCAGCATTCTTCAGGTGATATAATTTTGAATCTAAAAACTGAACGCTCTGTTCCCAAGGAAAGATGACTCAGTGGATATAAGTGTTGGTTGAGTGATCCAAAGAGTGGCTTGATGCAAAGACTTGTGAGTTCAGTACCAGGGCAAGGCAGAGAGAAGTAAACCTGAAAAGTCCTGCTACTAAATAGTATTAACTGAAATTGAGATATCAGTTTTTCCAGTCTGAATCCATCCTGCACCATCTACCATCCGTCCATGTATTGAATACTGCTGCTACACCTGCTCGAGTGCCCCTGTTATTCATCTCGGGGTTCTTGACAAAATCCAACGGAAAATCTATAATGTGATCGATCCCGACTTGGCAACTCCGATGCAGTTACTTTCTGACCGGTGAAATGCGGCTTCCCTGTGTCTCTTCTACAAATACTTTCAAAGCTCCTGCACCGACGAACTTAGCTGACTGGTGCTCCCTATGTATGAATTTACACGAGCTACTAGACTAGCAACTAGGTCCCATCCTTTTGCAGTGAAACCAATAAAATGTAAACGCAATTTTTACTCCACCAGATTATTTTCTCGCACTTCCCGCCTTTTTGCCTGTCAGTATACTTGCTTCCCCGACAGCTACAATCTCTAAGAATTTAAATGTAAGGTCAATAGTCATCTTTTATCTCACTGACTCGCATCCTTACTCTCATGCTCTTTTCTCCGTCCACTCAACCCCCCATCACACCAGTATTTTCATGCTTCTCTTATCCATTTCCTGACACCCCCTATAACCTGTCCCTCTTTCTCAGCACTTTCCTTCTGTGTAACCCCCTGCACATCAGTGGCAGTAAAACTGCATGGCTTGATTAAATGATTAAATGATTTCCCCGTTGAATCAATAAAGAGTTCGCTTTAAAATTCTAACGGATATCTCTTGATTTTTTTTAACCATTTCAGTTCAAGCAAGGTGATAATGTTTCAAATACACAAGTTGTTACTGAGAGGAAAAGAAAATGAGAAGACTTTTGTGAGGGGTAGGGACAATATAATACAGGTTTAACAGGTGTCGTGAAGTTAGAAGATGGCGATTGACTTTGTATTTTAATTTTTGAAAATCGTGTATAACAGGGATGCAAGTGACCGAAGAGAAGTTCCATGAACGAAAAAAAAAAAAAGAAAAAAAGAAAGAGAAACTATTAGAATAGAACTTGTGGTTAAATCTAGTTATATCGACATTAAAACGATGGGACCTAATTGCCTACCTAGCCGTACGCTTAAATTCATACAGTTGAGGTACTAGGGTGGAGATCTCATTAGAACAATTGCCATAAAAATAAATCAAGGTGCCAGGTCAGGACGAATAACATTACAGATTCTTCTTTAGATTTTGTCCAGGATCTCAAGAAATGTAGCAAGTGAACCAGAGTACACCGTGCAACTATACTCGATACACAGACGAACGATAGATTTATAATTGTGCAAGATGGATTCTGGCGAGGAAAATTGTCTGACACGATACAGCGAACCAACCTTCCATGTAGCAAACCGAACAATTGATTCAATATAATTGTTGCAATTCCTGTCAGTAGAAAACGCAGGACCAAAAAGGGACAATGATTTGATCTGCTGGAGGTTATCATCAGCCATGATTTAGCCGAAGAAAGAAGATGGTGATTGATGACAGCAATATTCAATGGACTGAGGATTGGTAGATTTATAAGTGTGCAAGATGGTTTCTGGCTAGGAAGATTGTCTAAAAATGAATACAATATAATCGTTTCATTTTTTTTAATCTAAATCTATCTAAACTTATTTATAAATGGAACTTTTTCTGTGTGTGTGTGTGTGTGTGTGTGTGTGTGTGTGTGTGTGTGTGTGTGTGTATTCGTTACCTATAGACTCCGACACGGCTGAACCAATTTTCTTGAAAATTTACACAGTTGTATTATAAGCATCTGCGAATGTTCTTAGCTAGGGTTTGTGTCGAGGTACCCCCGATAAATATCGAAAATCGATAATCGAAAAAATCTGGTTATAGAAGGAGTGGTCCGATTTTATTCAAATTTGATACACTCATAGACAAAGACACAAGAAACGATATTCAGAAGTTTCAAGGTTGCAGTTCTTACAATAGTGCAGAAAGTTTGATATCGATACCAGGAAACCAAAATTTGATTTACAGCCATTCATTTTTCTTTCAGTCTACGGTTTCGCTTTAACTGGAAACAACTATTGCTTTTTAGTCTTTCGTGCCAATGTCCAAAGAGTCTCAGCTCCAGGACCGTGGATTAGCTTTAAAGCTTTCATTACACCCGAGCAACGTCGGGTTATAGCGCTAGTCGTATAAAAATGTGAAACAAGGAAATCGCAAAGAGTAGTGTTGACTGTTAGCATTAGCTATGCTGATAGAAGTTTAAAATATGATTATGAGGTGTCAAAATTTCCTAACCATTGCTTTCCTCACTTTTAAACTTTTTTTGTACGATACCAATTATCTCAGGACAAACTGTATTCTATAGCTTTGGGTGACAACTAGTTGAAGTAAAGGAAAAAAACTTTGAATTCAAAACCAGTCTTTATCGGAGGATAAAGAGGTTTGTGAATGGGGTAGCACCCCTATCTGTATTGAAGCATTGACGACAACGAACCAGCCTAGAACAAAGTGCGATGGCGAGGGGTCATCGATGGTCTATACCAATTATCTAGCATCGATTCTAAATCACTTAAAATCCTATCAACAAAAGGAAACGTTTATCTTTTAGGAATTTACGCATCGAACTAAAGTAGTTTTGCCACATTTGTTTCTAGTTTCATACCTGAATTCTTTGCAAACGTGTTATTTTGCTATTAGTTCCGTCGAGTTTTTTAGATGTGCGTTTTGGTGCAGTGGATATCGACTCGGAACGAGAAGTCGGGGAGCCGAGTTCGAATCCCTAGTTGAATTACTTGCATTCAGTTACGCACAAGTACTTTTGGAAAGGTAATCATCCGTCTCTTCCTTCCAGTTATGGGTCAAATAATAGGGCAGATTGGGTTCTATAGTCTACCGCAGAAAGCAATGGCAACCTACTGCGGGATAATCTTCTGCCCAGTCAGTCATGTCTCGCGAGAGACATGATCGCCCAAAGGTGTGTATCACGTACGGCACTTAACTGACTGATGCAAGAGCATGTTTACCGAGTAACAAGGTTGATTCTTACTTGGATAATATTTTGTACCAAAATAAAATAATCTCAGTAAGTTTGCCACTTATCAAAAATATTCAGACTTCATAGAAATGTTCCATTTAAATTTCGCCATCTTTAATTAAATATATCTAACAGCATATGGGTTAAATAATAGGACAGATTGGGTTCTATAGCTTTGGCTGGAACCATTTTACCCCAGAAAGCAATGGCAACCTGTTGCGGGATAATCTTCTGCCCAGTCAGTCATGTCTCTTTTGAGACATGATCGCCCAAAGCGTTCATCACATAACTGACTGATTGAATATAATAATTGAAAACACGATTAAGGCTTCCACTGAGTATAAAGTGGGGGATCAGTTTATTTAGTGGGGGATCAGTTTTATAGTCCCTTTCAACCTGAAATGATAAAAATGGGTCTGTCATCTCATCAGATGTATCGTAATAGCATAATAAAATTTCAAGTGCCTACAATAATTTTGAATGCCTCTACAAAAAAGTCCGGAAACTTATTGAAGGCACCTCGTACCTCAATCACCGAAGTCAAATAACGTTGAGTCTAGTAATTAACTAGATTGCTCACGACTTGTGAATACCAGGTGTTGTAACTTTGGATTTAGGCGCAGTGTGATAGATAACGTCTTCGAATGAGAATCCGGACAGGTAAGTTCGAATTCCAGTCAAGCTTGTCACAAGTACCATTAGGAAAGGTATTAATCCATCTATTCTTTCCCAGCTAGGTGTTAAATAGTAAATAATTTTTTATTCCATAGCTTTGCTTGGCAAGCAGTCTA
The DNA here is from genome assembly GCA_037127315.1 of Ascarosepion bandense. Lineage (NCBI taxonomy): Eukaryota > Metazoa > Mollusca > Cephalopoda > Sepiida > Sepiidae > Ascarosepion > Ascarosepion bandense. Next base: position 2,856,883 of record JBBBDQ010001522.1, read on the forward strand.
CCGCACAACGTGATGGCAGCCTACTGAGGGAATTCTTTCATGTTAATCATGAACTCGAAAAGAGACATGATCACCCAAGTGTGTCACATTTGCTCCTACCAACACCTATCGTTCCAGGGTGTTTATGATAATATCCTATTATTATCCATGAATGCCAAAGATAGCAAGATCTGTGGAAGACCTACGTCAAACAAAGGATCTTCACAGTCCGAGAAGAACATATTCGTCCATTGCTGTGAATAGATTCTTATTTTCAAACTTGTATCGCTAGGATTACTGAGTTTTTACCTGTATAGTAACTGACGTAGGATGTCTGTTGTGTTCCTGTGGATTCGGCCTGGAACGAGAAATCGGAGAGCCGTGTTCGAATTCCAGTTGAATTCATTACATTGACGGACGCGTAAATAAGATTGGGAAAAGTTTCTTCCCTCAAGCTATGGGTTAAATAACAGAACAGATTGACTTCACTAGCCTTAACTGGTAACCAGTCTATCGCAGAAAGTAAAGGCAACCTAATTCGAGAAAATCTTCTGACAAGTCAATCATGTCTCTTTCTAGACATGATCGTCCAAGCGGATATTCTGTATGGCATTTAACTGAGTAAATGATGGCTTCCACTGCAACAAGATTCCATACTATTCCAACACTTTTATCTGTATTCTAGCATGCATTTGAATATTCATGCCAGATGTCTGGAAATTGAGTGACAGCTAATTCAGTCAGTTAAGTGCCATACGTGATACACGTTTGGGCGATCATGTCTCGAAAGAGACATGACTGACTGGACAGAAGATTATCCCGCAGTAGGTTGCCATTGCTTTCTGCGGTAGACTGGTTGCTAGACAAGGCTATAGAACACAATCTGTCCTGTTATTTAACTCATAACTGGAAGAAATAGACGGATTAATACCTTTCCCAAGGGTATTTGCGCGTAAGTGAATGCAATGAATTCAGCTGGAATTCGAACTCGGCTCCCCGATTTCTTCCGAGCCGATATCCAATGCGCCACAATGCACATCCGCAGTTAATTTTACATTCCAAAAATCTTTTTTCACGATGATCGCAGATTGCAGGAAAAGAGTGCACAGGAGAACTTCAGTTCTTTTTCTAAATTCATTCAATTTTGACTCTAAACTTCATTTCTTGCTTTTTTCTTTTAATTTTGGCACAGTTACGAATTCACCAAGCGTTATGCGTTCTACAAATTTAATGTTGTTATGCAGATCCCAAGAATATGTGTTCATTCCTTTTTCTTTCTGCTCATATCGTTTTGGGGAGGGGTAAAACATAAAATTTGGATTAAGTCTTGTTCCTTGGACGATCTACGCGGCCTGATTCACAAAGTCTAAAAATTTAAAATAAAAATTGTATGAAAAGTCTTACTTTGCGTTAATTTCATTTGTATATATATTCGAAAAGATTTTTGCATAATTTCCAGGGTATAACTGTTCCACTTCTGTCATATTTATTTCATTTTCCTTAAAATCGGTTTTCTTCATTCATTTTCGTGGTTTCTAGTTTCCTCAACTTGTGTATTTTTCTATTCTTTGTTTGACATTATATCTTGAGACATTTTTTACCCGACTATAAAATAACCAGTTTGTTTGTTTGTGTTGAAAAGGTATTTGCTCGATTCACTTTCCAAAATTTGACAAATAAGTATATATTTAAAAGGGATGCTAAAAAGATCTTTTCCCTATCAAGAACCTCTTTAAAATAGAAAATCGTATCGTTTAGTCATTAGCTTAAATTTGGAATCCCCCCTCCATCTGTCTGTCTGTCTGTCTGTCTGTATATATATATAATATTTAATATAGTTTTAGTTAAATGTAATAATAATAATATAATTTTAAGGTATGTTATATTTATGACTTTTACTCAGTATCGGAGATAAAATATATGTAAATATATGGCCATGGAGGTTGCGTACAAGCATACAACAGACTGCCGTCATTCAGAAAGTAAAAAAAAGCGAAATATTTAGAGAAAATGTTCTTGAAAAGATAGTTTTGATCTTTAATTTATTTTGTGTCGTAACTATTAGTTACTGTAGTGTATTTTTGTCTCCCTTTCTCTCTTTTCTTTCTTTCCCACTTTTTAGCTTTTTAGTATTTTATCTGTGAGCGTATATTGTCTATTCCTATCATTTCCCTTGATTTGATAAACACAAGGTAATTTACGACAGAATCCTTAAAGAAAGCGGATATCAATCATCAAAAATTAGCTTTGTGGAAAAACTCAGGAGTTCAAAAAGCAAAAATAGAAACAGGAAAATCATATGTTATAACCCTCCTTTTAATCAATCAGTTAACTTCAAACTGGGACATAAATTTCTTAAACTAATAAAACATTTTCCTAAAAATAACCCTCTAAGCAAAATCTTCAATAAAAATACAATTAAACTAAGCTATATCTGCTCTAATAAACTAGAAAAATTAATTAAGGTACATAAAAGCAAAATATTAAAAGACCGCAACAAAAATAAACCAACTTTAATACCAGTCCCATAATAAAAAAAACCTCTGTAACTGTAGAAATCCAAACCAATGTCCCATGACTAATAAATGTCTAACGAAAGCTCTGATATATATGTGTTCGATTTCATCCATGGAGAATCCTAAAGATGAAAACATATATCTCGGAAAATCCATGAACGTATTTAAAAAGCGATTTTACAATCGCCTCTCGTCCTTCAATAACAAAGAAAAACAAAACATGATGTCTCTCTCCAAATACTTTTGGAAGTTAAAAGACGAAAATAAAACACCTAAAGTTAAACGGAAAATCCTTAAACAAGCAAGAACAGCTAAATCTATAAAGGAGCCGTGTTTTCTTTGTCTTCAAGAAAAAATTGAAATCATCAAATATATGAACAGTAACAAGCTTTTAAACCAGAGTCATGAAACTACAGTAAACTGCAAGCATATTAAAGAATATAACCTTACAATCATGCTAAAAATACTACAAACGCCAGAGCTAGGACCCCCTAGAAATGATACACCTTCACTGTACTAACAACACTCCTACATACACCACAAACTGTGATCTAATTTTTAAAAAAATTAAAATTAAAAATTCTATAGAAAAAATCGATTTACTAAATTCTAAAGTAAGGTTTAACACACAATTAGGTTAATTATAAAAACTGTCCTTAATACACACAATAAACTTCACCTTCACGGTGTATATAAATGCTTCATCTGTAGCATTCATATACCCCGACTGAGTGTATTAATAGTTCCGAAAAGTGTCGATGGTTCTGCAGAGGCCTACACCACATTAATCAAATTACTTCTGCGGGTCTTCTAGCAGTTTACCTTGGTTTCATAACTGATGCAATTAAGCTGTCGAATCTGACGAGAAAAGTCCATTATCTAAACTTATTTATAAATGGAACTTTGTGTGTATGTGTATGTGTGCGTGTGTCCATTACCTGTAGACTCCGAAACGGCTCGACCGATTTTCTTGAACATTTTCTTTTAGTCTACGGTTTCGCTTTAACTGGAAACAACTATGGCTTTTTAGTCTTTTCTGCCAACGTCCAAAGAGTCTGAGCTCCAGGATTATGAATTAGTTTTAAAGCTTTCATTACACCCGACAACGCCGGGCTATACTGCTAATATATACATATATATATGAGAAGTATATATCTTTGTGCATTTTAGGAACTTATTTACTTGGTTTTAAGTAAAATTTAAATCAATTTTCTTTCAGTTTTCGTCTTTTTGTTTTAAAAATGCTGTGTGCGGGTACTGGAATCATTAATCATCGCCAGTCAGTATTTTGGTTTGTAAAATAAAATTGGAGTATATGCTTAAATAAAATATAATAACGTATATGCGAGCCATTACACCACCTGGAGGTTCCCAAATTCACTGGACGGATAGAGAGAAAGGGAGACAGAGGAAAGAAACACATGGCATACTTGATATGCTTAAGGTGTTAAGAGCCACAAGGGATAGAAAGATGTGGAAGCCTGCGGTCGCCTACATCCTGAAGGGATACGGCACTTAAAAGAAGATACTGAATATGTATATATATATATATATATATATATATATATATATATAACGTTTAAATCTGGTCATAACGCATTACATTGCATTTAAATATATGGTTCTGTTAACATTTCGAGCTCTTACGCGGCGTGACGTCATAGAACCGCATTACAAATTTATGAACTGCGTTTACTATTTGGTAACTGTTATCGTTGCTTAGCAAAGTTTTATGTCAACACAAGATAAAATCATCTTTGATGGTGGATGTTTTTATGCTAACGTCCCTGTTACCTTTCTGAAGACGGCTCATGTGAGCTGAAAGCTTAGAACAAACTTAATAAAACATTATCCAAATGTTGGAGAAATTTTGTCTTTATTTTCACCTAAAATTAAAACCAAAATACGAGGTTTAGAGCGGCTCATGATTAAATATAATAGACATTCATTGTCTCATATATATTTAACAGTATATGTTTAGAAAATTATCTGTTGCCGCGATACACTATATATATATATATATATTGCTTTAAACATCACAAACGGAAACATCTCTCAAGGAATCCCTTTCGCCAACAACACATCAGGAGCGAACCGTTGGTTGTGATCAAAGAAAAACGAAAAGTATATTCACGTAAGCAAAAAGGGAGAACAATGGCGTATAAATAATTAGCAAGGGGGATAAAATCAAGGGGAAATGACTGAATATATACAATTGGATAAAATATGTACAAAAATAAATAGGTTAAAAAGTGGGGTCAGGGTTAAAAAATATCCCCGAACAAGTCCAACGACTTAACGAACTCTTTCTGTCAACAGAAAGAGGTTTTACACCAAAGAATCAAGACCAACCGCAGAATCCTTAAGTGGTTAATGGAGTCGGCCTTGTGTAACACCCTGAACCAATTACCTTTATAGGTCTTGGCACAAGCTGGATTATTTAACAGGTGCTGGCCGACGGCCGATTCCACGGAAGTGGGGCGAAGGCGATTTATGTGTTGTTGGCTAAATGGATCCTTTGAGATGTTTCCGTTTGTGATTTTTAAAGCAATTTACAAGTTTTGTACCGTCAAACAGTTATATATATATATATATATATATATATAGGTTTCTCCTGGAAACTTTTCCACATGCTTAGTATAAATGAAGTATTTGACATCAAAATCATTAGTGCTTTACAAAGTTTCAGTCTTTGGTTTTTATACATAAAACGCATAAGCATGTTTGGCATAGCTTTGATTGTAGAATTGTATGAGTTATCTCCAATAGCATCGATATATATGTTTTTATCTTTTTTAAAAATTTCCTTCGGCGATTAAAATCAAAGAATTGGTGCTGCTTCGATAACAGCTGGTTTTCCTGGCCTGTTTAAATGTATAATTCAGTGTATATATTTTATTCTTCAAACATGTTTCCATTTTTTTGAGATTCCGCGTATATTAAGCAAACATGTATCAAGCTCTCTTACGCCTTTCGCATTTCAGTTTTTGAACTACTTCAGGTTCATCCTGAATTAAAAGTGTTTGCGAAGTGAGAGATAATTAGACTTACTCCACAGGAAACCATGAAATCAGGCTAAACACATATTAGATAAAAAAGATTTCTCTTAAAACATATTAACGTAATAGCTACGGAAAACTTTTGTCATATATTTAGAGATAAAGGACTTCAGTACAATTCGGCTGTGGAAATAAATAATGGTTCTTATCTTAGCACCATTCTTAATACTTGAAGAAAAAAGGATTCCTAAATAACTAAATCCACTTAAGAGCAGGAACTGGAAATTTTCGCTAGGGTAAAGTATTTTTCTAAAAACAAGACGCACCCTTATTTTGAAGACATACTTTTGGATTAGAAAGAAGATATTTACTGCTATTACGTTTGGTTAAAAATCTACCTAATTGTCATTGCTTTCACTAGCGTTTGGTAAAGTGATCATTGGATTGAGTACGCGGATCCAAGAGAATATCGTACATATTATTGTCACTAGCAGTATTGCTCCGCATTGCTCGGGTGTAATGAAAGCTTTAAAACTAATCCATGCTCTTTGGACGTTGGCACGAAAGAATAAAAAGTATTAGTTGTTTCCAGTTAAAGCAAAGCCGTAGACTGAAAGAAAAATGAATAGATGTAAGTCAAATTTTGATTTCCAGGTATCGATATCAAATAGTTTTTTCGTCGTAAACTGAATTTTGAAGGCTAAGTAAGTTCTCTGAGTAAATGGTATCATGGCTGAGACTAAGAACTACAATTATACCTACTTAGAGCCAAACCCTAAGCAAAAAGAAGAAAAATAAAAAAAATACATACATACAGCAGATACACACACAAACATATGGCCTTTTATATATATATATATATATATATATATATATATATATATATTATCGATTATCTGTACTAGTGTAATAACTGCAACCTTGAAACTTATGAATATCGTTTCTTATGTGTTTGTCTATGTGTATACCAAATTTGATTAAAATCTGACCACTCCTTCTATAACCCGATTTTTCGATTATCGATTTTCGATATTTATTGGGGGTACCTCGACACAAAACTGAGCTAAGAACACTTGCAGACGCCTATAGTACAACTGTGTAAAATTTCAAGAAAATCGATTGAGCCGTTTCGGAGTCTATAGGTAACAGACACACAGACACAGACACACACATACACACACACACAGGTAAAGTTTCATTTATACATAAGTATAGATAATCGCTTAGAAAGTCGGAAAGGAATAAAACATTTCATTATCGGCTCTAATATAAGAATCAAAGTAAATTTCGTCCTCATTGTTTTCATTATCACTTTGAAATTTGTAAAGATATCAAATATTTTAACATTGGAGCCATTATTAAGATCAAGGAGAAATTCGTTTTCATTGTTTTCAGCATCATTTTGTCTTTTGGAAAAGAGTCAAACATTTCATCAATGGATCCAATATTAAGATCAAAGATTTTTCGTCCTTATTTTTGTCATTATCGCTTTGGAATTTGGAAAGGAATCAAACATTTAATGGGTAGATTCAATGTTAGGGTAAATAAATAGACCTAATAGTTGTCATTATTGGTTTGAAATAAAACATTTCATCATTGAATCGAGTATTAGGATCAAAAATAATTTCTTAATAATTGTTGTTATTGTCGCTTTGAAAATTGAAAAGGTAACAATATTTCACCATTGGTTCCAATGATAGGATCAAAGAAAAATTCATTCTTATTGTTTTCATTATAGCTTTGAAAGTTGGATAGGAATCAAACATTTCATCATTGGATCAAATATAAGGAACAAAAAAGAACTACATCCTTATTTTTGTTCAAAGTATAAGGATCAGTATAAGGATCAAAAAATCCTCTTTGTAATTGTCGCTTTGAAAGTTAGACAAGAATCAAACATTTCCTCACTGGATTCAGTATTAGGATCAAACAGAATTTCGTCTTTTATTGTTGTCATTGTCAATTTGAAAGTTGGAAAGAAACGAAACATTTCTTCATTGGATCCAATATTAGGATAAAATAATGGTCTTATTGCTTTTATTATAGCACTGAAAGTTGAAAAAGGATCAAACACTTCACTATTGAATCTAATATTCGGATCAAAGAGCATTTTGTCCTCATTATTTTCAGTATCGCTTTGAAAGTTGGAAAGTAATCAGACATTTCATCATTGGATCCAGTATTAAGATCAAAGAGAATTTCATCCTTATTGTTTTCCGAATCGCCTTGAAAGTTGGAAAGGAATTAACCATTTCATCATTGAATCTAATATTTGAATCAAAGAGCATGTTATCCTCATTGTTTTCATTATCGCTTTGAAACTTGAAACGGAGTCAGATATTTCATCATTGGATCAAATACTAGGATCAAAGAGAAGTTCATTCTTTATTTTTTTAAGTATCGCTTTGGAAGTTAGAAAAGATTTAAACATTTAATCAGGGATTCAATATTTGGATCTGTTAGGACGAATAAAAACATATTCCAAGAGAAATAACTATTTCCTGTTTCAAACAGAGTACCCCCCTTTTCACCCCAGGAATGAGTCCACGCGTTTCACCTGATCAACGCGATATTCAGACGTGAGACGCGCGACACTCAACAGACTTGGAATATGGTCGTCAATGGTTAAGAGTACATATTCTCCTGCCCTAATGGTTGGGACACACAACCAGTAATTTGGGACTGATTCTGTATGTACCTATGTTGTAATGTTCTCCGTGTAAAATAAATGTATACTTCCAGTCAACCGTGTGTACATTGCTACTTTTCTATCGTTTCACATGTTTTCTGCACGTGTTACACCACCCCCTCACACACACACATTCCTCCACGGACCATGAGTTATACTGCACATTAATGCATTTTAGTTATGAGACGAAAAACACCCCGTTCATGACAGGATCAAAGATGTTTAATTCGTATTGTTTTCAGTTTTGCTTCGAAAGTTGGAAAGAAATCAAAAACTGAATCATTGGATCCAATATTAGGATGAAGAAGAATATCATTTTTATTGATTTTCATTATCGATAAGATAGTTTGAAAGTAATCAGACATTTCAGTATTGGATGAGACATAAGGATTAAAGAAAATTCTGTCCTTATTTTTTCAATGCTGGGAATTTTGAAAAGATATCAATTATTTAATCATTGGATCCAATATGAGGATAAAAAATTGTCCGTATTGTTTTCAAGATCTCTTCGACAGTTGGAATGAAATGAGGAATTTTATCATAGATCTTAATAATAAATCAAATTGACTTTTGTTCTTATTGTTTTCGCTAAGTTGGAAAGGAATCAAATATTTTATTATCGCATCCAACATTAGCATCAATGAGAATTTCGTCTTTATTTTATCGCTTGGAAAAGAATCTAATATTTTTTGTTGCATCCAATATTAGGATAAAAGAATTACCCTTTTTTTCAGTATCGCTTGTTAATTGGGAAGAAATCAGTCATTTCATAATTGTATCCGTATCAAAAAGTATTTTATCCTGATTTTTGTTCATTGTCGATACTTGGAAAGGAATCGGCATTTCGTCATTTAATCAAATTGAATTCGTCATCACAGTTTTTTCAATATCGATTGGAATGTTGGAAATAAATCAGACATTTCCTCATTGGTCCCAATATTAGGATCAAAGAAAATCTCGTTATCATTGCTGTCAATATCACTTCTACAGTTTGAAAGACATTTCTTTATGGATCTTAATAATGGGTCAATGTTAATTACCTCTTTATAGATTTTAGTATCGCATGGAAAGTTGAAAAATATTGGACATTAAATCATGGTTACATTATTAGAACCAAAATGAATTTTCATTGCGTGACAGAACCACATTTGTTGGATATATTATTATATCACTTCAGAAACAGTCATAGGAAATTCTTCTTGCTACACACAATTGTTTCATTTCTTTATCATCAATATTTTAAAGAATTTGTTCACATAAATATCAGTAGGTTGCCGCTGAACTCTGAAACTGCCTTACATAACAACCACTTTTACTTTATTACTCAAATCTTTCCCAGTAGATTTTCTCTTTCAATTTTGGGGTAATATGTGCGTCTTATACTACAAATATTACGGTATTTATTTTTCGAAAGGAACAGCTTGCAAAGATTTGTTCATTTTTCATAACTATTATGTGCTATTGAAAGATGATAAGCACCCACCTTCTAGACTGAAATCACTCTCTCTCCTATCTTAGCAATTGGTGTAACCACATTCTTCCCCGAGATTTTTACATTCATACCAATTCATGAACTTTGGTAAATACTTACAGAAGTATTTGTCCTCTGAGCGAATATGTATCGAGAAAACTTTTGCGCAGTTGACATCAAGTAAAAAATAAACACAAGTTCTATGTATTCTAACATTGATAAGTAGATGATAGCTTATTTAAAGGTCAGATTTGACACCGATCTTGACAGTTCTAGTGTATGTGAAAATTTGAACTGATGAAACAAGTTTAAGAACCGGCTGAGATAGATAAACAGATATGAACAGCCGGTGATAGATAAAAGATAGATAATGGCCATGTTTAGTTAAAAAGATAGATATGAACAGTCAGCGATAGATAATAATGATCATGATTAGATAAATATACAAACAGATATAAACAGCTTGTGATAGAAATATAGATAGATACATAACGATCATTCTTATATATATATATATATATATATATATATATATATATATATATATATATATATTCAGATACTTTAATCCAAGCGGCAGAAAGGTAAATTCCAAAAACCCGATTCTAATTAAAATTAAAAATTTTATTTTAATATTAAAAAATGATACAGGAAGAGAGCTCCATGTAATAAAATATTACAGAGCAAATATAAATTAAAATATGATTAATTCAATGATGTTGAATGACCATTTCGATATGAAGATCCCCACGGGGGATAACACATCACCTCAGCAACAGAAACATCCTTTCAGAAACTGGAGAAAAATCAGTCTAATTTTCCTTTTTAAATAGATTTGCAAAGAAATTAAAAAAGGAAAAAGAAAAAAAAAGAAAAAGATAAAACAAAATAACATAAAAAAAAACAAGAAAAGAAAAAAATGACATCATCTGGGTTCGCAAAAAAGGAAAGAGAATTGTAACTTATATATATATATATATATATATGTGTTATATTAATATTTATATGCTCAACAAAAAGATATTTTACTCTGAACTAAAAAATATTAAGCAGACTCTCATAAATAATCACTTCCTAAACCACATTGTAGATAAAGAAATAAGAAGATATTTCAAAAACCACAATACACGTCAGACAAAATATATCGTAATTCTTCAAAAGACCCTAAACATATCAAACTCTTCTATTGCAACCAAATACACGATAACTACAAACAGGATAAAAAACCAGAAAAAAAAAATCCATTCATACTGATATATCTCCCGTTGATCCTAATAAAAATTAAAATGAATAATATATTATAAAAGGTACAATATTACGAATTTGATTGTCCTTAATAACTCCTCCCTACCAACTGATGCATTACGTTAAACTAACATTAGATATCAATTCAAATGTTCCTTAGGAGAATGTATCTCCGACAATATATATATATATATATATATATATATATATATGTTGGATTTACAACAATCACATTAACTAGACGTCTGACGTTACATTTGTAGACATCTACAACAACATTCCTGCCTACATTCACAATATAAAAAATAATGATCGATAATACAATTATTCTATACCAAGAAAACTACAAAAGCAAACTACAGATCCTTGAGGTAATATTCATTAAAACACTTAAGCCGTCAATTGATAGAATCAACTATTACCGTAGTAATATTTTAAAATGTTTGTAAAAAGAACAGTTTTTTCATGCTTTAAAACGTGCATGACAATAAAATTAAAACATTAAAAAAATTGCATTTTGGATAATTTTCACGTTCTAATAAAAGCTAGCTATTTGTCAACCGTTATATTTGAAGCCGAAATAAAATGTACATTAATTTTTAGCAACACAGTTTTCCGGTTACATTTGTTACCATAACTCAAACCCCTAAAGATGACCTTGGAAATTGATTGAAAGTACCTGGGTACCTTAAGAAATGAATGAAAATAACATGTCAACGTTACAGCTCATTTCTGACATCTTTTAATTGTAATACGCAAAGATTTATCTGTGTGTGTAACACCCCAAACAGTCCGTCATAACAATTTTCTCCGGCGGCCGTTCTCCACGCTGTGATGTTTGTTGAAAATGTCGGCCGGACAGCTGGGGGTACAAGATTGACTATAAGGAACGAACTTCCACAACTTGGATGAGTTGAAAAGGATGCTTTATTCGTTTAGAGTTAGCCTTGTCGGTTGTGGCAGGCGAATGTGACACACAGCTCTAACTCTAATTAATGGAGATCAACAAATCCGAACTGAACGAAACAAGACGAAAGGAGATTCTTACTTCAAGCTCGCACCCGGCGGACTCCCCTTCACTTAACTTGTCTTAACTTGTCTTAACTGACTGACTCGGAAAAATTACCTGAATTTATCCAAAATTGACCGGAAATCCGGAAATCCGGAAATGCTTTAGACCACCGGTGACAAACACCAGCGACTGTAAGTCTGAAATTTCAGTTATCTTTTTTTTTTTTATCTTAATAAGGTTTCCGCCGGAAAAGGCTTAATGTGTGGTCAAGATACAGTAAAGGACAGCCTTTGACCGGGTCATCGAAAACCTACCTGCTGAACTATCATTGAGTCATATATTTACCGGAAGAGTGGTAGGATTTAAAACAGTAATCGGATACCGTTGTCTCTTCCACAATTTTCCTCATAAAAGAAAAAGCGTTAATTAATTTATTTTTTTCCTCTTCTTTTTCACTTTTGTTAGATATGTTTTTAAACTATTTTCTATTCTAATCTGTTTTCTATTTTAATCTATTATAATAAAATATATATATGTTTAGTTATCGTGTCACATGTGTATGAACGGATTTTATTAAAAATAAGCAAACATATTGTTGGCAATTCATTTATTCTGATATATATATATATATTTAAATATAAAACTTTAATCCCAAAGGAAAAGCAGGAAGATAAATCCCAAAGAACCGATCCTAATTAATATTAATTACGTTAATATTAAAAAATGATCAAGGTGGAGGGATCAATGTAATTAATATTTAAATTACATAGCCAATAATAAAATAAAATAAATTTCGATGATCAAATCAGTTGTATGGCCATTTCTAGATGAAATCCCGAAGAGAAATTTTACGTATCCTTGGCAACTTTTTATTTCAAAATAAAGACAGATATATTACCGGCGGAAGTTTAAAAAAATATACTTCACAGAAAAATTAATTTTTCTGTGAAGTATATATTTTTTAAATATATATGTTACGCTCTCACACCCTGATTGGGCACTCTGGTAGAATGGTAGACTTTGAAAAACAGTAGCTACTCTGGCATGTACGCATCGGTCATTCAGAAAAATGAATTAGAGAACTCTGGCTATTGGGCACGTATAATGATAATATATGCGTAGGTACCTCCACAAAATCGCGGAAAAAACAGCATAGTCAGAAGGGAAAAGGTCCCAAACTAAATAAAACAAACTAAACTAAATAAAACAAAGTTCTATGGGCAAAAAGTTTATATTACCATTAAGAGGATAGAATAAAGTGTTTTTAAATATTTAAAAAATTTTTTTAATTATTTCTAATACGTTCGAAATTGTTGTAGAAAGTTTTTTTTATTACGTAAGCGCGATATAAAATTTTATTAAGTAAACAAACGTAATTAATACGTAATGCACTTTTTTGGCCGTGAAAGACACATTAATTTGGAAATTCTTGCATAAATCAAATAATGGTTGGATTTTGATGAAAACTTCAGGACTTATTTATAATTGAATGAAATCAATTTTGATTGCATAATTTTTAGAAAATATTGGTAAAAATATTTTTTTTAAGTATGTTACCCCTTCACCACCACCAATTAAATTTCAGAAATGTATAACAATTTGACCGCGGACCACTCTAAAACTAATATAAAAAATTCAGGAGTCATTGGGGAATGTTGATTCACTGCTGTTTTTTATGCAATAGGTCCCCGTCTTTCTAAAATTTAGGTCCAAATTGCGAAAAATGCAATAACTATGCCAATTTTTATGTGGATAAACTTCCGATTGCTTTTATGAACAATATAAATTAAGCATATCATAGTCTGAAAAGAATAAAATAATTCAATGATGAATTAATTTTTACAATAGTTATGTTCATTTTTTTTCATTTTTTTAATTATATATAAAAATTATATATAAAAAGTTTAAAAATTATTGTTAAATTTCTTCCTCTACCGGGCCAGCTAGATTATGTAATTAATGCATGAAGACTACAATTACTAATCGAAAATTTAAAAGCTTAATACAAATAACTGACCCCGTCAATTTTTAAAATAATTAAAAACATTTTAATTTTTTGCATTTTGATTGCCCGTATTTTATTTGTACGGGGCCCGTACGTGATATTTAGCATTAAAAGGTCGCGTGATTCAAGGATTGTCTTCTCTTACAAAATAAGTTACATTCACATGTTTTTGTCGCCTTCGGGCCCCCCTTCCCCTTATAATCAAATCTTTCAACACGCGCTGCCAGCTGTCTGGCTCGGGCTACCTAATCTGTTAACAAATTACAGGGAATTTTACTGAGAGTAAGCAGGCACAATTGTTTGAAATCAGATGAAGGTTAGTTTTTATTTAAAAATTGACTTCAATAACGTGTCAGCGACGTATATTTTATTTTTGCCAGATTTTTAAAACAGGAATGTGGCTACTGTTTTGAAATTTGTCGATCAATCAAAAAAATGGCGCTACTTTTAAATTTTTTAAAAAAAGCTTTAAATTTTTAGATTCCAATCAATATAATTTCGCTTTAAAATATGCCAGTGTATTTTCTTTACTGGAATTACTAAATTTAATCTCGTGACTTTCAATTAAAGCTAATTTTAAAGCTTGAAGATAACTTATTTATTTTTAAAATTTCAATTTAAATTTAGGTGTAGAAAATTTAGTGGAGGTACCTATATGCGCTAAAAAGGTCTGCCTTCTTCTACGCCCATTTTCAATATTTTCAACAAAAATACCGTAAAAATATACAAATTTAGATAAATTATAAAAACTGATAAAATACAAATTTGCATTTGCCCTCTAACAAATACAATTTTTTATTTTTTATAAATAACCTCGCCTAAATACAAAACAATCCACACTTAAATAGATCAAATTACGATAGTCTACAACAAAGTTTAATATTCCAAAAGAAAAAAAAGAAAAAAAAACTCCCAAAATAAAAAAAGCTCCCAAATTAAAAAAGAAAAAAAAACTTAAAAGGAAAAATTTGATCCTCTAAATTCCATATTAAGATTAAATATCCAAATTTAGAAACATTATAAAAGCTAACAAAATAGAAATTTGCATTTACTTCCGAAAGAATGCAAGTTTAGACTTTTTAGAAAAACAACTTTACCTAAATACAATAATACATGAATAAACACCCCTATCTCGCTAAAATAAAAAACTAAAAACATAAAAAACAAAAATAAAATACAAAATATGCCGTACAGAAAAAATCAAAATTAAAAAGAAAAAACACTCCACCCCTATCACGTCTATATAAAAAAAACCCAAGAAAAACAGCCTCGCCACTAAATGAAAGAATAAATAAAATTTGTCTGGTAACAACAGACACAAATAAATCAAGCGCTAGCTAAGCAAGACGCCTAAAAATTCTTAATGTCAACAAACAAGACAAGTCCCCAATCACACACACAAGAAAACCCCACACAAACCCACAAAACTGACCGAGTAATAACCCCACCAACACCAATTTCTGCGAAATTCTAACCAAAAGATATACCCGACAGATAAAAACGTACACTCCAACAGATAATACCATTAATCAACAATTTAGCACTTACACACAAGGCTCTTCAAAACTCTAACAGACAACACAAGACACATTCCCTTCATTATCAATAACCCCAACCAACCTCCCACAACAACAATGAACCAAATAGAGGGAGCAGACGAATTCAGTCTTGCTTTATCTCCCGAAGAAACGTTGGACACTCAATGTTGAAACAAACATATGATTGTCGAGGACATATATTAAAAAATAATGTACATGTTCTCAAACATAATTTATAATAAATAAATAAATATATATATATATCATCGCTCATTCAGTGAAATGAATTAGAGCGCTCTGGCTATTGGGTGCGTATAATGATAATATACACGCTAAAAAGTTTGCCTTTTTCTACCGAGCGCTCATAGCCCAGAGGTAGGGTCGCCGACTGATGCCAATTCGGTCGGGTTTCGATCCTGGGTTAAAAAAGCAATCGGAGTCTAACCGTACTGATGACACCGAAACAGATCTGTCTGCGGATGACCACTATATATATATATATATATATATTTATATATATATTGTTTACGGCCATCTCGCTCGATCACCGAAGTTAAGCAACGTTGAGCCTGGTCAGTACTTAGATGGGTGACCGCTTTGGAATACCAGATGCTGTAAGCGTTTATTGACGGATGTACGTTGTGGTGCAGTGGATGTCGGCTCGGAAAAGGAAATCGGTGAACCAAGTTCCAATTCCAGTCAAACACTCTGCATTCACTTACGCACTGGTACCCTTGGAAAAGGTATTAATCCGTCCTTTCCCTACAGTTATGGGTTAAATATCTGAGGTCTGCTGTTTATGCGATACGTGGCAAACTTCTTCACCGATTGTTTTTTAACAGCAGTTCCAAAAAGTGTGGATGGTGCTACATAAGCCTTCACCACTCAAAACAATTCTTTGTGGGCGTATCTAGCTGTGTTAGACACTCATACGTCGAAATCGACGGGAGAGTCCATAACACACACACACACACACACACACACACACACACACATATATATATATATATATATATATATATATATATATATATATATGCGCGTTATCAAAGGTAAACAAGGCTAATGAGTACGCAATGAGAAATATCTGTTACACAAATAAACAGAAATAAACTTGAATGCACAACCGAATATAAACCAAATAAAAGCAATTGGAAAAGAAACATAATATGGTTCAATCCACCCTACAACAAAAGTAAAAAAAACTAAAATCGAGAATACTTTTCAACATAATAGAAAAATACTTCCTCAAACAGAATAAAATATAAAACATTTTTCATATAAATATTAAAAAAACCGGGACCCAACAGCAAACCAATCCTGACCAGTGAGAACATGATATCAGTGCCCTCACAAAACTTCGAAGTCGACATGAACCTGCTCAGTTAAAGTGGCAGACTCTTTGTGCTTATAAACGCTTTTTCTTTACCCTGATATCGAGCATTTGATAATAAAAAATCCACCTGCCAAAATATAATTTATCAGTAAAACTACTGAAAAACTACAACCGTTGCACTAAACATCATCACAACTCAACGCTATATATATAGTATTGATTTGTGGTAATGCTTAGTACCAAGATTGTTGTTTGTCAGTGGTTTACTGATAAAAAAATATTTTGTCAAGAAGGTTTTTGCCCTAAAGTGATCAATATCGAGGTAGAGATACAACGTTTATAGGATTAATGAAAAGAAGTTAATCATTTAATTGAGCAGTGTCAGGCCAACTTCGAACTTTCATGAAGACGCTGTTATAATGACTTCGCTCTTCAGGGTTAAACTTTCAATTTGCTGTTAAGTCTCATTTTCTTTTTCTTATTTATATGAAGTCTGGTGTAATTTGATATTCTGGTAGGTGAATGATGTATTTATGTATATATATTTATATATAGAAGTTCAGTGGCATTATTCATTTTGTCACCGAGCACATTTCTGATCCTAGAATCAGTTTTGACGATAGTGAATAGATAAACCGGTTAATCCGCTTTCTGTGATAAATATCTTTTGCATTTCGATATTACTATTTTACTCGAAAACTTCCCCTTGTCTTATATTTATTTTTTCGTTTTGTAGTTTAGTGTGTAATTTTTTAATCGCTTTAATTTCTATTTGTTTGTTTATTTACGGAGTCCGAATTATTAACTGTTTGATATCTAATTCTTTCAAAAATGACGTGTGGGATTAACTCATGGCAATATTGTTTCTGTGGAGACATTTACAGTTGAAATTAAGAAGATAAGCCGTGAATTTAAGAACAGTGAACATGTGGTTATTCCAGTCGATTAAACTGTCGAAAAACAGAAGTTCATTGTTTATCTTATGTTTTGAAGTAAAATGAAGAATTGTATTATTTACAAATACTTTTTTATATATTTTTTCGTTTCAAATTTTGGATAATAGAAAAAAAAGTCTACGTTTATTGCATATAAATGGTTCTGGCTTGGATTTATAAAAACCAATTATTCTAAGCGGGACATATAATAATTGGAAATTCTCGAATCAAGGGAGTCAGATGTGAACAGACAAAAATATTAACAAAATAAGTTGCAAAATAGACAGACAAATTGAATAGACAAATACATTAATAGAGTGGGAAACGTTGGTAAAATAGTTCATCTTCACTATAAGAAATAAATAAATAATATACATAAATAATATGTAATAATATACATCTACACAAATATGCAACAAATGTTTATTTGTAGACATAATCTCTACTTTTCACGACACTTGTTATTAATACCTAGGTCAAGATGTTGACCAATTCATTTAATAACGACGTGTCAGATTATAGATTTTCCGATTCATCCTCATAGGTAGATAGATAGATAGGAACTGGTTAAGGCATGAGCAGGGTGAGACAGAGATACAAAGAAATAAACAATTAAAGGAACAATTATAAAAATCCGTCCGTGCATAGAATACTTCTGTCATATTAGGTCAGGCGTCCCTGCTGTTCACCTCAGTGTTCTCGACAGGCTTCAAAATAGAATCTGTAAGGTGATAGGTTCCGACTTGTCAGCTCGACCCCAACCACTTTCTCACCGGAGGGATGTGGCTTCCCAGTGTCTCTTCGACAAATATTTTCATGGCTTCTGCTCCGACAAACTTAAGTCACTGGTGCCCCCACCACAAGAATTTACTCGTGCAACCAGACTGGCAACAAGGTTACACCCAGTTACAGTTAGATCAACTAAATGCAGCTGACAATTCTACCCCATCAGCTTCTTTTCTTGCACTACCAGCTTGTGGAACTCCCTTCCATATGCTTGTTTTCCTGGCGGCTACAACCTCCAGGAATTTAAATGCAATGTCATATCCCATCTCTTATCCACTTGACTCTCGTTCTTTCTACACTACCCTGTATATCTTGTTCTTTTCCTTTCTAACTTTGCAACTGTCTTTACACCATCCTTCTCTTGTCCTTTCTTTGACTCCCCCTGCAACTGGTTCGTCTTTCTATTCACTCTCCTCCTGCCTAAACTTTTACGCTTATGTAGCCCCCTGCGCATCAGTGGCGGTATCGCCTTGCTTGTGGTAAAACGATTAAAAAATGTATCTATGACAAAAAGATGAAGAATAGATAAACTGAAGTCTTTTTCTATACTTCTGATATGAGGTGATACTTAAATTATTTACATTGTTCGAACAGTGTTACTCCACAAACATCTCCTAACCCGGCCAAGTATAGAAATGAATGCAAGAACCAGTTATACGGATTGCTAGAGAAAATTATTACCTTCAAAGATTGCAATATAAGCTCTGTTTTTAAAAAATGGATACTGAGACATTAAGTTTATAAGTCTTAAATATTCATACACTGATGTCCTCAAGGACACATGGCTCAGTGGACATAGGCTTTGATTACTTTCAGTGACTTAACCCAAAAAGATGTGAGTTCAAAACCTGGCTACGAACAAATAACATAGAGAGTTGAGTTAAAGGGAGATAACTACATGACATCTGGAAGTACCATCGCCTAATGAAAATTTTAAACTCCTTTATGTGCCGTGTCCCTTCAGGATGTAGACGGTCATGGACTTCCACTTGGCTCTGTCTCTTGTCGCTGTCAATAATTTTTCTCTTGGTATCTCTTCTAAGTCCAGCTCTGTCAACCATTTGCTCAGACCTAACAAGTACGTTTCGCACTGCTTTCTCCTGTATCTTCTTCCATTTTTGGACTTGTGAGTATCAATTTCTCCAGGCCCTTCTTCCTCAGTACGTGTTCCAGGAATCTCATTTGTCTCTTTCTGATATTTAGCATGTTTTCTTCTCGTTTGCATCCTTTCCAACACCTCATCGTTGCACCCGTGCACCGTCCATGGAATCTTCAGCAGTCTTCAGTAAAAACACATTTTTGCTGCTTCAAGCCTCTCCTTCATCTTCATTCATCTTCATCTTCATTCAGATCGTCTAGCATTCACTTCCATACAGAAGGACAATTATCACATAGCAATCCAGGACTTTTTTCTTTATTTCTAATGAGATTTTACTGTCTTTCAGTACTCTGGTTAGCTTCTGAAATGCGTGTTTGGTCATGCCAATGAGTCTTTGGATCTCCATGTCGCACTTTCCATCCTCTGTCAAAAGACTCCCATGTATCTGAATTTTTTTACTTTTTTATTTTAGATTCTCTGTCTTGCAGTTGGAATATTGGTCTCCTGCTTTTGCTGATGACCATGCATTCAGTTTTCTTGAGGTTTATGCTCAACCCTTTCTTTTCACTTTCTTTTGCTACCTTTTGTAGAAGGTCCTGCATTTCCCTTTCCGTGTCTGCTATCAGTACAGTGTCATCTGCGTATCTGATATTGTTGAGATTGTGGCCGCCAATGACGAATCAGGGCAAGGCTTTTATTTCTCTCATAATTGCTTCGCTGTACAAGTTGAGAAGATCCGGTGAGAAGATACTTGTCTTACGCCTCTTTCTATTTTTGCATACCTACTGAGTTGACTTCTTATCCGTACATATGAGATTTGCTGCCAATATAGATTCTTGATTATCTTAACGTCTTTTCCTAAAATGTCAAGGTTGTCGAGCATCTCTATCAAGTCCTTGTGTCGTACTTTGTCAAACGTATTCGCGTAGTCTATAAAGCATAGATAACGGTCTCTCTGCATTTGTATTAGCGAGCGAAATAAATTTTTGTTTAAAAAATTTTTAGCACCTGCAGAAGGCCTGATTATACAGCTGCTGAAACGCCCTAAACATGGCGATAAAGATGAGGACAACAATCCGAACAGTGTGAATAATGTAAACTAAAGTCTGTTTTCATCAAAAGTATCATGAAATTGAAGTGACTTCCGAAGATAAAACAACTCTTTACAAAATTATTAATGTTAATGGTTCCAACTCGAATTGCCTGATTAATTAATTCGATAAATTCTCTTGGTCATCTCGAGAACTGACTTATATAAGCTTAGGGATAAATAGACCTCTTGTTACTGTATTTTGTTTATCTTGCGTATTCTGATCACAGTCACTAAGATTTGTAATTAAAATAGAACTCACTCTTTCTTTTACTAGTAAAAACTACTTACAAATGTAAGAATTCCTTAGACAGTGATGTATTTTATCTGAAAAGATGGCTTCATGAAATCCGACCTGTAAAATGAGTGTTATCTTATGTACCAGATTACTATTGGAAAAGGTTATTTGGCTTTACATGAATTTACCCTTAACTTTACCCGTTGCTGAGTGACCTAAAAATATATATATATATGTTCTTACACAATCGAATTAGTGGGGTGATTTTTCAAACTTCAAAATAAGTTGAAAATGGACCGATATACATGCCTCCTGTTTGTGTTACTGAGATTTACCAAGAATAGTATAAAGAGAATGAGATGAGCAAACTATTTAAGTGTCAGTTAGTTAAGAGCCATACGTGATACACGCTTTGGGCGATGATATCTTGCAAGAGACATGACTGACTAGGCAGAAGAGTGCCTTTGCTTTCTGCAGTAGGGAAGAGACGGATATCTTTAATATTTCATAGTAATATTTGTTTTTAGTTATTCTGATCTAATTTTATGTGTGTGTGTTTTCTACTTTTGGGGTTTCACCTATTCGCTGTAATATATAGGATTTATATAAGACAAATCACCCAACCCCGCAGATTAAAAATATTTTTGCCAAGGGTATTTGTGCGTTAGTGAATGTAAAGAATTCAACTGGAATTCAAACTCGGCTCCCTGATTTGTCGTTCTGAGTCGATATCCATTGCACCACAAAGCTCATCCTCTCTCTTTCTCTCTCTCTCTCTCTCTTTCTCTCTCTCTCACACACACACACACACACATATATATATTATGTATCTTCAGAGATCGGGTTATATATATATATATATAAACTTATCACTATACTCGTTTCGAAAAACCCTTCGCGTATATACCCGGAAGAAAAAAATGGATGTAAAAGAAAGAAAGCGCTATGCACGTGAACATCAGTCAAAGTACGTAGCCCCCTCCCTCCCCCCCAAAAAAACCGAGACGAGTAATATCTATAACAAAAAAGCGCTCAATTCGTAAGCAGAGCAGAAAAGAAGATCCGGTTAGGTGAAACCTAGGTAGGTTTGCTGACTCTTTAGGTTATGTACTTATATATATATATATATATATATATATATATATATATATATATATATGATAAAAGTAGAAACTCTAAAGAAACAGAAGGAAAAAAAAAACGATAATCAATTTATTCCTCTTGGATAAAGTTCGAAGAAAATAATTTTAAAGAAAAAATACGGATGAGTTTTTTAAAATGGAGATTTTAGAAATCAAAGAATGTACATAGATTTCAAAGCTTTTCATTTGAAAGATCTTAAGGCTTGCAAAAATAGCTCAAATAGGATCTGGATTCAAACATCCATCCTTAAGATTTACTCGCATTTAATCTTATCCAGTGGAAAAAATAAGAAGTTATTTGATACGATAAACATGAAGACATGTCGGTAGAAACAAATTAAAGAACGATATTTCGTGAAACACAAATTATGTGCAACTTTTTAGACATATTGATCGGTAGGTATGAATGTAATATGATTGCTCTGTGACAGACAGACTGATAATGGACAGAATAAATGAAATATAACTGTCCTGAGATAGAGAAATAATGGACAGAATAAATATATAAGGACTGCTTTGGGATAGATAGATAGATAAATAGATAGAAAGATATGAAGAGACATAGATAGATAGATAGATAGATAGATAGATAGATAGATAGATAGATAGATAGATAGATAGATAGATAGATAGATAGATAGATAGATAGAACAGACTGAGATAGATAGATAGATAGATAGATAGATAGATAGATAGATAGATAGATAGATAGATAGATAGACAGATAGATAGATATGAACAGACTGAGATAGATAGATAGATAGATAGATATGAACAGACTGAGATAGATAGATAGAAAGATATGAAGAGACATAGATAGATAGATAGATAGATAGATAGATAGATAGATAGATAGATAGATAGATATGAACAGACTGAGATAGATAGATAGAAAGATATGAACAGACTGAGATAGATAGATAGAAAGATATGAAGAAGACATAGATAGATAGATAGATAGATAGATAGATAGATAGATAGATAGATATGAACAGACTGAGATAGATAGATAGAAAGATATGAAGAGATATAGATAGATATATAGATATGAACAGACTGAGATAGATAGATAGATAGATAGATAGATAGATAGATAGATAGATAGATAGATAGATGAAGAAGAGAATAAATATAATATGACTGCTCTAGGAGAAATCAATAGATAGATAATATATAGAATAAAAGTAATATGACTGCTCTGAGATAGAAAGATTGTTAAATAGAGATTGCACAAAATAAATATATTATGACTGCTCTGATAAATGTTGTGTTGGCAAAACTATTTAAAAAAGAATTAATGCCAAGCATCCTGCCCACAAAATACAAATTTTAAGAAAAAACACCACGAATAGATAGATAGATAGATATGAAGAGACATAGATAGATAGATAGATAGATAGATAGATAGATAGATAGATAGATAGATAGATATGAACAGACTGAGATAGATAGATAGATAGATATGAACAGACTGAGATAGATAGATAGAAAGATATGAAGAGACATAGATAGATAGATAGATAGATAGATAGATAGATATGAACAGACTGAGATAGATAGATAGAAAGATATGAACAGACTGAGATAGATAGATAGAAAGATATGAAGAGACATAGATAGATAGATAGATAGATAGATAGATAGATAGATAGATATGAACAGACTGAGATAGATAGATAGAAAGATATGAACAGACTGAGATAGATAGATAGAAAGATATGAAGAGACATAGATAGATAGATAGATAGATAGATAGATAGATAGATATGAACAGACTGAGATAGATAGAAAGATATGAAGAGACATAGATAGATAGATAGATAGATAGATAGATAGATAGATAGATAGATAGATAGATAGATAGATATGAACAGACTGAGATAGATAGATAGAAAGATATGAACAGACTGAGATAGATAGATAGAAAGATATGAAGAGACATAGATAGATAGATAGATAGATAGATAGATAGATAGATAGATAGATAGATATGAACAGACTGAGATAGATAGATAGAAAGATATGAAGAGACATAGATAGATAGATAGATAGATAGATAGATAGATAGATAGATAGATAGATATGAAATGAAACTGAGATAGATAGAAAGATAGGAAGAGACATAGATAGATAGATAGATATGAACAGACTGAGATAGATAGATAGATAGAAAGATATGAAAAGATATAGATAGATATATAGATATGAACAGACTGAGATAGATAGATAGATAGATAGATAGATAGATAGATAGATAGATAGATAGATAGATAGATAGATGAAGAAGAGAATAAATATAATATGACTGCTCTAGGAGAAATCAATAGATAGATAATATATAGAATAAAAGTAATATGACTGCTCTGAGATAGAAAGATTGTTAAATAGAGATTGCACAAAATAAATATATTATGACTGCTCTGATAAATGTTGTGTTGGCAAAACTATTTAAAAAAGAATTAATGCCAAGCATCCTGCCCACAAAATACAAATTTTAAGAAAAAACACCACGAAAAGAAATGTTTTATCTCGAAATAGAAAAAACAATCATATATTTTATATATACACAATAAACAAGTGGTATTTTTCAGTCTCTTATTTGTTATGGTGGTAAAATATCTTCAAAATTCAAAGAGTTCGTTTATTTAAGTGAAATGTGGTGGTTTTAAAAAACCGTAAAAGTAAATGATCAGAGAAAAAAATTAAATTATCGTACGTTAATTTTCAGGTGTCAGCCGAAGTGTGTTCTTGCTGTTGTTGTCTCTTTAGTGTCCGGCTAAGGCCTCTGACTGACTAACTTGTCTGCCATAGAAAGCATGAATAAATAACTACTTCAACCATGTGATCGGCTCTAAGCGCAAAATTATTTTTGGCGCGATGTTATTAAAAGTTCAATGGCTTTTTGTTAAATCAGTTTTCAGCACCGCTTAATTTATTTTGGATCATGTTTTTTTAGTATTTTATTGTAATATTTATTTTTGGTTATTCTGATCCAATTTTATGTGTGTGTGTTTTCTACTTTTTGGGTTTCCGCTATTCGTTGTAATATATGGGATTTATATAAGATGAGTCACCCAACCCCGCAGATTGTTAAATATTAAAAATATTTTTTTTTAATATAAGTTTAAAAATGAGTAGTCCAGTGTACGCGTCTACTCGATCTTGTAGTGATGTTTTTAGGTGTGTTTATTCGTGTGAAAAATGATTCACTTACTTTGGTATTCGGTGATAGTGTAGAATGTTCCTATGTACTTTTCTTTGTAGGTAAATCCATATACACTGGTTTTAGTCTGCTTATGTAGACAGTATCTTGTTTTCCATTGGACACAATTGTAAAATATTTAGTTTTCACGTCCACTACTTAAAAAGGTCCTGCGTAAGTACGGCAAAGAGGTCTTTTTACTGTGTCTTTTCGTAAGAAAACATATTCACAATTGTGGAGGTCTTTTGGTGTGTAAATGTCTTCTGTTTGGATGTGAAAACTAGATCACTCATTCTTTGTTTAAAATTTTGTACGAAAGATGTAGTTGGATGTAGGTTATTAATTTTATCGCAAAAATGTCCTGGTAATGTCAAGGACGTTTCGAAAACCATTTGGGACGCTGTACATTCTAAATCTGCCTTGATTATATTTCGGATAAATAATAATATCAGTGGCCGATTTTCTAAACATGTCCGAGAATCATGTTTGACTGTTAATACTGTCTTAAGTTGCCTGTGAAAACGTTTGATTAAGCCATTAGCATAGGGGTAATTAGCTGTTGTTTTGACTCCCAATAGCTCTGTGAACTCATCAAAGAGCGTGAATTTGAACTGAAGACCTATAACTATAGTTATTATTGAGAGACAACCAAAAATGTCTATTTACTTATTTAGTGTACTTTTAGAGATTTTTTCTGCAGATATATCCCTGAGGAGAACAACAACAAGCCTTCTTGTAAATCAGTCAATAATGATGTCCATTTACTTGTGCTATAGGCCCCACTATATCGTGAATATTATTATATTAGTGAACCTACCATCTTGTTTTATAAACTTACCAGGTCGGGATTTTATAGTCTTTAGACTTGTGTTTCCGCCGATGAGAGAATGTGTAGCTATATTTAGTGATAAGCTGAAATGAGATAAGAAATATGCTCCTATGATTAGTATTTTCACTTGTGCTTGTGTAGAAATTCACGGAAAAGATCTTCGTTGACCTAAGTCGAGCATTAGTGATATCTCACCGTATGTTTCGATTTTTAATCCATTTTCTGCCTGCAATGTACATGTGGATAATACGGGTTTTTGTTTAGTATTCGGTAGAATAACACTGATTTTTGCGCCAGTACCGACTAAAAATAAATATCCATTATTTTTGTTCTGGATGTAAAATAGACGACACCCTTGTAATTCAGCTGCTAATGTCGTTTTTACTTGCTAACGGGATAATCGTTTCTCTGGTATTGTGTAGAAGTGTGATATGCCCTTGAATTGAAGTTGCATGATTCTGTGCACTTCTTTGCATCTCTTTCAAAATTATGATGATACCAACAGGTGTCGAAGATAAGTAGCTTTCTGGGGAAAGAGTTCGATCTACCGCGATTTCTTTGTTGTGAGTAGGATTGATCACTGTATTTTGAACGAGAACGCCGAAATCTTGTGCTCATAACAGGCTCTGTATTTGTAAGATGAGGTTAACCATTTGTTTATGTACATTACCGGCCATCATTATTAGACCACCCCAGTTGTTTTTAAAAGAAATGATGTATTTCATACTATTTTAGTATTTATTGCCAAATGGATAATTTTAAATGGAAATAGACTGGTTCTATTGTTATTATTACTCTGCAAAATTTTACTAGACAAGGAAGCACAGATGTCCGAATCCCCCTAAATATTCTTCATTCTTTCATTGATGAAACTGCAATACAGGTAATTATTAAATATTTATTAATTCATTTGATGCACATGTTGTTGTGCAGTATTGTCATTTTTCTTCCCTTATTTCCCTTCGTCGGGTCATCAGTCTATTAAAAATTGGGTTTTATCAAGTGACCAAATTTTGCGGCTAAGGCCGCTATTGTATTCACGAGTCGTACAAAATTCTATCTTAGCCGGTTGCTCGTTTTTGATGATCGTGAAAAAAAAAATTCAAATGACCAATTTTTTTTCTGTTGTGTGGTCAGCGGTATATCTTTCAGTCTATTAGCGACCGCCTTTTTCAATTTGTGTCAAACATGTAGTTATCTCCCTTTAACGCAACTCTCAAAGTTATTTGTTCACTGCAGCTAGGTATTGAACTCACAAATCTTTGGGTCAAGTTACTGGGACTAACCAACGCTTTTATCCACTGGGCCATGTGTCATCGGGAATATTGGATCAAACCAACGCTTTTATTTAGTGGGCCATGTGTCATCGGGTATATTGGATCAAACCAACGCTTTTATTTAGTGGGCCATGTTATTTTTAGTATTTTATACCAAGGTTTGTTCATAGTTATTCTGACCCGATTAATGTGTGCCTTTTCTACTTTTTTGGGCTTCAGCTATTCGCTGAAAAAATATGCAATTTTGTATCCCATAAAATAAATAGAACAATAGATACATTATGGATAGAATAAATGAAATATGACTGCTATGGAATAGATAGATAGATAGATAGATAGATAGATAGATAGATAGATAGACAGATAGATAATGGACAAAATAAATGTTAAATGATTGCTCTAAAATAGATAGATAGATAGATAGATAGATAGATAGATAGATAGATAGATAGATAGATAGATAGATAGATGTTTTGTGCTTCACTTTCACATCTGTTTTTCGTTAGTAGCTGAAAAATGTTTTTTGACAAGTGAATGAAGGTCTGGGCAATAAGAAAAATGTCATTGAAATAGAGACGAAAAGAGAATAAGAAAGAGTAAAGATGTAACGGAATATCACTGAGACAATCTGAGGCCAATGAGAGAAGCAAGAAGAATGATCTTGTGCGCATGCTTGAAAGTACACAGACAAAGAATCTCACAACGCAGAATAGGCGCCGGACATAATAAAAAGACAGAGAAAGTAAAAAGAAAAAAATTGTGAGGAGGCTTGGAAATAAGAGATTAAATGCAATCTGTGAAGAGAGATAAAACTATAAAGAAAAGAGAAAGAGAATCTAATAAATTTCTCAAAGCAAAAAATAGAAAAATACAGGAGACGGAAATAAATTAAAGTAATGCTATTTTTCTTGAAAGAAACAGAGGAAGTCAGACATTTTAAACTGGATAGATAGCACAAGAGATAGACTGATAAACGTGGAGCGAAGATGAGTGATGTTGCGTGGGATAAAAATGTTAATGTATTCCTCTAATTAGACGTTGTTTTTTTTTATTATTGCAATCAACTTGTTGGTATCTCGTTCTGGTTTTTCTAAATCACTTTTCTTGTCTAATAAAAAATCGCAAAGATTTGTAATTCGCGACGCGTCACACAAATTCAGACAACGTATTTATTTATAAACAGAGAGGCAGAAATGTCTTTAGAAACAAGAACCCACTTTTGCAACCTATCTCATTGCCAGATATCTTTATAAAACGTTGGATCATTAGCACGAAAGAATTTTGGCAAGAAAAGAGGGGAGAACGAAACTCGTAAATGCATTTTGCACCAATAACCTCTCAGCTAAGACTATAGCAGCAAAATCAGTATCCCTCACATTATTAACTTTGAAAGCGACAAATTATCTAAAATAAAAGGTTTTTGGCATGTAAAAAAATGTTTTTGATAATTTCGTTCATTTTAAATCGGGTCGAGAAGCTCTTAATATCATCTTGCATATATGCACATAGGATCAATATATTTGTCTGAATTTAATTCTCTCTCTATCACTCTTACAATCTCTATCTCTCTTTATGTCACTTAAATGTTCTCATCAAAGACATTTTTAGTAGATATTTACATTCTGTCGTTTGTAGTCACCCATTTCTCTCTTACGTACTCACCCTCTTTCCAACCTTCTTTTATCTTTTAATTTCACTCACCACCATTTACTATGTTATTTTCATCTGATTCTTTCTTTCTTTCTCTTTCTATTCCACCACTTCCCACTCCCAAAATACCATTTTCTTTCTTTCTCTCTAAGGATCGCGTTCTCTAAGTTACATTATAACTGTCTTTCTTTCATTTATTCACTTCTAATTGTCTCTTTCTTTCTCTGATTCACGTTTTAATTGCCATTCTTTCTCTTATTCACATTTTGGTCCCTTCTCTTATTCACATTTCAATTGTCTCATTCTTTTATTCCCATTTTAATTGTCTCATTCTCTTATTCATATGTTAATTGTCTCATTCTCTTATTCCCATTTCAATTGTCTCATTCTCTTATTCACATTTCAATTGTCTCATTCTCTTATTCCCATTTTAATTGTCTCATTCTCTTATTCATATCTTAATTGTCTCATTCTCTTATTCCCATTTTAATTGTCTCATTCTCTTATTCACATTTTAATTGTCTCATTCTCTTATTCACATTTTAATTTTCTCTTTCTCTTATTCCCATTTTAATTGTCTTATTCACATTTTAATTGTCGCATTCTCTTATTCATATTTTAATTGTTTCATTCTATTATTCCCATTTTAATTTTCTCATTATCTTATTCTTATTTTAACTGTCTCGATCTCATTCACATTTTATTCTCTTATTCCCTTTCCAATTGTCTTTCTTTCTCTGATTCACAATCTAATTATCTTTTTCTATCTCTGAAAGATATATTGTCTCTTTCTTTTTCTAATTCACATTGTAATTGTTATTTTTTGTTCACATTCTAATTGTCATTTTTTATTT
Source organism: Ascarosepion bandense (assembly GCA_037127315.1). Lineage (NCBI taxonomy): Eukaryota > Metazoa > Mollusca > Cephalopoda > Sepiida > Sepiidae > Ascarosepion > Ascarosepion bandense. The sequence goes on from JBBBDQ010001522.1 coordinate 2,886,775, forward strand.
TATTCACATTTTGTCTCATTCTTTCTTCTATTCACATAATAAATGTCTTTCTTTCTCTCATTCACATATTGTCTCTTATTTTTCTGTTTCGAATTCTAATTGTCTTTCTTCCCTAATTCATATATTAATTCTGTCTTTTTTCTCTTATTCACATACTAATCGTATTTTCTAAACTCAATCTCTTTCTTTTTCAATCACTATTTCATTTTCACTTTGTTTATTTTTCTCTTTTTAGCTGTGCTTAGATCTTTAATTCTATCTGTTTTTTCGCAGTTCTTCTCATTCTATCTCCTCCTTTCTTTCTTTCTTTCTTTCTTTCTTTCTTTCTTTCTTTCTTAATTTTCCCTCCTCTCCCACTTTCCCTTCTTCTCTTTTTGTTCTTCTCTTTCTGTATTTATATTTCTATCTCTGTTAATTTCGTTTCTCTGTGTTATATAAAATATTTTTTAAAAACAACGAATATAAGGATTACTCGGTTTTATTGAAATTTGCCTTGTATACTTGTACATAGGTTGAAAATATGAAACGGTCAAGGTTGAATTTTAGGCACGAAATCATTAATAATATATTTCGTGTATAGGTCAATCCTCATGATTCGTTATTAACTTAATTAAGTAAGTTTGTCTCTTACACTATAACTTTCGACAAAATGATTCCATTTCCACGATTGAATTAAAACAAAGGAGGAACAGAATATGCTAAAAACAATATTCCAATTAGGTGACTAACATTCCAACTAACTAGCAACTTTTATATATTAACCATGTAGCACAGCAAAGGAATTTTGTTCAAAGATACGTGGTCAAATGAAAGTAAAGCACATAACCTAGTTACGTAACTTTAGTACACGTCATGATTACCTAGTTTTGAAAGCCTTGATAAAGCGACTAAGTTAGTCATAAAGAAGGAAAGAAATGCTTTAAAACATCAACGCATTCGTTTTTCGAGACCAAACTCGAATTAAGGCGTGTAAGGTGGGATGCCAAAACTATTTGTTGGTACTTGCAAGTCGATTTGAAATTATATCATTTCAAGTAACATTTGTTCCATATTTTCTATATTTATTCATCAACTCTGGGGTTACGGCCATATTACGTTGAATACACCGGTTCTTGCTCGATCAACGTTGAGCCTGGACAGTACTTAGATGGGTGACCGCTTGGGAATACCAGGTGCTGTAAGCGTTTAGTGACGGATGTGCGTTGTGGCGCAGTGGATATCTTCTCTCGTACAGAGAAATCGCTGAGCCGAGTTCGAATTCCAGTTGAATACCCTGCATTCACTGGTACCCTTGGGAAAGGTATTAATCCGTCCCTTCCCTCCAGTTATGGGTTAAATAACAGAGTAGGACTTGGGGACTCTGCCCTTAAAAACAAATCCCAATGAATCGTGATACTCGAAAAGGAAAAAGTATTACTAGACACAAAAACTTATATAAAACAACAATAAAATTGTTGAAATAAAAAAGGTATTACCAGTAATAAATAAATAAATAAATAAATAAATAAATAAATAAATAAAATCTAGTTGGCAATAAATGACCCGCCGAGGTTGAATAAATGACCCGCCGAGGTTGATATGCCATAAAACAAACTAACCAACCAATCATCATCTTTGTGAATAGAGAGTGAATTACTCCTGGTTTACATTCTTATTCTACTATATATATATATGTCAAAAGTTAAGGTGTCTACTGAAGACTGATATTTATAAGGCTGATCTTGCAGATCAATGCTAGTGTAGTAATAATATTCTTAGCTCTGTTCCACTCTGTTCCGATGTATGCAGTTTATTTCTTTGGTGACACGACTGACAGTTGAAATGCTGAGATCAACAATATTCACGATCTCTATTTAAGGTTTGCCAGTGTGTTCGTGCAGCGTTACAATTTACGCACGCTTCCTTTGTAACGTCCATCCTTTGTAATGTCCATCGCAGACAATGGCTGTAGGACAACTAATCGACAGTCGAGACAATGTATAGGAGTGATAAGAATCAGATGCCATCACGAATGAAGCAATACTTTTCAAAGCCAAACAAATTTCTTCAGACACCCTGAAAATAGATTCATATTGCTGCACACCACTGCAAAGGACTTAATCCGGAGAAAAAAATAACAAATCGATTTCATCCTTTAACTTCAAAAGGTTTAAAACTGACCGTATGATGAAAAAAAAAAAAAAAAGAAAGGAAACTAAACAGTTGCTTCAATTAATTTGCATAAGGGTGTAGATAAAGCATATACGTTAAGAAGACTGAAGAAAATATTGGCTGAAAAAAAAAAGTATAAAAGAAAAAAAATGAAAAAAAACAAAAATGATGTTAATAATCCGAATAATTCATGAAAAACGCGTGATACACGCGTGGGCGATCAGGTCTCGAAAGAGACATAACTGACTGGGTAGAAGATTTTACTCAGTAGGTTGCTATTACTTTCTGTGGCAGACTGGTTTCCAACCAGGGCTATAGAATCCAGTCTATATTACTCTTTAACCAATATCTGGAAGAAGAAGAGTTAAGTTAATATCTTTCTTAACGATGTTTATGCGTAAGTGAATGCAACAAATTTGACTGGAATTCGAACTCGGCTCTCCGACTTTTCCCCAGATATCCACTGCACCACAACGCACATCCATTAACGTACTGGGCTTTATGTGGTGGACCCATCGCAGAGCTAGTAATGACTGATTGCTACATATTTAATATGGTAGTAAGTAAGGAACATATTAATTGTTTGCACTTTATAGTTGCTTCTCGTCCTTTTTCTTTACAGAAGAATTTAAGCTCCGAAAGTATTCCCTAACCCTAAAAGATTTACTCTTAAAATGTTTCTCTTTAAAATCCGACTCATATACGGGCTCCCTGGCGATATGCGAAAAGATTACCTAGATATTTACTGAATTTATTTGATTACGACAAAAGCTAGGTGAAGGATGAGAGTGATGGTTACCTACATAATACAGGTTAATATTCCGGTGCCTCCATTGTAGCCTCAAGCAATGTGTTCAGAAACTGACAAAAGAGAATCTCTCCATTGAAATTAGTTTTCTGTCAATAAAAAAACATTCCTCGTTTTTGCCCAATTGCTATCATATCTTGAAGATGTTTTCAGGCAGTAAAACATTTCTTTTGAATTGAAAAAAGAAAATCTATAGATATTTAGAATACTTCCACTTTCGTAGCAAATGAAACTTTGGTCAAAATTTCATTAAAAGACACTTGACATTCATTCATATATTTTGCTATTGGTTGAAATCTTTCAGTCTGATTCTTTTGGGCTGGTACATATGGGAATGGTAACATTAGCAGTTTCTTTATCAAGAAATATTCGGCATTCTTTGAGTTTTACTTTCGGTTGAAATTTATAAAATCTTTCTCACTATTCACATGGGAATGGTAACATTAGCAGTTTCTTTATCAAGAAATATTCGGCATTCTTTGAGTTTTACTTTCGGTTGAAATTTATAAAATCTTTCTCACTATTTACATGGGAATGGTAACATTAGCAGTTTTTTTATCAAGAGATATTCGGCATTCTTTGAGTTTTACTTTCGGTTGAAATTTATAAAACCTTTCTCACTATTTACATGGGAATGTTAACATTAGCAGTTTCTTTATCAAGAAATATTCGGCATTCTTTGAGTTTTACTTTCGGTTGAAATTTATAAAATCTTTCTCACTATTTACATGGGAATGGTAACATTAGCAGTTTCTTTATCAAGAAATATTCGGCATTCTTTGAGTTTTACTTTCGGTTGAAATTTATAAAATCTTTCTCACTATTTACATGGGAATGGTAACATTAGCAGTTTTTTTATCAAGAGATATTCGGCATTCTTTGAGTTTTACTTTCGGTTGAAATTTATAAAACCTTTCTCACTATTTACATGGGAATGTTAACATTAGCAGTTTCTTTATCAAGAAATATTCGGCATTCTTTGAGTTTTACTTTCGGTTGAAATTTATAAAATCTTTCTCACTATTTACATGGGAATGGTAACATTAGCAGTTTCTTTATCAAGAAATATTCGGCATTCTTTGAGTTTTACTTTCGGTTGAAATTTATAAAAACTTTCTCACTATTTACATGGGAATGGTAACATTAGCAGTTTCTTTATCAAGAGATATTCGGCATTCTTTGAGTTTTACTTTCGGTTGAAATTTATAAAATCTTTCTCACTATTTACATTATTCGGACTGTTATCCTCATCTTTATTGTCATATTTATGACGTTTCAGCCGTTGTACGCTCTGGCCTTCCTCAGAAAGAAGAGATTTCGAACCGAACTCTTTATTACGATCACAGGGGCATATTCTCATTCCATGTGCAATGTCACTTCTGGTAACCATGTAGTTATCTCCGTTTCATTTAACTCTTTTAAGTTATTTGTTCATCGCTACTGTAGTCTGGTATTGAACTCACAACTCTTCGGGTCAAGTCACTGGAACTAACCAACTTCTATATCTACTTGAAGATAATAGTACAAATAATGTAAATAGTGTAAATACTTCTTCATCGCAGATTTATAGAGAGGCTAGCGGAACCCGTGGAATTTCAACGGAAGGATAATTATGATTTTCTGGAAAAAATTATTTTGTGATACTACAAATGATAGTAACGTCTTCAACGACCCTCTGGCCATTGACGAGAGGGTCGTTGATGCTTCTGTAACTTCTTTTTTACAGGTAGAAGTGATGGCCAGAAATTTCGTTATTAGGTCGCGGGATACGACAACAACCTACCTATTTTTACTATATTTTACAGTACACACACACATACACACATATTTACCGCTACAACCACCAGCTTAAGCTGCTATTGCTACGGTAATGTTATAGGCTCTCTCCTCCTACTCTCTCATTCTTTACTACCCTTCCGTTTGGCAAAGGTGAGAGAAAGGCTGAGGAGAGTAGCGTTTATAGATTATAAAAAGATAGAGGGGAAGAAAAAGCTCGTGTAGAGAGTGTGTTATCTTTCTTCAGTGGCGTAACGAACGGACGGACGGAGGAACTAAGTAACGAACAAATTTACTAAGTAACAAACTAACTAAGGAAGGAACAAGCAATATTATTATATGATACTAAAATTTTTCTATTAAAACAAATAGATTTCTCAAGTCAAGTATTTGTTATCGTTCTTTATAGTCCTGATGGAGGCTCCCTTCTTGTCTTAAAGTTATTTGTCCTATCGAATTTAATTGTTGCTATTGTTAAAAGTCATGAAGTCATGCGCTTTGTGTTAGTAAGTACATTTCTTTGTGATTGCATCTCATTTGTTCACAAAATTTGAGGTTTAGTCCCCTATAAACCTACGGTCTTTTTTCTTTTACTCGAATCAATTTTAATCACTGATCTTAGAAACCGACTGATACCTAAGATATTTTTAATGAAATTTGAATAGCATCCATATAAAAGTTTCGAAAGGACGAAGCGATTAAAGAACAAACATTTGTTTTTACGTTAATATTTTGATTTTGTAGCATCTTGTGTTGGGGGGGGGGACTATCCATCGTGCATTCTATTATTCCATAATCAGTTTCCTTATCTCTTAAATTAAGTTTGTTATAACTGACCAATACTCTGAGAAATTCTTCTTCTTTTTCTTCTTCTTTGTAGCTTGTCCTTTCAGACGTAGGCGATCATGGCTTTCCACGTCTCCCTATCCCTGGGGGCTCTTAGCACGCTTTCTCCTATTACACCACGTAACCCCTATTCTGTCATCTACCTGCTCAAGCCATTCAAATAAGTTATCCGTTGCTTTCCTCTGTCTCTTTTCCCTCTATCTGGTCTGTTAGTATCAGGTTCTCCAAGCCCTTCTTGCTCATTGCATCTCCCAGGAATTTCAGCTGTCTTTTCCTGATGCTCATAATTAAATTCCTGTTAGTTTCCATCCTTTCCAAAACCACGTCATTGCTCACATACTCGGTCCATGATATCTGCAGCATCCTTCTGGAGAACGACATTTCAGTTGCTTCAAGTTTTTCCTTCATCTTTGATGAGATTGTCCAGCATTCACTGCCATATTGAAGAACTGACATCAAATAGCAATCCGGTACTCTCCTCTTTGTTTCTAGTGAAAGTTTCCTGTATCTTAATACTTTACTCAGCTTCTGGAACGCGTCCTTCGCCATGCCAATTCGCCTTCGGATCTCTGTGTCGCACTTTCCGTCTTCTGTTAGAACATTTTCCAGGTATTTAAATTTTGGAACCTGTTTGATTTTAGTATACCCTAACTGTATTTGGCATTTTGGGCTGCCTTTTTTACTGATGACTATGTATTCGGACTTCTGTCAGTTAATTTCTAGTCCTTTTTTGTCACTCTCTTCAGCTAGCTTATGTAGGAGCAGTCTTTAATGTTAACTTTTTTCACCTCAAATTTTATGGCGTATCCTGTTTAGGTGCCATATCGAATCATAGTTTTTGTTTTAGAACATTTTTTAACAAAATAATGTTCAAACTAAAAGTTAGAAAATTATAAAGACTGTTTAAAATCAGAAATATGTTCATTAGTTTCTATTATTATCAATAACTTCCTTTTAACGATTTTCTTCTTCTTCTATGTGCCCTGTCCCTTCAGGACGTAGGCGATCATGGTTCTACACGTCTCCCTATCCCCTTGTTTGCTCCTGTCACTCCTGGCAACCCCTGTTCCGTCATCCACCTGATCAGGCCCTGCAAATATGTTATCCGCTGCCTTCCTCTGTCTCTCTTTCCTTCTATCTGGCCAGTCAGTGTCAGGTTCTCCAGGCTCTCCTTCCTCATTGCGTGTCCCAGGAACTTCGGTTGTCTCTTCCTGATGCTCAATATTAATTTCCTTTTTGTTGCCATTCTTTCCAACACCTTATCGTTGCTTGCATGTTCAGTCCACGATATCCGTAGCCTCCTTCTGTAGAACCACATTTCCGCTGCTTCCAGCTTTGTCCTCATTTTCGATGATATTGTCCAGCATTCACTGCCGTATTGAAGAACTGACATCACATAGCAATCCAGCACTCTTTTCTTTGTTTCTAGTGAAATTTTCCTGTGTGTTAGTACTTTACTCAGCTTCTGGAACGCGTCCTTTGACAGACTGGCAACTGGGTCCCACCCATTCACAGTCAGGTTAGCCAAACGCAGACGACAATTCTACTCCTGCAGCTTCCTCTCTCGCACTTCCCGCCTGTGGAACTCACTCCCGTATTCTTGCTTTCCTGACGGCTATGACCTCCAGAAATTTAAAAGCAAAGTTAATACTCACCTACTAACCACTGGACTCTAGCTCTCTCCCCTCCCCTGTATAATCTTCACGTTCTCTCCGCCCATGTATCTGTCATTGCACCTGCTTTCTCAGCTTTCTATTGTTCCTTTCTAACTAGCTTGTACTCCTCACTCTTTTCTAATTAATCTTTTTACATTTATGTAACCCCCTGCACATCAGTGGCGTTTCTGCCTTGCTCGGGGTGAAATGATTAAAAAAAAAAAAATGCCAATTCACCGTCGAATCTCTGTGTCGCACTTTCCATCTCCTGTTAGAACACTTCCTAGGTATTTAAATTTTTGTACTTGCTTGATTCTAGTATCCCCCACCTGTATTTGGCATTTTGGGTTGCACCTTTTGCTGATGACCATGCATTCACTTTTCTTAAAGTTATTTGTAGTCCTTTTTTATCGCTCTCCACCGCTACCTTCTGTAGGAGGTCTTGTAGTTTCCTTTCCGTGTCTGTAATCAGCACTGTATCATCTGCATACCTTATGTTGTTCAAGTTGTGGCCTCCAATAACAAATCCTGGTGTGTCGTCATCTAGGGTCCTCAAAATATTATCGCTGTATAGATTGAACAAATCCGGTGTCTTACACCTCTTTCTATCTTTGTAAATCTACTGAAATCGTTACCTGTTCGTATGCAGATCGATTGCTGCCAGTAGAGATTCTTGATTACTCTTATGTCTTTCCCGAAAATATCGAGGCTGCCGAGCATCTCCATCAATTGTGTCGTATCTTGTAGAATGCCTTTGCATAGTCAATGAAAGATAGGTACAAGTCTTTCTTCATTTGTATTGCCCTTTCGGAGAGCATCCTAATTATGGCGTCCCTTGTTCCAGTGTCTTTGACGAACCCGCACTGTTCCTGCCCTATCTCTGGCCTGATTCTGCTTCTCGCTCTATTCATCAGGATTTTGACAATCAGTTTTGTAATGTGACTCATTAAGCTGATAGTTCTGTGTAGTTCACACTCGTTTGCACCTGGTTTCTTCGGCAGTGCTATAAATATCGACTTGCATAGGTCGTCTGGTACTATTCCACTGCTATAAATTTCGTTTATTATGTCGGTCATTTTTTCTATGCCATATTCTTCGAAGGCTATCAGCATCTGTATCACTATGCCGTATGGACCAGCTACTTCGTTTCTGTTCAGTTTGGCCATTGCAGCTTTCACTTCGGATTTTAGTATTTCCGGTCCATCCACCTCCTTGTGTATTCTCGGTTGTTCTCTCCTGTCGCAAAAAGATCCTTTATATACACTTCCCATCGCTGGAGTATTTCCTGTTTCTCCAATATGATTGTTCCATCCTTGGATTTTATGCATCCTGTTGAGGAGCAGGGTTTTTGTCTTGTCAGATCTCTTATCTCTGTATGCATCTCTACTTTATTGGTCCTGTTCAGTCTCTCTACTTCTACGCATTTGTTGTTAAGCCATTCCTCTTTAGCTTGTCTGCATTTGTTCCTTATCTCCGTGTGAAGTTTCTTGTACTCTGCTTTATGTTTTGACGTTACTTTTTGTCTCCTTTGCATCATGTGGAGGATTTCTTCGGTCATCCACTCGTTTTTTCTTCTGCGTCTGATTTCCTTTGGGGCTATGTCGTTTGCTGAGGTCACCATCGCTTCCTTTACTGAATCCCATTTTGAGTGCCCCTTTCCAATTTGTTCCTCATATTTCTTTCTCACGCTGTTATTGTATTCTTTCTGCAGGGTGAGGTCATTCACAATCGAGTCGTATTGAAGCCTTGTTGATGTGCTGGGCTTCTTCAGTCTTCGGAGTTTCACCCTTAGTTCGCAGATGACTGGGACGTGGTCACTTCCGCAGTCGGTACCTGGATATGTTTTGCATTGGACCACTGCGTTCTCTTGTTTATAAGTTATATAGTCTATTTAGTTCTTCGTGTCGCCTCCTGGGTTTCTCCATGTTCATAGACGTCGTGGTTGTTCTTGAAACCAGGTGTTAGTAATTTTTCTCCTCGTTCGTTGCGATCCCCTAGTCCAAAATAGCCGGTCGTGTCTCCTTCCATTTCTTTACCTACCTTTGCATTCAAGTCCCCATTATAATCCTAATTTCTTGGCTTTTGCACTGAGCCTTGGCACTGTCCAGTATTGAATAGAATGTTTCTATTTCGTCCTCCAAACTTTGAGTTGTCAGCGCGTAAACTACTCTAATAGCTCTATTGAAGGGCCTTCTCCGCAGTTTAACCAAGAGGACTCTCTCTGAAAGCTGACAGTATCCAAGAACGCATTTCTTTACTTCTTTGTTTAGTATTAAACCGACCACTTTTTCGTTGTTTTTGCCGCCTGCATAAATTATCCTGCGTGTGTCGCTGCTGATATCTCCATTATTAGGCCATCTGGTTTCGCATATGCCTAGTCTGTCCATCTTCTGCTTGACATTCTCTAGTTGTCCACAGTTGAGTGTCCTGACGTTCCATGTTCCGAAAGTAATTTTTTTTTTTTGGCGCGCACAGTCGCAGGGTAACGCTCATGTCGCTCTTTACCGGGCGAGGGACACATTTGGGGGTAAAATGTTCCCTTTACGCCGTTGGTGCTAAGAATCGCCGGATGACGGTCAGGTGGCACCTGTTGCCCATGCCGGTCATTACCGAGCGAGGAGTTGTTTCCTTGGGAAGCAACCTCTTTCACACTGTTGGCTTTAATACATTTTTCGTAAGTAACCATGGTTGAGCGGTGGGTAGATAGTGGAGTGGTATCCCGTTGCCTTCTCCACGGTGGTTTATTGAGACACCACCTCTAGTTAGCTGGCCGATGATTCCTTGAGAGTTCTTCCGCCCTTTGTAGGTTTATATTTGTTTTGACCTACAGGGATGCTAACGTCCCAGTTATATGAGAAAAAATTATTAAGTATGTACTTAGTATAAGTACAATTGACTAGTGCTGAATACAAAAATAAAGTCACTCTGAAAGAAAATATATGTAATAAAATATACACAGCATGAATTAATCGAATATTTTCTTTAACTAGTCTAAATCATAAGAACCTGTCAGCAGTAGATACGAACAGCATACGTTACCAGTAGTCGGAAGAGTGAAACATCTTTCCTAAAACCGATTTTGCCCGAAGTTATTTAGTTTGCTATAAAGGAACGGAGAGTGGAGTATTTACACATTTTCGTGTATCTTAAGAAGTGTAAATGTTTGCTGAAATTTATGCATTTTATCTTATTTAAACTGCTTTACAGAAAACATGACACGCTAGAGTAATTGATATCAACTACGATCGAGGAATCAAAGAGTCGAGTTCGAGTAACATTGACTTACCTGCTAATACTCTTTGGGAAAACATGAATTCATCTATTCTCGCTCCCAGCTATGGTTAAATAGCAGGCTGGGTCCTAGTCTTGTTTGGAATCTAGTCTACCAAGAAACACTCTGAATTCAAAGTTGTCTAGGGAGTGATGGGCATCGGCATGATATCTTAGCCAAGAAACACCAGTGGTTCGGCTGAAATGACTTCCGGTACTCCTGATTGAAGGTTCTATATTCACCAAACATAATTCTTTTTAATATTGATCGGAATTTTCTTCTGTATTTTTTTTGTCTTTAGACCAAGTTACAAAGATGATTAGCAGAAATAGGGATAGGATCAAACTGTTGACTTTCTACCCGATAAAAAACAAAATAAAAAAAAAAAGAAAGAAGAAAATTCTGATCAATATTAAAAATAATTATAATGATTGGTGAAAATAGAAGGCACGATCAAGTGTCTCGGAACTGATTAGGCTCTTAGGGCACATGTACTGCAGCCGAACCAGTGGGGTTTCCTAAGTAAGTTATCATGTCAGTGCCCATCACTCCCCAGTCAACTTTGAATTCAGAGTTCCGATCCAATATCCACTGAACTACAATTCTTTCTTTTCGCCTGTTTTGCTAGTATCTGTCCTTGTCATCGTTGTCTTGTAAAGAATATAATTATGACAGTTGTGTTGATTGAGTCCAGAAGGCACTGTTTTTCTGCATTATACCCAGTTTTAAAAATGGGCCATTCTTGCTGATAGAAATAAATAAATAAATGACATTTTTTATTTATAACTGAATATGCCTCTTGCAAGGCAAGTCTATAAAAGACATTACAATTGTCGTCTCATCTTAGCATGCACCAATAATTCATGTTTAAAGCAAGTAATAAGAGTCTAGTTTTTGCGAAATCTATGGATGATATCTCAGCTAGATTTCTGTTTTCCTATCTTATTATACATGGTTTTATATTTTATAATTGTCTTGGTATTCGTTTACTTTTAAATAACATCTATCTATCTATCTATCTATCTATCTATCTATCTATCTATCTATCTCAACCAATTCTCTCTATAAATGTAGGTTTGTCTACTCTCTCTCTCTCTCTCTCTCTCTCTCTCTCTATCTATCTATCTATCTAGTTCTTTTCATATCTATTTATCTACCTAATTTTGCCATTATCTATCTATCTATCTATCTATCTATCTATCTATCTATCTATCTATCTATCTCTTCATATTTAATTCCTGTGAGTCTATTATTCATTAGAACAGGAAGAAACTTTCTACCTCAATTTCAACAGGCCAGTAACACAGAGAAAGCAACAGAGAGTTTAATGTATTTGATTAGATTTCAATTTGGAAATGTTACACACGGCAAATACATCATTAAAAGAACTAACATACTTCTACAAAAAAACAGATTATAAATATTACAGATATTAGTTCAACTGTAACATTAAATAAGCAATAGATTTTTTTGAATCGTTTCACCCCATGCAAGGCGGTAATGCCACTGATGCGCAGGGAGCTGCATAAGAGTAAAAGATTAGATAGGAGGAGAGAAAAGAGAAAGACGAACCAGTTACAGGGGGTATCAGAGAAAGGAGTAAGAGAAGGATGGAAATACATGTGTGATAACAGTTGCAAAGGTAGAGAGAAAGGAAAAGATATACAGAGTGATGTAGAAAGAACTAGAGTCAAGTTGTTAAGAGATGGGTATTGACATTGCATTTAAATTCCTGGAGGTTGTAGCCGTCAGGAAAGGAAGAATATGGAAGAGAGTTCTAAAGGCGGGAAGTGCGAGAAAAGAAGCTAATGGAGTAGAATAGTCGGTTACATTTGGTTGATCTAACTGTGAATGAGTGGGACTCAGTTGCAATCCTGGTTACGCTAGTAAACTTCTGTGGCAGGGGTACCAGTGACTTAAGTTCGTCCGAGCAGAAGCCATGAAAATATTTATAGAACAGACAGAAAGAAGCCACATCCCGTCGGTGAGAAAGCGGCTGGAGTCGAGCCGTCAAGTCGGAACCTATCACATGACTGATTCTCCTTTGGAGTCTGTCAAGAACACTGAGATGAACAGCGGGGACGCCTGGCCATATATAACAGTAGTATTTCATGCAGGGACGGATGACTGATTCATGCAGGCAGAAAAATATCCTGGCCCAACACAGTGACCCAACCTTCCTAGCAGTGGATTTAGCTATTGATTCAATGTAATGGCTCCACTTGAGATCGAAAAAGAGGGTAAGACCGAGGAGGCGAAGTATATTGCTTTCAGGGAGACTCGCTTGATCTGTGCTTATTGTTGGCAGGAGAGGTTGCCTGTGATGATTGACAGACAGCAGCTTCGTCTTGGACGCATTGAAATTTACAAGCCACTTCTTTCCTCATTCCACCACTGATTGGAGATCCCTCTGAAGATCAGCAGTGAGGTTATGTTTGTCCGCCTCGCCGGATTTCTTACTGATGCGGGAGTAAAATGTGGTGTCATCTGCGTAGATGCCAACTTGGGACTTGATCACGTCTGGGAGTTCATTTATGATAATAAGAAAAAGCGTCGGACCTCGGATAGAGCCCTGAGGGACACCAGCGTAGGATGTGGAGGTAGGCCCATTCAGGACGATTCTCATTATGCGGTTACATAGGAAAGATTTAATCAGATCAAGTAAGCGGCCGTTGATACCATAGCCGCCAATAGTCCTTGGAGCCGAACTTACGCTCAGCTAACAATTCTCTCAGCAAACAACCGCTTCGCGTCATTCAGGATCCTCTTGCACTCATTACGAGCAGAGATAAACACGCGCTTATTGTGGTCAGGTGCATATCTCCATCAATGTCAGATGCGCAGTCATCAACTGGGAGATCAAACACTCTTTCCCAAGGGACGTCGCATAGGAAATAGCAGTAGGAGATCCTGTGGGTAGGAATCTCCTGGGAGGAGCGAGAGTGGTGAGAAATATTTAGAGAGACAACAGCATGATCGGAGTTGCTGAGAGGCCAAAGCTGCGAGGCTTGGCAGGATTCAGATACAGAGATCTAAACTTATTTATAAATGGAACTTTGTCTGTGTGTATGTGTATGTGTGCGTGTGTCCATTACCTATAGACTCCGAAACGGCTCAACGGATTTTCTTGAACATTTACACAGTTGTACTATAAGCGTCTGCGAGTGTTCTTAGCTAGGTTTTGTATCGAGGTACCCCCGATAAATATCGAAAATCCATAATCGAAAAAATCGGGTTATAGAAGGAGTGGTCCAATTTTAATCAAATTTGATACACTCATCGACAAAGACATAAGAAACGATATTCAGAAGTTTCAAGTTTGCAGTTCTTATAATAGTGCAGAAAATCGAATATATATATATATATATATATATATATATATATATATATATATATATATATATATAAGGCAAGATCTTTGTGTGTGTGTCTGTTTATCTGTCTGTATGTCCTTTATACAAATCCACAATTTTTATCCGATTCTCACCAAACTTCACACAAATATTCTTTATACTGAGTCTGAGCTCCAGGACGAGGGATTAGTTTTAAAGCTTTCATTACACCCGAGCAACGCCGGGCTATACTGCTAGTATATATATAAAATTATGTTAAGTCTGTGAACAATGAAGATAATCCAAAAAGTTCTATTTGATATATGTTTTTTATCTATAGATCTGTATAGAGTGCTCATTTATAGAAAGTTATCCAGAGTAATATGATGTTTATAAAGGAAAACTCGACGCATCATTTCTTTAGACCACACTTTATTCTTTTCATTCGGTAAAAATATTTTCCCAGAATAAAGATTTTTTCAAACGAAATAAAAATAAAACAAGTAACATGACCCCGAATAGAAATTTTAGCCTCATCTCAAGCATCACGGCCACGGGTAAAAAAAATTCATTGAGCAGATTGAGTGACCATAAATCCATTACACGTTCACTTACAAGCACATGAATACGTATACACATATATCCCTAAATATCAACGCACCTACGCATACACACATACATACATACATATACACATATGTACACACTTATACATAGGTAATTACAAATGTGTCTACGCGTACAGCTACATATACACACATCCATTTATATCCACATATAAGTATTATGTTCGCACACACATTTACATTCCTCTGATGACCAGACATATAAGCATATAATTTATACTAACACATAATTACGCACATATACTAACAAACCTCATATATACTCACAAAATACGCATATATTTACATGCTTACACACACACACACATATATGTATACATATACACACTTCTGCCTGATGTATATAAAATATCTTTTACATATACAAATTTTTGTGTTATACACACCCTCGCCTTTCTGCATTCATTTTCTCAGTAATGAAAACCAGACTTTGTGTTTATACAAGACCAATGCTAATATATATATACTAGCAGTATAGCCCGGCCTTGCTCGGTTTAATGAAAGCTTTTATAGATATATATATATTATCGATTTTATGCACTATTGTAAGAACTCCAACCTTGAAACTTCTGAATATCGTTTCTTATGTCTTTATCTATGAATGTATCAAATGTGATTAAAATCGGACCACTGCTTCTGTAACCCGATTTTTTTCTATTATCGATTTTCGATGTTTATCGGGGGGATCTCGATACAAAACCTAACTAAGAACACTCGCAGACGCTTATAGTACAACTGTGTAAATTTTCAAGAAAATCGGTTCAGCTGTTTCGGAGTCTATAGGCAACGGACACACACAC
The DNA here is from genome assembly GCA_037127315.1 of Ascarosepion bandense. Lineage (NCBI taxonomy): Eukaryota > Metazoa > Mollusca > Cephalopoda > Sepiida > Sepiidae > Ascarosepion > Ascarosepion bandense. The sequence goes on from JBBBDQ010001522.1 coordinate 2,902,040, forward strand.
GCAGAGACAAAGTTCTATTTATAAAGAAGTTTATATATATATATATATATATATATATATATATATATATGTCTGCCTTTATACACACAGAGAGGCTTACATCAAATTACATACATAATGTAACATTTGGATATCGATATCTATATATCAACGGTATAGATCATTTGGATTCCGATATCAACACACACATGCTTGAGTATACCCGTCAAGAGAGAGAGAGAGAGAGAGAGAGAGAGAGAGAGAGATAACTCTGAATTAATGACCGGTTAGAAGTGTGTCTATCAACACCAACCCGTAAAAAGACTACTTGCTTCGTAGACCACAGTGGAAACAGTAAGGCGACAATTTTGTAACTCTGTAATCTACACGGAGTGGGTAGACCTCTTTTCTTACACTTCTGAAAGTACTGTCAGTTTTCCATAAAATCATTGGTATATGAGAAACCATTCCTTATCAATTGTGTTCATCATTGTAGCCCAGCTATGGGTTCAATACTAGACCTTACATCTTGAAAAGTCACTAATACTCAGAAAACATTGTTAATGTAATATTCACTCGAAAAATTATTACACTCGACAAAATCATGTTTCGGCTCTAATCATCCAATAAAGGCCGATAAGTCGGAACAAACAAATCAATAAACCTATTAATCAATCAACCAAACATATTGCAAGTAAGTAGAGTGTTTAGTCAACATCACTAAACAACTGTAAGCTTATCTAAAGAAGAGAGAAAATTGAATTCGTTTATTCGTTATAAAAATACAATGCTAACGTTACCTGTAAAATTGTTGACGAAATAAATTTTATTGTCGCTATGAAAATTAATAGGTTATTTTTTTTTGTTGCAGGTTGTATAATATTTATATATATATAAAGTTTTGCTATTATAAATGAATTTTATATTATACTAATCTCAATAAACAAACAGCAAATTCTGACTGTCCGTTCATGTGTCTAAAGCCCCTCTAACTCGGGTCACAATTGCTCTACATAGACGTATACCAATTTTGAATGAAAATGAATCCAGAATTAAAAATCTCTTTATCTGGCCCTTGAATGGCCAGCATTAGAATTTCTGTCTAGATGGGAAGTAAGCAGTTAAAACTTCAAATTTTAAAATGACTGAAAAGAATTTGTGATTTCAAAAGTTTTAAAGTAGCACAAAAATTTTGTGAATTAAACAAATGATTTAAATTCAGTTTAAAATATTTCCAGAACTTTGTGAATTGTGGAGATCAACTTTATTCCTTCAAAATGATAAGGAGACAAAGTTAAATGGAGGGAAAAAAAGAATGATTATTTCAAGGGAATTTTCTTCATGAAATTAAACGCAACGGCTTTGCTCGCGACGTTAACTGCTTGTAGTCCTAATAAGACGAATAGCAGTCCTACAGATAAAATTAAAGATGTATTCCAAAACTAATGATAATTATGTTTAGTGGAAGAAATTCTGCCATTGTTAATACAAATTTATTATTTTTTAATAATATAATTACCCATCAACAGTCATATGTTTGTGAAAAGCAAACTCAATTTATCTGATTGTGAACAGGGTTCGATTTTTGTTAGTGCCCAGTGTGATTGATTACTTAGATCATCCGAGGAGAAATCATTGAACATTTTTCTTTCTTTCTTTCATTTGATTTTGCTCTATATTTATATCTTGTTTTAAGAATAAATGTATTAAATTGTCTAAATTTGTTAATTGAAACATTGCTATCATTAATAACAAGTTTATCCTAGCTGTCAAAAAGATCGTTCTTTGGACCAACCAGAATTTTAAGCATCTTCGAACAATCTGCTCGTGACGTTACATTCAAAGGGAGCTAACTCTACTACAAATGAAGGTTAAAAAGAATATTCCATATCAGAGTTTTATTTTTTCTTTAAATGATTTGTCATTTATTCTAGAAATACTTAAATTTTAACAAGTATTTCTTCCGTCTTCTGTCGCTGTCTCCTCTTCCTACTCCTCCTTCGCCTCCTCCTCCTCCTTCTTCTTCTTCTTCTTCTTCTTCTTCTTCTTCTTCTTATTATTATTATTATTATTATTATTATTTCTCTTTATTTTTCTTCTTTATGTGCCGTGCCCATTCAGGACGTAGGCGATCATGAACTTCCACCTGCCCCTGTCCCTTGTCGCTCTTAATATTTTTTCTCTTGGCATCTCTCTCAAACCCCACTCCATCGTCCATTCGCTCACGTCCACCAAATATGACTCGTCATGCTTTCCCTGTCTCTTTTTTCCTTTTATCCGTTCTGCGAGTATTCAATTCTCCAAGCCCTCCTTCCTCGTTACGTGACTTAGAAACCTCAGTTGTCTCTTGCTGATGCTAATTATGAGTTTTTTTTTCACGTTTGTATACTCTTCAACACCTTGGCGGTTGTTCACGTGATCAGTCCATAATATCCTCAATATCCTTCTGTAGAAGAACATTTCTGTTGCTTCGTGTCTCTTCTTTCACCTTGAAGAGATCGTCTAACATTCACTGCTACACAGTAAGACAGACATCACATTATCAAAGTTGTTTTATGGTCACTAAGTATATTTTATTGTCTGTTTATATTCATGACATGAAGTAGATGGTCATATTCACGACGTTTTGGTCGTTTTACGCTCCGATCTTCTTCAGGTGGTATACTTTGGAATTTCAAGCCGCACCCTTTATTTCGTCTATTGGCGTAAATTGTTTTAGTGACTCATCTCTCCATGCTTTTGTGCACTTCTGCTGTGGTCAGGAATTCAATTCTCAGCTCTGTGGATCAAGTTACTGGATCACTTTAACCAAAGCTTTTATCCGGTGCGTCATGTGTGTTCAGTGAACGAAATAAAAAGTTTGGTTCAAGATTCCAACGTATATCACGTGAAGAAGGCTGAAGCGTAAAACTGCCCTGAATATGACAATAAAGATGAGGAAAATAGTTAAAACAATATAAATAGTGCAAATATTTCATAGATTTAAAAATACAGTGTAATGACCAGCCATATGTAAACAGAAACGGACCACGGCTTTTCCTAATGGGGCCAGGAAAATTAACAGATTATATGAAAGTACACTAAGTCTTTTTCATTGTTACTGTTTAGTTACTGTAAAGTGTTATTGGTGTGGACCCAGAATAGGTTCGGAAGAAGAACACAACTCGGGTATTGGTATGGTTAGGTCTTGAAGGCTGTCACAATGCGTTTAGTAAAATAAAGGAAGGTAAATAAGTTTTCGGGTATTACCTATACATTACTATTTCGAGATCAAAATCTCATCTTCAGAATGGCAGAGAAGAGTGTGTCTGACCCAGTGAGTCCGTGCCTTTCAAGAAATGGTCATTCCTGGCTGCTGCCGCTGCTGCCATTAAATGTAGCGAGTGCTTGTCTGTGTGTGTGTGTGTATGTGTGTGTGTGTAAGTGTGTTAGAGCACGTATGTGTGTGTGTAAGTGTGTTATAGCATATATATGTGTGTGTTTGTGTTTATGGTATATATGTGTGTGATTGACAGTTGGGACATTTTTCTGGTCTGATGATATCAGTCTGCTTTAATATGTGGTTTATCTAAGTATGTGTGACCTGACCGTTAGTTTGACTTTTGCCAAAGTTGAAGAGGATTTGCTTTATTACTGTTGTTTTATCTATCTGATTTATCTCCTGGGGTGTGCTTGTCGATGTCTGTGTCATGTGTGTGTGTTTATGTGCATAGACTTCTTGTAATTTATTTTGTATGTGTGTATGTGTGTGTGTATGTGTTCCGGTATATAGTGTGTTATAGGTACCTCTACTACTTTGTTTACTATGTTTTTCTTTTAAAGTTCTGAACGTAATCTTTCGCTATTCAAATGTCCGACCTTCCTACGCATCGGTTATTACACAGATTGTTGTACCTGTTAGATTTTGATACCTACATCTACGAAATAATAAAAAAAAAACTATATAGCGCAGAAAAATCGACTTAGGATAAATTTAATTTTGTCTCGTTGCTTGGTGTCTCTGTTGTAGTTGGTAAATAGAATGTCATTTGTTTACAAATCCTAGCTTTGTATTGTTTTAATTTAGGGGCAGTACCAATTCATTAAGTTTACTGGAACCTAGCAACAATTGCTTGAAATCAATATACTATCGAAATGATCTGCAAGAAATGTTACCAGAGGCAGTCATAAATATTAAAAAGGATTTAATCCGTAAGATCTAGCAGGGGGCTACACGATAGAAATCTTCGGGGGCTAAATCCTGTATTAATCTATTGGGTCGATAAAAGATATGTTAAATTTTAAAGATTCTTGATTCTATAATTTTATCTGATCTTTTAAAGAACATATATTGTTTTAAATATGTTATCCTACCCTATAGGAAGCAATAGAAATGTGATTCTAACAAATCAATCATCCGCTTGTGCATTGAATACTGCTGCCATATCTGGTTGGGAGCTCCTGCTATCCACCTAGGGGTCCGTGACAACATCCAACGGAGAATCTGTAATGTCACTGATCCCGACTTGGCAGCTCAGATACAGTCACTTTCTTACTGGTGCCCGAAATGTATGAATTTACTCGAGCCACAAAATTCGCAACTAGGTTCCACCCTTTTACTGTAAAACCAATAAAATGTAAGCGCAAATTCTACTCCACCACCTTCTTTTCTCGCAATTCCCGCCTGTGGAATTACCTTTCGTCAAACCTCTTTCCACGACAGCTACAATCCCCAGAAATTTAAATGTAAAGTCAATAGTCATCTTCTATCTCACTGACTTACATCCTCTCTCTCATGCTTCTTTCTCCATCCATTACACTTTCATCAGTATTCTCATCCTTCTCTTATACACTTCCTGACACCCCCTGTAACCTGACACTCTTTCTCATAACATTTCTCCTATGTAACCCCATGCAAAACAGTGGTAGTAAATTTTTTTTTAATCATATCACCCCCAGCAAGGCGGTAACGCTACTGAAGCGCAGGGGGCTACGTAGGAAAGAAAAGATTGGAAAAGAAAAAGCCGGAAACCACATCCTAAACAAGGAACAAGGGGTGAGCCTCTTCACCTGTTCAATAGACGTGGGTGGAGTGCGAACCGGGCGATAGTTTAATCTATCTTCTCCAATTTAAAAAAAAAAAAGAAAACAATGAAAACATTGGAAAAGAGAAAGCCGGAAACCACATCCTAAACAAGAAACAAGGGGTGAGCCTCTTCACCTGTTCAATAGACGTGGGTGGAGTGTGAACCGGGCGAAAGTTATCTACTCCAATTTAAAAAAAAAGAACAAAAATTAGGTTAGTGACTTGCTAAGTTTTAACTTAGTTAAGTCTAGTCAAAGAGATCTCTGCTAGGAAAAAAATCCTTCAAATTAGACATGAAAGTTAGAAATTATACAAAAACGGGATAAAAATAAATAAAAATAAAAAACAAAATGGCTTAATTTTGACCATATTCAGAAGACAGTTTGATGTCCAAAACACACGTGCTACTACCAGCAACTTTAATATCCTTATACTTTTCCCTTGCTTAGGGTGATATGATTATTAAAAAAATCTATACTATTACACTGTGTATATAAGGTGGGGGATCAATTTTACAGTACAACCGATATATAAACTGACCCCTCAAATTTATGGCCACATTCATCCTTTTCTTACTCACTTCCTGGCAGCCCCTATAATCTGTCACTCTTTCTCATAACTTTCCTCCTATGTAAACCCATTGCAAAACAGTGGCAGTAAAATACCTTTCTTGGGGTGATTGATTATAAATAAAAATGCTATACCATTACAATGTGTATATAAGGTGGGGGAACAATTTTATATTACAATCAATATATAAACTGACCCCTCACTTTATGGTCACTTTCATCCTTTTCTTACTCACTTCCTGGCAGCCCCTATAACCAGTCACTCTTTCTCATAACTTTCCTCCTATGTAACCCCCTGCAAAACAGTGGCAGTAAAATACCTTTCTTGGGGTGATATGATTATAAAAAAAAAACAAATTGTACTACTATAATGTGGATATAAAGTGTGGGATCAATTCTACATTACAAGCAACATATAAACTGATCCCTTACTTTATGGCCACAGTCATCCTTCTCTTACCCACTTTCTGACACCCCCTGTAACCTGTTACTCTTTCTCGTAACTTTCCTCCTATGTAAACCCCTGCAAAATCGTGGCAATAAAATGCCTTGCTTGGGGTGATATGTTTATAAAAAAAAATTAAATAATGCCGAGAATTTCATATTCTGAACATGTGAGCAACTACACTACCGGCCATAATTATTAGACAACCCAAGTGTTTAAAAAAATGATTTATTTCAGACTATGTTTTAGTATTCATTGCCAAGTAAATAATTGTAAATGAAAATAGAATGGTTCTTTTGTTAGTACTACACAATAACATGTGCATCAAATGAATTTATAAATATTTGATAATTACCTATATTGCAGTTTTATCAATAAAAGAATAAAGAAAATTTAGGGTGATTCGGACGAGTTCATTTTTGCTTCGTTGCCCTTAAAATTTTGCAAAGTAATAATAACAATAAAACCATTCTATTTTCATTTAGAATTATCTACTTGGCGGAATATACTAAAAATAGTATGAAATACATAATTTATTTAAAAACAAAACTGGGTTTGCCTAATAATTATGGCCGGTAGTGTACGTTTTAGGGAAAATGGAGACAAAAAGGACACTTATATTTAATATACTGAAGAAAGAATATTTAGAAAATTTGACATTGACAGGGTAGATTGAAAGAAAGAGGGACAAAGGAAATCAACGCAAAGCATACGAGTAAAATGGATGACAGAACAGGGTTTAGGACAGATTAAAAAAAAAGATAAAATTTATTAAGAGTTACAAAGGACAGGAAGTTGTGAAGAGCCATGACCACGAAAGTCATGAAAGAACACAACATTAAAAAACATTTTTTTATTTGATTTTGAACATACATTTTTTGCTAGAAGAATTATAGCGACTTCTTTTTTGTGTATAAGACTTACGTTTATGATTTTATTTTGGAAATGACATTTTCACTGTACATGGCCTGGAAGCCATTGAAGTTAGTGAGTTACTGAGTAAAAAACTGTAATGATCGGGGAAGCATCCTCTTGGGAGGTGATTCCACAGAGCCGCAGTTCCACAGAAGAAGCTTCTCAAATGGAACTTACACAACCGGCCATAATTATTAGGCCACCCCAGTTCTTAAAAAATGATTTATTTCATACTAATTTCAGTATTTATTGCTAAGTGGATAATTCTAAATGAAAACAGAATGGTCCTTTTTGTTATTATTACTTTCATAATTTTACAAGGCAGCCAGGAAGCCTTTGCTTAGGCCAGCCAACAATTAGCATGGGAAAGAGATCACAAAAACTAGGCACCAGAATAGTTCATTCGATGCACATGTTATTGTGCAGTATTAACAAAAGAACAATTCTATTTTCATTTAGAATTATCCACTTGGCAATAAATACTAAAAATAATATGAAATACATCATTTCTTTTAAAAACTGGGTTGGTTTAATAATCATGGCCGGTAGTATATATATATATATATATATATATATATATATTAGTTATCCACATACAAGCACGTTTCGCTGTATCACAGCTCATCAGTGTGGCTAGACATAGCCACTTGCTTCTGGCCGGGATCGAAACTCGACCGATTTGGTGTCAGTTGGAGTCCCTACTCCCTAAGCCATCGGCGCATGGGGTCAGAGAAGGGAAATTTTCAACGTCTTGTATGTAAGCAGTGTATACAGACGCCAGTCACCGAGAGAACTCAATTTATTTCTGAAGAGTCATGCATTATATATATATATAATAAAAATATGATATACACTACCGGCCATGATTATTAGAAAACCCCAGTGTTTATAAACAATGATCTATTTCATACTATCTTTTAGTATTTATTGCCAAGTAAATAATTGTAAATGAAAATAGAATTACTCTTTTGTTAATACTGCACAATAACATGAGCATCAGATGAATTTATAAATATTTAATAATTACCTATATTGCAGTTTCATCAGTGAAAGAAAATTAAGAGTGATTCGGACGAGTTCATCTTTGCTTCCTTGCCTTGTAAAATTTTGCAAAGTAATGACATTTTATTTTCGTTTAGAATTATCCACTTGGCAATAAATACTAAAAATAGTATGAAATACATAATTTCTTTTAAAAATTGGGGTGACCTAATAATTATTGCCGGTAGTATACATATCACCAATGGAGTACAAAACGAAAGAGTATGGTTTGCTTTCAATTTGCGTGGCATGTTGGGTCTTAGACATGAAGCTTAGAACTGGTAGAACTAGGAATCTAGGCGGTCTGAGGTTTTTACATGGGAATAACGATAGAGCAGCGATAGGCTTGCGATATTTCATCTGTGAGAAAGCGGCTGTAGTGTAGAAAATAATTAATTCACTCAAAAAGACGCGAGAACTTAAACGATTTAGAAGTTAATGGCTACGAAAACAAAAAAGAAATCAGGAAAAGTAAATGTTTTTGATTTATCTTAGAGATGAATGGTTGTAATGATTTTAAATATAACCTCAACACGTCGATGTTTTTTATCGTTTCACCCCAAACGAGGCGGTACCGCCACTGATGCGCATGGGACTACATAAGAGTAAAAGTTTATATAAGAGGAGATTGAGGAGAAAGACGGACCAGTTACAGGGAGTCTCAGAGAAAGGGCAAGAGAAGGATGGAAACACAGGTGTGAAGACAGTTGCAAAGGTAGAGAGAAAGGAACAGAACAAGATATACAGAGTGATGTAGAAAGAACTGGAGTCAAGTGGATAAGAGATGGGTAATGATATTGCATTTAAATTCCTAGAGGTTGTAGCCGTCAGGAAAGCAGGTATACGGAAGGGAGTTCCACCGGTGTGAAGTGCGAGAAAAGAAGCTGATGGAGTAGAATTGTCGTCTGCATTTGGTTGATCTAACTGTAAAAGGGTGGGACCTTGTAGCCAGTCTGGTTGTACGAGTAAACTTCAGTGGTAGGGGCACCAGTGACTTAAGTTCGTCGGAGAAGCCATGAATATATTTGTAGAATAGACAGAAGAAAGCCACATCTCGCCGGTGAGAAAATGTCTGAAGTCCAGCTGCCAAGTCGTTATACTTTACAGATTCTCCTTTGGAGCCTGTCGAGGAGATAAATTTACTTTACGTTTTGGATATGTTTCGGTTAAAGGTGACTGAAGCTCGCTTCAGTGTCGTGGATGGAGTTACGAACTATTTTATTTCTTAATTTTAATTCTCTTACATTTTTGTTTTTGAATAAATCAACATAAATTCACTCGTATTGCTTGTATGCCTATTTATTTCTCGTTTATTTTAAGACCTCGTTGACAATTAAAGCCGTTATTTACCCATTCTATCGCTTATTAAACAATGCCTAACATCAAGGTTATATTCACGGCGGTGTGCGCTGTTTTTCGTAGTTAAGTTGTATTTATTTTTGTAAGTGTTAAATTACGGTTTTAATGGATGTCTTCCGGATGTTGCCTGTAAGCTAATGGCCTGCTGAAATGACCGACGAACAGCAAAAGCTCGTAAGAAACATGTTTGAGATGTAAAAGCAGGAGACAATTGGATATCTTTTCAATCAATTTGTCATTTATTTATAGGATCATAGGAACTTCTCATTTTCCATCAAAATTTTCATAGCTATTATATGGCACTTGATACACTTATATAAATCCTTATATAGCACCATAGTCTCATATATTTAATAGGATAAAAAAAAATTGTAAACTTTTCTTATTTTTTTCTGCATTTGGTCCCAATCTATATATATATATTTGTAAACGAGTTATTACGCGACCTAGGTTTCTACCATGTTGTGTCTTCAGGCAATTTGCAATAACTAATTTTACCGTTTTTTTTTTGTTTTTTGTTTTTTTTTAAGAACGCTCGGTGAATTTTTTGAACGTTCACATGACGGGGAATTTTTTAACGCGCAATTTTTAAAATAATCAGAAAACATAACGTTTTCATCCATGGTTGTATGAATCTAATAGGTATTTTTTAGTATGGTTACACTTAGTCATAATTTATGTTCTTTAATTCAATAATTCATTTTTGTTTGGGAATAGCATAATCGCTAAATTTTCTTGCTGGCACAGTCTACATATTTTTCCACCGTTATAAGGCTTGGCTGTTTTCACTATACTCCACATTATGTATGGATCTTTTCAATATTTTGATTTCAATTTCCACACGTGGCTAGCCAAGTTTGTACAGTTTTTTTTAAAGTTTTCTATTTTGAATGTAGACTTGTGATTGAACCACCTGGTCTTAAGGGTGTCTTTGGTTGATCCCAAATATATGGAAAAGACCCAGACATAACGTTCTTAAAAAAAAACAGTAAACGGTAAAATAAATTATTGCAAATCTCCTAAAGACACCACATGGTAGAAACCTAGGCCGCGTAATAAGTCGTTTACAAATGAAGAAGATTCAAAAGTTCTTCAATATAGTTGTATTGAAGACATTTTAATACAAATGTGCACTGGTCTAATTTTATTATGACCAAAAACTAAGTAATTAAACAATGTATATATATAATTTGTAAACGAATTATAACGAGAGACGAATAATACATGTATACACAGTTATCCCTCATCGCTTTATGCACGTGGCAATCACCAGGCACAACTTTAAAACAAATCATTGTAAAATGTTAGTACTAATATTTACAACCTACTGTGGCGTAGCAGTCGTCTATTTACTAATATATACAAGGTGCGATGGGTAAAATGTCGCCATTTTAAATTTTAATCTCGCAATTCACATTGTTTTTGTTTTTGTCGGCTGCACACTATAGTAGAGTCATTGTCTTCGAGAAAAATAGCAGCATGACGCAGTTCACTCCTCCATAAATTTGGAAACAGCATGCTGTATTGTTTGGCATTCGGACCAGAAGCTACTAATATGAACATTTCAGAGTGTTGGACTATGCAGAGCATTCAAAAAGAGTTGGATGAAAACTACTGCCATATAGGCTCTGATGCTTATGCTGTATATCTCAAGAAACTTCACAAAATTCAAAGAAGAGTCTGCAATGTTATAGATCCTGACCTGGAATCTCAACTTCAGTTTCATTCTCACATGCATACACTACCTGCCATAATTATTAGGCCACCCCAGTTTGTATTTTAAAGAAATGAGGTATTTCATACTATTTATAGTATTTATTGACAAATGAAAATAGAATAGCTCTATTGTTATTATTCCTTTGCAAAATTTTACAAGGCAAGGAGGTACAGATGAACTCGACCGAATCACCCTAAATTTTCTTCTTTCTTTCATTTATGAAACAATACTATAGGTAATTATCCAATATTTATAAATTCATTTGATGCACATGTTATTGTGCAATATTAACAAAAGAACCATTCCATTTTCATTTACAATTATTCACTTGTTAATAAATACTAAAAAATAGTATGAAATAGATATTTTTTTAAAAACACTGGGGTTGCCTAATAATTATGGCCGGTAGTGTAGCTTTCTATTTTCTACAAATATTTTCTTGGAAACTTTTCTGGTTAGTTTTTTTTCTCTCTCTAGTCCGTCGTGAATTTAAGCGTGCTACTAGATTGGAAACTGGGTCTTAACATTTTAATGTTCTACAAGCTAGATGCTTTTTATCAGTTTCTTTTCTCACATTTATCATCTGTGGAAATGCCTTTTGATTTCTTGCTTCTCTGACGTTTACAATCTTCAACCATTTAATTCAACGTCAATTGGCACCTTCTCTCTTCATGAACACTGTTCTTTTATAAACCTTTCCTTACAAATCCATACTACAATCTTCTCATTCTCTTTTACCCCTTGTATGGAAACGAAAAGGAAATTAATACTGATCATCAAAAAGAAGGAAGTTGAAATTTCTAAGACAGCAATGAGGAAGGAGGGCTTGGAGAACCTGATACTAACAGGCCAGATAGGGGGGAAAAGAGACAGGGAAAGCAGCGGATAACATATTTGAAGGACAAAATCAATTAGATGATAGAACGAGGGTTGCATGGTGTAACAGGAGAAGGCGTGCTAAGAGCCACCAAGGATAGGGAGACGTGGAAAGCCATGATCGCCTACGTCCTAAAAGAAGAAGAGACCAACAAAACTTCTTGTCACACCAAAGATGAACTGAAGACAAGGATTACGAAAACATTCACCACCTGAAACAAGGATACCGTCCAAAAGAGTTTCAGAAGATTCCAAAGACCAATGTCGATTATATTGAATCAACTTACACTTTAGTATGTCAAGATTTTTTTGTGCAGTTTTGGTAAATATATCTAGTATAATGAGATGTCAGTGTTATTTTCATTTTTGCGTAATACAGACAATTTATTTATCGAAATCTCTATATTTGTTATAACTGACCCATTCGCCAATGTATATAGAGTTTAATGTTTACTATTTTATCATCCTGATTTTTATGATAGATTCAAGGTATACACTACCGAGCATAATTATTAGGCGACCCCAGGTTTTAAAAAGAAATGATGTAACAACGGATAACATATTTGAAGTACCTATTCTGGTGTATGATGGAACAAGGGTTGCATGGTGCAACAGGAGAAGGTGTGGTAAGAGCCACCAGGGATAGAGAGGCGTGGAAAGCTATGATCGCCTGCATTCTGAAGGGATAGCGCACATAGAAGAAGAAGAACCACTTTCGTCCTAGTGACATAATCGTATTGCATGTTGTGAAACTATTAACAAAAAGCAAAACAAAACACACACACACAAAAAACACACACACACACACACAAAAGAAACAAACTAGCCAATGCTTAAAAAAAACAGGATAGTAAGTATAAACGCTGTTGGTTGAGAATATTTCTTAGCAGTAAACATTGTAAAAAGTGTTTTTTATGCTGATCTTAGTGGTGAGGCCTGTTCGATTTGCGCGTAAACTAATTTTTAATGGAAGGTGTGAAAGACGTGCCATTACATTGGTTTTCGTAAAAATCTTCCTGGAATTGTTTGAATACATCTCTTCTCTCCATAGCCTTGGTTGGAAACTAGTCTACGAGAAGGAATTTTCAGAATTCAAAACACGAGACTATCAACTTTATTCCGTAAAAACTCACAGGAAAAATTATAAAACTTATTTTTCCATGTATGCCTATCATCTAGAGTGGCTAAATAACTCCTTTTGCACCCCCCCTGCTCAGACATACTGTTCAACACCGACAGATTCAGCCTGTGATTTCTGCAGTAACTATACTGAAAGAACTTTACTTACAATTCTAACGAACTTTATTTTACAATTTTTAAAACTCTCCTGGAGGTGAGCATCAGCCATGCTGATAACAGGCAGATAATGTTTTCTGTGGTGATTTACAGTTTTAAGAAAATAGCACGTGATCTGTTATGAACAATAATTATTTGAACAGACAGTATGCCCAATGGCTCCATCCTGACGTGTGACTTCGTCCTAACATAACCATCAATTAATTCTGTTTACCCAGTTTCACTCAAAAGATTCGGTTCAGCCTGTGGTATAGTTTTCAGGCACTTTCTAGTGATATCATAGTACTAACCAATCGGCTACGCGCAACACACCTACGTATGTAGGTAAGTATGTACGTACGTACCTACATACAAACCTTCTTATATAACTACCTACCTACCTACGAGCATATTTACCTACCTACCTACCTACCTACCTACCTACCTACCTACCTACCTTCATGATGACGATGATGGTTGCTTGCATTACCACTTTATGAAATAAAATGTTAAGAAACTTCTTTAATGAGATCTCAAATGGCTTCTTCCATCTGCCCTTTTTTTGTCAGGAAATAGGCAGGTATACAGGTTCAAGGTTATCTCTGAGTCAAACGTTTTTTACCTACCTACCTACCTAAAGATATACGATTAATGGCTTAGGCAAAACATTCCAATTTAATTCGTAATTTTATAAGATCAATGCACCATGCAGTTTCTTGAGCAGCCTGCATTGAAATTTCGATGATTTCTGTCGGGAAAGAACAGGAACCATTCATTGTTTATTTAAACCATTGTCATAAATGAAACGGGAGATTGTAATATGTGACCTGGTTTAGATTATGAATTCTTCACCAGGAATCAAATCCTTTCCATTATTGACTCAGAGTCGATTATTTCATCGTATGCTGTAAGTGTTACTTACAAATGCCTGAGGGATGTTACCAGTATTAAAACTAAATTTGATGGCATATTTACACAGGTGACATATTTCGATTTAAAGTTAAAAATTACTAAGAAAATTACGAATTTTCAAAAGTATGATGAAAGAGAATTAGAAACATAGTATTTTACTAGTCTTTATGAAGGAAGTCAGTTAAGTGCCATACGTGATACACGCTTGGGCGATCATGTCTCGAAAGAGACATTACTGACTGGGCAGAAGATTATCCCGCAGTAGGTTGCTATTGCTTTTTGCGGTAGACTGGTTGCCGACCAAGGCTATAGAACCGAATCTGTCCTGTTATTTAACCCATAACTGGAAGGAATAGACGAATTAATACCTTTCCCAAGGGTATTTGAGCGTAAGTGAATGCAATGAATTCAGCTGGAATTCGAACTCGGCTCCCCTCCCCGATTTCTCGTTCCGAGTCGATATCCAATGCACCACAACGCACATGAAGGAAGAACCTGCCTAATCATTTTGAAAATCATCTCTCAAAATCATGGATTTTATTCGAATCAAGTACGAATCACTACCAGTTAGAAATATACAACTGCATCAGCCATATGTCAAGTTCCGGGGTTTAATGCTATTTCTTTTAAAATATACACAAAAAGTAGCACAAATAGAAGGGTTGATTTAAAAATTTTAGCTGCTTTAAGTGTCTCGAGACATGATCGCCTAAGCGAACATGTCTCTTTTGAAGAACATGACTTCCTGCTCAGATTTTCGCACAGTAGGTTACCATTGGTTTTTGTAATAGACTGGTTGCCAACCAATGCTATAGAACTTAATGACTTGCTATTTAACTCATAACTGAAGAGAAAAACGACAGATTAATACCATTCCCGAGAGTATTTGCGCGTAAGTGAATGCAACGATTTCAATTGAAATTCGAACTCGGCACTCTAATTTCTCGTACTGAGCCGATATCCACTGCACTAAAACGCAAATTAAGTGTCTATTGTGAATAAATTGTATATCATTTAGGATTCCTCTTGTCTGCTAACAAATTTGAAAATCCTAATGCTATATTTATAAATTTACAAACAAATAATTTATTATGTCATAATTGTAATATATTATATTGAACGGCGGAAGTAATTGGCAGGGACATCCGCCTGTAGGTAAGGTCAACAAAAAATGACAACCGGCTGGAAAGGCGATGAACCTGTAATTATGAGGTCGACAGATAGATCCAAGCGGAGATAAAAGTCAACAAAAAAACAAGGATGACAGATATAAACAGCCGTATGTGACGTCAATGAAGCGATAGCGCATAAAAACAAAAATGCGTGGGAATTTTAAGATTTTATGCAGTTTATAATTTTTGGCTAAGGAGACAGAGGCAGGCTAATGACTTCCGACTGCTCCTTCGTGTGTGCGATCTCTCCCTGGCTGCCTCCTGCTCCACCCAATCGTCACCGACAGAAAAACCCACATAAATTACATTACATGAGGACAAAACAAAGTTGAAAGAAATTACCTTTAAAATGGCCAGTAAAGAGGCTGAAAGCGCTTGGAAAGTCGAAAATTATGGAACGTTTTTGCACTCTTTATTTCTAGCAAAAAGAAAACATGTAAGAATAGTGGAAAAATGAAATCAAAAATTAATAAAATCTTCTTTGTCGGTCGTTTTTAACGAAACATGTTTAAAAGAAAGAATGCTGTCTCAATACACATTAACCTAATTAATAGTAGACGTAATAGTCGTAAGTTTTCCGAAATTCTTATTAGTTTTTTCTTTCATTTTATTGTTGCCGCCTTTTATCGTAACGTCTCGGTCCCATTTCATGCTCGTTAAAGCCCATCTCGTTCATAGTTGAAAGCTTGTCTAAAGCTGCCTCCTTTTCAATCCATGCTTATTTGGAGCAATAAGATACATTTAAAAAAACAGATGAAATATTACAGAAAAATATTTTTTGAACTTTGTCGGGGAGCTGAGTTCGAATTTCAGCAGAATTCATAGCATTCACTTACGCGCTAATACCCTTGGGAAATGTATTAATCCGTCTATTCCTTCCAGTTATGGGTCAAATAACAGGACAAATTGGGTTTTATAGTCTTGGTCTCCAACCAGTCTACCGCAGAAAGCAATGGCAACCTACTGCGGGGTAATCTTCTGCCCAGTCAGTCATGTCTCTTTCGAGACATGATCGCCCAAGCGTGTATCACGTATGGCACTTAACTGACTGATATCCTCTACAATTAAAATGTTCGTGAATCTACAAACAAGAGCCATATTTATCAGTAACTTATTATCTTTATCAACAGCGGAAATAATAAAGTGATCTTTTCGTTACCTTGGCATTTTTGACATTGTTTATTTCATTTTTTTTTAATCATTTCGCCCCAAGCAAGGCATTCCATTGCCACTATTGCGCATGGAGCTACACAGGGGAAGGTAAAGAGGAGGAGTGGTTAGGTGTATGAAATATCAGAAGGAAGGTGACAGATGGGTAAGGATACCGAGAATGAGGGTTGGATAGATGGGAAGAGTGTTTGAAAGTTAGTGTGCTAGGAGGTGTCTATTGACCTTACATTTAAACTCCTGGAGATTGTAGCCGTCGGGGAAGCAATCATGTGGAAGGGAATTCCACAGTGCGAGAAAAAAAGAAACTGTTGGAGTAGAAGTTGCGGTTGCATTTTATCGGTTTCACTGTAAAAGGGTGGGATCTATTTGCTAATCTAGTTTCTCGTGCAAATTCGTATCTAGGGGGCAGCAGTGATCTAAGTTCATTGGAGCAGAAGCCGTGAAAGTATTTATAGAAGAGACACAGGGAAGCCACGTCGCGCCGGTGAGAGAGAGAGACTGCCGGCGGTCTGCCAAGTTGGTATCGATCAGATTACACATTATACGCTGTACCTTGTCTAGAAATCCGAGGAGAATAGCAGGAGCACCCAACCAGATATGGCAGGAGTATTCAATGCACGGGCGGATGGTAGATTTATATATGTGCAAGATAAATTCAGACGGGCCCTGCACAGAGAACCAACTTTCATAGCAGCGGATATAGCAATGGATTCGATATAGTCGTTCCATTTGAGGTCAGCTGTAAGTGTTATGGATTACTTCTGTTGATAAAATATAATCAGATATAGAGCTACAATAACACTCTAATAATGATAGAGTATTACCTTCCATTTGATCGGCCGCAAGAACTTAATTCAGATTAAATACTTGAAAGAAAATTGGATTTTGTTAAGAACCTCGTGATGCAGAGCAGAAGTACCCGACGAGATATATCAAAATTATTTAATGCTCGTATGAATGGTAAATTTAAAAATGTGCAAAATGGATTGTGATAAGAAAAACTTCTTGGCCCGACATAGTAAACCAACCTTCCTAGCAGTAGATGCAGCTGTGGATAAAATGTAGTCATTCAATTTGACATCATCTGAGAGGATGAGGCCAAGGAGGCGCATTTATACATCTAACAGGCATAGAGTTTATTTAAGAAAATGAATTTGTTGATGATTTTTCTCGAACAATAGGGATTTTCAAGTTCTTGATTTCGTTACAGTTTAGTGATTCACAGATTACCAGAATTGAACAGTTGAATGTCGATTAATTTATAAAAAAAGATTATGTTTTTCCGTTGCTGAGTTGCCTCCGGCGCTCAGTCGGCGTGGTTCAATCGGCGGTGTTGAGTTGGCTTTTCTTGCTTCCAGAAAGTAAGTAAAGTATAAAGAAATAGGAAATATCGATACAAAAAAAAAAAAATGAATTGATACTTAATATCCAATTATTTTATAAGGCAATATATTTAATCAAGAGAGACGAGATTCTATTGTCTAAATATTGACATATTTTGGAATGCTAGAAGTTAAATTAATTCAGTTATATATGTACAGTGGATATCGGCTCGGAACTAGAAACCGGGAGCCGATTTCGAATTCCAGTTGAATCCATTGTATTCACTTACGCGCAAATACCCTTGGGAAAGGTATTAATCCGTCTCTTCCTTCCAGTTATGGGTTAAATAGCAGGACAGATTGTGTTCTATAGGCAACCAGTCTACCGCAGAAAGCAAAGGCAACCTACTGCGGGATAATCTTCTGCCCAGTCAGTCATGTCTCTTTCGAGACATGATCTCCCAAGCGTGTATCATGTATGGCACGTAACTGACTGATTCAAATCACATAGGTCAGTGCTTCTCAAACTATTTGATGTGGCGGACCGGTAGTTTCTTTTTTTTAATGTGCCAGGGACCGGCAAGCAAGGCAAGCCAATCCAGCTGAGTAAGAGGTGGCGGACTGTGAACACTGGAATTTTTTTTGAGATATGTACTATTTCAAGGACATTTTGAGACTATTTGCAATAAACATGAGGACATTATATCTTGTTCATTCTAAGGGCAGTCATCATTGACGTATCAAGTCTTTCCAGTGTGCCATTGACCGGTACCATATTTGTGCTATATTAGTTGTGGCCACTGGTTTCGAGGGTATCTATTTTTCAAAATCTAGAAAAAATATTTAAAGTTAATATTAATACTTCGTAAGCAATTTGAATTTAATAATGCCATAGAGTTTTACTATTGTTTCTTTCTTTTATGGAAAATCTCCGCGTACCGGCAGACGATGGCTTGCATACCAGTGACTGGTGTAAGTAACACGATGTTTAAAACGGTTTATCACACCACGACTACACTTAGAATGTATGCACCAAATATTCCTACGTATCATTACGGCACATATATTTTATACATTAATTAAAATACCGTCCCCTGTGGAGAAATATATATATATATATAAAAGGCAATATGTGAGTCTGTGTGTGACTGTTCCCTATGCACGTCTACTTTTTTTAAGCTACACCATTCAAACTTTCTAGGGACACATATCCACAGGGAAGTCAGGTTGGCACATACTTTTTGTGTTTAAGTTCAGCAATTTTCCCTTTCGCTCTTTTTTGGCCAATGCAGCCGATTGTTTACATTTGCTCTGTAAAATATAGATTATTATGATATTATTTACTAATGTTTGCTAATAGTTGTAGTTGTTTGTTTGTGAGGGGATGATCTTGTTCACGAAATGATGTTTACTTTGTATAAGGCCAAGAAGCCACTCAAGGTAGGGTTACAGATTATGAAACATAGTTGATGCTGATATATGGGGAAGATACTGGCTAACCAGAGACATGAACAGGTAAATATTTTAGTAATTGGAAGAACACCTGATTTGTGAGAAGAATTAGCTTGAGGGGAATGAGGGCGGTTCGTTACAATGTACGTGGTATGAGGGATTTTAACGTTCAAGGTAAGAATTGGTGGAACTAAGAAATTTAGTTCGTCTGAGTACTTTCCATGGAAATAGCGATAAAGCAGAAATAGGCTTGCGTTGTTTCGTTTGAATGAAAACGGCTGGAGGATGAAAAATATTTCATTACCTACAAAGACGCGGAAACGGTTTTCTGAGCTATCTAAAACTGGGATTTGAAGACAGAGCGATTGTTCTTAATATGTGGCAGTTGTACTCGATTTTTAGCCTGACCTAGCTCTCATAATGTAGACAATAGCACGAAGAATCAGGCACTTATTAGAACCGTTCATGGAAACAACCATTTCCCCAGCATTTTGAGCGATTTTTCGTCTTCTTTTGTGTGCCTTATCCCTTCAGGACGTAGGCGATCACGACTTTCCTCGTCTCCCTATCCCTGGTGTCTCTTAGCACGCTTTCTCCTGTTACACCACGCAATCCTCGTTCCATCATCCCCTTGATTAGGTCCTTCAAATATGTTCTCCACTGCTTTCCACTGTCTTTTTTCCTCTCTATTTGGCCTGTTAGTATCAGGTTCTCTAAGCCCTCTTTCCTCATTGCAAGTCCCAGGAACTTCAGCTGTCAGTATTTATTTCCTTTTCGTTTCCATCATTTCCAAAACCTCATCATTGCTTCCAGGCTCGAACCATCGATGATACCCGCAGCATCCTTCTTTATAACCACATTTCAGTTGCTTCAAGTCTCTCCTTCATCTTTAACTGCCATATTGAAGAACTGACATCACATAGCAATCCAGTACTCTCTTCTTTGTTTCTAATGAAATTGTCCGGTTTCTTCAAACTTTACTCAACTTCTGGAATACTTCCTTCGCTATACCAATTCGCCTTTTCGGATCTCTGTGTCGCAATTTCCGTCTTCTGTTATAACACTTCCAAGATATTTAAACTTCTGTACGTGCTTGATTTTAGTATCTCGGAATTGTATTTGGCATTTTAGGCTGCCCTTTTTACTGATGACCATGCATTCGGTTTTATTGCAGTTTATTTGTAGTTCTTTGTAGACACTCTCTTCAGCTACCTTCTGTAGGGGGTCTTGTAGTTTCCTTTCTGTGTCTGCTATTACTACTGTATCATTTGCGTACCTTAGGTTGTTTAAATTGTGGCCTTCGATGACGAATCCGGGCATCACTTGATATCTGATTTGAGTTAAAAGATAAAACGGTAAAAAGTACGTGTTTTGTTCCTCGAAAGAACGTTTTCAGACACATAAATTAAGTATTACTTGTATTTTGTCATTTCATAATCTACTATTTGTCTGAGATATATATTTGTACTCATATAGTTATACAGACAATTTGACGCAAGTAGATATCGGAACGAGAAATAGGGGAGCTGAGTTCGAATTCCAGTTGAATCCATTGCAATCAATTACGGAAAGTATTAATCCGTCTCTTCCCCCTAGTTATGGGTTAAATAACGAGACAGATTGTGTTCTCTAGCCTTGGCTGGCAACCAGTCTACCGCAGAAAGTAATGGCAACCTTTTGATGGATAACCTTCTGCCCAGTCAGTCATGTCTCTTTCGAGACGTGTTAGCCCAAGCGTGTATCACGTATGGCACTATACTGACAGATAATTAAATATTCGTTGTGGTGCAGTGAATATCAGCCTAGAACGAGAAATCGGAGAGCCGAGTTCGAATTCCAGTTGAATTCGTTGCATTCGCTTAAACGCCCATACTTTTAGGGAATGTATTAAACCCGCTATGGGTGAAATAGCACCGCAGATTGTATTTGATAGCCTTGATTGGTATCCAGTCTATCGCAGAAATCACTAGCAGCCTACTGCAAGAAAATCCTCCGACCAGTCAGTCATGTCTCAAAAGAGACATGATCGTCCAAGCGTGTATCACGTATGGTGATAAATAAATACTGACAGCTGAAGTTCCTGGGACTTGCAATGAGGAAAGAGGGCTTAGAGAACCTGATACTAACAGGCCAAATAGAGAGGAAAAAAGACAGTGGAAAGCAGTGGAGAACATATTTGAAGGACCTAATCAAGGGGATGATGGAACGAGGATTGCGTGGTGTAACAGGAGAAAGCGTGCTAAGAGACACCAGGGATAGGGAGACGAGGAAAGTCGTGATCGCCTACGTCCTGAAGGGATAAGGCACACAAAAGAAGACGAAAAATCGCTCAAAATGCTGGGGAAATGGTTGTTTCCATGAACGGTTCTAATAAGTGCCTGATTCTTCGTGCTATTGTCTACATTATGAGAGCTAGGTCAGGCTAAAAATCGAGTACAACTGCCACATATTAAGAACAATCGCTCTGTCTTCAATCGCTCTGTCTTTAACAGACTGTATGATTGATAATTAAAGGGTGGATATGAAATGATTATTGAAAGTTTTAGGTATTTTCTATCATGTTCCAAATATTCTACAAAAATTCTTCAAATATTAGAACTCATCGAGAATTTCTCTTTCTATTCAACAGACTTTCTATGTTTGAAGCAATTGACTTATCATTGAATTTGAGTTTTGTATAATGGCATATCAACACCTCTGTGGGTTATTTAATACCAAAAAGGAAAGTGTTTTAAGGTATTTGTTTTAATGTTCGGTTATAGTGAGAAGGTTGATTTAGTTAGATTTTGATGAAAAAAATTATTTTTATTATTTTAGAAAATGAAGATGTCTTCTAGTTTTGTATTCAAAAATGTATTGCAGGTAATAATTTATTTTTCCTTCAAAATTGTATCATGACAATAATTTTTTTTCTTCAAAAGTGTGTTATTGTAATATTTTTCCCTTCAATAATAATATTGTTGGTAATATTTTTTCTTCAAAAATGTATATTTTTCTATAAAAGTTTATTTTTATATTTTCATAATGTTTTCACCACAGTTGGAGGTTAACTATTTGCCCATAGCTGGGACCCTAACAGGTGCTACCACTCCGGGTCAGGTGGGTCCATGCTCCTCACAACCTCCCAACCTGAGGCATTGCTGCCGGATGCAGTTTATCATGATACCCAGGGCCATCTGTCATTGAGAGACAAGAAAATATAATCTCTGCGTTTTAATAAAAATACAAATACATTGTGATGATAAACGCAACTTAGCACAAACTCGAGAGTTTTCTTGGCTTTAAGCGACCCTGCACTTTAAGAAGATTCTCAAAAAATGAAACCAGTACGACACGTCTTTTAGAATCGACGATATCTTCTCTCTCTTAGCAGTCACATAAATAATCAACAAAGCATCAGTGGAGAAGAATATTTTTCTTTCCCAAATCAGAATTAGATTTAGAAAATAGACATGCATTTTAACAAACACTGGATACCCGTTCAAGAATTGCATTTTTCTGAGGCGGTGAAGAGTAAAAAGATGTGCACCTGCGTTCTATACTCTTAAAATTAGATCAACCAGGAATGTTTGATTAGGCATGCAATTGACTTCCCAACTTATTCTGTAGAAATGTTGGTATTTGCAATTTTTCTTCCTTCTATCATACGAAGCTATTTCTTGTTTTATTTGATTTTCTGATTCCATCGGCGCCAACCCAGGAGGCAAATAGAAATTCTCCATCAAATATAAGAAGCTAAAAAAAAAAAAAAAAAAAAAAACAAAAACAAAAGATTCCTAGGATTAGTAAAAACTCGAAAACGTCTCGCAAATTCTATCTTTACTAATTACATAATTCTTGCATAAGCACAATGGAAAATATTGAAATATTAATACATTCGTTTTCCCTTATCTTTCAATGTCCACAACGGAGACCTGAAACAGCACGTATTTTTCGAACGTTATATATATATATATATATATATATATATATATGACACGGTGTGTTCAACGATAGAGACAAATCTTGCAGATTTTCTTTTGTATTTTCTCATATTTTCTAATGAGGTTTTTTTATTTCCGAATTATATTTGTGTAAAAGTTGCCCAAAGGTTAACTGAGTACTTTCGAACGTCATCGATCATCACCAGGGACAAATTTACAGTTTAAACATAAAAAATTGCCTTGTAGCAGGAAACGTGTTATGACATTTTGAAGAACTAAATAAACGTTAAGAAATTTTTTTTTTTTAATTCAAGGGAAATGTAAACACATGCACGCGTGAAGATATGTAATCACGTAGATGCATGAATTGTCGATATATTGAATATTTGGGGTTGTTAATAATTTAAAAAATTTTTCAGTTTATATATATATATATATATATATATATATATATATATATATATATTTAACTGATGCCAAAGTGGTCGCGTTTCAATCGTGACTGAAAGCAATTAGATGACTAACCATACTGATAAGTTGGGATACAGCAAAACAGATCTGTCTGCGGATGACTATTTACGCTCTCACACCCTTATTGAGCACTCTGGAAGAATGGTAGACTTTAAAAAACCGTAGCTACTTTAGCTGATTCAGTAATTAGAGCACTCTGGCTACTGGCGTATGATACATCATATGCTAAATGTCTGCCCCCTTCTACCGAGCGCACATAGCTCAGACGTAGAATCGCCGACTGACGCCAATTCGGTCGGGTCTCAATCCGGGGTTAAACACAATCAGATGTCTAAGAGTACTGATGAGCTGTGATACAGCAAAACAGATATATCTGCGTATGACTATATGTATATATATATATAATAATGAGCTGTGATAAAGCAAAACAGGCTTGTATATGGATGACTAATATATTATGCTCTCATTACGACTGAGCTCTCTGGAGAGGAACATTTTATAAACAATTGCCACTTCTACGATTTACGCGTTACGCTTCAGAAATTAATTGAATTCTACCGGTTGCTGGCGTGTGTATATATATAACACACTAAATTTTCCCATCTCTCATTCCATGCGCCTACGGTTTAGGGAGTAGAGACTCAGACATCAACTCCGTCGAGTTTTGATCCTGACTGGAAGGAAGTGGATGTCTAGACACACAGATGAGCTGTGATACAGCAAAACCGGCTTGTATGCGGATGATGAATATATATATGTATATTCTCAGGGGTGCTGCCTTTATAATAATAATAAAAGCAGATATATTAAACCTAAAGTATAACGAAAACAATAATTTTTTTTATTGGCTGATATACTCGAGAAGTGTCCTTCTGTTCTCATCAGCGGAAAATCAATTTGATTAAAACTTTAGTTCATCGGGCCTTAGTGTTATGCTCGGTATCTAAATTAGGTTCAGAAATCGAATTTGCTACGTAAGTCCTGAATGAGATTGGTTACTGTGGAATCAAGCATTAGACACAAAAACTTTGACAATATCGTAAGCTTCGCCTTATTAGTCCCCATAAATGTACCGTATATTTATGTCTATCGTTGTTATATTCTGTATTTGCGAAGCAAATTTCAGTTGGTGTAAAAATTGTTATTTTTCTGTTAATCCACGTATTGATTTGGGCCTCCGATCGATACGGAAAGATGTTCTACCTGCACATTATATAAATTGTGTAATTTACAAATTCAGATGTCAGTCCGACGCTATGTAGACAGAATAGATCAAAAAGTTGGTAGCACGGATCAAACAACACGTACTAGCCAATGTTTGCATAGGAAAGTTAATCAATTTAAGTAAGTACGTTAATGTATAAGATTCAGCGAGAGATGAGCGTTTAATTAAACGTTAGCTTTATGCTCTCAGACTTACACCGATTATCACTTGAAAGTTTTGTTATCAGTATATATTGAGTCCTACCAACCATCTCTCTGGGAACAAAAGGCGTGTTTGGTTGGCTTAAATGTTATTAGTCTTCAATGGCATATTTCTGTCTGTATATAACATTATTTTCTAGTTGTGGGCTAATAAATTCGTAAGCTGACTATGATGGAATGATGCTGGAGCTATGAACTCTTTAAATAGCATTACTTCCATTCAACATCATCATCATTTACCATTGATAATATAGAGATTATAAAATGAAATCGAAATAAAATAATATGCAAGAAAAGCTGTTGAAAAATATGATGATTTTAATTTCTAAATATATATAAAATTGACAGCGATATTCAAACTTGAGAAAAATTTTGCGAATTTTAATATTAGATATTGACACAAAACGAAAATTATCTGGTGTGTACGTAAAAATTAGTGTTCCTTATTGTATATTGGTTTGGATATCCGCGTATCTGACACTAGCAGTATAGCCCGGCGTTACTCGGGTGTAATGAAAGCTTTAAAACTAATCCATGGTCCCGGAGCTCAGACTCTTTGGACGTTGGCACGAATGACTAAAAAAAAATAGTTGTTTCCAGTTAAGGTGAAAGAAAAATGAATGGACGTAAGTCAAATTTTGATTTCCTGGTATCGATATCAAATAAGTTTTTTTCGTCGTAATCTGAATTTTGAAGGCTAAATAAGTCCTCTGAGTAAATGGTACCATGGCTGAGACTAAGAACTACAATTATACTTACTTAGAACCAAACCCGAAGCAAAAACTAAAATAAAAGGGGTAAAAAAAAAAATACAGATATACAGGCAGATAAACAGACACACGCACAATCATCTTGGCTTATATATATATATATATATATATATATATATATATATATAATTGATTTTCTGCACTATTTAAGAACTGAAACCTTGAAACTTCTGAATATCGTTTCTTATGTCTTTGTCTATCAGTGTATCAGATATGATTAAAATCGGACCACTCCTTCTATAACTCGATTTTTTCGATTATCGATTTTCGATATTCATCGGGGGTACCTCGACACAAAACCTAGCTAAGAACACTCGCAGACGCTTATAGTACAACTGTGCAAATTTTCAAGAAAATCGTTTCAGCTGTTTCGGAATCTATAGGTAATGGACACAAACAGACGCACACACACATACACACACACACAAACAACGTTTCATTTATAAATAAGTTTAGATACACTAATTTCAAAACTTCTGAGTAATAACTACATTGTTTCTTTTCCAGTAAACTGGCATCTGATTGTTCACTGAGGATTTTGAATGTTACTAGATAACCCCAGTCAGTTAAGTGCCATCCGTGAAACACGCTTGGGTGATCATGTCTCTTTCGAGGCATGACTGACAGGGCATAAGATTTTCCCGTAGTAGGTTGTCATTACTTTCTGCAGTAGAGTAGATGCCAACCAAGGCTATAGAACCCAATCTGTTCTGTTGTTTGACCCACAGCTGGAGGGAAGAGATGGCTTAATACTTTTCCCAAGGGTATTTGCGCAAAAGTCAATGCAATGAATTAAACTGGAATACCACAATGCCAAATTTTGATATCGTAATCCTATCAAGTACCTGGAAAGCAAAAGAGTTTTACTCTTAAGCAAATTCGTTCTGACATGTTTGCTACATAACGAGTTAAGGTTCCGTATTTATTAATAGGGAAAAAGTGGGAAGCTGAACTTAGTAGAGTAAGGGAGAATTTTGAAAATGAACCAAGTACTGATGTCTTGCAGCTGCGGCCAATGGGGAAAACATTGATCTTGTTCACTACATAATGATGGATGATAGGCAGTTGACTATAAATCAAATCGCAAATGCTATTAACCTATTCTGTGAGAGAGTTGAGAATATTCTACACAATGAACTTGTCAAAGGTTTCTGATTAGTGGATACCACGTCTTCTGGAACCTGATCAAAAGCGTAATGGTCTGATTCACATAACAGGAAAATCTGATATTGTTTAAGGCAGATCCAACTGATTTCCTTGAAAATTTCCTAACGTAAGATGAGTGTAGGATTCATTATTTTAAGTCAGAGACAAAGAAAAAATACAGGGAGTAAAAACATTACTCTTCACCAGTTCGAAAGATAACACCGTTTCATATACTAGGAAGACAATGGACTGTCATTGTGTGCTTTGCACTGGTTGATCATTCTCCCTGTTTTCTTGTTCCCCAACATAAAAAACCCACTTCGCTGAGAACCAACATCGTAGGGTCGATGAGGAGCAGTCAGACGTCAGTTTGTCTGGAAAGAAAGAAACAATGTTTTTTTTTTTTTCAATAAGAATTGAAATTAATGGAAACAATATTTCATAGGTCAAGCATCATTGCTACATAGTCAGCTTAATATCGTTTTAGGTCACCCCAGGTAATGAATTTCAATTCGAAGAGAGTATTTGTTTGATAATAATCGGTAATTTTATTTTAAGTAAAATGAATGAAACATGTTTTTCTTATTGCTTTGGAGATAATAAAATATGAGTTTATCTGTACAAATCGACATATTTTTTTTCTTGCTCTCCATACAATAATTCATTTTTTTGCGTGTGTGTTTTTTAAATTTGTTTTTAGTTTTTGGTATGATTTTCATTTTTCACGACTCCAGTTCCGTTTTGCTATTAATTTTTTTTCGTTTACTTTATTTTAAAACTTTTTCTGCTTTAATTTTTAATTCCTTTATCTCTTTTTCTCTTTTTCTCGTTTTCCCTTTGTTTGTCTGTTTCTTTTTTTTCCTTATTTTCTTGCTTTATTTATTTACATTCTTTTTTTTTTCTTTCATATTCTTTCTTTCTTCACTTGCATTACTATATTTTCTTTCTCTCGTTTTATCTTTTTTTATTTTCTTAACGCCATTCTCTTAAATTTTCCCTCAGGGGGCTTTGCTGAAATTAATATCATTATAATCTAACCACTATATCATTCATAACGATCAAAAGATATTAAAAAGAAGCCGTTGATGCCTTGACAACTCGTGTTATCAAATTGTCGAGCGCTGTGATAAAGTGCAATTGTCCAGGCGGAAGCAGTAAACCATCAACATTCATCAAACACTTTAAGATTAACATCTTGGAAGACGTTCCTGTTGTTGGTTAAAAGAAAATATGTATGTCTACTTTTCGCTTACAGAGTGTAGTCAGGCACCATATTGTAGGAAAGTAGTAAACCATTTCGAAATGTCTTCATTTTTTGGTAAGAACATTATGGATTTGAATATATATATATATATATATATATATATATATATATATATATATGAAACGACAAAGCTTAGGAAAAAGAATGAAAATAGTTTTATTTTTAAATTTACGCTTACCTTAATATTTATTTAATAGGTAAAAATGACCGGTAAATTAGCATCCCACTTGGTTATCGTAGAACAATGAAGAGACGGGAAATAATCTTTTACTTGAGAAGTTGAAATTCATCACCTGTAAAAACGTAAAAAAAAAATCAGAATAGTTGTCTCGAATTTAGTGTAACTGAAAAAATATGAAATTAAAACGTTTTTTTATTATTTCGTCATTTTTTTAAGTTTTAAAACATAGCACATTATTCCTCTTGAATAATGCGACTTAACAGAAACTCCACGATTTAACAAAATAGAAGAACTATTTTACAGGTTGTAACCTGATCTATGAATAAGGAATTATGGCGTTTTTTTAATCATTCAACCTCAAGCAAGGCGTTAACGCCACTGATGTGCAGGAGGTTACATAAGAGTTGTTGGTTGCTTTATGGCATATCAACCTCGGCGGGTCATTTATTGCCAACTAAATTTTATTTATTTATAGCTGGTAATACCCTTTTCTTTCAATAGTTCTTTTTATGTAAGTTTTGTGTCTAGTAATACTTTTTTCTTTTCGACTATTAAGATTCATTGGGATTTGTTTTTAAGGGCAGGGTCCCCAAGTCCTACCCTTGTTATTTAACCCATAACTGGTAGGAAGGGACGGATTAATACCTTTCCCAAGGGTGCCAGTGCTTAAGTGAATGCAGGGTATTCAACTGGAATTCGAACTCGGCTCACCGATTTCTCTTTCCAAGCCGACATCCAATGCACCACAACGCACATCCGTCACTATACGGTTACAGCACCTGGTATTCCCAAGTGGTTACCCATCTAAGTACAGACCAGGCTAAACGTTGTTTAACTTCGGTGATCGAGCGAGAACCGGTGTATTCAACGTGATATGGCCGTAAGCCCTTACATAAGAGGGTTGAAGAATTAGGCAGGAGGAGAGTGAAGACAAAGATGAACCAGCTACAGTGGGTGAAAGAGAAACAGCAAGAGAAGGATGCGAACATAGGAGTAAAGACAGCTGCGAAGGTAGAGAGAAAAGAAACGAACAAGGCACACGGGGTGATGTAGAAAGGACTGGAGTTAAGTGGATAAGAGATAGGAATTGACTTTGCTTTAAAATTCCTGGAGGTTGTGGCCGTCAGGAAAATAAGTATTTGGAAGGGAGTTCCACAGGCGAGAAGTGCGAGAAAAGAAGCTGATGGAATAGAATTGTCGTCTGAATTTGGTTGATCTAACTGTAAAATGGTGAGAACTTGTTGCGAGTCTGGTTGTCCGAGTAAATTCTTGTAGAGGGTGACCAATAACCCAAATTCATCAGAGCAGAAGCCATGAAAATATTTATAGAAGAGACAGAGGGAAGCCACATCCAGACGATGAGAAAGTGGCTGGAGTCGAGCTGCCAGGTCGGGACGAATCACATAGATTCTCCTCTGAAGCCTGTTGAGAACACTGAAATGAACAGTAAGGTTACCTGACCAGATATGACAACAGTATTCCATGCACGTTCGGATGGTTGATTTATATATGTGCAAAATGGATTCAGGTGAAAAAAACTTCCTGGCACGACACAGTAACCCAACCTTCCTTGCAGTGCATTTAGATATTGATTCAGTGTAATTATTCCACTTGAGGTTGGAACATAGGGTAAGGCCGAGGAGGCTTGGATTGAAAAAAAAAATCCGTTTTTTTATCTTTTTATAATCATCCCCCCCCCCCCCAAGCAATGTAGAACGGCCACTGGAGCACATAGAATTACAGTGGGAGAAAAACAAGTCAAAGGAGATGTCGAAGAAAGAATTAGTGATGGATGGGAATCAACTAGATAGTAGATAGCAATTGACATTGCATTTAAACTTTTATAATGTTAAGGCAAGAAATATCTAGAACTGATGTCTGTGATTACAAGTCATTTCAACACAGAAGAGGTTTACAGACATATTACGTTGAAACATCGGTTCCCGTAAAATCAGCGAATTTAATCAATGTCGAGCCTGGTCAGTAAATAGATAGGTGACCACTTGGGAATATCAGGTCGTGTAATCTTGGATGTGCAGCTGGTGTAATAGACAATGACTCGAAATTTTTATTCGGAGAGCCGAGTTTCAATTCGCTATATTCACTTCCACGCAAATATCCTTGGTAAATGCATAAATCCACTTCTTCTTTTGCAACAATTGTTGGATTAGTAAGCCTTGTATTACTAAATCCTTATTATCTCAAAACAATTCTTACACTCTAAAAATATTTTCTAGCTTTACATAACCTTCAAAGGGTTGATAAACCGTAAAAAAGATCAAATTAACACAGAGGCCAGTTGCAAATTTGACCATGGTAGAAAATCTTTAAAGAACAATTCTGAGGAACAAAATGCGTATTATACGGCAAAAATACGTTAATCATTACATAATACAGTTTATAGCAACTTTCCGATTGGCTTTTAAGAAAAATACAATTAAATTGTTTCAGTGTCAGTCAGTCAAGTGCCGTACGTGATACACGCTTTAAGCGATGATGTCTCGAAAGAGACATGACTGACTGGGCAGAAGATTATCCCGCAGTAGGTTGCCATTATGTTTCTGCGGTAGACTGGTTGCCAGCTAAGGCTATAGAACCCAATCTGTCCTGCTATTTTACTCATAGCTTGATGGAGAAGAGATGTATTATATTATTAAGTAGTAATTAGTGGGGGATCAGTTTATTACTCCATAACAATATAAAACTGATCCGTCTTTATGCCCAGGCTAAGCCTTAATCCTGTTTCCAACTATTATATTCAGTCAGTCAGTTAAATGCCATACGTGATACACGTTTTAGGCGATCATATCTAAAAAAAGACATGACTGACTAGGCAGATGATTATCCCGCAGTAGGTTGCCATTACTTTCTGCGGTAGATTGGTTGCCAGCCAATGCTATAGAACCCAATCTGTCTTGTTATTTAAGTCATAACTGGAAGGAAGAGACGGATTAATAAATTTCCTAAGGATATTTGCGCATAGGTGAATGCAAGGAATTCAAATGTACACCGAGTACAGAACCTAATTTATATAACATGAAGGAAGACAGGTATTTTTTAGAGTGGAGGCACCACAGATCAACTTCTATATTATTTTTGTCTTACTTCACTTCCTTTTTGTCACTATGTATCTAATTTCGTTTAACATTGTACAAATAAACTAAACTTTTATTTGTAGTTTTACATAACATACTTTTAGTTTCTACAACCTTGTGGAAATTAATTGAAACAACTGCTTTCATTCACTGTCAGATCACTGAAATTACAGGGTGTAATCCAATTCTATTTTTCCTAACATTAGGTCATTTGCAGTGGTGTGCAACAATATTAATATATTTTCGGGGTGTGTGATGAAAAATATTGCGTCACCCATGATTGCTTCAGATTTTTATCACGCTCAGACACTATTGACCAGCCTGTTGATTAGTTGTCCTACGGCTATTGTCTGTGATAGACGTTAATCCAGAGAAGCGAACACTCCACGAACAAACTGGCAAGCATTACCGAGAGATCGCAGATATTGTTGGTGTCAGCCTTTCAAGCGTCAGTTGTGTCATCAAGGCGAAGAAACAAACTGAATCTATCAGTTGAAAACGTAAATAAAATGCTGTCGGAAGAGAAAAACAAGGCTAAGGAAAGACGTATATGTGATCAGGGAAAATGCGAAAAATTCTACGAAGACATTATTTGTTTTCGTTTCATTTCAATTAATTTGAAGAAGGGTCTATAAATCTAATAGCATTTAGCGTTGTACAAATTAACTGCCATATTATTTATAGTTTTAGTTTATGCCCATTTTTTCTCTATGTACTTAATTCCACTTCCCTCCCCCAGCTATGGGTTAAATAATAGGACAGATTAGTTTCTATAGCCTTGGCTGGCAACCAGTCTACCGCAAAAAGCAATGGCAACCTACTACGAGATAATCTTCTACCCAGTCAGTCAGGTCTCTTTCGAGACATGATCGCCCAAAGCGTGTATCACGTATGACAAGTAACAGACTGACTTGACTGATAATATAATAGTTGAAAACATGAGCAAGGTTTTCAATGGACATAAAAAGGAGGATCAATTTTATATTGTTACTAAGTAATAAACTGATCCCCCAGTAATTACTACTTAATATTATAATAAATTTCTGCGCCTTCTAACTATGAGTCAAATAATAGGACAGATTATATTTCTATAGCCTTGGCTGGCAACCCGTCTACCACAGAAAGTAATAGCCACCTACTGCGGGATAAACTTCTGCCCAGTCAGTCATGTCTTTTTCGAGACATGATCGCTTAAATCGTGTATCACGTATGGCACTTAACTGACAATATGATAGTTGAAAACATGATTAAGTCGTTTATTCGGCATACAGTGGGGGATCGGTTTTATATTGTTATGAAGTAATCAACTGATCCCTCACTAATTAAGACTTAATAATATAATACATCTCTTCCTCCCTCTAGCTATGAGTCAAATAACAAGACAGATTGTGCTCTATAGCCTTGGCTGGCAACCAGTCTACTGCAGAAAGGATTGGTAATCTAAAGCGGGATAATATTCTGCCCAGTCAGTCTTGTCTTTTTCGAGACATGAACGCCTAAAGCGTGTATCACGATTGGCGCTTAAGTGATTGACTTAATTTCATTTACAATTGTACAAATAAACAGCAATTGTATGTATAAACTTACTTTAGACCTTTTTGGTCTCTATGTATCTAATTTCAATGAACATTGTACGAAGAAACTCTCACATAATTTATAGAATTTATGCAGCCTTTTTATGCGCTGTCTTTATCTCATTTGATTTAATACTGAACAATTAAATTGTCACATCATTACTAATCTTATTTCTCTATTTATTTTGTACTAGCAGTATAGCCGGCGTTGCTCGGGTCTAATGAAAACTTTAAAACAAATCCATGGTCATGGAGCTCAGACTCTTTGGACGTTGGCACGAAAGACTAAAAAGCAATAGTTATTTCCAGTCAAAGCGAAACCGTAGACTGAAAGAAAAATGAATGGATGTAATGGATGCATCAATATCAAATAAGTTGTTTTCGTCGTAGACTGAATTTTGAAGGCTAAATAAGTCCTCTGAGTAAATGGTATCATGGCAGAGACTAAGAAGTACAATTATACCTACTTAGAGCCAAACCCGAATCAAAAACTAAAATAAAATGGCTGAAAAAATACAGACACACACAAACATCTTGCCATTTATATATATATATATATATATATATATATATATATATATATATATATATATTATCGATTTTCTGCACTATTGTAAGAACTGCAACCTTGAAATTTCTGAATATCGTTTCTTATGTCTTTGTCTATGAGTGTATGAAATTTGATTAAAATCAGACCACTCCTTCTATAACCAGATTTTTTCGATTATCGATTTTCGATATTCATCGGGGGTAACTCGACACAAAACCTCCCTAAGAACACTTGCAGACGCTTATAGTACAACTGTATAAACTTTCAAGAAAATCGGTTCAGCCGTTTTGGAGTCTATAGGTAACGGACACACACACACACACATACACAGACACACACACACAGACAAAGTTCCATTTATAACTAAGTTTAGATATTTCATAGTTCATCGCAGAGACCTTGTCATTCTCTAGCAGTCGATGTATTTATTCTATTTATACGAATCCAACTTAGGATCATTTTGGACAGAAACGGAAATACAAAGCCCTCCACACGCGTCTTTAGGTAAAAACGATCCAGTTATTTCTCTTCACATACACTATCGGCCATAAATATTAGGCCACCCCAGTTTAAAAAAAAAAGATGTATTTCATACTATTTTTTAGTATTTATTGCCAAGTGGATAATTCTAAATGAAAATAGACTGGTTCTTTTTTTAATACTGCACAATAACATGGGCATCAAATGAACTGTTCTGGTGTCCATTTTTTGTGCTCTCTTCCCCAAGCTAGTCTCTTCTTAATATTGACTGGCCAAAGCAATGGCTTCCTGGCTGCCTTGTAAAATATTGCAAAGTAATAATAACAAAACAACAATTCTAATTTCATTTAGAATTATTCACTTGGCAATAAATACTAAAACATGTATGAAATACATCATTTTTCTTTATAAACTGGGGTGGCCTAATAATTATGGCCTGTAGTATAGAATAATTCATACCTATTAATTCTTGCTAAGCGATGGTCTTAGTGTAACTCTGATTTAATAAAAATTACTCGTAGTAAGTTTATCGTTAGAACATGAAATTCGAAATATTGTCCTCATCTCATGCGGTTTTTATAACAACGTTTCGGTTGTGTCCTTCTTTATGTGTATATCGATCTAGGTTACCCGCAACAGAAT
The DNA here is from genome assembly GCA_037127315.1 of Ascarosepion bandense. Taxonomy (NCBI): domain Eukaryota; kingdom Metazoa; phylum Mollusca; class Cephalopoda; order Sepiida; family Sepiidae; genus Ascarosepion; species Ascarosepion bandense. The sequence continues at coordinate 2,936,830 of JBBBDQ010001522.1, forward strand.
CCTTTCTTTAATCCATGGGTGTAGAATCTCTCGACCAATTTTAAACAAAAGTTTATTTGCGATAAAAATATATTTATGCGTATTTTCCATCATATAATGATCATTTGTGTTTTATGCACAATCAATAATCATCAAGGGACTAGTATATCAAACAAATATAAGATGCAGGAGGATTTGGGGGAAGAGCATTTCTTATTTGGCGAGAAATATGTAATAACGAAAATTCATTAAAAATAGAGGGATCAAGAGATAGAAAAAATTATTTTTAACATAAAGCTACTATTTGTGTCTGAAAAAATTTTAAACAAAGTATTAAAATTAAATATTCTTGAGTTTCGTGGATCTGTTTATACGGAATTATGAATTTGGTTTGGTTGATTTTGTTTAACTGCATAGCAACCTCTATGGGTTATTTAATGCAAAAATCTAAATATTTCGATGGATTTGGTTGGTTCATTTAGTTTAGCAGCACATAAAACTGTATCGGTTTTTTAATCTCGATATCTAAATATTTTGAACTTAATTTTATACCTTCATTTTAGTCATTTTGTTAAATATAGGGTATTTGACTATAACTATCTATTTTTAAACTTTCATTCTTTTGTTTTTGCTTTGGGTGTCATTATTTTCACGTAATTGGTCCAAGTATCAATCACTTTCAATCCTCTTCCCAGTTATTTACATTACTGTACCTGCTTGATTTTAGTGTCCCGGACTTGTAGTAGAATTTTGGGGACCTCTTTTTGCTGATAACCATGCATTCGGTTTTTTTTTAGTTTATATTTAGCCGATCTCTTCCCTTTCTCTTAGGGACCCTAAATAAATATTTTACACAATTTTAAACTATTATAAATCGTTATAATTAAAATGTGAAAAAATTGAAAAAACGTCTTTTAAAAAATTCATTATTCATCAATTTTTTTAAATTTCTTCATACAATAATAACCTTAATATTACTTATTTACAAAAGCAATTAAAAGCTTTTCTAATTAAGTAATGCCATAGTTTTATTGGCTTCATTATTTTTCAATTCAGAGCAGATTTTCATTTCTTCTATTCTTCTTCTATGAGCCTTGTCCATTCAGGGGGTAGGCGATCATGGTCTTCCACTTTTCCGTATCCCTGGTGGCTCTGAGCACGCCTTCTCCTGTTACAACATGCAATCCTCGTTCCGTCATCCACCTGATTAGGTCCTTCAAATATGTTATCCGTTCCTTTCCCCTGTCTCTTTTTCCCTCTATCTGGCCTGTTAGTATCAAATTCTCCAAACCCTCTTTCCTCATTGCGTGTCCCAGGAACTTCAGTTGTCTCTTCCTGATGCTCAGTATTAATTTCCTTTTTGTTTCCATCATTTTCAAGACTTTATCATTGCTCGATATAGCACTAATTTGAAAAGAAAGTAGGTGATTTAAAATCTCCAAAGACTCCTATTTTTAACACAAAATATCTGTCACGGAATAGGAAGGTTTTGTGCAAAATTTCATGAAATTAAATAAGTAGGGGGCGGGTAACCTATTTTAACTTTTTTTTTAATCAAACTTTTATAAAAAATCATTTCAAAAATAATTTCATTCATGTGGTTTCCGGCTTTCTCTTTTCCAATCTTTTCACTCTTTTCTTTTTTTTTTTCTCAATTGGAGTAGATAGACTAAACTATCACCCGGTTTACACCCCACCCATGTCTATTGAACAGGTGAAGAGGCTCATCCCTTGTTTCTTGTTTAGGATGTGGTTTCCGGCTTTCTCTTTTCCAATCTTTTCACTCTTACGTAGCCCCCTGCTCATCAGTGGTGTTACCGCCTTGCTTGGGGTCATATGATTAAAAAAAAATGTGTATAAGTCCTGAAAAATCGGACAATTATTTGATTTTTACAAGAATTTCCAAGCGCAAATATAGTCAATGTTTAAAAGTTAAGCCACGGTGATGACGTAAACTATTCAAGATTTGAACTAAAATTTTTCAAGTGTTAGAAAGGATTAAAATTTTTTTAAAAATAATTAAAAATACTTTGGTCTTTCATCTTAATAATAGCATGAAGGTTTTGACGATAAAACTTTATTTTCTTTAAGTTTGTGGCCTTTTTCATTACGCTATGCTGTTTTCCCGCGAAAACGTGACGGTATAGTGGTGGTACCTCTATTTGTGACAGGATGTGCTTTGTGGTGCTGTGGATGTCGGCTTGGAAAGAGAAATCGGTGAGCCGAGTTCGAATTCCACTTGAGTACCCTGCATTCACTTAAGCACTGGTGCCCTTGGGAAAGATATTAATCCGTCACTTCCCTCCAGTTATGGATTAAATAACAGGATGGGGCCTGGAGGCAACCCATCTAGTGTTGGTGTCAGAATAAAAACACCCTTGGTAGCCCTGGCGAAGCATCAAGTATTCAGCTATTTGACAAGATTATGAATATCGCTATAAAACCGCGCCCGGGTTTTAAATGCACAGGGAATACTGGAGGGGTATAGTGAATTCTATCTCGGCCAATGGCCGCAAGACGATATTTGTTTTTTAGCATCAGTTTGTTGGCGTGTTGATCTGTCAATAATGATAATACATATCACTGATGATATAATTAAATATACCGAACTTGTCTATCACGACTTTGTGGGGGGGAAAATCACCACCAATTGTTAAAACAATCTGAAATCGATCATGCAAGCAAATGATATGCATACAACTAAGAGGCTGTTATCGTAAATGGTGACGGTATAATTTAGTTTAGACCAAGGTATTACATAGAAGGTATTTATTTTGTTAAAAATGTACTTAAAACAAAATTCGTTTAAAAATCAGATAACTGCTTTAATAGACCATAGGATGAAATCGAACCGACAAAGAACAGTCCTTGGGATATCTATAAAAATTGTAACATAAGACAATAAAAATAGAAAGAAAAATATTGATGAACTAAGCTTGTCATTTCATGACATTTCTCTTGTTGTTTCTAATCATTAGCCTTTACATTGTATACTTTCTAGTTACTAAAGTGAACGGCGTGAAGTAAGATAAAAAATAATGTCCTTTTCTTTTTTTTTTCATGGAAGACGCCTTGACTGATTCAGTCATGGAAAATTTGTCTTTTGAATGGTACATCTCACAGTTAGATATTTACATTTTAAAAGTGCTCAATACAAAAGTAGAACATAGATATATGGTAATAATAATAATAATAATAATTAAAAAATGGAACAAAACAACACATTGAAAGAATCCCTGCAAACCCCAGCTTAAGAGATATACAAAAAATTGTCTTATTAAGTACAGCCCACACACTAAGGAAAACGTTATCTATGTAATGCCGGAGATGATAGGGAAGATAGAAAAACATGAATTGGAGCCATAACAACACGCCACTACCTGCCTTAGGTCTCCCCGCAGACTTGGTTGGTAGTGAGACCAAAGCAGAAATCGAAATATGATGAAAAATGACACAATAATAATAATAATAATAATAATAATAGTAATAATAATGAAAGCCAAAGATAAAGCTCTTGAAAAGATGAAACAGCGCTGGCAAGACAAACCTCTGCATGGCCAATATCCAGTACGTGCCAATAAATCCAATGTTGACAAAGTTAATACTCATCGATGGTTACGTGCATCTGGATTAAAGTCTGAAACTGAAGGATTTATACTTGCAGCACAAGACCAAAGTCTTTTCACGAGAAACTTTCAGGCAAATATTATGCATAATAATATGGATCCAAAATGCAGGTTTTGTGATAAACACCAAGAAACAATAGACCACCTAATCTCAGGCTGTTCTGTGCTTGCCCCAAACGAATATAAAAATCGCCACGATAGAGTTGGGCAATATTTACATTGGGCAATGTGCAAACATTATGGAAAAGCTGTAAACAAACACTGGTATGAACATCATCCAGCACCGGTTACAGAAATAGAAGATGTAACCATTCTATGGGATTACACCATCTACACAGACAGAAAAATTGAAGCAAACAGGCCAGACATTATTGTTAAAAACCAGAAGGAGAAAACTTGTCTATTAATTGATATGGCTTGTCCAGCGGATTGTAACATAGCAACCAAGGAATTTGAAAAACTGTCAAAATATAAAGACCTGGAAATTGAAATAGAAAAAATGTGGAAATTGAAAACAAGAGTTGTGCCAGTGATAGTAGGTGCACTTGGAATGATAAAAAATGGAACAAAACAACACATTGAAAGAATCCCTGGAAACCCCAGCTTAAGAGATATACAAAAAATTGTATTATTAAGTACAGCCCACACACTAAGGAAAACGTTATCTATGTAATGCTGGGGATGATAGAGAAGATAGAAAAACATGAAATGGAGTCATAACAACACGCCACTACCTGCCTTAGGTCTCCCCGCAGACTTGGTTGGTAGTGAGACCAATGCAGAAATCGAAATATGATGAAAAATGACATAATAATAGTAGCGTACTGCAACTCAATAGCTATAAAGTTTTGGTGTTAAAACTCAATTTTATCTCAATTTATCTCAATTTTATCTCAATATTTTAACTATTTGCTCCTTTTATTTCTTAGATTTATTATGTAGATTATTCAAATGGTAATATTTTCATTATTTTCATTATTTTGTTTGTACTTATGAACAAATTCCCTTGAGAAAATATATGTTTTTATTTTTAAATATTTTTATATTATTCTTATCCATTATGCTGTTTTTTACTTTATGTTATATTTATTTATCTTATTATTGTTATCATTTTCCATCGCCTTAGTCTTTCTCTTTTCTTTTTTCTTCTCTTTTTTTATCGATTTACAATTTTTGACATGTCTGGCTTGCTATGGCAAAACATTGAAACACTACTGTTTTACACACACCATTCATTAAAATGTCATAACCTTCCACACGACTTAATTCATCTAATTGGATAACCTCTATATTCTTAGGTTTTTATTTATTTTTAACTTTTTATTTTTTTAAAATCATCTGATCGATATATATTACCAATTAAATTAACCACATTTTACTGCTTGATGATGGTTTATTAACAACAAAACTTTATAGCTATTGAGTTGAAGTATACTATTAAATTAAAAATAATAATTACCATATATATATATATATATATATATAGTGCACTAAATCTAAAATTGAGTCACCACCGAAATCTAAAACCGAAATCCTTAATAGATGTAAACACATAAAAAATTGCTTACTAAAATAGGTCTTTCTTTTTTTGTTGTTGTTTTTGTTTTGTAATTAAGGTTGTTTTATCCTGATTTAAGTTGGTTTCTTCTTTTGAGCTCTATATATTTGCCGTTTTTAATCTAGCTTGTTAGCCTGGCCCTGACGATCTGTTGTGTGAAACCGCGGTCGGTGGTGGTTCAATTTTAGATTTAGTCTACTGTATTTTTTGCTATACTTTCGTACTTTCATACTTTCGTATAGAGCACTTTACTGCTAAGGTTTCGTCTTGGGTTTTTTCTTTCAAACGTACACTAGACGCATTGTTCTTGTGCGCGGTTTGTTTCTTTTTTCTTCCCCATTATTTAACTTTCAAGGTAGTCCTCTTTGGGTTATTTGACGATTTAAGTTACTGTTAATTTGCATTGAATTCTCGGATGTTTAGTCTGTAATTATTAGTGGTGCCTTATTGTAATTAAGCATATATATATATATATATATATATATATATTGTAATTTTGTTATTAAAATGATTTATAAAAATCATTAGAGTCTGTAGAGAAGATTCTAGCGTATGGAACGCTTGAACACTCTCTGAAACCATAACTTGGGTTAACTTCTGAATGGAATTGGGTAGATGGATCCATTTGGGAATCGTCGATGATTTAAGTAACACAAATCGCTAGTCATCGGGACAGAGGGTTTGAGTGCACTCTCCGTGTTCCGACAGCTGATAACATCAGATAATGAGGTTTCTCTTCTCCGCAAAATTACAGTGTAAACCAGAGGTGTGCTCTGTGGGTAGTGAATAAGTATAAATGTGCCTGTACAGCCGATTGCGATAGGGATTGGATAGTCGTCATAGTAGAATAGCATCTCGAATACGACCTCCTTCTCTATCTCTCTCCCTTCTCTCGCTTCTCTCTCTCTCTCTCTCTCTCTCTCTCTCTTTCTCTTTTGTGACATACGTTATGTACGCATGGGCGATCATAACTCGAAAGAGACATGACTGATCGGGCAGTAGGGTGCCATTAATTTCTGTAGTAGACTAGTTGCCAATCAAGGCTATAAAACACAATCTGTTCTGCAATTTTACCTATAAAGGGAGAAGAGACAGATTAATGCGTTTCCCAAGGGTATTTGCGACGAATTTAACTGGAATTTGAACTCGGCTCTAGGATTTCTCGTTCACAAAGGAAAGAAAGTTTGGAAGTTCTGTCATGACGGGACGCGTTAAAAAGAAATCAATGACGAGCAGCACAAAGAACTTAATCTCGACTGCAGTATGTCTCGGTTGAAGACATTAATAATTTATCCGACCTTTCAATGCAAATGAGAATCAAGCAGTAATTAACCTGACGACAATGGTGTCTAACTGTCAATTGAATACCTCAATATAAGAGTGTCTGTGTACGTATTCGCAGTTAGAAACATTCTTCTATTTCCATGTGCCATGTCCATTAAGGCCGTGTGCGATCATAGCGCTTCACATTTTCCTATATATTTTACCTCTTGTGTTTTCATCATCCTTCCTATTATTTATTCGGCCATCCATATACTGTTAAGAAGAACGAATACTCTCTAGATTTTTAGTATTAAAGTTGATGTCCTTAAAAGATTTATCCTTGGACATAGCTTTCCACATTCTCCTATATATTTTAGCTCTTGTGTTTTCATCATCCTTCCTATTATTTGTTTGGCCATCCATATACTGTTAGGAAGGACGAATACTCTGTAGATTTTTATATTAAAGTTGATGTCCTTAAAAGATCTAAACTTGGACATAGCTTTCCACATTCTCCTATACATTGTAGTTCTTGTATTTTTATCATCCTTCCCATTATTTGTTCGGCCATCCATATACTGTTAGGAAGAACGAATACTCTCTAGATCTTTAGTATTAAAGTTGATGTCCTTAAAGATTTATCCTTGGACATAAGTTGTTCATTATTTTCATCAACAATTACATCAATTTTAGACTTGGTATTTATGCTGATGACCTTTTGCATCTCACTTGATAGTAAGTCGCATCTACTGGATTAAGTACAGTTGATAAATGATCTAAAGAAATGATCTAAAATCTTTGTTAACTAGGGCAAGAAATAGCTTCTTAATTGTAACGTCTCCAAAACAAAACTGCTCTCTTTTAATCATCTGAGAGAACCATTTTTTCTCAGTCAAGAAAGTGACTGATTGCGGATTCTCGGGCTAACATTTTTTTTCTGACATGACATAGAATAGTTTTATTGAATCAATTGCTAGATGCCCTGGCCATGACGACAGTCTCCGCCAGCAAGGCCTCTGATTTAGGGGTTGTGTGGAGCATGGAATCATTACTTAGCAGACGTTGTTCCCAGGTCCACCCTGACCTGAGATTGTAGTACCTGTTAGAGACCGAGCTATGGGCAAATAGTTAACCCCCAGATCGGGGTCAAGACATTATGAAATTATAAAAAAGAGCTTTATAATGAAAATTCCAGGAAGACATTATTGAGGAAAAATTATAACCAGGATTATATTTTTGAAGTAAAAGAATATTAGGTCCAATTTATTTTTTAATCGAAAAAAAGATATAACCAGTATCACACTTTTCGAAGGAAAAAATATTACTAGTAATACATCTTTGAAGGAAATATATATATATATATATATATATATATATATATATATATATATATATGTGTGTGTGTGTGTGTGTGTGTGTGTGTGTGTGTGTGTGTGTGTGTGTGTAAAAATGGTTAGAACATTTGCTTTCTGACAATGAAATTCAAGGTTGACTTTCAGGAAAGTGATTCCTTGATGTTATCGGTCTGTAGAAAAGATTCTAGCGTGAGGAACATTTGGAAGCTTTTTGAAAACATAACTTGGGTTAACGACTTAGTGGAATTTGGTAGATGGATCAGTTTCGGAGCCGTCGATGGCTTAGCTAGCACAAAATTGCAAGTCATCGGGACAGAGGCTTACAGTGCACTGCCCGGGTAACGACAGTTGATAACGTCAGATAAAACAGTAACACATTTTTGAAGGAAAAATATTCCTAGTAATACATTTTTGAAGGAAAAAAATATTATCACCAATAATGTTTTGAAGGAAAGATATTGCCAGCAGAAAAACAAAATTTAGCCAACAATACATTTAAAAAAAAAACATACCGGCAATACATCTGACTCTTAAGAAAACCTACTTTACTAAAATAGACCAATGAAAACTGAACTACAATCCTATTTATTACAAAGGAAATATATTCTATTCATACAAATCTATCGTAATAATCTTGTAGGCCTTGCTAGGTCTTTTACTAGGAAAGTCTGTTCGCTGTCTTTGGCTTTCGGTGTCACATTGCTATCCTTGTGAAAATACATCCCAGATATTTCAAATGTGCTTGATTTTGGTAAATCCATATTATAATTTGCATCTTGGAATATTTCTCTTTCCACAACCATACGTTGTGTCTTAGAGTCGATGTTTAGACCTTTCATTCTCAGATGTATATCTTATAATGCTATGATTGAGGCCGTCAATCATAAATCATTGTAGGATTTCTAGTTCTATCAAGACTTTCTTGTATTTATTATATTCATTTTCTATTCCTATGCAGGTGGTTTCCTTCCAGTTGTGTTAAGTCAGACAGTTAAGTGCCATACGTGAAACACGCTTGGGCGATCATGTCTCGAAAGAGACATGACTGACTGGGCAGAAGATTATCCCACAGTAGGTTGCCATTGCTTTCTGCGGTAGACTGGTTGCCGACCAAGGCTATAGAACCCAATTTGTCCTGTTATTTAACCCATAACTGGAAGGAAGAGACGGATTAATACATTTCCCAAGGGTATTTGCGCGTAAGTGAATACAATGGATTCAACTGGAATTCGAACTCGGCTCCCCGGTTTCTAGTTCCGAGCCGATATCCACTGTACCACAACGCACATGCAAACCTCGCTGTCGAGCTCGAAAAGAATCTCCAATGGAGAATCTTTAATATGATCGATCCCGACTTGGCAGCATGGATGCAGTTACTTTCGCACCGGCGCAACGTGTGCCTCTTCTACAAATACTTTCACTGCCTCTGCTCCGAGGAACTTAGCTCACTGGTACCACCGATACATGAATTTGCTCGGGCCACAAGATTAGCAACAAGGTCCCACCTGTTTATTGTAAACGTAAATTTTACTCGATCAGCTTTTTCTCTCGCACTTCCCGCCTGTTGAAGTCCCTTCCGTTTACTTGCTTTCCCGATGGCTACAATCTTCAAGAATTCAAATGTAAAGTGAATAGTCATCTCCTATCTCGCTAACTTGCGTCCTCTCTCTCTCTTATCAGTATTCTTCTTCTTCTCCTACCCTTTTACTGACACCTCCTGGAGCCTGTTACTCTTTCTCATAACTTATCTTTTACGTAATTCTCTGCTCAACAGCGGCAGTAAATAAATTTTATAAAAATAGAAATATTTGTCATTCATTGAACGAAAAGTCAGTATTAACGCTGGGTGAAATTTATATAAGCATTTGTGAAACAATTTTTTATGAAATTAGAATTTTCAAATCAAATATATGTTATAGTTCTTTCTAGTATTCATGACAGTATTTAAAACTTTTTCTGTGGGATGTTAACTGCTTGTTTATATCATTATTTACGTGTGCTGCTCAGTTTGTTGCTGTCCCTTTAGGAAATGTTCAAGTGTAGTGTGCTTTACAATGTAATACTTACGCATATGTGAATGCAATTACTTCCAGTTAAATTCGTTGGATTCAAATACACGCAAACACCCTTAGGAAAGGTAAGAATCTATCATTTTTCTCTCTAACTATGGCTTAAATAGCAGGAAAGATTGGATTCTATAGCCTTGGTTGGCAACCAGTCTACCACAGAGATGGCAACCTACTGCAGGAAAATCTTGTGCCCAGATAGTTATGTCTCTTTTGAGCCATGATTGCGCAAGCATGTATCACATATGGCACTTAACTGACTGACTGAATATAATTGTTGGAAATATAAGTGAAGTTTTTACTGAACATGAAGTGGGAGATCGGTTTTCTATTGTTATAAAATAATAAACTGATCCCCACTAATGAAAATTTATATAATATTAAACAGACCCCCTACTAATTCATATATATATATGTATATCTGTGTGTGTTTGTGTGTATTTATGAAGCAAATTCTTTTAAAAATATGTCAGATTAAATAAATTGTAAACACTATGTTTGTTTCTTTCTAATAAAATCCGTTCATACTCAATGATAATCTTTCGCGTATTACAATCAAAAGATGTCAGAAATGAGCTGTAACGTTGACAGATGTTATTTGCATTCATTTCTTAAGGTACCCAAGTACTTTCAATTTTTCAGCCGTTATATTTTAAGCATAAAAAATGTACAGCAATTTTTAGCAACTCAGTTTGCCGATTACATTTGTTACCATCATTCATACCCCTGAAGATGACCTTAGAAATAGGTTGAAACTGTACTTTATCAAACGCTTTCGCATAACCTATAAAACATAAGAATATGTGTTGTGGTGCAATGTATATCGGCACGGAATGAGAAATCAGAGTGCCGAGTTCGAATTCAAGTTGAATTCGTTACGTTTACTTACACGCAAATATCATTGAGAAATCCGTCTTTTCTTCCTTCTGATACGAGTTAAATAGACAGATTGGGTTCTATAGCCTTGGTTGGCAACCAGTCTACCGCAGAAAGTAATAGCAATATACTGCGGAAAGTGACATATATATATAGTGCTGTGCAAAAGTATTAGGACAAGTATTATGAGGTATATTGACAGAAAATAATTATTATAATAATTATTATTACAAGTATTATGAGGTATATTGATAGAAAATAAACAATTTAATTAAAGTAATTTTAAAGTAATTTTATTTAATTTACCCAACAAATGCTTTAACAAGACAAAATACCTATTACAAAATAAATTTAATATTTAGTATAATAGCCTTTTGCTTTAATCACAGCCTTCATTCTGTCAGGCATTGACATTACAAGCTTCTTCAATGTATCTAATGGTATCTCCTGCCAAGCAGCTTGTATTTGTTCCCAAAGTGTGTCTTGCAAAGTATCTTTAGATTTATCAATTTTTTATCCCAAATATCCCATAGATGTTCAATAGAGCAGTTTCAAAATAACTTGTTTAAGAGACAATAGGAAAAATTAAATATAACTTCTTTTTAATACGTTTCTTTTACACCTAGTTTTAAATAATCAATATTTATTAGCAATTTACTTGGCTTCACCCTGTATTTGAATTTCAGTGAGGTTTTAGGAAAATCACCCCTGTCCCAATACTTTTGCACACTACCGGTAGTATACAAAAGTGTTAGGACAGTGGTGATTGTAAATTTTATTTTGATGCCTCATAAAAGATAAAATAGTTCTTGTCCTAATAATTTTGCACAATACTATATATATATATATATATATATATATATATACATACAGTACTATGCAAAAGTATTAGGACAAGAACTATATATATATATATATATATATATATATATATATATATATATATTGTCATCCGCAGACGGATCTGTTTCGCTGTATCACAGCTCATCAATACGGTTAGACTCCGATTGCTCCCTAACCCAGGCTCGAAACCTGACCGAATTGGCGTCAGTCGGCGACTCTACCCCTGGGCCACAGGGCGTTCGGTGGTAGAAGGCAGTCTTTTTTAGCGCATACCATATTACGCGCCCAATAGCTAAAGTGCTCCAATTCATTTTACTGAATGAGCAATGCGTATATATATATATATATATATATATATATATATATATGTATATACTTGGTGTATTTACCCAGCATTTTTTCATTGATGCATGTTTCATTAAATGATATAGACAAGCAAAATAGACGACTACTACTATCGTTCGCGAATTGCTTAATACAACCAATACAATTGTCATCTTTGATAATGGCTGATGCAAGCCGAAATTTCAGAAAAGACTGAATAAAAACATGTATCAGTATCTTTCAACGATAATGTTATTAAGCTTATCAAACGATATGAAAAAATTTACATAAAATAAATCGACACAAGTTGTCTATATTATTTAATGAAATATGCATCAATATATATATATATATATATATATATATATATATATATATATATATATATATATAAAGGAAAACTCAACACGCCATTTAAATTGGTTATAAATTATAATTCAATAAATTAAATTAGCTCATTTCATCAGACTACAAAATATTCGTTCCATTTGGTACAAAAATTTTTACCGGAATATATTTTTGTACCAAATGTAATGAATATTGTGTGGTCTGATGAAATGAGCTAATTTAGCTGATTGAAATTAATTATAATTTATAACCAATTTAAATGACGTGTTGCGTTTTTCTTTATAAATATCATATTGCTCTGGATACATAAAATTGATCTTGTTAGATTATCCTCGCCGTTTACGAACTGGATATATATATATATATATATATATATATATATATATATATATATATATATATATATATACTAGTAATATAGCTCGGCATTGCTCGGGTGTAATGAAAGCTTTAAAACTAATCCATGGTCCTGGAGCTCAGACCCTTTGGATGTTGGCACAAAGACTAAAAAGCAATAGTTGGTTCCAGCTAAAGCGAAACCGCAGAATGAAAGAAAAATGTATGGATGTAAGTCAAATTTTGATTTCCTGGTATCGATATCAAATGTTCTTCACTATTGTAAGAACTGCAATCATGAAACTTCTGAATATAGTTTCTTATGTCTTTGTCTATGAGTGTATTCAATTTAATTAAAATCGGACCACTCCTTCTATAACCTGATTTTTTCGATTATGGATTTTCGATATTTATCGGGTGTACCTCAACACAAAACCAAGCTAAGAAAACTTGAAGACGCTTATAGTACAACTGTGTAAATTTTCAAGAAAATCGGTTCAGCGGTTTCGGAGTCTATAGGTAACGGACACAGACACACAGACACACACACACAGACAGACAAAGTTCATTTTATAAATAAGTTTATATATATATATATATATATATATATATATATATATATTAGGGGAAGAAATAAAACTAAAAGGAAAAGTTTTGTGTGACGAATTTTGTTCTTTGGGCTATGTTTATATTGGTCAGCAAAGCATGGGCAACAACGAAAAAAATATTCTGAGAATTATAATTTGAAATATATATTTTATAATGTTTTTTTTTGTTATTTTATTTAGATTCGTTCTTTTTTGTTTGTGTCTCCATCACTTTTGTTATTAAATATCTTATATTCGGATCATAGAAGATCTGCTAAGAATGATGAAAGAACGTGGACGCAAATTTGCTGTCGATGATCTAGCGATAAAAACAATAATCAGAGTAAGATTTTAAATTCAAAGTTCTTACCAGTGACATTAGGGTGAGCAACTAATTTCGAGACATGATCACCTAAGCGCGTATCACGTATGGCACTTAAACTGACTGATACATATTTCAGCATTTGTATTGCCCTTCCCGATATCCTTCCTCAAATAAATATCACTTTTTATATTACAGTGTCTTTAACAAAATCTTATTATTTTGCTCCTAATTTTGATCCAAGTATCAAATACAAAACGTCCAGGCAATAGTTACTATCCTTATTATATTGCCTGGATGTTTAGGTAATCATCCAACATGAGTTACAAGAAAATAATAACTTAAATATAGATTCCTCAGTTGGAATACACAAAATTTTTATAATATTTAGAAATCCTTTGAACCTTAATTACAGTTGATTTATTTAAGCGCTGCTCGTAAGCCATCCGCCTACGCTGTTGACCAAACCCGTCCTTTCAAATAGACGGGTTATCGCAAAGGTCACGTACTCCGGATAAGGCAGACTATATGTGGCGCTAAACCTACTATAAATTGTGTTTCATGTCAATTATCGTAAACGGTTTCGTTTTGTATATTGTGAGGTCGGGCATCTCGTACAGAGTTTAAGCAAATGTATTTCTACTTATACATGTATTTTAGCAATTACATTTTGCGTAATTTCTTCTTTGAGGAACAAAGGCGGCAATTGATCGTCGAACGGTTCTGGTGTGAACTTGCAGATTGAAGGGTTTTCGTAACTCAGGCTGTAAAAAAGAACAAGACAGTTCTTTGATGATTTTGGTTTGAGGAGAGATTCTTAGCCGTGTCTGGAGTGTTCTGTGATAAATATCAGAAGTGGCAAGTATAGCGACGAAATCTAAATATGAGCATTTTTAAGAAGCTAGTGTAGATTTTATAAATAACAAAATAATAATAGTTTTTATCGTTTTCTTGCCGTGTCTCTTCAGAACGTAGGCAATAGTGACTTTTCAAATCTCCATACCCCTTTGTGGCTCTCCTGTTACCACACCTCCACCCCACACCCACACCCCCTTTGTCATCCATTTGCCAAAACCCATCAAATATGTTATGCTTTGCTTTCCCCTGTTTGTCTTTCTTTCTATTCGACCTATGCGTATCAGATTCTCCTAGCCGTCTTTCTTCATTACATGTCCCAGGAACTTCAGTTGTCTTTTCCTGATGTAAAGTATTTTTTCTTTGTCATCTCCATCTTTGTCATCGCTTAGAAAATCCCCTTCCTCCAGGTTTGGCGCAGGGCTAACAACCCTGCCACATAAAAAAAACAAAAAAAAAACAGCAAAAACGCTAACCTACACACCATTGGGGGTAACGAAAAAGTTTATTGTATATATATATATATATATATATATATATATATATATATATATATTATGTTTTAGAAAATGTACATTATTTTTTAATATATGTCCTCGACAATCATATGTTTGTTTCAACGTTGGGTGCCCAACGTTTCTTCGGGAGGTAAAAGCAAAACTGAATTCGTCTGCTCCCTATATTTGGTTCATTGTTGTTGTGAGAGGTTGGTTGGGGTTATTGATAATGAAGGGAATGTGTCTTCTAGAGTTTTGAAGAGGCTGGTGTGTAAGTGCTAAATTGTTGATTAATGGTATTATCTGTTGGAGTGTACGTTTTTATCTGTCGGGTATATCTTTTGGTTAGAATTTCGCAGAAATTGGTGTTGTGGGAGTATTACTCGGTCAGTTTTGTGTGTTTGCGTGGGGTTTTCTTGTGTGTGTGTGATTGGGGGACTTGTCTTGTTTGTTGACATTAAGAATTTTTAGGCGTCTTGCTTAGCTAGCGCTTGATTTATTTGTGTCTGTTGTTACCAGACAAATTTTATTTATTCTCTTTCATTTAGTGGCGAGGCTGTTTTTCTTAGGGTTAGTTATTTAGACGTGATAGGGGTGGGGTGTTTTTTCTTTTTAATTTTGATTTTTTCAGTACGGCATATTTTGTATTTTATTTTTGTTTTTTATATTTTTCATTTTTTTATTTTAGCGGGATCGGGGTGTTTATTTATGTATTATTGTATTTAGGTAAAGTTGTTTCTAAAAAGTCTAAACTTGCATTCTTTCGGAAGTAAATGCAAATTTCTATTTTGTCAGCATTTATAATGTTTCTAAATTTGTATATTTAATCTTAATATTGAATTTAGAGGATCGATTTTTTCCTTTTAATTTTTTTGATTCTTTTTTAATTTGGGAGCTATTTTTTCCTTTGGAATATTAAACTTTGTTGCAGGCTTTCGTAATTTGATCTATTTAAGTGTGATTGTTTTGTATTTAGGCGAGGTTATTTATAAAAAATAAAAAATTGTATTTTTTAGAGGGCAAATGTAAATTTGTATTTTATCAGTTTTTTATAATTTATCTAAATTTGTATATTTTATTCTTGATTTTGAATGTAGGGGATCGATTTGTTTTCCTTTAATTTTTAATTATTCCTAGATTATAGTTTGGGAGCCTGTTTATTTCTTTTAATTTTACATTTTATGTATTTAGCTGTTGTTGTGGGTATTAGACCTTATTTTAAGGGTTTATTAGATCGATATTTCTGTAGCATTTTTAGTCTTTTGTAATAAGAATATCTCGTCAAACTCAAATTTCCTAGCATGATTGTAGGGTTAGGTCGCTAATGTGTTTACAGTTTACTCTGGTTTCGTGCCTCTGGTTTAAAAGCTTGTTACTATTTATATATTTAAGGATCTCTATTTTTTCTTGAAGGCAAAGAAAACATGGTTCTTGTATAGATTTTGCTGTTCTTGCTTATTTGAGGATTCTCCATTTAACCTTAGGTGTTTTATTTTCATTTTTTAATTTCCAAAAGTATTTGGAGAGAGAGAGAGAGAGAGAGAGAGAGAGTCATGTTTTGTTTTTCTTTGTTATTGAAGAATGAGAGGTGATTGTAAAAGCGCTTTTTAAATACGTTCATGGTATTCCCAATATGTATTTTTTCCTCTTTAGGATTTTCTATGGATGAGATCGAACACATATATATCAGAGATTTCGTCAGAAATTTATTGGTCATGGGACATTGATTGGGGTTTCTACAGTTACAGAGGTTGTTGTCACGGGACGGACTTGTATTAGTGTTGGATTTAATTTTACTGTGTAGTTTTAATATTTTGGTGTTATGCATTTTTATTATTTTTTCTAGATTATTGGAACAGCTATAATTTAATTTTATGGTATTTTTATTGAAGATTTTGCTCAGAGGGTTATTTTTGGGAAAGTGCTTTTCTATTAATTTAAGGAATGCCCCAGCTTGAAGTTAACTGATTGATTGAAGGAAGGGTTATACAATATTATTTTTCTGTTTCTATTCTTGCTTTTTGGACTTTTGAATTTTTCTACAAAGCTGATTTTTGATGATTTATACCCGCTTTCCTTAAGGATTTTATTATACATTACCTTGTGCTTATCAAATATTTCTTTAAAGAAATATTTGATAAACACAAGGTAATTTATATTGAAACAATGTGGGATATAACTTTGATTTCACTAATACCAGCTTTTAAGAAGATAAGTACTTTGAAAACGTAATAACAACATTACTAACAACAACAAAACCATCGCTTATATCTTTACATTACATCGCCATCTTTCTACTGTTTCATTATTCTTGAATCTAAATGATGTCTACCAAAACATTAAAACAAATGAAATAATAATAATTCCATCTCCAATCAAAAATTCAGCCTAAATAAATTTATCATATCCAGCTGCGTTTCAGTGACCCACAGAAGTGACAACAGAATTGCCACATTCACGAACAAACATATATATAAATACTAACATTATAGCTCAGCGTTACCCGTGCAACTCAGAATATTTTAGTAGTAGGACTCGGTTATATGAAAAAATAATTATATAAAAAATGGTTGTTTAAAAATTGTTAAAAAATTACAATAAAAAATTCCTGTTATTTTTTGTTTTGTGTAAACGTGATTTTATGTTTTGTGTAACATTATAAACAACATTGCGTTTGTTTTTGTTTCAAAATTACGGGGAAAATATTTACATTTTTTTGTTGACTAAATGAATTTAACATAAAAATAAAAATTATTTATTTTGTTTTACTGAAATTAGAAATATAAAAAAAACTATTACGCTCTCAGTTCAGAAAATTTCGAAGAATATTTAAAAAAGTAGACATTTAATTTTAGAGGAAAAAAGAATTAAATATAAAGGCTCATATTTTTAATAAAAATATTCTAGTCGCGTTTTACACGTGTGATTTAATTTCTGTGACGTAATTCAGCAATCCTCTTAGATCTTAGATGTTTTACGGAGTAAATGTAAACAATCTGTTCCATTGGCCAAATAGTGCGAAAGGGAAAATTGCTGAACTTAAACTCAAAAAGTATATGTCGACCTGGCTTCCCTACAGGTATGTGTCCTTAGAAAGTTTGAATAGCGTAGCTTAAAAAATATATGGCTGCATAGATTACAGTCACACACAGACTCACGGATTGTCTTTTATACATATAGATAAAATATCCAACCAAACGATATAATCGCAAATAACTTCACACACATACACATATACCAACTATAGACTTATATGAACTAACCGATATTAAATAACTTAGAGAGACAAGAGCTTATATACAGATATACACATCCACTATTATACACTTTAACATCCAAAATATACCCCACACATACACTATCGGCAATAATTATTAGGAAAACCCTTTTTTTTTTAAAGAAATGATTTATTTCATACTATTTTAATGGGTAATTCTAAATGAAAATAGAATGATTCTTTCGTTATTATTATTTTGCAAAATTTTACAAGGCAGCCAGGAAGCCTTTGCTTCAGCAAGCCAATAGGAAGAAGAGATTAGCATGAGAAAGATAGCACAAAAACTGGCCACTAGAACAGTTCATTTGATGCACATGTTATTGTGAAGTATTAAAAAAAACCAAGGAAGCAAAGATGAACTCATCCGAATCACCCTAAATTTTCGTCATTCTTTCATTGATGAAACTGCAATATAAGTAATTATTAAATATTTATAAATTCATTTGATGCACTTGTTATTGTCCAGTATTAACAAAAGAACCATTCTATTTTCATTTACAATTATTCAGTTGGCAATAAATACTAAAAAAGTAGTATGAAATGCATCACTTCTTGAAACACTGGGATAGCCTAATAATTATAGGCGGTAATGTACATTTAAAAATTATATATTGCTTTAATATATGTGACGTATATCACACTAATAAGAACTAACTCCAACATACCAGTATACTGTCTTTTTTTTTCATTTTACTCTCGGTCTCTGAAGAAGCTTTAATAAAACTGAAACATGTTAAATTGAGATACATTTACGTTTCCTATTTTTTCCTTTTGATTTATTTTATTATATATATATATATATATATATATATATATATATATATATAATTATGAATTCATTGTACATTGCGACACAGAAATGTCTGTTTCGAGAGAGCAACTCTTCATCAGACATGGATGTTGGTTGTGAAAATTGATTTACATTAAAAAGATTTTAAATGTAAATCGTTTTCACGACCAATGCCAACACTGCCTGATGAAGAGAATCTATCTCGAAACATAGAAATTTCCGTGTAGCAATGTAAAATTAATTCAGACTTATATAATTATATTAAGCTCTATAATATTTATTATATTGAGCACTATTTATAATAAAATAAATGCCGGGGTACTCAAAATAGTAAAACATTGGGTTCTCTTCACCTGGAATTATATATATATATATATATATACTAGACAATTAGTGTCAGTTTTGACCAGTAGACAGTAATTCGTTTGTTGTTGACTTGCCGGTTTGGAAAATGATGACTAAGTTTCCTACAGTAGTTGAATAGTTGACTGATTCGGAGAATGTAGATCTATGAAGTCACGTTATTAGCCTTCATTACCCAGTACAGCGGTCAGTCCCACAGGAGACAAGGGTCCTTTTCAGGTAATCCTCGTTTCTCTCTCTTTCATGGCTATTTTTGCGTCTTTCTTGCGCGTTAATCATCAGCTAGCTCAAGAAATAGAAAAGTTATTCTTTTTTTTCTTTTTTTTTTCATCTTCTTTATACATATATGCGCGTGTTTTGTGCACGTGTATGTGTGTACGTGAGTGTGAGTGTGTGTCGAATAAATATCTTTAAAAGAATTTTCGATTAAAAAAAATATCCATATCTAGTGAGCATCTCCTTGAAAGAATCCATTGTTATTAAATCTCAGGAAGTAGATTTGAAGACTATTAGAATCTGTCTTATTCTTGGAGAGAATATATATTGTTTTATCTTTACTTATTAAGTTAACCAGGATTCCATTGTCTTTTTTAACAACTGTTTTATTACGGACTTAACATTTTTCGGCAAATTAAAATATAAATTCCACTTTGTGCGACTATATATTTAATTCTAGCAGTATTGCCCAGCGTTGCTCGGGTGTAATGAAAGCTTTAAAACTAATCCATGGTCCTGGAGCTCAGACTCTTTGGACGTTGGCACGAAAGACTAAAAAGCAATAGTTGTTACCAGTTAAAGCGAAACCGTAGACTAAAAGAAAAATGAATGGATGTAAGTCAAATTTTGATTTCCTGGTATCGATATCAAATAAGTTTATTTCGTCGTAAACTGAATTTTGAAGGTTAAATAAGTCCTCTGAGTAAATGGTATCATGGATGAGACTAAGAACTACAATTATACCTACTTAGAGCCAAACCCGAAGCAAAAACTAAAATAAAAGGGCTGAAAAAATACAGACATACAGGCAGATAAACAGACACACACACAAACATCTTGGCTTTTAAATATATTTTATCATTTTTCTGCACTATTGTAAGAACTGCAACATTGAAATCTCTGAATATCGTTTCTTATGTCTTTGTTTATGAGTGTATCAAATTTGATTAAAATCGGATCACTCCTTCTATAACCCGATTTTTTCGATCATCGATTTTCGATATTTATTGGGGGTACGCGACACAAAACCTAGCTAAGAACACTCGCATACGCTTATAGTACAACTGTGTAAATTTTCAAGAAAATCGGTTCAGCCGTTTTGGGGTCTATAGGTAACGGACACACACACAGACAAAGATCCATTTATAAATAAGTTTAGATTTCGATACGAAATTACACTATTCTATGGATGACGAGTATCCTAATATTAAAAGAACTGAAACAAAATAATGCATGAAAAAAATGTCAAGCAAAGTCTCGAACGGACTGAGTGCCTAACGAGAGCTCAGATCTAAATAAAGAAACTAATACATTAAAGCAATTACATAACTGCTAACCATATACCGTATATATAAATATATTTCGAGGCACGGATTCAGTAGGAACTGTTGAATAGGTTGTCCGCGGCGAGCAAATAAAACGTATAGTCGGTTTGTGATGAAAAAAAAAAAAATGGAAAAGAATGCGACTGATGGAAAAATGCCACTGAAAAGCCGAGGTTGATGTCGGTAGCTCTTCGTAATCTTGAGAAGGGATGTATCATCAATCGTCCGGACCGACATTTTGAACACGTCATACTAATTTGACCACGCATTTAAATCTTTTACTTCGCCAAACAAAATTACGCCTGCACTAATGAATCAATAAAAGACAAGAGTTTTGATGTTGAAAGTTTTTTCTCATCCTTTCTCACAAAGGAAGGTGATAAAGCCACTAAGACTGAAGTGATGTAGAAACGATAACAAAAGAACAGGATGAAAGGAGGTTTGCGTGACATTTAAAGATCGTAATTGATAGGAAAGCAAGAGTCCGAAAGAAAATTAGTGAAGGTGAGACGAACGAGAGAAGAAAGAATATTAGAATATTATGTTTATAGAATTAGAATAGAACATACGACTACATTTAATAATTTAAAAAGTAAAATAAGACCTAACTGCCAAAATAGCACTGCACTTAAATTTGTAAAGACCGACATGGTAGATGGTTTTCAAGAATAATATTTTTACGAAATTGAATTTTTTTTTTTTTTTGCAGCAGAAGAGAAAATTAAGCAATTTTAGTGGAATGTTTCGCCAATGTTTCAATTTGAAAAGAGGTTTTCTCTTCAAATACTATTGGCATGGAATCGAAACTAATACTGTTGAAAAATAATAAGTGTTTATATCCACGTCTTAGAAGAATTAGACTTGTTCTTGGAGAATTGCGTTACAGACTCAACACGCCAGGTATTCTTCCGCTTTGTTTGTTTTTTAAAACATCATAGCGCCCCAAGCAAGGCATTTTACTGCCACTGTTGTGCAGGGGATTACATAGGAGGAAAGTTATGAGAAAGAGTGACAGGTTATAGAGGGTGTCATGAAGTGGGTAAAAGACGGATATGAATACTGATGAGAGTGGAGTAGACGGAGAAAGGAGCATGAGAGAGAAGATGCAGGTTAGTGAAATAGGAGATGACTGTTGACTTTAAAGTCTTGGAGATTGTAGATGTCGGGGAAGCAAGTAAACGGAAGGAAATTCCACAGTCAGGAAGTGCGAGAAAAAAAGCTGTGGGAGTAGAATTTGCGTTTACATTTTATTGGTTTCACAGTAAAAGGATGGGACCTAGTTGCTAATTTTGTAAATTCATATATAGGGGGCACCAGTGAGCTAAGTTCAATGGAGCAGAAGCCGCGAAGAAAAAACATTTCCATGAAAATATTAATAGAATGTTCAGAGAAATGCTATATTACGACGGTGGTAGAGAAATGGAAGCCAAGGTACCAGATCAGGACTGTTTATATTGCAAATGCTTCGTTCGATTCCGTCAAGTATATTTAGATACATGTTAGGGGAACCAGAGTAGATGTAGTTGCATTGTTCAATGTACTGACTTATGTTAAAGTTATAAAAGTTGAAGATAAATTTTGGTGAGAAAAATAGTCTGGCAAAACATAGTGAACAACCTTTCCGAGTGAAAGTTTGGTCTTCATTCATTTTTATTTTGTTTATTCATTTAATTATTTTTTTCTTTTATACCGACAGAGTTACACATGACCTGGAAAGAACTGCATATATCATTCGCGACGCACTATGCAATATTTATAATGAAACGAAGAATTCATGGCACCGTTTCTGGGGCACTCTGCAAAGAACGGAGTCATTTTAAATCATCAAATCTAATGCAAGAAAGACTGTATTTGTGACCAATTTATCAACGTATATATCAGAAAAATTAGCAATGACTTCTCTTATTTCTTAATAAACCTCCTTTTGACAAAATGAAATAAAAGTTTCCAACCGTGAGATTTCGGTCAGTTTAGATAAACAACAAAGTCTCTTGGTGTCTATGGAAAATCACCATTTAATGTTAATGACAATATATACCTGTTTATTTTTTTATTTAATTTTTTTTCTGGCGAGACGTTCGGCATTAACTGACGTAGTCGTAAATTCCACTGTGAGTTAAAATTTCTAAAATCTTTGAAAACATTTTTTAGGAAAACAGGTTTACATGTTCAGTAGCTGTTATGGCTTTTTTCAATATTGATGGGCGTTTCTTTCCTAAATTTTTGTTTGAAGTAGTGTGGAATGTCAACATCATGATTATGTCGTTAATGTCTCTTCGACTTGCATGTGCTATTGAGTAGGCTTGTTTCTGTAGTTGAAAGTCCTCAAGTGATGATGTTTTTGTTATTTGGTGCTGTTATTTGTGATTGTGTAGCGTCATTCTACGCGCGTCGAAGAAATGTGGTCTTTGTTAATATATACGGGTTGCCTTCGCTTAAAGACTCTTCTGAATAATGAGCTGAGAAAGTGGCCATATATTTTAGATGTTTCTGAACGAGTTTTGCGCTATCCATATGAAAGTCTCGAACTAATGAGTCTATTTATGAACGTAAGTAGTGTTTCAGGTTAATGATAACGGGTTGCCTTCTCTCAAAACCTTTAAGAAGACGAAGGGCTTGGAGAAACGGAGACTAAGAGGCCAGATAGAAGAAAAAAGAGACAGGGGAAAGCAACTGATAATATATTTGAAGGGCCTGATCAGGTGGATGACGGAACGAGTTTTGCAAGTTGTAACAGGAGAAAACAGACTAAGAGCTACCAGGGATAGGGAGATGTGGAAAGTCATGATCGTCTACGTCCTGAAAGGACAGGGCACATAGAAGAAGATCTGTTAGATTGGGATGTCAGTGCTATTTGCATTTTTGCACCATTTAAACAAAAATTTATCACCCTGTTTGTGTGTTTAAACACACACACACACACACACACACACACACACACACACATATATATATATATATATATATATGAAGAAAAAGAGAGATGAGGAGAAATTGCCTTGATGAAATCTCACAGAAGAAGAAATGTATTGGCTAAGAATAATTTTTCCTTTTGTCTGTTTTTTAGGTTTGTTCATTTATAGCGTCTTTAAATTATATATATATATATGTGTGCGTGTGTGTGTGTGTGTGTGTGTGTGTGTGTGTGTATTGGGGGGTTTAAACATACTTTTACTAACTAATGGGGACGCGTTCCGTGTGCCCAAATCTATATAAACATATATCAAAAAGTTCATCGTCGTACCTCAACACAGCATCTTATAACACATGTTCAAAATGTCTTCCGCATGTTCCACTCACACACATGCACCCGTCAGATCACTGACTGGTGGACACTTTCAGATACTCCCATACGATGTTGAATGTTTTCGAACGCCCCCATGATACTTTAATGAAGCATCTCTGCAGCATAAACTAATTGTTTTGGGTCGACCTATAGATAAAAATTAAAAGAATATCGAGGTCGGAGAAAGTGCAGCTATGGAACTGGTCATCCTTCTTCCTATTCATTTTCATGGTAGATGTCAGTCAGTTCATCGCAAACAATGTGTTTAAAATGTGCCGCAGGCCCATCATGCATGAATGACATGCGTCTTCGTATTAGCAAGGGTACATCCTCTAGAAGGTCTGGAAGTGAGTTCAAATAAAGTCCTTTTAATTCTGATATGTACAATATACTAGGGCTACTTGATATGTTCTGATATCTGGATTGTCACCAACAGCCTGAAGAATGTATTCTTCGTAGTCAGGCGTACGAGCGAATCTCGATCTATAGTCTGTGGTGCCACAGATCCTGTCACAGTAACGTGACGATAAGCAGCAGCAAAGGTGGGATGACTCGCCTGCCTTCGGTCTGGAAACGCAAATTGATACAGCCGTGCAACCTCATTTCCATTCGCACAGCCGTATGTAAAAATCATATCTTCCAGCTCACGGTATAAATATTCCGCCATTGTTAAACTTCTCACTTCTCACTTAACTCTCAGACGTTAAACGTTGGCGACAGACGAGCCACAAATGCACAGTAATGATAAACTGGCATTGCGAAGGACGTGTTCCAGAAGCTGAGTAAAGTATTAAAAGACAGGAAACTGTCACTAAAACAAAGAAGAAAGTATTAGATTGCTATGTGATGTCAGTTCTTCAATAATTCAGTGAATACTGGATGATATCATCAATGATGAAGGAAAAACTTGAAGCAACTGAAATGTGGTTCTACTGAAGGATGCTGCGGGTATCATGGACCGAGAATGTGAGCAATGACGAGGTGTTAGAAATGATGGCAACAAAAATAAATTAATATTGAGCATCTAGAAGAGACAACTAAAGTTTCTGGGACGTGCGATGAGAAAAGAGGGCTTGGAGAACCTGATACTAAAAGGCCAGATATAGGGAAAAGAGACAGAGGAAAGTAGCGGATAACATATTTGAAGAGCCTGAGCGGGTGTATGATAGAACGGGGGCTGCGAGATGTTACAGAAGAAAGTGTGTTAAGTGTCACCAGAGATAGGGAGACGTGGAAGGCCATGATTGCCTACGTCCTGAAATGACAGGCCACTTAGAAGAAGAACCTAGTCGACATGTCAGCACAATGGCATTTACCGTAAACTTTCTTTAAACTTAATAACTCAAAAAATGAACTTTGTTCCTTGTTTTGGTTTGAGAAACCGGCCCCTAATGTTTGTAAAAGTATTTTGATACGCCCTCTGTATATAATGTATAGTTAACACATAAGTACATTTAATATATAAATACTAGGTATATTTGAGTAGATTATTTTTTGTATATTTTATAATTAATACGGAAATAGTGTAATTATTCAAGACGTCTTTCTAAATTATGAAAACGTCTTTACTTCAATATCAATTTATCTATGCTCAGCTGCACATATACAAATCAATCATCCGTCCGTGCATGGAATACTGTTGTCATATATGGTCAGGTGTCCCAGCTGTTCATCTCAGTGTTCTCGTCAGGCTCTAAAGGATAATCTGTAATGTAATAGGTACCGACTTGGCGGCTCGACTCCAGCCACTTTCTCAACGACGGGATGTGGCTTTCCTCTGTCTGTTCTATAAATATTTCCATGGCTTCTCCTCCTCCGAACTTAAGTTACTTAAGTCACTTAAGTCACTTAAAATTTACTCGTGCAACCAGACGGGCAACTGGCTCGCACCCATTCACAGTTAGATCAACTAAATGCAGATTCTACTCCAACAGCATCTTTTCGCACTTCCTGCCTGTGGAACTCTCTTCCATATTCTTGCTTTCCTGGCGTCTAAAACCTCCAGGAATTGAAATGCAATGTTAATGCTCATCTCTTATCCACTTGACTCCAGTTCGTTCTACATCACCCTGTATATCTCTTCCTTTCTCTCTACCTTTGCAATTGCCATCACACCTGTATTCCCATCCTTCTCTTGCTTCTTTCTTTGACACCCCCTGTAACTGATTCGTTTTTCTCTTTACTCGCCTCCTATCTAATCTTTTTCTTTTATGCAGCCCCCTGTACATCAGTGGCGTTACCGCCTTGCTTGGTGGAAAACAATTAAAAACAAACAAACAAACAAACAAACAAACAAACAAACAAACAAAAAACAGCTGAATCAACACCGGAAGACATTTGCATTTAAAACATAAATACGTGTTGAATGCTCGCAACAAATCATAATAAACATTTAAATCGCCTGTGAAATCAACCAAATTCTTTAGATATTGGAAATATACAACGATAAATAAAACTATTAATAAAATAATAATAAGAACATTAGAAAACAGCACCAATATAATATAATATAATATAATATAATCATAGTAAATCTTTTTTTACTGTGAAAACACCGAAAATAAGGTTGAATAAAACTAACATCCGTCTATACTTGAGATGAGGTATTGTAATTATTTACACTATTTAGAGGCGTAAGACAAGGATGTGTCTTTTAAGAACAGAACTGGAATTCGAACTCGACTCCCCGATTTTTCGTTTCGGGATTTTTTCCGGAACGACAAATCGGGGATGTACGTTGTGGTGCAATGGATATCGACTCGGAACGACAAATCGGGGAGCCTAGTTCGAATTCCAGTTGAATTCCTTGCATTCACTTACGCACAAATACCCTTGGAAAAGGTATTAATCCGTCTCTTCCATCCAGATATGGGTTGAATAATAATACAGATTGGGTTCTATAGCCTTAGCTGGCAACCAGTCTACCACAGAAAGCAATGGTAACCTACTACGGGATAATCTTCTGCCCAGTCAGTCATATCTCTTTCGAGACATGATCGCCCAAAGTTTGTATTACGTATGACACTTAACTGACTAAAATAATGTAAACACTTCATAAAAATCTACAATGAAACGAGGAAGTACATTTTTAAAAAATATATATAAAAACAAAAAACAAACTAACAATTAAATAATAATACATTATTTACATTGTTCGGACGCTTGTCCTCATGATCACGACGCTTCGGCCGTTGTAACATCCGGCCTTCTTCAGGTGCTTAGAATTTTGAATCGAGCCCTTTATTTCGATCATTGGGGTACATCATTTCCGTTCCATGTTTCATGTTATTTGGGCACCACGAGGTGGTGTAATGGTTAGCAAGCTCGTCTCGCTAGAATCATTACAATTGAGTAGTGAGTTCGATCCTCACTGGGTGTTCTATGCTTTCGGCCTTGTGCCAAATCTCAATCTGTCATGTTACTCTCGGATGTCATGCAGATATCTCCCTTTAACTCAAGTATAATTTCACACCTATAGCCAGGTATTGAACTCTTAACTCTTTGGGTTAAGTCACTGGATCTAACCATGAGGCCATGTGTCCTTAATAATAATATTAAACATTCTTCTTCTAAAAAGCAACATTAGGAAGATGAATTAGTTTTGATACAGCTTCATCTAAAAATTGAAAAATAATACCGACTATACATATTGATATTTATTAGCAAGTCAAGTATTAAGTTAAGCCAATCTAAACTTATTTATAAATGAAACTTTGTGTGTGTGTATCCGTTAGCTATAGACTCCGAAATGGCTGAACCAATTTTCTTGAAAATTTACGCAGTTGAACTATAAGCGTCTGCGAGTGTTCTTAGCTAGGTTTTATGTCGATGTACCACCGATAAATAGCGAAAATCGATAATCGAAAAAATCGAGTTATAGAAGAAGTGGTCCGATTTTAATCAAATTTGATACACTCATAGACAAAGACATAAGAAACGATATTCAGAAGTTTCAAGGTTGCAGTTCTTACAATAGTGCACAAAATCGATAATATATATATATATATTTGTATGTGTTATGTCTTGAAGGCTGTTACAATGCATTGAATGAAATAAAGGAAGGTCGGGAGGTGTTTGTATGACCTGTTTATTTATATTTATATTTTGAGACTATATTCTCATCTTCAGAATGGCAGAGAAAACTTCAAAATGTCCGTGCTTATAGTTGTCTATCTATGAATGGCTGGCTTTATCCACTGCTGCTGTACGTGTGTGCGTGTATGTACGTGTGCGTGTGTGCGTGTGTGTGAGTGTGTATCTATATGTGTTCTAGTTGGGTTTTTTTATGGTCTAATGGTGTGTGTGTGTGAGAGAGAGTGAGAGCGTGCGTGTGTGTGTGTGTGTGTGTGTGTGTGTGTGTGAGTGATTGTGTATGTGTGTGTATTCAAGATGGAGTTTTTTGTTGGTCTCATGGAATAAGTTCGTAGGATCTAGGAGTTGATGTGACTTTGACCCGGTCAAAGGATATCAGTTACATGGCTGTTATCTTATCTGTTTGATTTATCTGGTAGTGTTTGCTCGTTGTGTGAGCTATAATTGAATCTTCTTTTATGTGTGTGTGTGTGTGTGTGTGTGTGTGTGTGTGTGTGTGTGTGTGTGTGTGTGTGTGTGTGTGTGTGTTCTGACCTGGTGCGTGTTTTGTTATGGGCACCTCTGCTAATACGGCCCGTGGGGTGGAGAAAGTGTGTTAGCGTGGTTATTGTAATTAGTTTTTGTGTGTGTAAAGGCCTTGTGTAGTATTGTAATTAAATCTACCTAACTTATTTATCTCTGTGTGTGTATGTGTGTGTGCGTGTGTGCTTTATCCTGGTTAACGGCTTGTTATAAGGGAGGAAGAAGTCTGTGTGTGGTTATTGTTACTGATTGCGTGTGTGTGTGTGACCTATGTTGTCGTGTTAAGTGCATGTTGTGTGCGTCTTGGTGTCGTCTATACTGTTACGTAATCTAGCTTTAATTCTTGGCGATTGTTAATTGAAGGATGTAATTTAGATATTATTAGGGACTCTTTAATGCGTAGGTTACCTATGTTGCGTTCCTTAGCCAAGATATTAACGGTTATGGTTTTGTCCTTATTTTTGCATGTTTTTAAGTGTTTTTGGAATGACGAAGCTTGCGTGTGTAGATGTTCTTTTATTCTAATGTGTAGATGTCTTGTAGTGCTGCCAACATAGAATGCATCGCATTTGGCGCATTGTAAGCGGTATAAGACATATACCTGGTGGCATATACCGGTACCTGCAATAGGGCAGTTGGTTAGTGTGCATGTGGTGTTGTTGTTTGTTCTGTGGTTGGAGTTGAGGTGTCTTCGAAGAGTGGGGCCGTAGTGTGCCAGCTGTATGTCTAATCCCTCTCTGCGGATAGCTCGACGTATTTTAGATGTTATATAATCGCTGAAGTGTGGTAACCTCAGGAAGCAGGTGTTAGAAAGGGTGTGGCGCCTTGGGCCCCTACTACCCTTCCGTTCTAGGCGATCCACAAAGGATTGTCACCAGTGTTTTCTTGAAGAATGCTGTGTGGGTGTTAACGTGTTCGCCTTTGCTGCATTTCTGTCGGATACGCGCGAGTTCATTATTGATGAAGCCGGTCTTAGCGCTGAGAGGGAGGGCTGATCGGTAGTGGACAAACATTTCCCTGCTGGCAGGCTTTTTATAGAAATCGGTGTGGACTTCACCTTCAACCGATATTTTAAGCTTGAAGTCCAGCAGTGATAGGCATCCACTGGCATCGGGGTGCTCAATCGTGAAATTAATTTTACCGTCCATTCTGTTGAACGTCGCTGCCATTCTGCTTGCTCTAGTTGGTTCATATATACGACGGCAAGTAGTCCCGATAGGCTGGACCCCATCGGAAGGCCGGTGGTCTGTTTGTAGGTGCATCCTTGGAACGTGAAGTAAGTGTTGTCTATTATAGTTCTCAGGAGCAAGCGTATGTCGTTTGGGGTGAAATAGTGGCAGTGTATGTTTGAGGTGTTGATGTATTCTGTTAATAAGTCCACCGCTGGGTGGCCCGGTACTGACGTATATAGTGAGACGACGTCAAGGCTAAATGCATATCGGTTATATTGTAGCTTGTTTTGGTGAGTACCGTGTAGTCTGTGGATGACTTCATCGGAACTTTTGACGTGTCCAGGGAAGGTGGAGAGTATGGCTTTAAGGATTTGTGATAGTAGCCATGCTATTTTTTATGTGGGGCCTTCTATGCTAGAGGCAATGGGTCTAATTTGTGGTGTCGTGTTATTTTTGTGTGTTTTGATTGGGTGGTAGAATTTAGGGAGGTTACTGTTCTTGGTGGTGAAATTTAACCTGTGCTTGCTAGGGATTTTCCGTGAATTGCATATCTCATGCCATGTGGTGTTAATGCGGTGTTCTATTAGGGAAGGGGTTATGTCTGTGGGTATCGCATAAGGTTGTGTGTTACTGAGGTGTTCGAGTGCTAGACTGCTATATGTGTCTCGGGGTATAGCGCAGAATTCCTTACCTTTATCTGATGGGAGGTAAATGAGATCCTTCTCTCTCAGGGTGTCTAGGGTGTGGCGTTGTGCTCTGGTGAGGTTGTGTGGGATTTTACCAATATTGTCTTTGAGGATCGTGAAAATGGTATGTTTAAGCCTGGAGAGTTTAAGGTTAAGCGCGTGGTTGTGTGGGGGTGGGTGGAGTGGGTTGTCTAGGGTGTAGGTGGGGAATTGTTTGGGTGCATTCGCGGTTGGTGTCGGGGTGTTGCTTGTGCTGTTAATAACCGACAGCCGGGCTATACTGCTAGTCTTTTATAGATAGAAATAAGTGTACACGTCTTTCTGTCTAAACTATTTAGATAATATACATGAGACAGCACGTCCGCTGGCAATTGAATATAATTATATAATTTTATTCTTTTGGTAAATGTATGCAATATTCACGAGCTGTAAGAATCTAGAAAATGTTAATTATCTAGTAAATCTAATTACTAGAGAACCGATAGCTTTCAAATAGTCACAACTACATACAACATATCAATTGTTATATTATTTTAACGTTTAATTCAAGTGATAGATAACAGTTTGAGATGAATAAAAAGTTATGTACGAATTCGAAAATGAACACAGAATTCTACGAACGGTTAAAGAATAAACGGACTGTACTTCTAGATTTCATATTCAAGTGGGGCACCGGCGGAGTCAACAAATGCGATCCATTTAATCAGTTTGCATGATTATACAAGCGCAAAACGAAAATTTAAATATGTGTATTTGTAATATTTTCACGATTTTCAGGTTTAGTATAAACGAGCAGTTGCTCGGGTGTCATGAAAGCTTTAAAATTAATCCATGATCCTGGAGCTCAGACTCTTTGGACGTTGGTACGAAAGACTAAAAAGCAATAGTTGTTTCCAGTTAAAGCAAAACCGTAGACTGAAAGAAAAATGAATGGCTGTAAGTCAAATTTTGATTTCCTGGTATCGATATCAAATAATTTTTTCGTTGTAAACTGAATTTTGAAGGCTAAATAAGTTCTCTGAGTAAATGGTATCATAGCCGAGACTAAGAACTACAATTATACCTACTAAGAGCCAAACCCGAAGCAAAAACTAAAATAAAAGACTGAAAAAATACAGATATACAGGCAGATAAACAGACACACACACAAACATCTTGCCTTATATATATATATTATCAATTTTCTGCACTATTGTAAGAACTGTAACCTTGAAACCTCTGAATATTGTTTCTTGTGTCTTTGTCTATGAGTGTATGAAATTTGATTAAAATCGGACCACTTCTTCTATAAACCGATTTTTTCGATTATCGATTTTCGATATTTATTGGGGGTACCTCGATACATAAACTAGCTAAGAAAACTCGCAGACGTTTATAGTACGACTGTGTAAACTTTCAAGAAAATCAGTTCAGCCGTTTCGGAGTTTATAGCTAACGGATACATACACACACACAGACACACACACAGACAAAGTTCCATTTATAAATAAGTTTATATTTTGTAGACTTTTGTTAATCTGTTCGTCATGATGTTTCAATCATATCTCTCCACAGAACCATGACTTGTTCTTTGCCTAGTGCTTTGCCGAAGGGGAGATCCATATCTTTCAGTTATGACATCACTTCTCTCTGATGAGCTGTTTTTTTATATGCTTCTTTTACCCTTTTGCTGCCATGCAGCGATATAGACTCTGTTCTTTGATAACGTTTTTGCAACTCTGCATTGCGAGTCTATGAGATCAGATGAAAGTTAGTCTTTTTTAAAGAATTACATTAGAGATCTTGATACGACAATTAACTATTGTGGTAGATTTCGATTTTTCAGGTATTTATTATATTTATTATTCGATTTTTCAGGTATTTATTATATTTATTATTCGATTTTTCAGGTATTTATTGCTGACTTTTCCAGAGCCTTAAAATCACTGGCTTAGCCTAACATTGTAGCTATAAGGCCTACACTCAGTTTTTAAACTTTAGAAATTCGTTTCAAGTTTCTGGGACGAGCAATAAGAAAGGAGGGCTTAGTAAATCTGATACTCACAGGACGGATAGACGGTAAGAAGGATAGGGGAAACATTGCGTGACATACTTGATGGGTTTGAGCAAATAAATAGCAGAGAATTTTTGAGAGAAAGAACAAGATTGAATATATTAAGAGCTACAAGAAACAGGAACATGTAGAGGGAAATGATTGTCTCCGTTCTAAAGATACACGGCACATAAAAAGATGTGCAAGAGAAATACACCCACTTTATTGCATTTTTATTTATATTTTGTATAGTGCATTACTAAACGAGGCTTAGATATAGAACAAGATCGAATGAATGGGGCACCCAGTGAGAATCGAACACACTACTCAATTCTAATGGTTATAGAGAGACAAGATGGCTAACCATTACACCACCTCGAGGTACCGACACAAGATCGAATGAATGGGGCAGCCATTATCTGTTATAGATTTTATCGCAGGAAACAGACACATTTTATTGATGTTTAACACTTACGTTACCGAGGACGTATTTATACGCCCAAGAAACACTATACAAAACTGAATAATAAACTAAAACATGAAGGAGAAATTTACTCTTTCACCTCTGATGATATTCACAAGAAATATCATTACATAAAATTCAAAGAATCTAAAAAATATATATGATTATATGAATAAAAAGGGAATCTTTTACAAAACATTAAAGGCATTAGTTGCTCACCGTAATGAGCCTGACTATAATTTTGATTTAAAAAATGCTACATTAATTAAAAGAGAAAAGAATTTATTACGACGAAAATGATTAACAAGTGATTTAATCGTTATATGATCCAAAGTAATTTACTTCAGGATTCTTCAACAATCTTATATTTCTTGAGAAAAAAAAGAAAAAAAAAAGAAAAATTAGATTATATACTTAAAATACTTATAAAATATTAACTGAACAAGTTCTTTTCCCAACCACAACCAAATATGATTGTTTTAAAAAAGTTCATTTTATTAAGATAGATATCAAGGTAACTGGCTACAAAAGTAAACAACAGGGAAAAAACCATGGATGAAAACGTTATAATTTCCTCTAATTTTAAAAAATTGCGCGTTCAAAAATTCCGCGTTACGTAAGCGTTGTTAAAAAAAAAAACACCGCAAAAAAAAAAAAAATAACACGTTAAAATCAATTATTATGACCAAAACCTAAGTAATTATATAATCAATATATATATATATATATATATATATATATATATATATATATATATATCCCGGTTCACACTCCACCCACGTCTATTGAACAGGTGAACAGGCTCATCCCTTGTTCCTTGTTTAGGATGTGGTTTCCGGCTTTCTCTTTCCCAATCTTTTCATTCTTATGTTTCAGTGGCGTTACTGCCTTGCACTGGGTGATATGATTAAAATATATATATATAAATAAATATATATATATATATATATATATATATATATATATATATATATATGTGTGTGTGTGTGTGTGTGTGTGTGTGTGTGTATATACAGAAAATCTAAGTTAGATTTTTCTGTCTTTGTTGCTCTACTTTCGTATTGTGCGTATTAGTGTTAGGGTTTTCGTCTTTGGGTTTTCTTTTACTTTCCTACGAGTATTTGACTTTTGTTCATGTACTTCGTTTGTTTCTTTTTTTTACTTCCCCTCCTTTTCCCTCCGAGTTCGTTCTTGATGAGTTTTTCAAAACTTAAATATAGCATAACAAGTACTAGTATAAGCAGAATTATTTTTGTTACTATTAATATTGTTATAATTATTATCGTTATTATATATATATATACATATATATATATATATATATATATATATATATATACTAAAAAAGACCTCTTAGGTTCATACAACCATGGATGAAAACGCCATAATTCATTTTAATTGTATAAATTGCACGTTCAAAAATTCCCTGCCTAATGAGCGTTCAAAAAAAAACAAAAAAAAAACAACAAAAAAATCAAAAAACAACAAAAAACAAAAAAACAAAAAGAGGTAAACGGTAAAATCTGTTATTGCAAATCGCCTTAAGACACGACTCATGGTAGAAAACTTCGTCGTGTAATAACTCCTTTACAAAGTTCTACAATATAATTGTATTGAACACATTTTAATACAAACGTGTACTGGACTAATCTTATTATGACCAAAAACTAAGTAACTAATTAATATATATATATATATATATATGTGTGTGTGTGTGTGTGTAGGCTCTTGAGAATGACGAAAAATTGCATCAGTCAGCAAGGCCTCTAATTGGGAGGTTGTGAGAAGTATGGAACCAATTCTTAATTACTGTTGGTCCCATGTCTACCCCGAACGTACCACCTCTTAGGGTCCGGATCTATGAGCAAATAGTTAACCCCTAATCTGGTATCAAAGCACTAGGAAATTATAAGATTAGAGATTTATAGCAAAAATTTCAGGAATAACTTTTTGAAGGGAAAAATATTACCAGCGATATATTTTTGAAGCAAAAGATATTACAAAAACCTAGCAATACATTTTTGGAAAAAATACATACTAGCTATTTATCTACTCTCAACAAAACTCACTTTACAAAAATACATCAATGAAACATGATCTATTTCTTACAAAGAATGTATATTCACTTCATACAAATCTATTGTAAAAGTCTTGTCGACTTTAAATAACCCATTGCGGTTGACGTGTCGTAAAACAAATGACAATCTCTCTCTCTATATATATATTTAAACGATAATTCTAACATCTTTAGACATTTAAAACAATATACCAGACCAGATACACAATTCCGCGAAATCCTCGTCGAAAAACGCAAACAAAACACAACCACACTAAAACATGAAAACAATAAACTAAAACTAAAAATAATCGAAGCCATATACATAAAACAGTTTAAACCTAACAATTAACTACGAAATCTCCACAAACATTATCAAATGCCTATAACAGATAATTGTAGTGGCTGGTTATCCCAATGGCCTTCCATACTTGATATATCTCGCCTCCAGTCTCGCTTGGTCATGTGAGACGCCACAAGCTGTAGTGCGATTTTCGCTTCCAACACGCAAGCACATGTTCGCCAATTTCCATACAAACAATATAGACGACTACTACTATCGTTCATCCGTGAACTGCTTAATACACCCAATATAATTGTCATTTTTGATAATGGCTGATGAAAGTCGAAAGCTCAGAAAGGATTAAATAAAAAACGTATCAATATTGTGATTTTCTTTCCTCTTTCAACGATAATGATATTAAGATTATGAAAAAAATGTACATTAAATAAATCGGCAAAGCTTGTCTATATTATTTAGTGAAACATGCATCAATAAAACAATACTGCCTAAATTCAAATAATATATATATATAAACACACGTGTGTTTTTGCTCTACTATTGTATTTTAGTACTTTCGTATCGAGCACTTTTTCATGTGTTTGGTTCCGTTTGGGTTTTTTTTCTTTACTGCGGAATATTGAATGTTTTTCTTGTTGCGCTGGTTTCTTTTTTTTTTCTCCCCATTTATTCGAAGACTTAGTACGCCGGATTGTAACGGATTTAGGTTCTGTTTGTTAATGGTTTTTTCGAGAGTTTATATTGGCATAAATTTAAGGAGTGCATTCTTACAGAGTCTAAGTAGTTATTATTATCATATATATATATATATATATATATATATAGTTTGAGTGAAACTTATGTTAACACTAGTATGAGATGTTTTATGATAAGCTCGACTGTTCAAAAAAGCTGTGCAGTGTACAGAATCGAGACGTAAATAAATCTTGCTGACATACTACGATACACGGTTGGGTGATGTTGTCTTGAAAAAGACATGACTGACTGAGCAGAGGATCTTCCCGCAAATGGTTGGCATTACTTTCAGCGGTAGACTTGTTGCGAATTTATAACTGGAGAGAAAAGAGACGGATAAATATATTTCTCAAGGGTATTTTCCAAATTAGCTCTTCGATTTCTCGCTCTGAGCCGATGCACATTGCATATATATATATATATATATATGTGTGTGTGTGTGTGAAATGTAGATGTATATATATATATATATATATATATATATATATGTATGTGTGTGTGTGTGTGTGTGTGTGTGTGTGTGTGTGTGTGTATTCAGTAACATGACTAATCATTTTCGTCGACGAACGTTTTTTTTTTTTTATAAATGTTTGGTTCTCTCGTCAGGTGGTTTTAGATAATGAATGACTCTTTATTTTCTGTGTACATCCATCTGCTAAAATTGCTATCTAGGTCCTGCTTAGATTCATTTATGTTAAGTCAATGTCCAAAAAGCTAATTTGTAGTTTATATTGCGACTATGCTGGAAAGACGTTAATTGCTTGCCACTGATTCTACTTTTGACAGAAAAAGAATTTTTAAACAATGAAGAAATTAATAACATAATGAACTGATCTCCCTTATGTAATAAGATCCCAAGTAGGCATATACGCTGACGACACTACTGTTTACTCTCGCATCTATCAAAAACATGCCGAGGCTGACAAAGTAAACCTCGCTGCCGGGCTTGAAAAGGACCTCCAATCCGTGGCGGACTGGGGTAAGAAATGGCTCGTGAATTTCAAAACGAAGCTGCTATCCATTAACCATTACAGACAATCGTTCCTACCCCTCATTAGCAAGGATCAAGCTAGTTTCCATGAAAGCAAAACATTGTGCCTACTCGGGTTAACTATCGCAATAACCCTAAAGTGGAATAACTGTATAGAACCCATAGCTAAATCCGCTGCTAAGAAAGTCGGTTCTTTGTGTAGGGCCAGGAAGTTTTTCCCGTCTGAAACCATCCTGCACATAGATAAATCTACCATCCGCCCCTGCATCAAATACTGCTGTCATATATGGTCGGGTGCTCAACTTATCTACGTAGGTGTCCTTGAAAAAAATCCAACGAAGAATCTGTTATGTGATCGATCCTGACTTGGCAGCTCAGATACAGTCACTTTCTTACCGGATCAATGTGGCTTCCCTGTGTCTCTTCTACAAATACTTTCACGGCTTCTGCTCCGATGAACTTAGCTCACTAGTGCCCCCTAGAGTGAATTTACTCGAACCACAAGATTAGCAACTAGGTCCCACCCTTTTACTGTGAAACCAATAAATTGTAAACGCAAATTCTACTCCACAGCTTCTTTACTCGCACTTCCCGCCTGTGGAATTCCCTTCCATTTACTTGCTTTCCCGACAGCTAGAATCTCCAAGAATTTAAATGAAAAGTCAATAGTCGTCTCTTATTTCACTAAACTGCATCTTCTCTCTCATGCGCATTTCTCCGTCCACTTCACTCTCATCAGTATTCTCATCCTTCACTTACCCACTTCCTGATATCCCTTATAACCTGTCACTCTTTCTCATAACTTTCCTCCTATGTAACCCCCTGCAAAACAGTGGCAGTAAAAGGCCTTGCTTCGGGCGATATGCTTATTAAAAAAATAAAAATAAAACAAATAAAAAATATTAAGTAGGAGATCAATTTTATATTACAATCAATATATAAATTGATCCCTCACATATGACCATCGTCATCCTTCTCTTATTCATTTTCTCACACCCACTGTAATCTATCACTCTTTCTCATAACCTTCCTCCTATGTTAACCCCTGCAAAACAGTGGTAGTAAAATGGCTTGCTTAGGGTGATATGATTATTAAAAAAATTAAAATAAAACAAATAAAAAAATATAAAGTGACGGATCAATTTTATATTACCATCAATATATAAATTCATCCCTCACTTTATGGCGACCGTCATCTTTCTCTTACCCACTTCCTGACACACCCTATAACCTATCACTTTTTCTCATAATTTTCCTCTTATGTAACCCCCTGCAAAACAGTGGCAGTAAAATGCCTTGCTTGGGGCGATATGAGTATAAAAAGAATTTCTATATTGTTATAATGTGGATACAAAGCGGGGGATCAATTCTACATTACAATCAATATATAAACTGGTCCCTCACTTTATGATCACATTCATTCTTCTCTTACCCACTTCCTGACACCCCTATAACCTGTCACTCTTTCTCATAACTTTCCTCCTATGTAACCCCCTGCAAAATAGTAGCAGTAAAATGCCTTGCTTAGGGGCGATATGATTATAAAAAATATTCTATACTATTAAAATGAGGATCAATTCAATATTACAATCAATATATAAATTCATCCCTCACTTTATGGCCACTGTCATCCCTCTCTGACCCATTTCCTGACACTCTCTATAACCTGTCACTCTTTCTCATAACTTTCCTCTTATGTAACCCCCTGCAAAACAGTGGCAGTAAAATGCCTTGCTTGGGGCGATATGAGTATAAAAAGAATTTCTATATTGTTATAATGTGGATACAAAGCGGGGGATCAATTCTACATTACAATCAATATATAAACTGATCCCTCACTTTTATGACCACATTCATTCTTCTCTTACCCACTTCCTGACACCCCTATAACCTGTCACTCTTTCTCATAACTTTCCTCCTATGTAACCCCTTTCAAAATAGTAGCAGTAAAATGCCTTAAAATGATTATATAAAAAAATAACTGATATGCCCTTCGTTTGCTTGATCTACAAACGTCTGATTCTCTATATATTATATTTATTTAATGACTAACTGAACATTACAGATATAAGTGGCCAGAATAAAATACGAAAAGGAAATGATTTTATTTGTTCGTGCCTACACAGAAATGTCCGAAATCATTATTGCTATAGGCATCAACCGCTCTTGGTGTTAAGCCTCTTCAGTTTTATAAAAAAGGCAAAAGTGGAAACGGCGTTTAGCGTTTCTTTTCCAACGAGTCGTTATAGAGACAGCACGCATTTCGAGCAACCCGACTTGTAACACTAAACTCATTCCTGGGAACTCCAGTCATCATTGAAGCCGCCATAGACTTGAACTCTGTGAGCATCTGTGCTTTATCTCAACTTATTTTGGGCATCCGTTAGCAAGATGCTTCTTAAGATATGAGAAAATGTTTAAAACTGGGCGTTAGTAGGCGCTTCAATCGCGTTGAATTTTGTTGAACTTGCTTACGTCTACCATTCGTTCTCACACGTAGGGGAAAAGAGTTTTGAAATCCTTCAGACTTACAATTAGCTCTTCTAGGAAGATAAATCGGGAAACATTTTGCTGCCATGCAAGAAAACATAGAAGTGTGTTATTTATGATTTGGGAATGCTAAAATATATTTTACTACAGGGAACGATGGGTCAATTGTTACCATTTTATATTTTAAAATATGCGTTGTTTGTTTTCGATTTTATCGACTGCACAGTATAGGAGGGTTAGTTGGGCACCGTCTGTTACGAAAAGCGAATCATGGCGCAATTCACTCCGTCAGAAATTTAGAAACAGCATGATGCACTGCTAAGCATTCGTATCGGAAACTCCAATACGAACGTTTACGAGTGTTTAGGTATCAATCACGACAGTGCAGAAAATTCGGAAAGATTTGGATGAATCTAATGGTTATTATGAAGGTTTTTGAAGTGATCACTAGGG
This sequence comes from Ascarosepion bandense, assembly GCA_037127315.1. Lineage (NCBI taxonomy): Eukaryota > Metazoa > Mollusca > Cephalopoda > Sepiida > Sepiidae > Ascarosepion > Ascarosepion bandense. The sequence continues at coordinate 2,976,915 of JBBBDQ010001522.1, forward strand.
GTGGTGACGTTATCCTCCACTTATCTATCCAAAGATTCTGACAAAACAAAACCCTACATCGTATCCCTTGAGGAGGTAGTATTTCCCTGAGTCAAGTGGATTGCTGCTGGTAGACCCTTTATCTAGCAAGAGGACTCTGTACCATGCAATACAGTCAGGAGATCCCAGTCTTGGCTGTCAGACAATGTTTTCGACCACATCGGCACTAACTCCTCAGACTGCAAGCCCTTTGATTATTATGTGTGAGGAACAGTTGGGCGAGAAATCAACAAAACTCCTTGGAACATCAAAGATAAACTGAAGGCGAGCATTATGGCTGCATTCACCAACTTAAACAAAGAGACCGTTCAAAAGTCGTAGCTAATAGCTAAGTTGTTAATTTCTACTTCGGATTGCGGCGAAAAATTATATTTATTCAGCTTAAGCTCGAGGCTAAACTCAGGCAATAGATAATGTATCAGAGACACCAGATAAAATATGGGTCATTGCATTTGTCACAAAGTTATGAAATTGTAATATTTGAGGTGAAAAGTGAGTCTTTTATGTCATCAAAGACATGTCTGATAGACCGTCAAAAATGTAAGTCCTATATTCCACCGATAATGTAGGTCTTATACGCCATACAAATGTAGGTTTACATGCCACAAACTCGGTCGATATTTACAAAATTTCCTCAAGACTAAAAGTTTAGCACATAAGTATAGAAAACTAACAATATCATATTCTACGATAAGAATTTATTTTTAATGGAAAGTCCCTTTGGACAATAACTTATATAAGTTTTGTTTTAGAGTATCAACAGATGATGGAAATCAATGTATTAAAATAGTCTGATAAACTAGGCTTTTAAACTGTCTTCAAGACGAAAGTGATACTGAGTCTCTACAGGTTCCTTTTCTTTTTATAAACTTAATGAAAATAAGCACTATTTAAACAAATAATTACACAAATACCGGCATCCATTAAAAATAATATTTGCAGTAAAAAATCCCCCAAAAAATGTCGGATTAGAAAATAAAAGCGATTAATCCTTTAGAAATGTCTTCGTTTACGGCTCAGACACGAAACTGAGGAGATATGACTTGCGAGAAAATCTGAATGAGTGAATGTACTTTAGGGCACATAGAACCCTTTTTTTGGACTGTGAGGCTCTCTGTAGCCAAGTGGTAAAAGTATGCCGGATTAAATGGTTTCTCCTAAAAAAGAGGGACGCAGCTTCGATGTATCTCTATGTTTATGCGTATGTATGCATATGTGTGCGTGGATGCTACGGATAAAATATTACTAATTATATCGTAATGGAGAAATTAATTGTTTTCCCCAAAAGTTATTTAATATTTTTATTGTAACTTATTTATTTTTCAAGGCACTGAAGATAGTAATAAACAACTAAATAATTTGAACCTTACATACTGAAATGTCATGATTATCTCAATTTTGTGCATATTTTTATTTCTCTGATTATATATATATATATATTTATATTTTTTCTAAACATATACTGTTAATTATAAGAGACAATGAATGTCTATTATGTTTAATCATGAGCCGATCTAAACATCGTATTTTGGCTTTAATTTCAGTTGAAAATAAAGACAAAAATTCTCCAACATTTGTATGTGTTATGACCAGATTTAAACATGATTTTATTAAGTGTGGGTTGTTTGGATTTAATGTAGATGGCCTTCAATATCTGAAGGTTATTTTTACTGTGTGTATAAGTAAGGATTATTATATTGTTGCTTAAAATATGTCTGATATTACCTACATGGTTATGTTTTTTCTGAGAAATGTTGTTTAATTGTACTCTGACCAGAAAGATGACAGGTTAGTCTACGGGAGAGCGTGGTTGTAGTAAAACCAATATATGTAGTGGGTTTATATATATATATATATATATATATATATATATATATATATATGTATATATATTAAAATTAAGTAGGAAGATACAAAACAAAAAGATGGAAAATAACACAACACTATCAAAATTCATATGGAGTAAAAAAAAGAGGATTTTGAGGATAATTATGTCTGGAGGACAAAGTTAGAAATAATTAACTTGAAAAACAAAAGTTAATTATTACACAAGTAAAACGACACGATGGGGAAATTTTGACATTCGAATAAATATTTATATTGCTACTTAAATACCAACAAAAACAAATAAACACGACAGAACTCACAAAACACAAAACGCAATTTCAAAACTATCGCATATATATACTGGCGAAATCTTCGTCGCCAAGTTGTTGTGGCCTTGTTAGGGCCCGGAAGAAAGACACAGAAAGGAGAAGGTAGGTTTATACAGTGTATTAGAATAACAGTATATATATACAAATACAAGGGTTAGTAATTAGCAGATGGAAGTGTAAGTCCGAACGGTGTAGTTACGCTACGTCTTGACTGTCTCTAGACTACCACTAAGCTGACTCGTCAGAAGTCGCGCAGGTTATTATTTATTGACGGAGGAAGTGTCTATTCCTATAAATAGGGCGCAATAACAATATCAACACTCAATCAGGACAAGAAAACAGAAAAAAAGAAGACATAAATAGAAAACGGTAAAAACGAAACAACCAGATAATACAACAATCACCAAACGGGATAAAAAAAAAAAACATCAATTCAACAAATAATACAAAACCAATCAACAGTCATACACACTCGAGCATGACATAAAAAAATAAACGGGCATATATACTGACACGGTAAAAGAGGTAACCCAACACAACAGAAATAGATAAACTCAAAATGATAACGCTTAAATGAGATCAACATAATAAAAATATCTGCAAATCTTACACCGCTTAAGAAACGAAAGTCATCATGAATCACTCACGCACAAAAATTGAAATTGCATCAAACTTCATATAAATAAGAAAAAAGAGAAAAACCAGCATAGACAAAAAACGTGAAGAATGAAGACAATACAATAATGTATTTACAGAACTTCGAATTCTACATAACTGAAATATTACTGGTCAGTTAAGGCATAAACTTCTCCTAAAAAAGATTTATTTTATATTCGTGACTACACATGTAGGAATCCTTGTTTCTTTTTTTCTTTTGTTTTTTTTTTACAAACAGTGTAGCTCACGTCTATTAAGCTCGATCATCGACCTTCTCATCAAAGTAAATGTAGCACATTTTAACAATTGTAATGCGATCGATCCTGTCCAGTAAGTCATGTCTCTTTCGAGACATGATCACCCAAAGCGAGTATCACGTATGGCACTTAACTGACTGATTAGGATGTGCGTTGTAGTGCAGTGGATATCAGCTCGGAACGACAAATCGGGGTGCCGAGTTCGAAGTCCAGTTGAATTTATTGCATTCACTTACGCACAAATACCATTGGGAAAAGTATTAATCGGTCTCTCTCCCCCAGTTATGGGTTAAATAATAGAAGAAACTGGGTTCTATAGCCTTGGCTGGTAACCAGTCTACCACAGAAAGCAATGACAACCTACTGCGGGATAATCTTCTGCCCAGTTAGTCATGTATCTTTCGAGACATGATCGCCAAAGCGTATATCATGTATGACACTTAACTGGTGTATATATGCATTTATTTATGCTAATTTTTATTTATTCTGTTATTTTCTGTCTTCGTCTCACAAACTAATCCGAATTGAATATTTCCTTAAATAATTTCTGTTTTTTATCTTTTGTTCTCGGTTAAATGAATATCGTAACAAGCAAATATGTATTTCATATATTATAGCTTATTTAAATATGATGTCAGCAGAAGAAAGAGTTTATAACAAAATCGCATAAAACCATTAGAATCCACGGCATATTTCTTCCTAACAAATTCAACTCGTAATCATTTTAATATTATGAATGCCTTTTGGCGTTCCCTTCGAGAATTCTAACACCACCATTAGCATGAATAATTTAGAAGATTTTCTTTGTAACAATGATACAGCAGCCTAATTGAATGTCTGGCCGACGTCTATAGAACAAGATTGAAATGAATTGATCAATCCCTAATATCTTTTAAACAGAATGCCGACAGCTGTCTTAAATAATAGATCATTAAAGTCTATCTTAACACATCCAGACAGAACGTTCATTCATCTTGCGATAATTGCTATTGAGATTAGCGTAGGGTAGCATGTGTCTTAATTTTTGCCTATGGGGTGATTAGTACAATTTCTCATTAAAATAGGCAACCAAGAGAAGGAATTATATTAGAGAGGCCAGTAATGGAGCCTAAATACAGCCATCGGCAACTGGTGTAACAAGATGGCAGATCAATCCTGCTTTGTGTACAATCGTGGATTTTCCGTTTCTCTTTCGTGTTCGTTATCTTACTCAGTATGAATATCTTGCCTTCTTTATTCTAACAATATCTGAGATGTGTTTCTGTGTCTAACAATGAAAAGTAGTATCGTATTATAACACATATGTTTGTGTCCGCAGAAAATTCAGTCGGCGCGGACTATATATATATATATGAAATTATTTGTAATAACTGATTTTACCGTTTACTGTTTTTCTTTTTAAGAACGCTCTTGCAACGGTGTTTTATTTGAACGTTTACGTGGCAGGGAATTTATGAACGTGCAGTTTTTAAATTAAAACGGATTATGGCGTTTTTTATCCATGGTTGTATGACCCTAAGAGGTATTTCTTAGTGTGGATGCATTTAGCCATAATCTCCGCTCTTTCATTTAACAGTTCGTCTTTTTAATACAAATGTGTACTGGTCTAACCATATTATGATCAAAAACTGAGCATTAAACAATCAATATATATATTACGGAAATTAACGAAATTTGGTTATAAACAACCGACAATTTGAAATGACTTGTTTGAACATTATTTTTGATAGATACTCATATTTAAGTAGATAATCTGTTTTTAATTAAACAGTATTATATATTTATATTGACTGGCGTGATTATTTACGATAAATGTTTGTTACGAAAATGTGTGTCATTCGGCAGGATACGAACCTGCGACCCTTATTCACATAGGGGAAACTACCATTTGATTTGACAACGTCTTAGACCTCTCGACCACGAATGACATCCAGTTATAAAAAGGTTTCAATCAAGCATATATGACACAATTTCCGATTCATCGCAACAACCATATCTGCTCAGAAATGTTTCGTAATGTCAACAAATGTAAACATGTTACGGAAATTAACGAAGATGAACGAAACTTTGTTATCGTTTAGACTGTAGTCTATTTTCTATTTTAAAGTAAACAACAATAACCCCACTCAGATTATTTTACTCAAAAGCACACTTATCTATATATATATATAAAAGGTAATCTGTGAGTCTGTGTGTGACTGTTTCCTATGTACGCCTACATTTTTTAAGCTACGCCATTCAAACTTTCTAGGGACACATATCCACAGGGAAGCCAGGTCGACACATACTTTTTGAGTTTAAGTTCAGTAATTTTCCCTTTCGCACTTTTTGGCCAATGCGGCCGGTTTTTTACATTTGCTCCGTAAAACATCTAAGATCGAAGATGGTTGCTGAATTACGTCACAGAAATCAAATCACACGTGTCAAACGCGACTAAAATATTTTTATTTAAAAGAAAGGAAAAGCTTTTATATTTAATTTTATCCGACGTTTTCAAAATTCATTTTGTCAACAAAAAATGTGAATATTTTTCCTCGTAATTTTGAAACAAAAGAAATAGTTTTAAAAAAAAGTGTTTTTTCAAACAAAAACAAAATATGTAAAATAAAAGTGGCATCTTCTCCTCCTACTAAAATGTTCTGAGTTGCACGGGCAACGCCGGGCTATGATGCTAGTATACATATATATGGCTGAAAAACATTTATTTCAGCGTAACGCTCGTCTTTTTCAATCCAATGAATTCATTTTTTTCCCTTGTATTTTATTTGGCTGAGAGTTGAGCTTATATTCTTAATTTTATTTAGTTCTTAATTTTATTTAGTTCTTAATTTAATTTAATTCCTAATTTAATTCTATTTTTGTTACATGTTACCTTGTTTTTTCTTTTATCAGAAAATACTTATTATTTTCTCAAATAAATTCAATCAACAGCGTTCCTTAAATGAATATTGCATCCAGTATATAATGGGCAAGATTTTTATTGAATAAGAACTGTTCGCTCGAAACATTTGCTTGAGGAAATATAGACGTTTGCTCAACCAAAAACGTAAAAAACAAGAGAGACATCATTTAATATATCGGTAAACCTCATCTACTCACATCACTTCTTGTATAAACAAACATTATTTCAGGTATACGTACCGTACATGACACAAGTCATAAGCAATTAAATTTGCATTAATGTTCTGTCCACCATTTCTTTTAATAATATCGCCCCAAGCAAGGCATTTCATTGCCACTGTTTTGCAGGGTGTTACATAAGAGAAACATTATGAGAAATAGTGACTGGTTATAAGGGTGTCAGGAAGTGGGTAAAAAAAGGATGACAGTGGACATAAAGTGAGGGATCAGTTTATATATTGATTGTGATGTAGAATTGATCTACCACATTATATCCACATTATAATAGTGTAGATTTTTTTTTCTTTAATAATCATATAGCCCCAAGCAAGGCATTTTATTGCTACTGATTTGCAGGAGGTTACATAAGAGGAAAATTATGAGAAAGAGTGACAGTTTATAGGGGGTGCCAGGAAGTGGGTAAGAGAAGGATGACTGGTCATAAAGTGGAGGATCGGTTTATATATTGATTGTGGTGTAGAATTGATCCCCCACTTTATAAACCACATTATAATTGTATAGATTGTTTTTTATAATCATATAATCATATTGCCCGAACCAAGGTATTTCACAGCTACTGTTTTGCAGGGGATTATGTAGGAGGAAAGTTATGACAAAGAGTGACAGGTTATAGAGGGTGTCAGGAGTTGGTTAAGAGAAGGATGAGAATACTGATGAGAGTGGAGTGGACCGAGAAAGGAGCCTGAGAGAGAGGATGCAGGTTAGTGAGATAAGAGATAACTATTGACTTTACATTTAAATTCTTGGAGAATGTAGCTGTCGGGGAAGCAAGTAAACGGAAGGAAATTCCACAGGCGGGAAGGGCGAGAAAAGCTGCTGGAGTAGAATTTGCGTTTACAATTTATTGGTTTCACAGTAAAAGTGTGGGACCTAGTAAATTCATATATAGGGGGCACCAGTGAGCTAAGTTTATCGGAGCAGAAGCCGTGAAATTATTTGCAGAAGAGACACAGAGAAGCCACATTGTGCCAGTGAGAATATAACTGTATCCGAGCTGCCAAGCCGGGATCTATCACATTACAGATTCTTTGTTGGATTTTCTCAAGGATACCGAGGTGGATAGCAGGAGCACCCGACCAGATATGGCAGCAGTATTTAATGCACGGGCGGATGCCAAGTCGGGATCGATCACATGACAGATTCTCCGTTGGATTTTGTCAAGGACACCTAGGTGGATAGTAGGAGCACCCGACCAGATATGGCAGCAGTATTTAATGCACGGGCGGATGCCAAGTCGGGATCGATCATATGACAGATTCTCCGTTGGATTTTGATAAATAGTGGGATAGTAGGAGGTGGATAGTAGATGGATAGTAGGAGCACCCGACCAGATATGGCAGCAGTATTTAATGCACGGGCGGATGCCAAGTCGGGATCGATCACATGACAGATTCTCCGTTGGATTTTGTCAAGGACACCTAGGTGGATAGTAGGAGCACCCGACCAGATATGGCAGCAGTATTTAATGCACGGGCGGATGCCAAGTCGGGATCGATCACATGACAGATTCTCCGTTGGATTTTGTCAAGGACACCTAGGTGGATAGTAGGAGCACCCGACCAGATATGGCAGCAGTATTTAATGCACGGGCGGATGCCAAGTCGGGATCGATCACATGACAGATTCTCCGTTGGATTTTGTCAAGGACACCTAGGTGGATAGTAGGAGCACCCGACCAGATATGGCAGCAGTATTTAATGCACGGGCGGATGCCAAGTCGGGATCGATCACATGACAGATTCTCCGTTGGATTTTGTCAAGGACACCTAGGTGGATAGTAGGAGCACCCGACCAGATATGGCAGCAGTATTTAATGCACGGGCGGATGCCAAGTCGGGATCGATCATATGACAGATTCTCCGTTGGATTTTGATAAATAGTGGGATAGTAGGAGGTGGATAGTAGATGGATAGTAGGAGCACCCGACCAGATATGGCAGCAGTATTTAATGCACGGGCGGATGCCAAGTCGGGATCGATCACATGACAGATTCTCCGTTGGATTTTGTCAAGGACACCTAGGTGGATAGTAGGAGCACCCGACCAGATATGGCAGCAGTATTTAATGCACGGGCGGATGCCAAGTCGGGATCGATCACATGACAGATTCTCCGTTGGATTTTGTCAAGGACACCTAGGTGGATAGTAGGAGCACCCGACCAGATATGGCAGCAGTATTTAATGCACGGGCGGATGCCAAGTTGGGATCAATTACATGTCAGATTCTCCGTTGGTTTTTGTCAAGGACACCTAGATGGATAGTAGGAGCACCCGACTAGATAAGGCAGCAGTATATAATTCACGGGCGGATGGTAGATTTACAAGAATCCTTTAGGTTACTCGCTTTTAATCTCTCCCTTTTTCCCTATTTCCTTTTTCTATTTTCCTATTTTTCCTTTTTTCCCTAGACACATTTTTCAAGACTTCTCCCTGGTTATGTATTATAATTCTAAGTATAAGGCTTCTTGACGTATCTTTTTGTTTTATGTGCCGTGTCCCTTCAAGATATAGGCGGTCATAGCTCTCCACATCCCTCTACACCATGTAGCTCTTAACTTTTCTCTTGGTATTTATTCCAAACCCTGCTCTGCCATCCACTTGCTCAAGCCCATCAAGTATGTCATGCGTTGCTTTTCTCTGTCTCTCTTTCTCTATATCCGTCCTGTGAATATCAGATTCTCGAAGCCCTCTTTCCCCATTAAATATCCCAGAAACTTCAGCTTTCTCTTCCAAATGGTAAATATGATTCCTTTTTGTTTTCCTCCTCTTTAAAACCTCGTCGTTCGTCACATGTTTGCTACATGGTATCCTCAGCACTCTACTGTAGAACCACAATTTCCTTCATCTTTGACGAGATTTCCAGTATTCGCTCCTATTAGAAATTTATGTTTTTTTTTTTTTTTTTTTTTCCATTTGGTGACTTGTCTTTGTTCATTTTTATCAAATGACACCAAAGTTCAGTGAGGGAATGAAAGTCAAAGAAAAATGGCGAAATATTGAATTATTATGTTGGTGTATATAATACTTCTTTCTTACTTTCTTTCTTTCTTTCTTTCTTTCTTTTTCATTGATACATGATATACTAGACTAGCATCATAGCCTGGCGTTGCCCGTGCAACTCAGAACATTTTAGTAGTAGGAGAAGATGCCACTTTTTATTTTAAATATTTTGTTTTTGTTTGAAAAAACATTTTTTTTTATAACTATTTCTTTTGTTTCAAAATTACGAGGAAAACTATTCACATTTTTTGTTGACAAAATGAATTTTGAAAACGTCGGATAAAATTAAATATAAAAGCTCTTTCTTTTTTTTTTAATAAAAATATCTTAGTCGCGTTTGACACGTGTGATTTGATTTCTGTGACGTAATTCAGCAACCATCTTAGATCTTAGATGTTTTACGGAGCAAATGTAAACAATCGTCCGCATTGGCCAAAAAGTGCGAAAGGGAAAATTTTGTTAAACTGAAAAAGTGTGTGCCGACCTGGCTTCCCTGTGTATATGTATCCCTAGAAAGTTTGAATGGCGTAGCTTAAAAAATGTAGGCGTACATAGGAAACAGTCACACACAGACTCACAGATTGCCTTTTATATATATAGATAGGTTTGCGTGCGTGCTTTCGAGTAAAATAATCTGAGTGGGGTTATTGTGGTTTACTTTAAAATAGAAAATAGACTACTACGACGTAATTGTACGGTAGATCAAACAGTGGATTCCTCTACAAAGGAGAAGGCAGGTCCGATTTCTGCCGGAGAACACATTTACTTTACTATATTTTCTCGTGTGGCCTGGCCTCTAGACGAAATAGACACTGCTTAATATATAAAATAATTGAGACATCTAATTCAACTACAAAGTGTCAGTTGTAATAACAATAAAATAATATATACATATTGTATATTTATATTCTTCATTTGTAAACGAGTTATTACGCTACCTAGGTTTCTACTACTTGGTGTTTTCCGGCGATTTGCAATAATTATTCCGGATAAGCTTTCGCGTATTACAATTGAAAGATGTCAGAAATGAGCTGTAACTTTGACAGATGTTATTATCATTCATTTCTCAAGGTACTCAAGTACTTTCAAACTCTTTCCGAGATCATCTTCAGATTGTAATAAGCGAAAGATTAAAAATAAGCAGGAATTATGTTTGCAATTTATTTAATTTGATACGTTTAAAAAATTTGCTGCCTAAATACGCAAATATATATACATATATATATGTGTGTGTGTGTGTGTGTGTGTGTGTGTGTGTGTGTGTGTGTGGGTGTGTGTGGAAATTGAGATTGCATTTTATATATATATAGATTATGGATCAATAATATTTTATATTAAAAATACACATATACACATATGAGGACAGATATTACATAACACTTCAGTACTATTTTCTTTGTTTCCCATGAGATTTTTCCGTCTCTCATTACTCTGGTTAGCCCTTGAAATGCATCCTTGTCCATGCCAATGCGTATTCGGATCTTAGTGTTGCACTTTTCATTCTCTGTCAAACCTCTTCCCATATATTTTGAAAGAAAATTTGTTGCAAAATTCACTGAATTGCGCTACGGATGGCTGTACCGGATATTGTTATGATTTAATTCACGGCTGATGCTTTCGGTGTGAGGACATACTAAGGAACCTTCCATCCATCACTATATGGTGAACACGGTCGATATTTTTTCCTTACTGGTATGGATAGTTACAGAACTTTTAAATGACCTTTGGCCATCTTCAAGTATCTCTCATTCCCACATAAATTAAGCTTCTCACTTTTGTCCAAATAAAGCTGCAGCGTCATCCCTTCATGTTGCAACCCTATGAGCATGAATATTCATGGAGGCTAAATCTTTTTCCTGGGGTTACTTGATAACATCTTCTTGTCCATTCTCATGACCTTCCACGTCTTCTTATACCTGGTGGCACGCTTTCTCCTGTTACCCCACCCAAAAACCGTTCTGTCACCCACATGCTCAGGCCCTTCAAATATGTTATTTGCTGCTTTCTCCATTTCTCTTTCCCTCTATCTTACCTGTGAGTTTTGGTTTCTTCAAGCCTTCTTTCTCATTACCTGTCCCAGGAACCTTAACTGTTTTTCCTGATGCTCAGTATTAATTTCCTTTTCGTTTTCATCCTTTCCAAAACATCATTACGCATGTGCTCGATCCATGATATCCGCAGCATCCTTATGTAGAACCACATTTCAGTTGCTTCAAGTCCAGTATTCACTGCCATATTGAAGAACTGGTATCGCATAGCAATCCAGTTTTCCTTGTTTCTAGCGAACTTTTTTCTGTCTCTCAGTAGTTTATTCAGCTTCTGGTGTGCATGCTTTGCCATGCCAATTCGTTTTCGGATCTCAGTGTCGCACTTTCCGTCTTCTGTTAGAATTCTTCCCAGGTATTTAAATTTTTGTACCTACTTGATTTTAGTATTCGTCATCTATCAAATTTTGTCCATTCTCAAGAGAAGGCGTTACTAATTAGTTTTGAAGTATTCTTTAAACAATCAGGTGTCAGTTTAATGGGAAAGAAACAATGCAACTATTAATAAAATTTGAAATCAACCTATGCAAAATTTCATAACCCTACCCAACTTCTTCAAAGTCAGATTATGTACAATGTGTCAATGATATTTTATTTTAAAAGTGCATATGTCATTTTATTTAATTAAAATCTGTATTCGCATCCTTAGGTATCTTTGAACATAATCTGCTTTTTTCTTAACATGTTTATATGCAAATACATTCTCTTAAATGAATATGTTTGTTTTTCGTTTTTTACGTTTTTTTTTTTTTTTTGTAAGTCGAAATAGTTAAATGATGTATGGGCTTTTTGTATTGGGAAGCAGTCAGACGATTCAAACATGCAGACGACAAGCCGGCAGGCGGTCTGTGAAGGTCATCACGAACATATTACGAGCTCAGCAGAAGTGGATTTCCTACTGAGTGATAATCATTTTAAAAATCAAATGAAGTAAATAAGTAGAAGCAAATACACAATCGGTGTTTTAGTAATTTATGTTCTTTTCTATTTGGTGACTTGTCTTCTTTGTTCATTTTTATCAAATGACACCAAAGTTCAGTGAGGGAATGAAAGTCAAAGAAAAATGACGAAATATTGAATTATTATGTTGGTGTATATTAGACTTCTTTCTTTCTTTCTTTCTTTTTCATTTACTTGTTCTGTTTTATTTAATTTTTTCGTCAGAGAGTAGGAATTCATTTACGTAGGCCTCTATAAATATTATGTCAGATAATTATTTTAAATTATTTTTTCAGAAGCTGAAATGGTTTTGATCGAGTAATAAAGGATAATTTTCTTTTTTCATGAGAACGGCAAAATATTTTGCGAAATATTATTTACAAACGTGGACAAATAAACAAGAAATCTATAAACATTTCTTCTACAATTTTTCTCAACTTTTTTTTGAAGCAAATTGGATGAAATAATGGTTGCAAACATGATTGTACAGAAAAATGATGAAAAACAAGTAGCTAAAGTGCATAAAATAGTATAAACATGAACAATGATATATAAAAGATATAATTTCATGATAATCCGTAAAAATACAAATAAAAATTTCCACAATAGCGTTATCGCCTTATTCGGGATAAGATCAGTAAAAACGAGATCACAAAATAACGTTTTCATTTGTTTGTATTGAGAAAAGAAAATATGACCCGAAAATAAACTTACTTTGCACTAAAATTTGATGAAGATTAGATGAAATATCTAATAATATAGATTAAAAAATGTAAACTTTTTAATCACACACACACACTCTCTCTCTCACACAAACAAACACACACACACACACACACACACACACACACACACACACACACACACACACACACACACACATTTATATATTTACATATAGTGTTTCAAACTGAATATATTTATGGGAAAAAGTGTTCTTATTGTATATAGAGCTCTCGTAGAAATCAGTGCTGCATAGTGAATTAGTTTCCCGCCTTATATATATATATATAGTCATACGCAGACAGATCTGTTTCACTGTATTACAGCTCCACAGCTCATCAGTACGGGTACGGTTAGGCATGCGATTACTTTTTACCCGACCGAACTGGCGTCAGTCAGCGATTCTACCTCTGAGCTATGGGCGCTCGGTAGAAGGAGGCAGACTTTTAGCGTGTGATATGTCATGTATTCATACGCCAGTAGTGAGAGTGTTCTAATTCATTGCTGAATGAACGATGCGTAGATGCTAGAGTAGCTACTGTTTTTTCAAAGTCTCCCATTCTTCCAGAGTATGGAAACAATTATGACCGTGCCATTAAGACAAATGATACAGAAAAAATTGATACTTCCAGTGCCATAATTTATGCTTTGATGAGTTATATAAGCCAAAAATAGAGAAATGAGTATTCTCCCAGTGACTAAACGGTATCGCTAGAGAGAACGTATTGGTTCTAACATTGTTTGAAGATAAAAGAAGCCAAGGGGACCATTTCATAATTAATGTTGTTTGATGTTCAAGCCATGAACCATCGTAAACGTTAGTTAACGTTACCTGGTGTTGGCAAATGACCCAGTTGTGTACGGTAGACGAAATGAGTATAAAGTAAAAAATCCAATCAGAGGGACGTTAAATAACGTTTATTCCATACAATAGGGAAGTTCCAGTTAATGACGCTGAGTGCTATTAATTGCTCCAGCCTTGTTCAGAGGACGAAATGAGTACAAAGTGCAACATTAAGAATGGGAACTGCACAAAACAAAGGAACAACAACCAGAATTTGAGAAAAATAATTATATTAAACGTAAAGAATACAAACTTGAACGCAGGTTAGTAATCCAGGAATACAGTTAGTAAGCCGGATATGTACAATGTCTCTAAAGTGAAGCCGTAGTAGAATTAGTATCTCCACGTCGGAAGCTGATGGGTGCTGTCTAATAATATTCTGCCCAGTTGAGATGAGAGCTATTATGAACTACGGACGCTGTATCTCTCGGTATCTGTCGGTATCGCACGGATCTGACGCTATCTCGCGGATCTCTCGATGTCTGACGATGTCTAACGTTATGTGACGTCTTGTTTCTATGTAGGAGTATATCTATACTCTAGACGAATCTATTATCCATTAAAAAGAGAGCATCTCACAACATTAATTAAGGAGGGCGTTACATAATTAACGTTTATTCCATATAATAGGAAAAATGTTTATTAACGTCGTCGGACGTGGAACGTGTTTAGTGTTTTCATATCAAGTCAACTGCTTATTATACTGATTTGTGGTTAGTTTGTTTATCTCTGTGAATGCAATTTTACATTCTTTGAAACAAGTCGTTATCTTTGTTCCTGCTGTGCGTAATAGTTAATCAAGGCCACCGTTTTCTTTCGCATAAACAAGGAGCTGTTTTTTTGTGGGGGACTCTAACTATAACCGACGATAAGTGTTCTTAGTGTTGGTTCACTTCACATTAGTTAATGGTCCGTAAATTCCTAGCTGCGAATATTGGCCATCTTGAAAGACGTGTCGCGTGGCGGAGGTTTAAAGAAGACAAGAAAGAATTCACTAAACCTGGTCTGTTTCTCGAGCAAAAAAAGGAAAATAAATAAAATAATATTTATTTTCCTCCTACACGAAGATATAATATGATACAAGGTAGCGTATAAATGTAGAGTCTCAAGTGCGTAGGGGTAAAAAATATATATCTCAAAAGAATAAAGGCGATCCAAGACAGTGGAATGAAGAATTCCGGTTATAGAGTTAGAATCTCTTAGAATCATGACTATTCTTCTTAATTTTGTCTTGCCAGGAAATAAGAACAAGAGTTCTTCAGGTGTGTGTTTTGGGGAGTATATGCACACCGCCGTAGAAAAAGCATTATAGTGAAATGAGAAAAATATACACCCATAACTAAAATAAATAGTTTCTGTTTTTTTTATTGTTATTTTTAAACAAGTTTACTCCCAGCACAGGCAGTAAAGCCGCATGGACGTAAAAGGTCACTGGGCGTGGAAACGTGAGAAACAGTGACATTGCTAAGAAGCGAAAGCAGAGAACGCGTAATCAGTAACACAAGAGATAGCGATTCGCACTGGATTTAAATATTTGCAGATTTAAGTTGGCTGGAAAGCATGGAACCGGGAGAAGGTTTTGCAATTTGCTTGAAGCATTGTGTATATATTAGGTGTATGATTAGGTCTTAAAGGCTGTCACAATGCGTTTAGTAAAATAAAGAAAGGTAAAGAAGGTGTTGGGTATTACCTATTAGGTGTATGGTTATACGTTTTAAGATCAACCGAAGGATGACCCTTCGTTGAAAGGCACGGTCCACGTGCGGATGAACGTGAAAACAAGTTCTCCTATCATTTTGATCTCGAAATATTAATGAATAATAAATAGGTAATACCCAACAACTTCTTTACAAACACACACACACACACACACACACACACACACACACACATATATATATATATATATATATATATATATATATATACCGAGCGCCCATAGCTCAGACGTAGAACCGTGTGATGAGTTGTGATACAGCGAAACAGATCTGTCTGCAGATGACTATTTACGCTCTCACACCCTGATTGAGCACTCTGGAGGAAATATAGACTTTGAAAAACAGCAGTTACTTTAGCATCTACGCATCGTTCATTCAGCAATGAATTAAAACATTCTCAGCTATTGGGCGTGTGTATAATGATAATGTACGCGCTAAAATGTCTGCCTCCTTTTACCGAGCTCTCATAGCTCAGAGGTAGAATCGCCGACTGACGCCAATTCGGTCGGGTTTCAATCCTGGGTAAAAAGCAATCGGATGTTTAACCATACTGATGAGCTGCGATACTTTCGTGTTTCTTTCGATCCATGAATTGTGTCACGTGTTAAGTTATAACAAAAGAAAAAGATGATTGAGCAAAACCCAGAGCTAGATTACAGGTAAATATTTAATTTACGATAAGACAAAATAAATGATATACAATATATACAACTTTTGCATTCAAAACAGAAACATAGAGTTTACTACTGGCGGTGTTACGAAGGTAAGGTGTCAAGTATCTTTACCCAGTTAAGATAGCGAAGTAGTTTAAGTGCTATACATTTTTGGAAATCATTAAATGTGCATTTAAAAATAATTATTAGTTTGGTTAATGAAAGAGTCAAAAATATATGTTTACCCATTTAGTTCCATGAGGTTCCCTTTCAGGTTTTATTTAGTCGGCAACTTTTCTTGGAGATTCTCTCGGCTGGATATAGAAATTCTGAATGGGACCGGAGTTGATAATGTCAGCAAATTCTTTTAACAACTAACTACTCTCTTCCCAAAACTTATTTTTGCAGGGGATAATTTCTAGAATCCTTTCAAATTCTTTAGATTTTACTCGAACATTCTACAATCTTCTAAAACGTCCTATTCCTAATTTCTCTATTTAACAACTACTTCATGAAGTAAAACTTTTTTAATAACAAGTAAGCCTCAATAGAATTCCTTACTATAACTTTTAACCTTTGTAGACTTTATTAATATTATTTTTCTATATAAATGCATCCTCGTAACACTAGACAGAAGGATGTTTCACAGTAGGTTTAATTCTCTAGTATACTGGTTGCCAACCAAGGCTGTAAACCTAATCTGTCCTGTTATTTAACTAATTTCCGTACGTTGTGTTACAATCGATATTGTCTCGGAACGAGATATCAGAGAGCTGAGTTCGAATTCCATTTGAATTCTTTGCATTTACTTAGGCGAATATTGAGAAAGGTATAAATCCGTTGCTTCTTCCTCCAGCTATGGGTTAAGTAGCAGGACAGATTGTCTTCTATAGCCTTGAATGGTAACCAGTCTACAACAGATAGTAATGGCAACCTACAGCGGGAAAATACCCTGCCCATACTCCTATGAAACTTAACTGATTAGAAAGGTTGGCTTTTCTACTCTCCACCCTAGAGCAATCACGATCAAAATACTTGACTAATGAGCAACAAAAATTGTATTTTAAAAAGAGAAATAATGATGGCGACTTAGAATGAAAGCAGTGTCTGCAAGCGACCTTGAATCCATCATAAAAAATCAGACTGTGGAATTAGTAAAAACTATACACCTTTCAAATACCTCCTCGAATGAATCAGTTATAACAAATTTAGTATTGAAGAAAATGAAATTCAACATATAATAATATATTCTATGGGTTGTTTCACCGAATACCGCCAATTGCTACAAAACCAAAACGTCAATCTTAAATAGCATCGCCATATCGAGAATGTCATATTGATGTCATGCATAATGCCAAATCTGTTTAGAAATATCTAAACTAGCAGCGAAACAATAGTTAAAAATTTGAGTGAATGAAGCCTGTGAATCTTGACGAAGACAATCTATCTTCGAACATTGTTTACTGGCGCTACTGAATCACGAACAAGGAACTGTACTTGATGACAAAAATTATATCACTTGAAGATTTTCAACAACAGCAAGAACTAAAATGGATAAATGTAATTCGAATGAAAAAATAACGACACAATCAAGGTTCCACACAACATCGAACAAAAGGCAAGGAAGGAATCCCACACCTAATGCTATGATGCGTAATGCTAGAACCTACTAGAAACCTCTTTTCCTGAAAAGTAATTGGTATTTTAAGATTTACATTCTAATTTTAAAAATACGTGTGATTGTTACGAGGATGTATTTATATATAAAAATAATATCAATAATATCTAAAAAGTTGAGTCTTACTTGTTGTTACAAAAAAGTTTTAATTCAGAAAGTAGTCATAAAAATAGAGAGATTAGGAATAGAACATTTTGGAAGATTGTAGAACGTTCCAGTAGAGTCGACAGAGTTCGAAAGGTCCTAGAAGTATACAAATTAGATGTTAGCCCTTACAAAAATAGGTTTGGGCACGGAACAGTCAGTTGATAGCAGAATGGGTTGACTTCTACAGCTCCGGTTAAGATTCAGGATGTATATCCGGCCGAAAGAATCCCTCTAAGTCGACGACAAAAAATAAAACTTGAAACAGTTGATAAAAGGATGTGCTGACCTCATCAGCACCGGTTTCGATTCAAGGAATTATATGGTTCCATGCTCCTCACAACCTCCTAATCAGAGGCCTGCTGCCGGATGCAGTTTATCGTCATGCGCAGGACCTCCGAAATATAGAAAAAAAATAAACTGATAATTGAAAACAAAGATCTATCTATCTATCTATCTATCTATCTATCTATCTATCTATCTATCTCTCTCCACACACACACACACACGCACACACATATATATATATATATATATATAGAGAGAGAGAGAGAGAGAGATTATAGACATATGGATGTGCATTCCATGATGTCTGTCTTACGCCTCAAACTATTTTCGCATCATATTGTCCGCATCTGCAAACACTGTGACTATTTTTTCCTTTTATATATATATATATATATATATATATATATGTGTGTGTGTGTGTGTGTTCTTTATTTAGACATCTGCAAGACCAATTAATTTCATATTGCCTGGATAGACACCGTGGTAAATCGAAGCCAAATTCAGAAGCCAATAAATAACAGAGTAATCCAACGATTTCCCCGTCTCCAGTTATAGAAACGATCCGTCAGTTTAACTAGCGAGAATCGTTGCTGCAAATTAGAACAGAAATTGCTCATGAAAATTCCAGACCATGTTGTTCCGATGGAGAGGCACCAAGTAAATCTGATGCCATCATGCTGGATTTGTTTTTATTTGGAGCCTATCAGGCGTTTCCAAAAAGATTCTTTCGTTTCTTTTTATTGTCTGATTTCTTTCTTTGTATTTGAAAATATCTTCACATGAATTATTATTTCCTTATGCAGAAAAATACATTTTGCCGTTTCTGCAGTTACGGACAAATGTTCCAGATTCTAAGTGAGAAGTGTTTTTAAAAAATATATACCATAAAATTCCTATTTTAGATTTATTCAAAATTTACATGCGAGAAAAGACAAAACAGAGAATATACTGTTCATATTACCTGCAATAAAAAAATACCGTCAAAAGAAAACTGAAGGCAAAGAAATTTTGATTCTACAGAATGGTGCTGAAAAAGAAAACATGGAAGGTCCGCGTAAACAACGAAGAAGTCGTAAGGAAAAGGAAACAAAGAGTATCATAGACAACTGAATTTCTTTCTTACATCATGAGAAAGAGGATTCGACGCCTAATATCAGTCAGTTAAGTGCCATACGTTATACACGCTTTGGGCGATCATGTCTCGAAAGAGGCATGACTGACTGGGCAGAAGATTATCCCGCACTGGGTTGCTATTTTTTCTGCGGTAGGCTGGTTGCAATCCAAGGCTATAGAACCCAATCTCTCCTATTATTAAACCCATAGCTAGAGGGAGAAGGGATGAATTATATTATTAAGCAGGAATTAGTGGGGGATCAGTTTATTATTTCATAACAATAAAAAAATTGATCCTCCATTTGATGTCCAGTAGAAGCCTTAATTATGTTTTGAACTATTATATTCAGTCAGTCAGTTAAGTGTCATACGTGTTACACGCTTTGGGCGATCATGTCCCGAAAGAGACATGACTGACTGGGCAGAAGATTATCCGGTAGTAGGTTGCCATTGCTTTCTGTGGTAGATTGGTTGTCAGCCAAGGTTATAGAACCGCATTTATCCTATTATTTAACCCATAACTGGAGGGAGAGATTTCCCAAATTAATACCTTTGTGCGCAAGCGAATGCAAGAAATTAAACTGGAATTCGAAATCGGCTCCCCTGATTGTCGTTCCGAGTCGATACCCACTGCACCACAAACCACATCCATATGCCATACGTGATCTACTGTACCACAACGCAAATCCTCTCGCAGGATATATTAAAAGTAAAAGTGATTTTGGAAGACACTGGGAGACCTACCTGGTGAGCTTGGATGAATGTTGGAACGGGGCGCAGACAAAGAAACAAACGTTGCTAAGGGCTACAAGTGATAGGAGGCTATAGAGAGACATGATCACTCAAGTGCTGAAGGGACACGACACATAGATGATGATCGCCAGAGTTTAAGACTTTTTAGGGCACTGTCAATTCAGTTAACCATTAAAGTATTTTTAACTGAACCATTTATTTAATCTAAGGGATAAGTTGTTCTCAATCCTATACCTTTGCTTAGCAGTATCCCAATTGTTCAATTTTTAGTATTGCTAATTTATCACTATTCCGTTCTCGGTGTAGTGTAATGCTTAGCAAACCTATGTTAGTAGAACTAGTGGTGAATTTGATCCTCACTGCGTACCTTATACTTTCGGCCTTGTGCCACATCAAAGCGGGGATTAGAAAATCTACTATTCCGTTGAGGTGGTACTACCCTGGCACGGGATTGAACTCACAATTACTATGATTTCAAGTTCACAATGTCACAATAGCTTAAAGGATTAAATCGACTGTAAATAATGATAATTTCTCACTCAGGCAAAAATGAAATATTTTTTGGCATTATACTTTGTTATAATCGTTTTACCCCAAGCAAGGCAATGCTGATGCTAAGGGGTTACAGAGCGAGGAGAGGGTAGAAACAAACGGTACAGGAGATATCGAGGAAAGAGTAAGAGAGAAGTTGGAGTCAAGTAGATAGAATATGGAAACTGACATTGCAGCCTTTGGAGATTGTAGTTTCCATGGAAGCAACCATGGGGAAGGAAGTTCCGCAGGTGGGAAGTGCGAGAAAAGAAACAACTAGAGAAGAAGTGAGGGTTAAATTTTTCTATTTTGACTGTAAAACGATAGGTCGTAGTTGCCAATCTAGTTGCACAAGTAAATTCATGAGGAATGAAGTTCGTCAGATCAGAAGCCGTGAAAATACTTGTACAAAAGACAAGGGGAAGTCACATTCCATTAGTGGGAAAGTGGCTGAAGACGAACAGCTAAATCCGGACCGATAACAGTGCAGACCCCCTCGTTTGGATGTTGTCCAGAACCCTTGATGTGCGTTGTGGTGTAATGAATATCAATTCGGGATCTGTCTCTTCTCCCTCCAGATATGGGTTGAATAGCAGAGCAAACATGGTTCTATTGCATTGGTCGGCATAAAGTCTACCGTAGAAAGAAATAACATACTATTGCAGGAAAATATTCTTCCTAGTCGAATTAAAAAAATGTATCACGTATGACCCTTAACTGACTGACTTTAATAACAACCCTTGATATGTACTTTGTTTGAGCTCTTTCATTATTTAAAATAGAAAAACTTCTTTTTGCTAATGAGGAATAAGAAAATATTTAAAAAAATATTAATCAACCATTTCCTTCCCAGTCTTCGTGATTTCCTAAAAATTAATCAATATTTATAATTTCATTTTCGAACCAAGACTAAAATATTCTCATTTTCTGTAATATTCTTTATGTACCGTTTTATGTTTAGGCATAGGCGATCATGGATTTCTACTTGCTCCTATCCCTTGTCACTCTTAATATGTTTTATCTTGGTACCCCTACCAAACCCTGATCATCCATCCACTTGCTGAAGCCCATTAAGTAGGTCTCACGTTGCTTTCCTCTGCTTTTCTTCCCCGCTATCCGTCTTGTGAGTATTAGGTTTTCCAAATCCTCCTTCTGCATTACGTATACCAATCCACCTTCGAATCTCGCATTTTCCAACATTTATCAGATTACTTCCTAGATCTATATTTTCTGTTTGATTTTATCGTCCCGGACTTGTAGTTGGGATTTTGGGGACCTCTTTTTGCTGATAACCATGCATTTGGTTTTCTTGAGTTTATGTTTAGCCTTTTTTCCTCACTTTTTCTTTTTACTTTTTTTCGATAATATATTTTATTTCTTGTGTCTGCTAACATCTGTGTACCGTGTATTGTTCAATGCCTAAAATATTTGCACGCTAAAGTTGTTGCTATACTTGTTAAAAACATGATTATCTTTCACACATTAAAAATAAAGACAAAGTTGCAGATTGATATCTTCATTGATTTACGGTTAATCTGTATTTACATTTCGCATTAAATCTTGAATTTGAATTTCAAATTAATTGTTTAATGCACTTGACATAGATTAAATTATTTACTGGCGGCTGTCTTTAGAAATTCTAATTTTTCAATTCAGAACTTTATACAGCCTTACACGTAGTTTATTAATATTAAGTCGTCCATTCGTACATGTTAGGAATATGGCTGATACATATGGTCTGGTGTTTCTGCTATAAATGTAAAGATTCTTTTTGAAATCCAAAGAAACTGCAAAGTTATATAGTCCTGACATGGCATATCGGCTTTAGTCACTTTATCACAATCGTAATGTGGCTTCGCTGAGCTATTTTCTATACTCACCAGAAAACCTACTACTCCCAGTGGAGCATAGGCATCGCTAACACCTCTTGATCATTGATCGTTCTGAAAACTTTTGTACAGTTATCAGTATGAACCCTACACAAACCCCTTTATCCGCCGCACCACAACGCATATACTATTTTCTTCGATAAATATTTTATGGTAATTGTTCGTATGAACCATTCGTAACAAGACATTATGAACTGAGGCACAGTATTAGATTAGCGACAAGGTCCCATCATTTAATAGTTGGCTTACGGTCATATCACGTTGAATACACCGGTTCTAGCTCGATCATCGAAGTTAAGCAACAATAAACCTGTTCAGTACTTAGATGGGTGACCAATTGTGAATACCAGGTGCTGTAAGCGTTTAGTGACGGCGTGTGTTGTGGTGCAGTGGATATCGGCTCGGAAAGCGAAATCGGTAAGACGAGTTCGAATTCCAGTTGAACACCCTACATTCACTTACTCACTGGTATCCTTGGGAAATGTATTAATCCGTCCCTTCCCTCCAGTTATGGGTTAAATAACAGGGCAGCACTTGGGACTTTTCCATTAAATAAATCCCTATGAAGTTTTCTCCATCCGGAAGAAAGCCGGCTAAACCCTGATCAGTGTGAATGCGGCTTGAACATTTAATAGTTCAAATGACTTCATTAAATTCTATGCTGTTTGTTTCTTTTCTCGCAACTTTCGCCTGTAAAACTCTCTTCCTTCCAGCTCTTTGCTTTCAAACCAACTTTGAAGTTCAAATATTTAAATGCAATCATTATCTACTGTCTTCTTGATTCCTTTTGTTTTATTGTTCTCACTCCTTAATAATGTTTTTCTTTTTCTTATAGTCTTTCAAACTCACTAAATCCATGTGTCATAGTTGCTTTATTGCCTTGCTTAAGTTTGGGGGAATAATGAATTATTTGAAATCTTTACACATTTTCAGTTCCTACTTTTTCAAAATGACGTTTATTATTTACAGGCGCAATAAATCTTCATCTTTGTTGTTATTATCACAACGTTATAGATGTTGTACCCGATGGGTGGCACCGACTTGGAAACGGAGCAAGCAATAACTATACAGTACTAAAAGGAAAATAAGAACGGATATATATATATATTTCTGAGATGAGGTAGTGTTTATATTATTCGGCTATTGACCTCATCTTTGTTGCCATTTGTACGACGTTTCGGCCGCTGTACGCTCCAGTCTTCTTCAGGTGCTAGGAATTTCGAACTAAACCCTTTTTTACAACCACTGCGGTATTTTTACAGTACTTACACTATTCGGACTATTGTTCTCATCTTTGTTGCCATTTGTACGATGTTTCAGTCATTGTACGTTCCGGCCTTCTTCAGGTGTTAGAAATTTCGAACCGAACACTTTATTACAATCATTGCGATATATGCACATCATTCCTTGCGTAGTAGTGACTCTTCTGGTAGTCACTGAAATTGCAACTCTTTGGGTCAAGTCACAGGAACTAAGGACAACTGAACATTTGGGATATATAACCCTAATGTTCATTCGAACATATTTTTTTTTACTAGAGTTCAAATTTCCTTTTTTTTTTACTAGAGTTCAAATTGCAATTTGTTGATGTTAATGGTTTTCTCTAGTATTTTTGATGTTAATAATTTTCTCTAGTATTTGTTTTTTACCAGAGCTCATATTGAAGTTTTGACCCTAATGGTTTTCTCTGGTAATCCGTATTTCTGGTTCCCATATTATGGATATAGACGTTGGTTAGTTACTGTGACTTGACCCAAAGAGATGTGAGTTCAATACCAGGCTACAGCAGTGGTGAACAAGTAACTTAAATAGTTAGAAGGTGATAACTCATGACCATTAATAAAAGGAATGGAGATCATATAGCCAAGTGATTGTAAAAAAAGGGTTCAGTTCGAAACTCCTAGCACCTGGAGAAGGCCTGTGTGTACAATGGCTAAAATGTCGTACAAATGGCAACAAAGATGGGGACAATTGTCCAAATAATGTAAATACTGAAAATACTACCTCATCTCAGAAATATAGACAAATAGAATGATCTATTATTAAACGTCGTACAAATGCCAACAAAGAAGAGGACAATAGTCCTAATAATGTAAATACTGAAAATACTACCTCATCTCAGAAATGTAGACAAATAGAATGATCTATTATTAAACATCGTACAAATGGCAACCAAGATGAGGACAATAGTCCGAATAATGTAAATATTACCTCATCTCAGAAATATAGACAAATAGAATGATCTATTATTAAACGTCGTACAAATGGCAATAAAGATGAGGACAATAGTCCGAATAATGTAAATACTGAAAATACTACCTCATCTCAGAAATATAGACAAATAGAATGATCTATTATTAAACGTCGTACAAATGGCAACCAAGATGAGGACAATAGTCCGAATAATGTAAATACTGAAAATACTACCTCATCTCAGAAATATAGACAAATAGAATGATCTATTATTAAACATCGTACAAATGGCAACCAAGATGAGGACAATAGTCCGAATAATGTAAATATTACCTCATCTCAGAAATATAGACAAATAGAATGATCTATTATTAAACGTCGTACAAATGGCAACAAAGATGAGGACAATAGTCCGAATAATGTAAATATTACCTCATTCAGAAATGTAGACAACAGAATGATCTATTATTAAACATCGTACAAATGGCAACAAAGTATGAGGACAATAGTCCGAATAATGTAAATATTAGCCTCATCTCAGAAATATAGACAAATAGAATGATCTATTATTAAACGTCGTACAAATGGCAATAAAGATGAGGACAATAGTCCGAATAATGTAAATATTACCTCATCTCAGAAATATAGACAAATAGAATGATCTATTATTAAACGTCGTACAAATGGCAATAAAGATGAGGACAATAGTCCGAATAATGTAAATATTACCTCATCTCAGAAATATAGACAAATAGAATGATCTATTATTAAACGTCGTACAAAAATGGCAATAAAGATGAGGACAATAGTCCGAATAATGTAAATATTACCTCATCTCAGAAATAGACAAATAGAATGATCTATTATTAAACGTCGTACAAATGGCAGACAAAGATGTGATAGACAATAGTCCGAATAATGTAAATATTACCTCATCTCAGAAATATAGACAAATAGAATGATCTATTATTAAACGTCGTACAAATGGCAATAAAGATGAGGACAATAGTCCGAATAATGTAAATATTACCTCATCTCAGAAATATAGACAAATAGAATGATCTATTATTAAACGTCGTACAAATGGCAATAAAGATGAGGACAATAGTCCGAATAATGTAAATATTACCTCATCAGAAATATAGACAAATAGAATGATCTATTATTAAACGTCGTACAAATGGCAATAAAGATGAGGACAATAGTCCGAATAATGTACATACTCATCTCAGAAATATAGACAAATAGAATGATCTATTATTAAACGTCGTACAAATGGCAATAAAGATGAGGACAATAGTCCGAATAATGTAAATATTACCTCATCTCAGAAATATAGACAAATAGAATGATCTATTATTAAACATCGTACAAATGGCAACCAAGATGAGGACAATAGTCCGAATAATGTAAATATTACCTCATCTCTGAAATATAGACAAATAAAATGATCTATTATTAAACGTCGTACAAATGGCAATAAAGATGAGGACAATAGTCCGAATAATGTAAATACTGTAAATACTACCTCATCTCAGAAATATAGACAAATAGAATGATCTATTATTAAACGTCGTACAAATGGCAACAAAGATGAGGACAATAGTCCGAATAATGTAAATACTGTAAATACTACCTCATCTCAGAAATATAGACAAATAGAATGATCTATTATTAAACGTCGTACAAATGGCAATAAAGATGAGGACAATAGTCCGAATAATGTAAATATTACCTCATCTCAGAAATATAGACAAATAGAATGATCTATTATTAAACGTCGTACAAATGGCAATAAAGATGAGGACAAAAGTCCGAATAATGTAAATATTACCTCATCTCAGAAATATAGACAAATAGAATGATCTATTATTAAACGTCGTACAAATGGCAATAAAGATGAGGACAATAGTCCGAATAATGTAAATATTACCTCATCTCAGAAATATAGACAAATAGAATGATCTATTATTAAACGTCGTACAAATGGCAACAAAGATGAGGACAAAAGTCCGAATAATGTAAATATTACCTCATCTCAGAAATATAGACAAATAGAATGATCTATTATTAAACGTCGTACAAATGGCATGATGAGGACAATAGTCCGAATAATGTAAATATTACCTCATCTCAGAAATATAGACAAATAGAATGATCTATTATTAAACGTCGTACAAATGGCAATAAAGATGAGGACAAAAAGTCCGAATAATGTAAATATTACCTCATCTCAGAAATATAGACAAATAGAATGATCTATTATTAAACGTCGTACAAATGGCAATAAAGATGAGGACAATAGTCCGAATAATGTAAATATTACCTCATCTCAGAAATATAGACAAATAGAATGATCTATTATTAAACGTCGTACAAATGGCAACAAAGATGAGGACAAAGTCCGAATAATGTAAATATTACTCCTTATCTCAGAAATATAGACAAATAGAATGATCTATTATTAAACGTCGTACAAATGGCAATAAAGATGAGGACAATAGTCCGAATAATGTAAATATTACCTCATCTCAGAAATATAGACAAATAGAATGATCTATTATTAAACGTCGTACAAATGGCAATAAAGATGAGGACAATAGTCCGAATAATGTAAATATTACCTCATCTCAGAAATATAGACAAATAGAATGATCTATTAATAACGTCGTACAAATGGCAATAAAGAGGACAAAAGTCCGAATAATGTAAATATTACCTTATCTCAGAAATATAGACAAATAGAATGATCTATTATTAAACGTCGTACAAATGGCAATAAAGGTGAGGACAATAGTCCGAATAATGTAAATATTACCTCATCTCAGAAATATAGACAAATAGAATGATCTATTATTAAACGTCGTACAAATGGCAACAAAGATGAGGACAAAAGTCCGAATAATGTAAATATTACCTCATCTCAGAAATATAGACAAAGAGAATGATCTATTATTAAACGTCGTACAAATGGCAATAAAGATGAGGACAATAGTCCGAATAATGTAAATATTACCTCATCTCAGAAATATAGACAAATAGAATGATCTATTATTAAACATCGTACAAATGGCAACCAAGATGAGGACAATAGTCCGAATAATGTAAATATTACCTCATCTCAGAAATATAGACAAATAAAATGATCTATTATTAAACGTCATAAAAATGGCAATAAAGATGAGGACAATAGTCCGAATAATGTAAATATTACCTCATCTCAGAAATATAGACAAATAAAATGATCTATTATTAAACGTCGTACAAATGGCAATAAAGATGAGGACAATAGTCCGAATAATGTAAATATTACCTCATCTCAGAAATATAGACAAATAGAATGATCTATTATTAAACGTCGTACAAATGGCAATAAAGATGAGGACAATAGTCCGAATAATGTAAATATTACCTCATCTCAGAAATATAGACAAATAGAATGATCTATTATTAAACATCGTACAAATGGCAACCAAGATGAGGACAATAGTCCGAATAATGTAAATATTACCTCATCTCAGAAATATAGACAAATAAAATGATCTATTATTAAACGTCGTACAAATGGCAATAAAGATGAGGACAATAGTCCGAATAATGTAAATACTACGTCATCTCAGAAATATAGACAATTAGAATGATCTATTATTAAACGTCGTACAAATGGCAACAAAGATGAGGACAATAGTCCGAATAATGTAAATACTGTAAATACTACCTCATCTCAGAAATATAGACAAATAGAATGATCTATTATTAAACGTCGTACAAATGGCAATAAAGATGAGGACAATAGTCCGAATAATGTAAATATTACCTCATCTCAGAAATATAGACAAATAGAATGATCTATTATTAAACGTCGTACAAATGGCAATAAAGATGAGGACAATAGTCCGAATAATGTAAATATTACCTCATCTCAGAAATATAGACAAATAGAATGATCTATTATTAAACGTCGTACAAATGGCAATAAAGATGAGGACAATAGTCCGAATAATGTAAATATTACCTCATCTCAGAAATATAGACAAATAGAATGATCTATTATTAAACGTCGTACAAATGGCAATAAAGATGAGGACAATAGTCCGAATAATGTAAATATTACCTCATCTCAGAAATATAGACAAATAGAATGATCTATTATTAAACGTCGTACAAATGGCAATAAAGATGAGGACAATAGTCCGAATAATGTAAATATTACCTCATCTCAGAAATATAGACAAATAGAATGATCTATTATTAAACGTCGTACAAATGGCAATAAAGATGAGGACAATAGTCCGAATAATGTAAATATTACCTCATCTCAGAAATATAGACAAATAGAATGATCTATTATTAAACGTCGTACAAATGGCAATAAAGATGAGGACAATAGTCCGAATAATGTAAATATTACCTCATCTCAGAAATATAGACAAATAGAATGATCTATTATTAAACGTCGTACAAATGGCAATAAAGATGAGGACAATAGTCCGAATAATGTAAATATTACCTCATCTCAGAAATATAGACAAATAGAATGATCTATTATTAAACGTCGTACAAATGGCAATAAAGATGAGGACAATAGTCCGAATAATGTAAATATTACCTCATCTCAGAAATATAGACAAATAGAATGATCTATTATTAAACGTCGTACAAATGGCAATAAAGATGAGGACAATAGTCCGAATAATGTAAATATTACCTCATCTCAGAAATATAGACAAATAGAATGATCTATTATTAAACGTCGTACAAATGGCAATAAAGATGAGGACAATAGTCCGAATAATGTAAATATTACCTCATCTCAGAAATATAGACAAATAGAATGATCTATTATTAAACGTCGTACAAATGGCAACAAAGATGAGGACAATAGTCCGAATAATGTAAATATTACCTCATCTCAGAAATATAGACAAATAGAATGATCTATTATTAAACGTCGTACAAATGGCAATAAAGATGAGGACAATAGTCCGAATAATGTAAATATTACCTCATCTCAGAAATATAGACAAATAGAATGATCTATTATTAAACGTCGTACAAATGGCAATAAAGATGAGGACAATAGTCCGAATAATGTAAATATTACCTCATCTCAGAAATATAGACAAATAGAATGATCTATTATTAAACGTCGTACAAATGGCAATAAAGATGAGGACAATAGTCCGAATAATGTAAATACTGTAAATACTACCTCATCTCAGAAATATAGACAAATAGAATGATCTATTATTAAACGTCGTACAAATGGCAATAAAGATGAGGACAATAGTCCGAATAATGTAAATACTGTAAATGCTACCTCATCTCAGAAATATAGACAAATAGAATGATCTATTATTAAACGTCGTACAAATGGCAACAAAGATGAGGACAATAGTCCGAATAATGTAAATACTGTAAATACTACCTCATCTCAGAAATATAGACAAATAGAATGATCTATTAGTAAACGGCGTACAAATGGCAATAAAGATGAGGACAATAGTCCGAATAATGTAAATACTGTAAATGCTACCTCATCTCAGAAATATAGACAAATAGAATGATCTATTATTAAACGTCGTACAAATGGCAACAAAAATGAGGACAATAGTCCGAATAATGTAAATACTGTAAATACTACCTCATCTCAGAAATATAGACAAATAGAATGATCTATTATTAAACGTCGTACAAATGGCAATAAAGATAAGGACAATAGTCCGAATAATGTAAATACTGTAAATGCTACCTCATCTCAGAAATATAGACAAATAGAATGATCTATTATTAAACGTCGTACAAATGGCAACAAAGATGAGGACAATAGTCCGAATAATGTAAATACTGTAAATACTACCTCATCTCAGAAATATAGACAAATAGAATGATCTATTATTAAACGTCGTACAAATGGCAACAAAGATGAGGACAATAGTCCGAATAATGTAAATACTGTAAATACTACCTCATCTCAGAAATATAGACAAATAGAATGATCTATTATTAAACGTCGTACAAATGGCAACAAAGATGAGGACAATAGTCCGAATAATGTAAATACTGTAAATACTACCTCATCTCAGAAATATAGACAAATAGAATGATCTATTATTAAACGTCGTACAAATGGCAACAAAGATGAGGACAATAGTCCGAATAATGTAAATATTACCTCATCTCAGAAATATAGACAAATAGAATGATCTATTATTAAACGTCGTACAAATGGCAATAAAGATGAGGACAATAGTCCGAATAATGTAAATATTACCTCATCTCAGAAATATAGACAAATAGAATGATCTATTATTAAACGTCGTACAAATGGCAATAAAGATGAGGACAATAGTCCGAATAATGTAAATATTACCTCATCTCAGAAATATAGACAAATAGAATGATCTATTATTAAACGTCGTACAAATGGCAATAAAGATGAGGACAATAGTCCGAATAATGTAAATACTGTAAATACTACCTCATCTCAGAAATATAGACAAATAGAATGATCTATTATTAAACGTCGTACAAATGGCAATAAAGATGAGGACAATAGTCCGAATAATGTAAATACTGTAAATGCTACCTCATCTCAGAAATATAGACAAATAGAATGATCTATTATTAAACGTCGTACAAATGGCAACAAAGATGAGGACAATAGTCCGAATAATGTAAATACTGTAAATACTACCTCATCTCAGAAATATAGACAAATAGAATGATCTATTATTAAACGGCGTACAAATGGCAATAAAGATGAGGACAATAGTCCGAATAATGTAAATACTGTAAATGCTACCTCATGTCAGAAATATAGACAAATAGAATGATCTATTATTAAACGTCGTACAAATGGCAACAAAGATGAGGACAATAGTCCGAATAATGTAAATACTCGTAAATACTACCTCATCTCAGAAATATAGACAAATAGAATGATCTATTATTAAACGTCGTACAAATGGCAATAAAGATGAGGACAATAGTCCGAATAATGTAAATACTGTAAATGCTACCTCATCTCAGAAATATAGACAAATAGAATGATCTATTATTAAACGTCGTACAAATGGCAACAAAGATGAGGACAATAGTCCGAATAATGTAAATACTGTAAATACTACCTCATCTCAGAAATATAGACAAATAGAATGACCTATTATTAAACGTCGTACAAATGGCAATAAAGATGAGGACAATAGTCCGAATAATGTAAATACTGTAAATGCTACCTCATCTCAGAAATATAGACAAATAGAATGATCTATTATTAAACGTCGTACAAATGGCAACAAAGATGAGGACAATAGTCCGAATAATGTAAATACTGTAAATACTACCTCATCTCAGAAATATAGACAAATAGAATGATCTATTATTAAACGTCGTACAAATGGCAACAAAGATGAGGACAATAGTCCGAATAATGTAAATACTGTAAATACTACCTCATCTCAGAAATATAGACAAATAGAATGATCTATTATTAAACGTCGTACAAATGGCAACAAAGATGAGGACAATAGTCCGAATAATGTAAATACTGTAAATACTACCTCATCTCAGAAATATAGACAAATAGAATGATCTATTATTAAACGTCGTACAAATGGCAATAAAGATGAGGACAATAGTCCGAATAATGTAAATACTGCAAATGCTACCTCATCTCAGAAATATAGACAACAGAATGATCTATTATTAAACGTCGTACAAATGGCAACAAAGATGAGGACAATAGTCCGAATAATGTAAATACTGTAAATACTACCTCATCTCAGAAATATAGACAAATAGAATGATCTATTATTAAACGTCGTACAAATGGCAATAAAGATGAGGACAATAGTCCGAATAATGTAAATACTGTAAATGCTACCTCATCTCAGAAATATAGACAAATAGAATGATCTATTATTAAACGTCGTACAAATGGCAACAAAGATGAGGACAATAGTCCGAATAATGTAAATACTGTAAATACTACCTCATCTCAGAAATATAGACAAATAGAATGATCTATTATTAAACGTCGTACAAATGGCAATAAAGATGAGGACAATAGTCCGAATAATGTAAATACTGTAAATGCCACTCATCTCAGAAATATAGACAAATAGAATGATCTATTATTAAACGTCGTACAAATGGCAACAAAGATGAGGACAATAGTCCGAATAATGTAAATACTGTAAATACTACCTGATCTCAGAAATATAGACAAATAGAATGATCTATTATTAAACGTCGTACAAATGGCAATAAAGATGAGGACAATAGTCCTAATAATGTATATACTGTAAGAGCAGATATTCCTAGAAATTGTAATTCTCTCCTCTGAATTCTGATTGAGAGACTGAAGGCTTTGATGGACGTGGAGACACCCCTTTATTTCTGCTGTTCCCAGATCCACTCTAATCCAGGGATCAAATCTATGAGTAAATAGTGAACCCCCAGAGAAAAAAATATGAATGTATACAAATACATATTTATAATAAACTTACCAATACGATTTTAAACAATATAAACAGAAATACTTTTAACAGAAGAAATACCAACAAGACATTTTTATATTAAAATGGCCAACAATACATTTTATCCTTTTTTTTTTTAATCATATATCACCCCGAGCAAGGCGGTAACGCCACTGATGTGCAGGGGGCTACGTGAGAGTGAAAAGGTTTGGAAAAGAGAAAGCCGGAAACCACATCCTAAAGAGAGACCAAGGGATGAGCCTCTACACCTGTACAAAAAAAATGAAAAAGAAAAAAGAAAAGAGTGAAAAGATTGGAAAAGAGAAAGCCGGAAACCACATCCTAAACAGAGAACAAGGGATGAGCCTCTACAACTGTACAATAGACGCAGGTGGAGTGTGAACCGGGCGATAGTTTAGTCTATCTACTCCAATTAAAAAAAAAATGAAAAAGAGAAAGAAAAAAAAAAGAAAAGTGAAAAGATTGGAAAAGAGAAAGCGGGAAACCACAGATGAAGGCATGCAAATGCGTTCAAAATATACTTATTGTAGGCCATAAAATTGTGTTAAAAATATTAAACTTCAGCATTAAATAAAATAAAAACATTTATGTACTCTTATGCTCCGATGGACTCCCACAAATACATTCACAACTTCTGCTCCGATGAACTTGGCTCACTGGTGCATCCTATGTAAAAATTTACTCAAGCCACAAGCTTAGCAACTACGTCGAAATGGTCTGCAAGAAATGTTACCAGAGGCAGTCATAAATATTAAAAAGGATTTAATCCGTAAGATCTAGCAGGGGGCTACACGATAGAAATCTTCGGGGGCTAAATCCTATATTAATCTATTGGGTCGATAAATCATATGTTAAATTTTAAAGATTCTTGATTCTATAATTTTATCTGATCTTTCAAAGAACATATATTGTTTTAAATATGTTATCCTACCGTATAGGAAGCAATAAAAATGTGGTTCCAACTAATCTTCTATCTATCCGTGCATTGAATACTGCTGCCATATCTGGTGGGGTGCTCCTGCTATCCACCTAGGGGTCATGACAAAATCCAACGGAGAATCTGTAATGTCATTGCTCCCGACTTGGCAACTCAGATACAGTAACTTTCTAACTGGTGCCCCCTGTGTATGAATTTACTCGAGCCACAAGATTAGCGACTAGGTCCCACCCTTTTACTGTGAAACCAATAAAATGTAAACGCAAATTCTACTCTTACAGCTTCTTTTCTCGCCTGTGGAATTCCCTTCCGTTTACTTGCTTCCCCGACAACTAGAATCTCCAAGAAGTTAAATGCAAAGTCAGTAGTCATCTCCTATCTCACTAACTTACACCCTTTCTCTCATGCTCCTTTCTCTATTCACTCTATTCTCATTAGTATTCTCATCTGTTTCTTACACACTGTCTGACACGCCCTGTAACCTGTCACTCTTTCCCATTCCTTTCCTCCTATGTGACCCCCTGCACAACAGTGGCAGTAAACTGCCTTGCTTAGGGCTATATGATTATAAAAAACAAAATACCACTAATCAAAATAAACCAAACATTAAAGAATCATTTCATGACATGATATCCTACAATGTTTTAAAATCAACTTGTACATCAAAATATAACACCAACAAAACTACAACATAAACACCGATATCATCACCTGTAGTAATCATTTACACACAAATGTGAATTACCAGCCATAATTTTCAGGCAACACCAGTGTTTAAGAAAAAACGATATATTCCATACTATAACATGTGCATCAAATTAAATTATAAATATGTAATAATTACCTATATTGCAGTTTCATCAATGAAAGAATGAAGAAAATTTAGGGTGATTCGGAAGAGTATCTTTGCATCCTTGCTTTGTAAGAATTTGCAAAGTAGTGATAACAAAAGAACCATTCAATTTTCATTTGGCAAGAAATACTAAAAATATTATGAAATACATCTGTAAAAAAACTGGTGTGGCCTAATGGTCGGTAGTATATATGAGAAAAAAATAACTGAATATTATCTATCATGTATTCAGTTGTGAAAGTAGAATAATATATATCATATTTTTATGACTGCAAAGCTTCCAAGAAATTTACATTTTGGTATTAAATGATCCATGAACCTGTTATTAAAAATATCAACCAATTGATCAATCCTAAGCGTATTTGAGCGGAACGATAACAATCTACGTCTGTATAGTAAATAAAAGTTTCAGTTTGAAATTCCTTGAAGGTTAACTGGAGTAACATACACTTGAAGAAGTCCCTAGAGGAAAACGATCGAAACGCTGTGGTAATAGATGCAGATATTAGTCTGAATGTAAATGTAAATAATAACTTTTCATCCAAAAATATCATACGAGATTTATCACTAGTCAAGCTAATACGTTTACTAGGTCCAGCTGAATACAGTATAAAGTCAAATAGGAATCAGTACTAAGAAGATTTCTTGAGTCAATCCTTGAAGAGTGCCAGATTGTATAAGTCGTTTTCTTTTATATGCGATCGAAAATTGCTTCTTGGCATGAAAACGGAATATGCAGCACTTACTCTAGTTTAACTTTGCCACCCCAGAAACTTTACAATTGCAACCTAAGAAAGTGTTTCTTGTAGCTCTTCGTTAAATATAGCTTCGCTTGGCACTTAGTGAGGATCAAAATAACTAAAAAAATAATGATTTGACTGAGAATCATGAGAGTGTTTATTTAGCACTCAAAATAGTAAAACTATGGTACATTTTATTTTTATGCTAATATTCACCGCAAGACTCAAGACACACTCAATGTAGAGAGTAACAGAATGAAATGTGTGATATGAACTTAAGTAGGGAAAGCATGAAGTGAAGATTATGAGGATGCAAATGATAGATAAAAATTTAGACTTGAATATGTTAAGGTTGCAGTTTTCGGGGGAGCAACCAAGCGGGAGTCTGTTCTTGGGAAGAAGCTTTCTGAGTGGAATATCAATGGAATACATAGGAAATGAGGGTGATTCAACTCTATAGATGAGGCAAGGCGGGTTTTGACTGTAAAAGTCTGAAGTGGTACACAAATGAATGAGACTCGTTTGAATATTTGTCATGGAAGTGGCGATAGATTTGACATATTGCTCCTAAGAGATGGAGTGCGCAGGGTAGAAAATAATTATTCCCAAAGCCGCATAAACGATTTTGAACTCTTTCAAATGTGTAAAGAAAGGATTGTGCAGCTCCAGCCAAGACTTGACTGATTTACCTCATGTAAGGATAACGCATGACAGAAAGTGCCAGATACTTTCTGGATGTGCGTTGTGGTGCAGTAGATATCGGCCCGGAACGAGAAATCGGTGAGCCGAGTTCGTATTCCAGTAGAATTCGTTGCATGCACTTACGCGCAAATACCCTCAGGAAACATCTTAATCCGCCAATTCTTTCTTTTCCATGGGTTAAATATCAGGACAAATTGGGTTCTATAGCCTTGGTTGGTAACCAGTCTACCGCAGAACGTAAAGGCAACCTACTGCGAGAAAATACTCAGCAAAGTCAGTCATGTAAGATGTATAGCATCTAACTGACTGTATTCCATTACTACTAAGTTCCTTAAAAACATGACTTACTCCCTTCTTTTCTGCTGTTACGTGTTAAATAACAGTATAGACGGGATTCCCTACACTTGGGTGGTAGCCATTTGACGGGAAGGACGTCTTGACTTCAAAAATATATGGCAATCACTTCATTATCTTTCTCGAGACGTCATTGCAATTCTCAGAAACATGCGTACAGTTATGATTACCTAAAAATACGCCATGATTACCTATTTTCAGAACAAACTTTTTTTCAAATATAAAAATGCGTCATGTTTTCTTATTTCCTGAACGAACTTTTTTCAAATATAAAAATACGTCATGGTTGCCTAATTCTTGAACGAACTCTTTCCAAATATAAAAATCTGTCATGATTGCTTACTTCCTGAACGACCTTTTTCAAATATAAAATTACATCATGATTGCCTATTTCCTGAACAAACTATTTTTCATATATAAAAACATCATTGCACAAAGATTAACAGGTGAAATATATTTATGGCAAACTGTTTAAATTAAGGCAAGACGACTTTTTGCAGTACTCACTAAAGACCAAATTCAGTCCACAAGACTAAATTGTTTACTTCGTGTGGACTGCAGTCTGTTCAAAGTCTCGTGTGCGTTTGATAGTCCCAGTATGTAAGCATTTTAAACAAATAGTTTGGTCAGGAAAGAAGTGTGCTTTGATTTGAACTTACTTTCTGGGTTTTAAATAAAATTTGCCGAAAAGATAAGCTTTCTTGTACTTTCAATGAGATATGTCAGTAGCTACAAGCGAGCTCAGTAGGGGGGAAAGTGGAAGTTATAACGACATACAATATGTCTCTTGTTTTAGGGGGATAATATCAATTTTAATACAGTCAGTTTCTTTTCTAAATACATTTCCAGACCGCTGATGCAAATCGAAAATGCACGGACTACGGGATTTAATGATTATACCACTGTAAGTTTTTGCTTTAATTTCGAACGGGTTTATATAATAAACTGATTTACACACACACACACACACACATATATATATATATATATATATATATATATATATATATATATTTGAAATGTGTGTATATGTATATATATATATATATATATATATATATAATTTGTTATATATATTATTTATATATTATATAAGCGTGGTGCTTATTGGAAAACGCTCGATATAAGTATTAGAGCTGACATATGACATATTCAGTTGGATTGATGTGAGTTTGTCTAACCATAGCGGAAGCGTGAAACCCAGGGTCACAAACTCACATCAATCCAACTGAATATATATATATATATATATATATATATATATATATATATATATATATATATATATGTTGCGAAACTTCTCTACTGTCTATCAGATATTAAATAAAATTAAAATTCATTTAAATATGATAAAATTGCGTTTTAAGGTATTCTATAATACTATATATTAGTAATAGTAGTAGAAGAAGGTTTGATAACTGCAGGACAGGTATGACCAATCTTTCCTTATGTTTAACCCAGAATTAGGGGTA
The DNA here is from genome assembly GCA_037127315.1 of Ascarosepion bandense. Classification (NCBI taxonomy): domain Eukaryota; kingdom Metazoa; phylum Mollusca; class Cephalopoda; order Sepiida; family Sepiidae; genus Ascarosepion; species Ascarosepion bandense. The sequence continues at coordinate 3,015,234 of JBBBDQ010001522.1, forward strand.
TAAAAGATAGATTCATGTCTTTATTTGTGTGAAAGTATAATATACATATGCACGTAAAATACTTTCGATTATATACTTTTTTTGGCAGATCACAAGAGGTCCTAATCAATTCTGAATTGGTTAAGCGTCTCACACCTCGCGACTGTCTTTCAGACGATCAATATGGCTTTCGCTTCTCTAGAGGAAATATGTTAACAATTATTGGTTAAGTTTTAGATAAGAATTGTGAAGCTCCGGCTGTAGCTTTTAATATCCTAAAAGCGTTTGACAGATTTTGGCGTACCGATCTTCTTAAAAAGTTTTGATATTTGTGAACGAATCTCTGAACTGATTCAGTCTTTCTTGTCAGATAGCGAAATGAAAAACCACGCTTCTAGATCTTTTTGTACTAGAGCAGGTGTCCCACAGGACACTATCCTGGGGCCTACTTTGTTCCTAATTTCTATCAATGATCTACACGATGACGTCAGTTTCCAATTTGATATTTGTGCTGATGATACAAGCATTTACTCCATTATGAGGCAATCATGACGTATTTTTATATTTGAAAAAGTTTGTTCAGGAAATAGGCAAGCATGATGCATTATTATATTTGGAAAAACATTTACTGATGAGACCTGACTTTTCTATGACACTGTCAGCACTCTGCCTTCCGAGCAGAGAGCACAAACCCAGTCGTGATTCCGCCGAAGGGTAGATCCACGACTGGGGAAAAATAGACAGAGATTTTTTGGCCCGGCTATATGGCCGGGAATACCCACTATAAAATGACCATGTGTCACATCTGGTCTTGTGTGGGATGGCTAGTAAATACAGAAGAGTAGGTTTCATCAGCTCGATAAGGTCAAATTAGTGACTTATATCAAAAGTGACCTACAATCTGCAGTTAACTGGGCCAAGGAATTTGTTAATTCTAACATCTCCAAAAGGAGCTTTTTCTCTATCAACCACCTGAAATACTCGTTCTTGACTCCAATCGATGCTAGCCTCCATGAGAGCGGCTCACTGCACTTTCACCTTCTTCCATTGCTGGCTGACATGAAGGAGAAAAATTATATTGAATCCATTTCTAGATTTGTTGCTAAGAAAGATTGTTCGGAGTGTTGTGCTAAAAAAATTTTCCTCTCTAGAATTACATATTTATATATCTATCATTCGGTGATGCTTTGAACATTGTTGCCACATACATTACCGGCCATAATTGTTAGGATGATCTGTTTTTGTTTCTTTTAAAGAAAGGATGTATTTCATACTATTTTTAGTATTTATTGCCAAATGAAAATAGAATGGTTCTTTTGTTATTATTACTTTGCAAAATTTTACAATGCAAAAAGCGACAATTTACCCATCGCAGCCTCTAGATTATATATATATATATACTACCGGCCATAATTATTAGGCCACCCCAGTTTTTTTTTAAAAATTATGTATTTCATACTATTTTTAGTATTTATTGCCAAATGAAAATAGAATGGTTCTTTTGTTATTATTACTTTGCAAAATTTTAAAAGCCAAAAAATCGACAATTTACCCCTGTTTTTAAAAGAAATGATGTATTTCATACTATTTTTAGTATTTATTGCCAAATGAAAAGAGAATGGTTCTTTTGTTATTATTACTTTGCAAAATTTTACAAGGCAAGAAAGCAAAAATGAACTCGTCCGGAACCCCCTAAATTTTCTTCATTCTTTCATTGATGAAACTATCATATAGGTAATTATTAAATATTTATAAATTAATTTGATGCACATGTTCTTGTGCAATATTAACAAAAGAACAATTCTATTTTTATTTACAATTATACACTTGGCAATAAATACTAAAAATAGTATGAAATACATCATATTTAAAATACTGGCGTGGCCTAAAAATTTTCGCCGGTAGTTTAGGTTAACCTTTAAGGATACTTGTTAAAATCCAAGAAAAAGAAGCAGCAATATTATTGGTTCTGGTCTGGTGTCTCAGTTTCATTCCCTTTCCTATCGTCATGATATAGCTTCCCTGTATCGTTTCTATGAAGACTTCCATGGTAATTGTTCGAGTGAACTCTTCGTTAGTACTAGATTGGCGGTAAGGTCTCGTTACTTAACAGTTGAATTGACTAGATGTAACCGTATGTTGTATACTAAGAGACAATATAGATGGACATATCGAAGTTAGGTATATCTGAAAAAATTATTATTAAACCATAGAAAACGGTTAAGCATTATTCTATCAACACGGAGGCATACCACAAGGCCATCTTCCGTGAAATCAACAAAGACTACAAAAAACGCCTTGTAACTGCGAAATCAACATAAACAGAGACGCTAAAAATAGCAAAGGGCCTTAAAATAAATGACAGAATCCCAATATTACTTAAGAAACAGGGATTCATCACAAAGACAAAAAAGTATCACGACCAATCTACGATATCGATTACTAAACCTTTCGAAAAACTACATAGACAAAATTAGAAAAATCATTCTTGAAAGAGCTTCCAAATTCATTTAGAATGTCTTAACCCTCTCGGGCCATTCGTATCATATTTGATTTGGTATTTCCCTATAAGGAAACATTTGGTATTTCCCTATAAGGAAACATTTGGTATTCATTGACTGAGCAGTCAGTACTGCTTTCATTTGAAATTTATAAAATATTTCTCTTAAAAAATTTTTCAGGAAAATATTTCTTTCAAGACTTGTTTTCATACTGTATCAAATATGATACGAATGGCCCTAGAGTTTTAAGGCTTCTACTGGGCATAAAGTGGGGGATCAGTTCTATATTGTTATGAAGTAATAAACAGATCTCCCACTAATATGATACGAATGGCCCTACAGGGTTAAGCATGAACCAATGGAAGAACAAAACTGAGGCAATTGATTGATTTGTAAAAATAAAAAAAAAGAAAATGGATTGCACGTTCATTCATTTCTATATTTGTGACTTATATCAGTTCATATCTGAAAAAAACCAAAAAAAAACCTTTTAACCGCAGCCTTAAACTTGTTTAAAAAATACCGCTCCAAGATATTAGCATCATTAAACAAGCCTAAAACCATCTCATTCTACAATGGATGCCTGTGAACTAGAAAAAATAACCCTGATGTCTGCATTTCAATAGAAGTGTATGATTCTACGGGGGATTTAGTAGTTCTTTCTTTTCTATGGAATCTTAGACACCTTTAGGATTTAAATAACCCAGGATTTTACAGAGAGGACGGTTTAATCCCTTTTGAAAAACAAGTCCACAAAAACCGGACAGGCTTAGAAAAAAGTTAATTTTTTTCAAAGTCCACAATCTGAATATATAAACCACCACTAACGATAAAGTAGTATACCTTTTAGATGTAACCTTTGACCTGAACAATTGTCTGTAGAAACCGTACGCTAAATACTCACACAAACACAAATACATCAATAAGGATTCTAATCACTCCCATAGAATCATCAATAACTTGCATAAATCAACCTAATTTTGTGTAAGTATTAATTCTGGTAATAAGGAATTTTTTCTAAAATTAAATACGTTAATGCTTTATAAAAGAGAAAACTCAACACAAGTTTAGAATACTCTTAAAAACAAAGTAGGCAGAAATAAGCAGAAACTATGTAAACATAAAAGTCATTTGGTTTGATCCACCCTTCAGCCATAAATTCGAAACAAACATTGGAAAATTCTTCCTAAATTTGATTTACAAACATTTCTACCATTCACCAACGCTAAAAAAGATTTAATAAAAATAATATTAAAGTTAGTCATAGTTGTGTTAGGAACATAGAAAAATATATTTCATAAAATAACAATATCAAATAAATACTTGTCCTACTTAAATAATATTAGTTATCAACTACTAATAATGACCCTTCTAAATAATGACCCTTCTAAATAATGACCATTCTAAATAATGACCCTTCTAAAAATAATTGCAACTGCTGAAAAAATAAAACCTGCCCATTGAATGTCCAATATATGTCCAAAAATATTATTTAGAGAGCATCCATTTGGATCATGATAATTTTAAATTCTATTTTTATGCAATTGCTGACATGTGGAAATATCGTTTCAATAACCACATGTCTTAAAACAACAATAAATACAACAAAAACACTGCTTTATCCATATATTATTGGAAATTAAACAAACACAAACTCAATTATTAACTAGACTATCGTCGCTAAAATCAAATCTAACGGAAAAGGATACAGACGTAACTTATATCTTTTAGAAAACTTGTCATTCTAAATCATATAAATAATCCTAATTTATTTAACAAAAAGTGGATTAATAACCACATCCTGCCATAGAAAAATACTGAAATTCTTAAATCTTGATTGATAATGATTCCTCTATACGTTTGTCTCTTTCTCTCTTACGCTCTTTCTTCCCGCCATCTTTCTTTTTTTCCCCGAAAATATTATTATTAATAATTATGAATTACGCCTTTCTGATTTCATCTCCTTGCATTTTAATAATTCTTTTTATTTAAAATTTTAATGCTTTTGTCTTTATGTAATTTTTGTCTATTTAAATTTTACTCTTGATAAATACAAAAATAGTCAATCGATCGATCATCCGTTACACCCAATCGTGTGTAGAGCAGCAACTTTTTGTTACTGTTACAAACTTGTTTTTTGATAGGGCAGGGTTGTTAGTCTTGCGCCCAACCCCCAAACTTGGAGGACCGGTGGACCATTCTTAGTCCTTAGGTTTACAGCACTTGGTATTCCCAAATGGCTGCCCATTTAAGTACTGCCCAGGCTCGATGTTGTTTAACTTTGGTGATCGGACGATAACCGGTGCATTCAACACGATATAGCCGTAGACTCAAAAATAGTACCCTAACAAAAAATAGTATACTTACAATATAAGTTTTAACTCCCATGAACAGCGAATGAACTTAAATTTAAATCTCTTAAACGGTCATTTCGTAATATGCACCTGATAACTGCGTAACGCATGAGGAAAATATTAGACTGCTCGCAAACATTCTATGATTCATAACTTTTGTATATAATGAAGTCGAATCGGCATGGCCTGCCTTACAAATCACACTGTATAACTCGGCAAAAGAAGCCGTAAGGTATGTTCAGCGAAAATATCCAGACTGGTTTAATTAAAACAATCCTGAAGTTAATCTCTCCTTGAAAACATGCATAAATGTCGTCAGGTCTGGATGGCATATACAGCATGCCTATCGAAGAAACGGATCTTTAAATAAGCTAAGGGAAAGTCTTAAACAGGATCGAGGGTGATGAAGGAGAACTGAGTGACAGCAAAGCCAAAACCCTTGCAAAATTTTAAATCATTCTACCAAAATTTGAGGGATGTTATGGTCCAATTTCCAACGGTCTATCACCAATCTTTTCTTTAGATAACACTCTTTTGACAGAAAAAAAAACACATTATTAAACGCTGGGTAGAACACTTCTCCATAGATTCGTCTGTTGATGCTGAATTAATAAACAGTATTCTTCAGAGACCTGTCGAACAAGGCCTTTCTGCTAACCCTTTAACTTTCGAGATAAACAAAAGCCATTAAACAGCTTTCGAATGGAAAAGTCCCCGGTGGCGAAGATGAAATTCTATGTGAAATATGCAAATGTGGCATCCGTATTTTGACATGCAAGCTTTGTGAATTGTTCAACCTTTTGTGGGAAATGGTAGAGATACCACATCAATATAAGGTTGATTCAATTCTCCATTTGGATAAGCACAAAGGGTACCGGTATGAATGCAACAATCATAGATAAATATCTCTTCTTTCGGTTGCCGGCAAAATCCTTGCTCGTGTTATCCTGAATAGGCTTAATGAATTTGTATTAAAATTGGCACTGCTGGAGACATAGTGCAGTTTTAGTTGCAGTGCATAGGTTCCCAACCTTTTTGCTGCGATTACCCTAAAATACAATTTCACTATTATACATTACCCCAATGAACAAATACCCGTAATATAGGAAAAGAAGTAATTATATTTTCATACAACAAAAACAGATAAACTTAATTGAAATTATTCAATACAATAGTACCAATCGATAATAATCAGAGGTATAGTAGTCGTAACCTAGCCGTGATTCTTAATGTGAGTGTTGAGCTTGTATTGTCTGTGCCAGTGCCAGTTTATTTATTCTTGGCTTTGAAGATAAAGATCGACATATACAGATCAGTTGTTCTCTGAGTCCTTCTGAGTGGTGTTGAGACGCGGATCGCAATAATTTCTTAAATTTAGTATAACAAATACAAATTTCCTAAGCTTCAGAAAGGAATTGGCTGTGTTCTGTAGACAATTTTTAAGCCTCACACAAGAAAGTAAATAAAATTTAGAAAGCAAGGAAATATAAACATAAATATACATAAAAAACGAAAAGCATCAATTTAAAAATAATTATATATGTATATATAATAAAATAAGTTTACAATGTTCGAAATTGTTGTTGTATGACCATTTCAACATGAAATCCCTAAGAGAGACTTCACATATAGTCAGCAACTAACACTCTTTCAAAATGAAAAAAATAAAAAAAAGACGGTTAAGAACTAAGAAATTTACGTCACAAAAAAGTTTGATTTACAATTAACGTCTATTTTTAAGATTTTACTTTTAGATAGAGATGTAAGGGAAAAATTTTAAAATTTGGATTCGTCTAGCTTTACAGGGGAAAGATGGAATAGGAAGTGTTGATAAACTGAGAATTGAGCTCTCCACCTGTATCATTTTTTATTATTAAAATTCTAATATTAATTAGGATCAGGATTTTGGGATTTACCTTCCAACTTTTCCGTTTGGATTAAAGTTATTTTAAAAAAATATATATATAGGGATATATATATATATATATATATATATATATATATATATATATATATATATATATATATATATATATATATATATATATAGGGGGATATATATATATAGGGATATATACATGCACACACACACACACACACACACATATATATATATATATATATATATATATATATCACTATGGAGTTATTAAAACACAAATAGTTTTGAAAAAGATTAAAAAGCATGATAAATAACCAAAAAGATAAAGTGCTTGTGAATAAAATTAAAAGTAGATGGTACAGTCGTATATAAAAAAGAAGAAATAGCGAAAAGGTTGATAACCTTTTAGCACGGACACGTTAAGAATAAATATATGAAACTAATTTGAGAACCTAAGTTATTTATATCTCGTAAGTAAAAAAAGGAAACCTCACATTTTGAAAAAAATTACAGTAATCACCCCAGTAATAATCTCTTGAATATAGAGTCATATTAAAAATATGATTCCGAAACATGAGACAATATTAAAATTAAGTGTATTGCTGCGAAAATTAAAATGTTAAAATTAAGTATATTACAATAATACATATATATATATATATATATATATATATATATATATATTACTCTTCACTAATGAATTGAGTTATCCTGTTAATTGGCGTGTGTATACTCTGCATATATATAAAACGCCAAAATTTTTTCCTCTCTCGGTCATGCTTAGGGAGTAGGCACTCCGACTGACACACAATCAATCGAATTTTGATCTCGTCTGGTGGATGTCTAGAAACACTGATGAGCTGTGATACAGCGAAACAGTCTTGTATGTAGTGTTCTATTGTCAGGTTATGATAGTTTTTAGGTATGCTATATTGAACAAGATAGAGGAGGTGATGAGTGATTATAATCATGATCATGATAGAATTCGTTCTGATCAATCGGCTAAGAGTCCATATCATAATCAGGAATATGACAGTTTAAAAACATCTTTGCATTTTTTTTACTGTATTAGTCTTAAATTTTAAAGATGCAATATCAAATTCTTCACTTTTAAAAATTAAATTTCATTTCAATAAAAAGAAAACGTTAAAAATTACCAGAAAATGAGTAAATCCAATGTGAAATTTTTTTCTTGACTTAATACGTTGATAATGTCAGAGTGATTACATTTCATTGAATTATTTTACAAATTTGTCGGTATTGCAACAAACGGCTGTCATGACATTTCACAAAGCTTTTTGACAAGTACTATGAATAGAAATGAATATGAGATAAAGTAAAAAGATATTCAGCATTACTGCAACAGGGGAGAAATTCTAGGATTGACCTTAAAAAGAAAAATCCAGGAGGAGTTCTTTATGAAAACGGCAGGTGATGGTGTTTGTGGTTATTGCATAATAAGTTGAAACTAAGATTATAATAATCCTTAAACAAATCACGAATAACTTGTGGAGATAATGCACAAATTTAAGTCTTAATATGACACAAGGCTACAATCATAGGGCATCGGATGTGAATTGAAATTAAAACCAAAGTCATCGAACCTAGACATTTTTTATGTCAGGTATTTAGTTACTTTTAAAGAAAATCCCACCACTCAGTAATATCAACTACGAACACGCTAACAACGTGCTTACTGTGTTCGGAACATAAAACATATACAATACTCTTAAAAGATAAATAAAACTACATGCATTCAGTTCCATATAAAATTAAATTTTTGCTCGATAATGGCCAAAATTATAACCGAAAGCGATCGGAACACCCCCGCACCCCCCAAAAAATAGAACAATTCTCATATAATTTATATTCTGAAAAAATATCATAAGATCACATAAAATATTAAAAAAAATTTGAACCATAATGGCTAGTTTGCCATTTTTATGAGACTTGCATATATATATATATATATATATATATATATCCTAGTTAATACAGAACGAAGGATTCTTACAACGTCCAAAACATTAATTTAAAACAGTGCTCGATATATAATATATAGAGCTGTGAATATTTATTATAAATTATATTTTAGAACATGTACGTAATTATTCTAATTATAACCTCTACGAAGGTACGCTCGTTTCGGCATTCAATGCTTTACACACCTCCTTCGTAGGGGTTATATATAGAATAATTATGTACATGTTCTAAAATATAATTTATAAAATATATATTGTCATCCGCAGACAGATCTATTTCGCCGTATCACAGCTCATCAGTACGGTTAAAAATAGAACAATTCTCATATAATTTATATTCTGAAAAAATATCATAAGATCACATAAAATATTACAAAAAAATTTGAACCATGGAAGTAGGCAGACTTTTTAGCGCATATACGCGCCCAGTAGCTAGTGCGATCTAATTCATTTCACTGAATGGGCGATGCGTACATGCCAGAGTAGTTACTGTTTATCCAAATCTTCTATTTTTCCAGAGTGCTCAATCAGGGTGTGAGAGCGTAAATATTGCCACCCGCAGACAGATCTATTTCACCGTATCACAGCTCATCAGTATATATATATATATATATATATATATATATATATATATATATATATGTGTGTGTGTGTGTGTGTAAATTAAGACAGACACGTTATTTCATGGTTTAGCGGAAATATAGGCTTATTTCAGGCAAACCATCGTCAGCTTCCGTCTTTAATGAATTTATTCGCGTAAAATCTTCTGTACAATGAATACGGAAGTTGACGATGGTTCACCTGAAATAGGCCTACACTTTTGCTTAATATGTATTTATATGCATATATATTTAGAGCTTTACTAGAGAGTTATCATACCACTTTATGAACTGGATACTCCTTTGGATTCTTCTATATCTACACCGCATATATATATATGGTAATTATTATTATTATTATTATTATTATTATTATAATGGCATACTGCAACTTGATAGCTATAAAGTTTCAGTGTTAAAACACCATCATCAGACAGTAAATGCAGTTAATTTATTTTGTAATATACCGATAAGGAAATTTTAAAAAAAATAATGAGTAAATAAAATCATGGCCATCCAATGAGATGAATTAAGTAGATTGGAAGGTAATAACATTTTAAAGAACGGTGTGCGTAGAATTCCCTAGATGCTAGTGTAGTGAATATTTTTGTTTTATTTCTTCATTTTTATTTATTTATTTTTATTTTTTAAATCTCCTTATCTATATATTACAAAATAAATTATGCACATTATACTACCTGATGGTGTTGTAACACCGAAACATAACTATTATGTTGCGGTATGCAATAATAATAACAACAATAATAATTACCATATATTATGCTCTACTTTTGTATTGAGCAATTTTAAAAGTAAATATCGAATTGTGGAATATACTTCAGTTAGTAACCATATAGATACTTTATATATATATATATATATATATATATATATATATACTGGCAGTATAGCCCGGAGTTGATCGGGTGTAATAAAAGCTTTAAAACTAATCCATGGTCATAGAGCTCAGACTCAGCCTAAAGAATATTTGTGTGAAGTTTGGTGAGAATCGGATAAAAATTGTGGATTTATATAAAGGACATACAAACAGATAAACAGACACACACACAAACATCTTGCCTTATATAGATATATATTATCGATTTTCTGCACTATTGTAAGAACTGCAACCTTGAAACTTCTGAATATCGTTTCTTATGTCTTTGTCTATGAGTGTATCACATTTGATTAAAATCGGACCACTCCTTCTATAACGCGATCTTTTCGATTATCAATTTTCGATATTTATCGGGGGTATCTCGACACATAACCTAGCTAATAACACTCACTCACGCCCCCCCCACACACACACATTTATAAAGTTCCATTTATAAATAAGTTTATATATATATATATATATATATATATATATATATATATATATATATAGTGTTGCGATAATTTTTGGTGCCAAGATTTTTGTTTTTCACTAGCTTTCAGGAGTTAGTCAAGACTAGCGAAATAGTATTGTGCAGACTTTTATCTGGGTTTGTCGAACCCAAAATGCATTTTCTAATATGTATACATCCCGACATTATTTCGGACTTTTCTTTCAATAACTATTCTAGGAATAATACTATGGCCAACTTTTCCTGTTGGCACAATCTCCAGACATCACTATCGCTGTCAAGTTTGGCTAATTTCCACATAGTTGGCTCGTTTGGTACAATTAAAGGCCTTTTAGCTTGAATGACAATTTGTGGGTATGCCATCGATTTTTCGAAATTGCCTTCAGTACACCCCATGTATATTTTTCTCTGTCCATTTATATCTTGAGTGACTAATTTGTAAATAACGTCTTTGGTTTAACATATCTATAATATATAAAATATGGTTTTATTGTTTATTTGTGTTTATGCGTGCATTATATCTATCTAAACTTATTTATACATGGAACGTTGTGTGTTTGTGTGTGTGTCCGTTACCTATAGACTCCGAAAAGGCTGAACTGATTTTCTTGACAATTTACACAGTTGTACTATAAGCGATATTAGAACACCAAAACATCCATCAGTAACGTCATAGAACCGCATTGCAAATTTGCGAACTGCGTTTGCTGTTTTTGGTAACTGTTGCCGTTGCTTAGCGGAGTTTTATGTCAACACGAGATAAAATCATCGCTGATGGTGCATGGTTTTGTGTTAAGGTCCTTGTAACCTGTCTGAAGATGGCTCATGTGAGCCGAAACCTTAGGACCAACCTAATAAAAAGTTATCCAAAGTTTGGAGGATTTGTCTTTATTTGCAATAGAAATTTAAGCCAAAATACGATGTTTAGTACGGCTCATGATTAAACATAATAGACATTCATTGTCTCTTATATTTAACAGTATATGTTTAGAAAATTATCTGCTGCCTCTACACACACACACACACACACACACACACATATATATATATATATATATATATATATATATATATAGGAAAACTACTAAAAAGTTGTAAGTTAAAAATGTATTTTTTTGACAGTATTTATTTTTATTATCATATATATATATATTTGATTTTTCAGACCGGCCTCGGCCTTTCATCAGAAACAAATGATTTTAAAGTTTAAACTAGCAGCGTCCGTCGCGTGATCTAGACGGATGCACTGTTGCATACGAGGAAATTTTTGAGAAAGAGTGACAGGTTATAGAATGTGTCAGGAAGTGGGTAAGAGAAGGATGAGAATACTGATGAGAGTGGAGTGTACGGAGAAAAAAGCATGAGGAGGATGCAGGTTAGTGAGATAAAAGATGTCTATTGACTTTACATTTAAATCCTTGACGATTGTAACTGTAGGGAAAGCAAGTACATTGAAAGGAATTCCACAGGATGGAAGTGCGAGAAAAAAGCTGCTGGAGTAGAATTTGCGTTTACAATTTATTGGTTTCACAGTAAAAAGGTGGGACCAAGTTGTTAATGTTGTGGCTGGAGTGAATTTATATATAGGGGGCACCAGTGAGCTAAGTTCATCGGAGCAGAAGCCGTGGATTTATTTGTAGAAGAGACACAGGGAAGCCATATTGCGCCGGTGAGAATGTGACTGTATCCGAGCTGCCAAGTTGTAAAATATCACATTACAGATTCTTCGTTGGATTTTGTCAAGAAAACTTAGGTGGATAGCAGGAGCACCCGACCAGATATGGCAGCAGTATCCAATGCACGGGCGGATGGTAGATTTATATATGTGCAGGATTGTTTCAGGCGGAAAAAAACTTCCTGGCCCTACACAGAGAACCGACTTTCTTAGCAGCGGATTTAGCTATGGATTCTATATAATCCTTCCCCTTGAAATAATACAAATAAGTCATGATATGAACTAATAGCTAGCATACCCAACCGTCATGGTCTTTTTAGACACCACAAAATAGTCAATATATTGTAAACAATCTAAACAAATTGAACATTTAGTGTCTATCTGAAATAGAAGAAAAAGTACTATACTTTGCTTAGATATCATTCTACATGTATTTGACAGCAGCTAAAAATCAAAATATATTGTTATTCCCATCGATTCTACCACAATTACAACTGGAAAATAATTATATAAACTCAACATAAAATTTGTCATAAGTTTGTCTAAAACAATAAAAGTATTAATTTATGCAAAATAAAGTATGAAGCTATAACTTGAAGGAGAAATTTACTTTTACTGAAAGAATTGCTACATGTAATACATTGGAGAAACCTCAAGGAATTCTAATAAACTATCAATGAAAGGGACAATTTACAAAATAACAGAAAAAATTGCATGGGTTTCTCACCCTAACGTCACCGACAAGAACTTTGAATTCAAAATCTACTCCAATTATTGCGTTTTTATAGCTAGATCATCCACAGGAAATTTGCGTCCATGATCTTTCATCATTCTTAGCAGATCTTCTATGATCCGAATATAAGATATTTAATAACAAAAGTGATGGAGACACAAACAAAAAGAGAACGAATCTAAATAAAATAACAAAAAAAAAGCATTATAAAATATATATCTCACATTATAATTCTCAGCATATCTTTTTCGTTGTTGCCCATGCTTTGTTGCACCAATATAAACATAGCCCAAAGAACAGAACTCGTCATACAAAACTTTTTCCTCTTTGTTGTATTTCTTTCCCCTATTATATATATATATATTGTAACGAAGTTGGGAAACTCGTAGGTCTTTTAACCTGCTGTTTACTTTTATAAAGAGTGCTCGATACAAACGTAGAGCGTTATATTGTAAAGTACATTCTAAAGTACCCCAACAGTAGCGAACTGTTCAACCGTAGAGACGAATTAGCAGTATTATGCAAACATCGCAAATATGTCTCGTTAAAATTTAAATAAACAAAAAAGCTGCCCACCCACACGACCCCCACAAAATGCAATAAATACACATAATCAACCCTATTAATAAATAGAACAAAAAACGTAGAAATAAAAGACAACAAACCCCACACCACACCAACAATAAGTCCAGCTACCTGTAAATGGTAAAAAAGTAAAAGAAACTATCGACACTGCAAAAAACAAAAAACAATATATCACAAAACAAAATAACCAAAACTAAAAAAAAAGTGACCAACCCAAAATTAAATAACCCATATCCTCCTCTAAACCAAATAGCAGCACCTTAAGAACCATAAAGGAATCCACTAGACCATCCAAAAATCACACACCACTCATATCAGTAACAAGACGCCACTACTACTACATCCAGACAAGATAAATAGGAAACCTGCCCTGAACTAAACCACCTCTCCAACACATAACTCTAAGACTTAAATAAGGACAACAAAATCCAAATAAGCTCCCAACCCCACTTTCACCATAAAAAAAATAAAACAAAAAAGCATATTCACCACTAATAAACCGTTTTTTCACCAGATAATTTTCATACCAACTTCTTCACCCGAAAACAAGGTTAACTTCGAAACGCGAAAGTCTTTGTGTAGTGATACTGTGAATTTATAAACCATTGCAACAACTATTACAATATATATATATATATATATATATATATATATATATATATATATATATATATATATAGTGATGATCCACGTATACTGTCTTAATATGTATAGGAAAAACTACTAAAAAGTTGTAAGTTTAAAATGTATTTTTTGACAGTATTTGTTTATTTCTATTATTATATTTTATATTTAAGACCGTCCTGGGTCCTTCATCAGAAACAAATGATTTTAAAATTTAAATTAGAAACGTATTTCACGAGAGCGTCCGTGGAGAGAGATTGTTTACATCACGTGACGTAATTGTAAACTTATCTTTAATAATACTTATAAATTTTGTTTTAGAGAAAATCTTTTTAATTGTATCTAAAAAATGTTTAGCAATTGAAATATTTGTAAAGACGTTTCTAATTTAAATTTTAAAATCATTTGTTTCTGATGAAGAACAGAGGACGGTTTGAAATATAAAATATAATAATAGAAATGAACAAATACTGTAAAAAAAAAACATTTTTAAACTTACAGCGTTTTAGTAGTTTTTCCTATATATATATATATATATATATATATATATATATATATATATATACGAAAACTCAGCACATCATCCTAAGCGGTTATAAACTAAAGTACTTTCGATGGGTAAGATCTTAGTACCCATATCTCAAGACCTCTAAAATTCAAATGATTTAATTTTATCAGAACATTAAAAAAATTGAAAGACAAGAAGTATGAACCATAAAATAATTTTTCCGTCTCTTATCAGGTTAGAGTTTTAAAAAGTTAGAATAGTGAGTAAACAGTAATTTGACAAAGTGTAGCGATGGACAAGACGTGTCACCACATGAAGACTTACATGGTACATGACTTACATAGCCATACATATATATATACATACATATATATTCACATATATATATGTATATATATATGTATATATATATATATATATATAGAGAGAGAGAGAGAGAGCGCGACATCTCCATATATATACATACATAAAAACAATTTAGCTTACGATTATATCCGCATACACGCCCACACACACGAATAAAAGTCAGATAGATACATTTATACGCAAGCTTATATACACATATGTAAACAAACAAACCTCATACATGCGCATAAAAAAATTTTATACACAAATAATAAAGTAATTATACAAAAATTAATATTAAATTCAGCTCGGATTCCCTCAATAAGTAAAGTACACGAAAATAAACTATCAAAGAACATTCAACATAAAATAAAAATAAGATTGAACGTGGGGAAAACTAAAATCCCATGGAACAGGTAATTTAAATTTATTTTTATGAAGGCATTTCAAAATTAATTCATTTCTCTGGTTTAATGGCTAGCTTGATTTTCTAGATTTTTTTAATTGGATTATCCTGTCCGTTTGCGGATTTGACGTCATTATCTCTCTCTCTCTCTCTCTCTCTCTCTCTCTATATATATATATATATATATGTGTGTGTGTGTGTGTGTGTGTGTGTGTGTGTGTATTTATGTATTATTCCATATTAGACAAACAAACACACATACACAGATTTATATATATGGATGTATATATCATCACAAATAAAGATAATATTTACAAATCATCACAACAAAATATCGTAAGTATGAAAAATATCAAATGTTAATATTTGATTTGATTCTTTTGGTAACTTTAAGTTCCGTCATTATCACCTGGTCTTGTAAACAAATAAATCAGTGTAGTGTGAAAAGAAAGACAAAAAATGTAGGAAATAACCAGGTGAGAGTCGTCTCTTTTGTCGTCTTCTTATTTGTCGTCGGCTGCCTATTCTTCTATTTCTTCGTCTTCTTCTAACAACCCAAGCCCGGTCAGCAAGAAGCAACAACTCTCTCCCGTTCTCAAAAAACGGCTTGCTTTATACAACCGAAGACCGACCATAATTTGCATGCGAACGACGAGACAACGAGATTTCGCATTAACTGTCCGAGACCGTCTGGTATAAAACATGGGCGCCGCCATTTTGCCTCTTTTTATCACGGAGTAACTGGATTCTGCACGACGCACAGACTCGTTGGCGTTTTCGAGGTAAGCCGTTTTCACAATTTTCCCAACAATTTTCGAACATGCAATAGAATCTACATACGAAATGGAAACCAAAAATACTCTACCTTGCTTAGGTTTCAAGTTCCACCGCCTTAAAAGAAGCTTAATATTTAATGACCATCGAAAACCAACTCACAAAACCGATTGAATAAAATTTCTATTCGCATCATAATAAAATAAATCCGGAATAATCATCGGATTCTACTAAAGACCACTCAGAATTTGCTGCCGATTTACACGAAAAGAAGAAATATATAAAAACAATTTCATAGTTCCTCCAATATCTTAATTATTTCATATTCAATGTGAAACAAAAGCCTCATAAAATATTCCAAAATAGAAAACTGACCCTCCTGAAAAACTAACAAATAAAAAATCTATTGTTTTACCCACTAGATTTATCAGAACTGCAATAGAATATAATTAATCTAAACTCAACATAAAATTTTTCACAACTGCATATAAAAAAATAATTCACTTAAATGATAAAATAAACAGGCGAAAACTTGAAGGAGGAATTCATTCTGTCCCGTGTAAGTATTGCCGCAAAGAATATATGGGTGAAACGTCAAAGAGTTTAAAAAACATGAGATAAACACAAGAGAGATATTTCAATATACAACACCGTAAACGCTTATCGTAAAGAAACTGAGAATAGTTTTGACCAAAAAATGCAACTCAAATTAATAGTAAACGATTCACTAATACGAAACTGTTTAAAATGTGCTTTTTGATCGCTAGTTCAACCACATTAAATGAATAAAAGAAAAAGAAGCTAAATATATCTGGCTAGATTACATACCCAAACACGTTTTAAAAAATAGCAAATTTAAAAATCATAACGTCTCTCTTACATGCACAATTGTAATGGCATCAACGTAAACAAACTTAGTTTGATGAAGTCCTAAAGAATGAAACGCGTCACATGAAAACTTTATATATATATATATATATATATATATATATATATATATATATATATATATATATTCCCTCTTGTCACAGTCATAGCGAGAGACAATAGCAACGCAGCGTCGGCTCAGTTCATTCTCTTTACCAGAAGTTATGAAAGCTTTTGCCGCGTGTTTGCAATAATTATGTCTTTTAATAGTGCAGAACACACACACACACACACACACACACACACACACACACACACACATATATATATATATATATATATCAGCATGCAGTGTGGGTATAGAAGAATCCAAAGGAGTATCCTCTACATACAGTGGTAGGATAACTCTCTAAGAGAGCTCTAAACATATATACATATAAATTCATATAGAGCAAATATATATATATATATATATATATATATATATATATATATATAGAGAGAGAGAGAGAGAGAGATAGAGAGAGATAGAGCAAATATATATATAATAATATATATATATATATTAAAAGTACATTGTGACACGGAAATTTCTATGTTTCGAGAGAGAATTTCGTCGTGAGGGAATGTTGGATGTTATTGTGAAAATGATTTATATATACATATATATATATATATATATATATATATATATATTGGAGTCCTTCCGAAAGAGGTAAAGGTAATCCGGGATATAGAATGAATAGTAGGGTCAAGGTTAGTTTCACGGGGAGCTAAGATGTCAGGTGAGTTATTTGCAGGAAGGATTCAACGCTGCAAAACTTGGTGCGGATACCACGGATGTTCGAGAAAGAGATGTTAACAGGTTTAAATGATTTTTGTTTAGCCGATTTAGTTTTAATTCTTACTTTTTGTGATGTCATAATAAGAGATTTTTTGGTAAGGAAAGGCCTAGAGTAGAAGTATAAGGTGGTCGTCAAATGTAACAAACGTAGGAAGGAAACTGGCGCAGACTGCACCACAAGAAACCCCGATATTAGTCAATTGTTGATAAGAACTGACTCTCAAGAATCTACGCAAGAGATTGGACTCCTAATTTTCAGTCGGATGCAAAAATCAGGAAACTACCAACCCGGTACCCTCAGAATGAAGAGACGTTGCCATCATCCACACAAATTATAAAAAGCTTGCGACTGCATTGCTATTAAAACCCCCTGACTAAACAGGAAACGAGGGATGAGCCTCTAATCCTGTTTAAAAGAAGATGTGAGGAGTATGAAACGAGCAATAGTATAATCTACTTCGGCCAATTAAAAAAAATAAAATAAAATAAAACAAAGGCTATGGGTAAGATTTTTTTTACAGTAAGTTTTGAATTAGTGAGAAGGTTGAGATAACCACGCATTCGAGAATTGCCAGTCCTGGCCTTGATAATAGCGTATTGCAGACGAGATAGGTAGGTCAATGGGAGTAAAGCTAGGAATATTAAATAATTACTTAGTATAAGTTCGACTGGGACACTTCGGCGTGGTGTAATGGTCTCGCTAGAATCATTATAACTGAGTAGTGAGTTCGATCCTTACTAGGTACCCCTTACTTTCGGCCGTGTCTAAGCTATGCTTAGAAAATCACCTTTCTTTAGGTTTGGGGGTTCGGCACAGGGCTAACAACCATGCCCCATAAAAAACAGTTACGGAAACAGCAAAAATGCTGCCCTACATACCATTGGGTGTAACGGAAAAGTTTATTTGTTATCATTAGTTCAACTAACCCCTCTTTAAAAATTTCGATTCATTCATCTAGGGTAGTGAGTGGCAGATACATAGAGAGAGAAAGAAAGAATGGAATATAGTCCCTAATGCAAGAGAATTTTTCTAACAAATTAACCCATTTTAACCCAGTGTCCTAAGGTTTTAGAACATTAAATTCATTTACAAATCACAAGAAATTTTCTTCCAACCGGCAACATTTGAAAGGTAATTTTATTGATGAATCAATATGTCCTCACTACCAATATATAATAATGGTTTTATATAATGTTTTATATCCTTTATTTTTTACAGTTTTTTATTAAGGGGTTAAAATGAATTAAAAAACAAAGACAAAAACACACCTGACATTATTTCTTCCTGTCACGTTTAGGAGTGACTAGCATCATAACCCGGCGTTGCCCGGGCAACTCAGAACATTTTAGTAGTAGAAGATGCCACTTCTTATTTTGCATATTTTGTTTTTGCTCGAAAAAACAATTTTTTAAAAATATTTCTCTTGTTTCGAAATTACGAGGAAAAATATTCACATTTTTTTGTTGACCAAATGAATTTTTAAAACGTCGGAAAAAATTAAATATCAAGGCTTATTTTTTTTCTTAATAAAAATTATTTTAGTCGCGTTTGACACATGCGATTTGATTTCTGTGACGTAATTCAGCAACCATCTTAGATCTTAGATGTTTTACGAGCAAATGTAAACAATCGTGTTCATTGGCCAAAAAGTGCGAATGGGAAAATTACTGAACTTAAACTCAAAAAGTATGTGTCGACCTAGCTTCCCTGTAGATGTGTCCCTAGAAAGTTTGAATGGCGTAGCTTAAAAAATGTAGGCCTGCATAGGGAACAGTCACACACACTCACAGATTGCCTTTTATATATATAGATAAACGGTGATAAAACAGCTAATAATCCTCTCAAATACTTTACCGTCATTTTTTATGGCAAGAGTACATTCTTATATATATATATATATATATATATATATATATATATATATTACGGAAATTTATGAAGATTAACGAAACTTGGTTATAAACAACCGACAATTTCAAATTATTTGTTTGAACATTATTTTATTATATTATATATATATATATATATATATATATATATATATATATGAAATTGACATTCTTTCTTACAGACGTTCTCATATTAACTAGTTTCGAAACGGGAAATGATGAGTTTTTCAGATTCTGAAACGATGAAAAACTGTTGATCAAGACATTTAAATGCCTTACTGACATCCCGTTTATTTAATGACTAGTGTGTTGGTGCTGTCGATAATAATGGCATATATATCTAAAATTATGTGTAAATGCAACTTTGTCTCTGTGTGTGTGTGTGTGTGTGTGTGTCTGTCTGTCTGTGTCTGTGTGTGTCCGTTACCTATAGACTCCGAAACGAAAAAATCGATAATCGAAAAAATCCGGTTATAGAGAGAGTGGTCCGATCTTAATCAAATTTGATACACTCATAGGCAAAGACATAAGAAACGATATTCAGAAGTTTCAAGGTTGCAGTTCTTACAATAGCGCAAAAAATCGATATATATATATATATATATATATATATATATATACGGTAAGATGTTTGTGTGTGTGTCTGTTTATCTGCCTGTATGTCTGTATTTTTTAAGATATTTTTAGTTTTTGCCTTGGGTTTGGCTCTAAGTAGGTATAATTGTAGTTCTTAGTCTCAGCCATGATACCATTTACTCAGAGGACTTATTTAGCCTTCAAAATTCAGTTTACGACGAAAAAACTTATTTGATATTGATACCAGGAAATCCAAATTTAACTTACATACATTCATTTTTCTTTCAGTCTATGGTTTCGCTTTAACTGGAAATAACTATTGCTTTTTAGTCTTTCGTGCCAACGTCCAAAGAGTCTGAGCTCCAGGACCATGGATTAGTTTTAAAGCTTTCATTATACCCGAGCAACGCCGGGCTATACTGCTAGTAAAAAGTATAAGTCCGTTTTTGCAATAAGAAAGAAAATAGATAATTTAACAAACTTATAGAAAATATGATAGTATTTACATTATTTGAACTTGTGTCCGACGCTCTGGCCTTCTTCACGTGCTAAAAATTTCGAATCGAACCCTTTATTATAGGTATGTCGTATTGCGTATGTCATTCTCATTCCTTGAGTTAAGGCTCGAATGGAAGTCATGAGTTATATCCCTCTAACCTCTGTTCACAACTGCTGTAGCTTGATATTGAACTCACAACTCTTCGAGTCAAGTCAGCTAATATAGTCAAATATATCCACTGGGCCATGTGTCCAGTTTTTTGATGTTAATGGTTTTCTCTAGTATTTTTTATGTTAATGGTTTCTCTAGTATTTTTTACCAGAGCTCATATTGCAATTTTGGCACTAATGATTTTCTCTAGTACTCCGTATTACTGGTTCCCATATTGTATTCATTTCTATGCTTGATCTGCTTAAGAGATTTTTGAAGCATAGCATATGTGCTGATTCCTTAAGTTTACGTAGTTTCAGATTGTCGTTCTCTATCTATTATTTTAACTTCATCACATAGGGGGCGTTTAGCCCCTTTGGTCCCTCCATATGCGGTCAACTACGCCTAATTTTCCTATCTCCCCACGTGTTACAATGAGGATGAATAATGTAAATACTGTAAATAATACCTTATCTCAGAAATATAGACAGAAAAATATTTTTGGTATGTACAAAGAGTGACACTAATATTCCTTAATATTGAGTTAATTTAATTAAACTCTTGGGATTTCCAGGGTTACTTGTTCTTCTAAGAACTTTCTATAACTGACTGTCCTTGGCTAAAAACATGTTTTGCTGAATATATTAATACATTTTAAAATAACTGTCATTTTATTTGTTGTTATTGCAAATAAGTGAATTAGATTTTGTTGTCATTTCAAAATTAAATGTAAGGATGAGGATAAATATTTAATAAATCTTCACCTACTCCTAACAAACAACAACCTGAGAATAATATTAATGTTTAATTTAATTTGTCTAACTACGTATTTTCAGCTCTTTTCATTCGCCTGCTATTTCTCATCTTTTCTCTGGCATCCCCTGTACATTGTTTTTTCTTTTTTTTATCTCAGTAAAAATCCTGCGCATGAGTAGTAGCCTTGCTTTCCTTGAAGCGAAATGACTATAAAAAAAGGGAAAATTCAACTAAGCCCTCACCCACTCCTAACAAACAGTAATCTGAGAATAATATTTATGTTTAATCTGTATTGCCTGAAATAGGCAGCTCTTTTCATTCAGTATTATTATTGGGTTATTGTTTCATTTCTGAAGGCGATGTTAAAATAAATATAAAAAAATAAATAAATAAAATAAAAAAATAAATTAAATTACTTCAATCTATACATTTATATAATTTTCGAACTTGCCATTATGTATTTATTTTTTACCTACTTTGGAATATTATCAATTATCAATTATACATATAAAGAAGGAATAATCTGCTAACACGGTGACTACATACTGCCACGCATGTTTACCACGCATTAACATACCCGCATCTGAGCGTGGCCTGAACATCTGCAACTATCTACCATGCAATTCATACGTGCAATCAGTTAAGCCTTCACATACTCCTAACAGTAACATGAAAATTTTGAAATGTAGCCAACGTGTTAATCAAAGCAGAAAAATATAACTTAAGATTTTATCATAGTTACTACAATTTCTAGTAAGTCGCTAAGTTTCCTCATAGTTACTACATTTGCTATTTTTCAACTCTATTAAAATTGAAATGTTGCACACAAAAAACAGAAACAAATATATATATAGAAACTTACACACAATGGCTTATACCAGCCATAATTATTAGGCAACCTCAGTATTAAAAAAATGATGTATTTCATACTATTTCTCGTATTTATTGCCGAGTGTATAATTCTAAATGAAAATAGAATTTGTTTTTGTTATTATTACTTTGCAAAATTTTACAAGGCAGCCAGGAAGCCTTTGCTTTGGCCAGCCAATAAGAAGAAGAGACTAGCATGGTGAAGAGATCACAAAAACTGGACACCAGAACAGTTCATTTGATGCACATTATTGTGCAGTATTAAAAAAGAAGCATTCTATTTTCATTTAGAATTATCCACTTCGCAATAAATATTAGAAATAGTATGGAATACATAATTTCTTTTAAAAAACTGAGGTGGCCTAATAATTATGGCCGGTAGTATATATATATATATATATATATATATATATATATATATATATATATATATATATATATTGCTTAATTCTTAGCTTTTGGTCCTAATTGGGTTAGACCAGTACACATTTGTATTAAAAATTGTTCTATAAAGTTATATTGCAGAATTTTTGAATATTTTTCATTATTAAACGAGTTATTTTGCTATCTTGATTTCCACCATGAGTGGTTTCTTCAGGCGATTTTTAATAACTAATTATTAATAAATAATTATTAAAAATCATCTGAAGAAACCACTCATAGTGGAAACCAAGGTAGCGAAATAACTCGTTTAAAGATGAAAAATCTAAATAAATAAATATATATATATATATATATATATATATATATATATATATATATATATATATATATATAGCAGATCCGAAGGTTTATTGGTATGGTGCGATGGTTAAATTGTCGCTATTAGTCCTGTAAAATTTTACCAAGTAATAATAACAAAAGAATCATTCTATTTTCATTTAGAATTATCCACTTGGCATTGAATACTAAAAATATTATTAAACACATAATTTTAAAAAAATTGGGTGGCCTAATAATTATGGCCGATATTGTACATTGTATGATGATATGATGTATGAGTTTTATAAAGCGTATTCTCACGACGATGGCACGACGAATAAAAATAACGATTGATTACTTTTATTCAAATATCTTAAATATTACAAGCTTTTATTTATTAGCGATCATCTTCTTTTATGTGATATATCTGTTCAGGACGTAGGCGATCATGGCCTTCCAAGTCTTCCTATACCCCTCCCAATCCCGGCTTTACCATCCATTTGCCCATCAAGTATGTCATGCCTTGATTTCCTCTGTCTCACTTTCCCCCTATATGTCCTGTGAGTATCAGATTCTCCAATCCCTCTTTCCTCATTACTTGTCACAGAGATTTCGGCTGTCTTTTTCTTTTGTTAAGTATTAGCTTCCTTTTCGTTTCCATCCTCTCCAAACATTTTAAAACATGGTATCCTCAGCATTCTTCTGTAGAACCACATTTCAGTTGCTTTAAGTCTTTCCTTTATCTTTGGTGAGATTGTCCAGCATTTGCTGTTATATTGATGGACAGACATCACATAAGAATCCGGTACTATTTTCTTTGTTTCCAACAAAATTTCCCTGTCTTTCATTATTATACTCAGCTTTTGAAATGCATCCTTTGCCGTGCCAATAAACCTTCGGATCTCAGTACTGAACGTTACGTCTTCTATTCGAACAATTCTTAATTATTTAAACTTCTGTACCTGCTTGATTTTTGTATCTCTGACCTGTAGTTGGCATTTTAGGCTCCTCTCTTTACTAATAATCATGCATTTAGTTTTCTTTTTGTTTATAGGTAGTCCTTTCTTTTTGCTTTCTTTAACTACCTTCTGTAGGAGGTCTTCTGGTTTTCTTTCCGAGTCTACTATCAGCATTGTATCATTTGCGTATCTTGTGTTGTTCAGATTGTTCCCGCCAATGACGAATCGTTGCAGGTCTTCTAGCTCTCTCAGAATTGCCTCGCTGTATAATCTAAATAGGTCTGGTGAGAAGACACATCCTTGCCTTATACAATTTCTCTGTATATCTGCTGAACTCATTTCCTGTCCGTATTGCATGCGGTTTTGCTGCCAGTTCATGTTCTTGATTATTTTAATGTATTTCCCGAACATGCTAAGGTTACTAAGCATCTCTATCAAGTCTTTGGGGCTTACTTTGTCGAATACCTTTGCGTAGTCTATAAAACTGTTGTATCGTGGAATGAAGAGAAATGTAGATAAAATACTTTATTAACAGAGTGGTACAGCCAAGATGTATGTACACTATTGACAGTGTCTCGCAGTAGTAGGTGTTACTTCCCGAAGTCCGTGATAATGACAACACCCCCGTGCTATGCGGACATTGTCTTTTATACCCCCGGGCAACCGGTTGTAACATGGTACGAGCCACGACACATCTACCCCCCCCCCCACTCCAAGTTTTTATGTCCGTCGGGCATCATATTTTTGCCTTTTGAGATTTATCTTTATAGCTCCCGTTGGGGCACGTTTTCGATTGCTCGTATGGTTTTATTGTATTGGTAAGGGCCTGAGTATCTCAAATATGTCTTAAATGACAGACATAATTTCTTTTCGTCGTTCACTTTTTTTTTTAAGTCATTTCACCCCGAGCAAGACATTCCACTACCACTATTGCGCAGGGGGTTACATAGGGGAAAGTGATGACAAAGAGTGGTTAGATATAGGAAATGTCAGAAGGAGGATGATAGACGGGTAAGGAGACCGAAAATGAGGGTTGGGTAGATGGGAGGAGTGTCTGAGAGAATGGGTGCGAGTTAGTGTGTTAGGAGGTGTCTATTGACCTTACATTTAAACTCCTGGAGATTGTAGCTGTCGGGGAAGCAAGTATGTGGAAGAGAATTCCACAGGTGGGAAGTGCGAGAAAAGAAGTTGTTGGAGTAGAAATTGCGGTTACGTCTTATCTGTTTCACTGTAAAAGGGTAGGACTTAGTTCATCGGAGCAGAAGCCGTGAAAGTATTTATAAAAGAGGCACAGGGAAGCCACGTCACGCCGGTGAGAGAGTGACTGCAGCCGGTCTGCCAACTCGGTATCGATCACATTACAGATTCGTGTCTGGGGTATATCTTTTTTATTTGATTAATATGGTTAATATGTTTTATTTTGTATGTTTTATTATGTACATCATATTACCAACTCTTTTTTCAATAATGCCATTTATCCAGGTTGCTTTTCCTAAATAATAATTTGCCAAATTTTAAATCTTCATGACGTTGTATTTCCTGTTGCTTAAAGAATTCCAACATGCAACTTTTGAAGTCCTTCATTTTATTTTATTTTTCTTTTAACCTTTGAATGACACTTTGTTGGTAGATCGCTATGAACTCGAATCCTTCGTCGCCAACTGTTGTATCGTGGAATGAAGAGATACACAGAAAAATTTAGATAAACTAGTTTATTAACAGAGAAGTACAACAAAGACGTATATAGAATATTTACTATCTCTCGCAGTAGTAGGTGTTACTTCCCGAAGTCCGTGATAATAACAACACCCCCTGTGCTAAGCGCACATTGTCTTTTATACATCCGGGCGACCAGATGTCATATGATACGAGAAACACAAGCACACATCCTTTTGCCTTTGTATTGCTTTTTCTGTCACTGACAAAAGATGTAAAATCGCTATATATGAAAAATGATATCACAAAATTATTTTATTTTAATTTTGTTTGAACTTCAGTTACACCCTGTGAAGATCTTATAAATAATGAACTTTTCTGTTTTGACCATGTGGAATGGCGGAAAAGACATATTAAAGGCACTACTTTTTCCATTAAGAACAAGAAAGAAAGAAAAAAAAGGAAATAGAAGTGTTTAACCTTCCCTGCCAATATCCCATAAAGAGAAAAAGAAAACAGAAGAGAAGAAAAAAGAAGGAAATATAGAATTTTAATGTCTCTTGCAAGCACTTCATAAATATTAGACTATTCCGTATTGATTGCATTAAAAGACTGTTTCAGTGAAAAGATGAAAGAAAGAAAGAAAGAGAGAGATAAAGAAAGAAAGAAAGAAAGAAAGAGAGAGAGAAAGAAAGAAAAAGAAGAGAGAAAGAATGAAAGAAAAAGAAGAGAGAAAGAATGAAAGAAAAAGAAGAGAGAAAGAATGAAAGAAAAAGAAGAGAGAAAGAAAGAAAGAAAAAGAGAGAAAAGAAAGAAAGAAAGAAAGAAAGGAAAAAGAAAAAAGAGAGAAAAGAAAGAAGGAAATATAGAAGTTAAATGTCTCTAGCAAGCACCTCATAAATAATGGACTAGTCCGTATTGATCGCATTAAAAACGGTTTCAGTGAGGAGATGAAAGAAAGAAAGAATTAAAGGAAGAAATAAAAACAAAGAAAAAGTAAATGAAAGAAAGAAAGATGTTACATATAAAAACAGAGAGAGAGAGAAAGAGAGAAAGAGAGAGAGAAGGAAAGAGAGAGAGAGCTATATATATAGAAACTTACACACAATATCTTTTATATAAAGTCTATGTATAAAAAGATAGAATTATATAAATTTTCATAGTAAACCGTAAGTGATTTTTGTTTTTTTAATACTCGGGAGACTAAAGAACAGATAAAGACAAAACACTGAAGTAGCGGGTGGGGGTGGCGTCTATTTAAAGAACATTAAACAGGAAGTTGATTATGGTGAAGGACTAATTTTTACCGTATAACTCATGCAATTTATAAAAAGGTTTGTGTTGAAAGATAAATGTATGCTTTATAAAATTCTTCTTGCATCACTAAGCAAATCGATGCTTACTTAATAAAATTGAGATTAAATAACTGATATATATATATATATATATATATATATTAAACATACTGGTACTAGAATGTACCCAAACGACACAAGATATAAGCACATCAGATCTACTAGTATGTGTCTATATTTCTGAGATGAAATAGTATTTACACTATTGACATTATTCGGACTATTGCCCTCATTTTTGTTGCCATTTGTACTATGTTTAATAATAGATCATTCTATTTGTCTATATTTCTGAGATGAGGTAGTATTTACACTATTTACATTATTCGGACTATTGTCCTCATCTTTGTTGCATTTGTACGACGTTTAATAATAAATAATTCTATTTGTCTATATTTCTAAAATGAGGTAGTATTTACAGTGTTTACATTATTCGGACTATTGTCCTCATCTTTGTTGCCATTTGTATAACGTTAATAATAGATCATTCTATTTGTCTATATTTCTGAGATGAGGTAGTATTTACAGTATTTACATAATTGGAACTATTGCCCTAATCTTTGTTGCCATTTGTACGGCGTTTTGGCCGTTGTATGCTCCGGTCTTCTTCAAGCGGGTGTCCCCCAAGGCTCTATCCTAGGTCCTACGCTCTTTCTAATCTACATCAATGATCTCCCCGATGCCATAAGATCACAAGTAGGCATGTACGCCGACGAGACCACAGTATACGCTCGCCTCGATCAAAAATCTGATGTTGATGATAAGGCGAACATCGCGGCTGAGCGTGAAAATGACCTCCAATTCGTGGTGGATTGGGTAGGAAATGGTTCGTAAAATTCAATTCTTCCAAAACGAAGCTGCTGTCAATTAACCCCCACAGACGACCGCCCCTCCCTCCCATTAGCATGGAAGAGGCATGCCTCTCAGAGAGTAAAACACTACGCCTGCTTGGCTTGACACTCTCAGCGGACCTCGAGTGGAATGACTACGTCGAATCCATTGCTGAAACCGCTGCCATGAAAGTTGGCTCTCTGTGCAGGGCCCGGAAATTCTTTCCGCCTTAATCTATCCTGCACTTATACAAATCTACCATCCGCCCGTGTTTTGAATACTGTTGCCACATCTGGTCGGGTGCCTCTGCTATTCTCCTCGGCCTTCTTGACAAAATACAGCGAATAATCTGTAATATGATTGATACCGACTTAGCTGACCGCCTGCAGTCAATCCCTCACCGGCGTGACGTGGCTTCCCTGTGCCTCTTCTATAAATACTTTCATGGCTTCTGCTCTGATGAACTTAAATCACTGGTGCCTCCTAGGTGTGAGTTCGCACGAGATACTAGATTGGCAACTAGGTCCCACCCCTTTACAGTGAAACCGATGAAATCTAACCGCAATTTCTACTCCGACAGCTTCTTTTCTCGCACTTCCCACCTGTGGAATTCCCTTCCGCATGCTTGCTTCCCCGACGGCTACAATCTCCAGGAGTTTAAATGTAAGGTCAATAGACACCTCCTAACACACTAACCCTCCCATTCTCTCCAACTCTCCTATGTACATCCTAACTCATCTATCGCCCTGTGTAACCCCCTGCGCTATAGTGGCAGTGGAATGCCTTGCTTGGGGTGACATGATTAAAAAAAAAGGTGTTAGGAATTTTAATCCGAACACTTTATTACCATCACTGAGTTATGTATCCTTAAGGACCAGTGGATATAGACGTTGGTTAGTTCCAGACCTGACTATTAGATTTTATAAGTCCCAAAAATTCAGTTGTTCTTGTCTTTCGTTAGTTTCTGTGACTTGACTCAAAGAGTTATGAGTTCAATATCAGGCTACAGCAGTGGTGAACAAGTAATTTGCACTGTTAGAGGGAGATAACTCATGACTTCCAATCGTGGCATCACTACTATGCAAGTAATGAGAATGATATTCCCCAGTGAAAATAAAGTGTTCGGTTCGAAATTCCTAACGTAATAATAGAAATCGACGAATTACTTACTTAATATTTCAAATCCTTCTACAATTTCTCATGTGTATATATATATATATATATATATATATATATATATATATATACATATATTCTCCATTTGTAAACAAGTTATTACGCGACTTAGGTGTCTACCATGAGTGGTGTCTTCAGGAGATTATTCTAAAAGTTCTCTAAGATAATTGTATTGAACACTTTTTAATAAAAAATGTGCACTGGTCTAACATTATTATTACCAGATACCAAGTAATTATACAGTCAATATATATATATATATATATATATTAGTCATCCACATACAACCCTGTTTTGCTGTATCACAGTTCATCAGTGTGGCTAGATACACCCACTTGCTTCTGGCCGGGATCGAAACTCGACCGATTTGGTGTCAGTCGGAGTCGCCACCCACTAAGCCATGGGCGCATGGAATCAGTTGCATGTGTGTATGTGTGTGACATCATTCCATCGATATAAAAATATTATCTGTGGATATATTTGAACATAAATTTACATGTGTATGTTTACAAGATGTATGTATGCATTTGATGTGTGTGTGCCCAGATAAATACACAAAAAATGAAATCACAACAGAAAAGTATAGGCAGTTGTTCCATCTTTCACTAATCTGTCATTACATAGATATTTTGCATTTAAACACGTCATTCTGTATAATTAGACATTCATCGTAATTTATCACGTGATGTAAAAATGGCCGCCGGCTGTCTCGCGTTTTCTATAACTTTTCTTATGACATAACCTGCAATCTATTTGCCTCCCTTCACACATATATATATACCAAAACCAGACCGAATATGAGTCTACAAAATACCTCTTAGGTTCATACAACCATGTATGAAAATTGCGCGTTCAGAAATTCCCTGTCACGTGAGCGTTAAATAAAACACCGTTACGTGAGCGTTCGTAGAAAAAAACGGTAAACGGTAAAATCAGTTATTGCAAATCACCTGAAAACACCACACATGGTAGAAACCTAGGTCGCGTAATAACTCGTTTACAAATGGAAAATATTCAAAAGTTCTATAATATAATTGTATTGAACACTTTTTAATACAAATGTGCCCTGGTCTAATCTCATTATAACCAGAAACTAAGTAATTAATCAATCAATCAGTATATATATATATATATATATATATATAACTATTTTACCGTTTTTTCATTTTCTTAGAACACTCACGTAACGAGGAATGTTTCAAATGCTCACGTAACGAGGAACTTTTGAACGCGCAATTTTAAAAATTCGAAGAAATTATAACATTTTTCTTAATGATTGTATGAACTTAATAGTTAATTTATGGTATAGTTACACTTAGTCATAATTTCTGTCCTTTCATTAGAGCAATTAAATTTTGTTCGGGAATGAAAAAAAAAACGGTAAAATCAGTTATTGCAAATCGACTGCAGACACCACATGGATGCAAACATAGGTCGCGTAATAACTTGTTTCCTAATGAAAAATATTCAAAAGTTCTACAATATAATTGTATTGAACACTTTTTAATACGACTGTGTATTGGTTTAATTTTATTACAATCAAAAACTAATAATAATAATAATAATAATAATAATAATAATAATAATATATATATATATATATATATATATATATATATATATATATATATATATATATATTAGTTATTATGTTAGAACATTCACTGGCTAAACAATTTTGTTTAGACAGTGAATGAACAATGTCTCATCAGGTAGTTAATAATGATGGCAATAAAAGTTTTATTTTAAAAAAATTTAAAAACAATACTTATTTTGGGAATTTTTTTTTTTGTACATGCTAAAAATATATTTAAAAAATTACGATAAAATAAATATCCATATAAATAAAATATATTTATAACGAGGAGATGGAAATTCGCATGTGAATAATTAGTGGGGAACAATTAAAATAAAATATTCCCCACCAAATTCAGTGACTTTACATATATTTTATTTTAATTGTCCCTTGCTAATTATTTATATGCATATTTATGTATATTTTTTTTGTGCTCTTCATTTTCGCCGTTACTGTTTTTTTCGTTTAATTCATTTTCCAACGATTTTTCCTGATTAGATGTTGGACGAAAGGGCCATTGAGACTAACAATAAATTCCATGTTTTTAAAATAATATAATAATTTTGTATCTCTAAACATGTATCTATATAAACTGCATCTAGAAATGATATGCAAGTTAAGAATTGGTATAAAGAGTTGCGTCTTTAATGCTAAAAGTCCTATTATGATGTTGTTTAGATTCTACTCAATAATATTAACTTAAATATATAGTGATAGAGAAAATATTGTTTTTGGTTAGAACAAAATTTTACCAAGCTAACAAAACAGACTAATTTGACTGTCAGTTGTTTATTTGCAACTATTTATTTTGATACTTTTACATTATTATCTCTTGTAAAACTAATGTAAAAAAAATAAGATGAAAAAATTTTAGAACAAATTCGTCAATTTCTTAAAGGAAAAACATTAAAAAATTATTTTAAAAATAAAATATATATTAACAAAAAATATATATATACAAAAAATAATAAAAAACCTTCTAAAATTTATTGCACAAATGCTCCTTCTTTTCAATAACTCTTAGCAACCTATTGTCAACAGCTGATGTTAGATTTGCAATTTTAGCGGCTGGTAAGTTGTTTGCAGCAAATTTAACTGCCTCCCAGAAGTCACACTTGCTGTTGCATTGCTTTCCATGAGAATAAATATTTCTCTTGAAGAAGCCCCACAGGTTCTCAATGGGATTTAAGTCACATCTAATTGAATGCCAGTCCGTAATAGAATTTTCAACAAATCCCTTTTCTTTCAACCAGGATTTAGTAAACTTTGATGCATGACTTGGTGCGTTTCTTGCATAAAGATCATAGATCTACGCTTGGTTAAATAGTGTTTATCAAGCCATTCAAAGAAATATTGCTCTAGAAAATCACAGTAACTTTTGGAATTCATTTTAACCCAGTCTTTCAATTTAAATGGAACCACTATCTCATTACCAAAAATCCCAGACCATATCATGATCCCACCGTCGTCTTGTTGACGTTTAAAAAATTTTCTTTAGTCATGTTGCTTGCAAACCTATCCTCGAGGCCATCCATTAGGCCCATCGATAGAGATCCTTGATTCGTCTGTAAAAAGCACTTTACTGAAATCAGTTTTCATGTATTGTTTGCCCACTGCAATTTTCTTTCCTTATGTTTTTTCTTAAAATAGGTTTCTTTATTTGATTTTTACATCAGCAAACTTCCTTAATGCTTTACACTTTGTTTCCCTTGACACCATAGGAGCTTCAGCAGCCTCAAATATGAACGCACTTGACACATTTGTCTTTCATATTAATTCTCTTTCGATATGTGATAGATCTCGCTTTGTTAAATTCCTGAATTCAGCGTGAGATTTTTTTTTCTTTGGTTGAATTCCCATTTGCAATATTTTCTTGATTGTTCGATTATCCTTTTTCAAATCCTTAGAAATTTGAAGCGAAGACTTTCCTTTGCTAATTTCTTTGATTATAAAGTTCTTTTCATTGTTATTCTTTTTTACGAGCCATAATACTAAATTCTATTTCTTGCAAATAATCTCTTGACACTGCGAATTGCTATAATTACTGAAAAAATACTAAATATCAATCTGAAATTGAAAATTGGGACTTAATTGCTTGTATGCTTACTCGCTATACATAATAGTACAAATTATATCACTGAATAAAACATATCTATGAATTTTACATAAAATATTTGACAATACTTCTTTTGCATATAATCTCTAGACGCTTTTTATATATATGAGTTTCGTATTAAAAAATCAATGGAAAAGAAAGTTCTGAAAAAAATACTTTGCAATTTGAATAAAGTAGTTACGTTTGAAAAAACACAGTTATTTTTTCATTGAAGGTCTTTAAGTTTTCAATAAAGATAGCGTTTAAATAAATTTATATTTACGGACCTCTACCCGCCAAATAAGCCGAAAAATTCTAAAAGATAGGGATGAGAATTGACGTTTTAATATTTAAATTTTTGGAGATTTTTAAAAGTTTTAGAGATTGTAGTTGAGAGGAAAGCGAGAAGCTGGATGAGATTTGCACAAAACAAGAAATACGAGAGAAGAAACTATCTGCATAGAAATTAGTTACATCTGGCAATTTCAGCAGAGAAATGGGAATTGCTGACAATCTAATAAGATACTTAAATTTGTGAAGTTGAGGAAATGAAAACGAAAGCTTATCAGAACAATTACCGTGAAACTATTTATAGAAAAGGCACAACGAATGTGACTAAAGCCTAGAGTTCTGTTTCTTTTTTTAAATAAAGGAATTTGTTTTGAATAAAAATATGTATATTTATAGATGAGAGTACATATATTTGGGATAAGGGTTCTTTACTTTTAAGCCCTTTTCTTTTGTTTTAGAAGTGAAAATAAAATATCAACAAAAACAACAACGAAAATAACATCTGTAAAGATAATAAAAAAGGAAGGATTAATCCAAAGTCAATTCAGATAAAATTCTGTTCAGACAAAATCGGTTAAAACTGCGACTTAATACGATTCCCTTCCTCGGACAAAACAAAAACTAATTTCCCCTTCATTATTTCGTTGGTGATAGATAAATAAATGTTGCTATGCATCATTCGAGATTAGGGAATGTTTATCGAGCAAACGACTTACAATTGAATGTTTCCTTATCTATTACAGAACTAAGTGCAAAACCCCGACCGATACATACCTATATATATATGTGTGTGTGTGTGTGTATATATATGTATGTATGTGTGTGCGTGTATATATATGTATGTATGTGTGTGCGTGTATATATATGTATGTATGTATGTGTGTGCGTATATATATATGTATGTGTGTGCGTATATATATATGTATGTGTGTGCGTGTATATATATGTATGTATGTGTGTGCGTGTATATATATGTGTGTATGTGTGTATATATATGTGTGTGTGTATATATATGTGTGTGTGTATATATGTGTGTGTGTATATATGTGTATGTATGTGTATATATATGTATGTGTATATATATGTATGTGTATATATATGTATGTGTATATATTTATATGTGTATATATGTATATACATGTGTGTGTGTGCCATGCAAATAATCGTCAGTAACACGAAAGTACTATAACATGAAAATGGCAAAATACGATAATAGAAGAGATTTGAATTACATTTTTTCCTGAATTAGTATTTTGTTTGCCATAATCAAAAAGCCATCATTGAAATTTTATTCATTTTAAGATAACCATACTAACTAAAAGAGTAACACTCATTGAAGCCAAAACAAGATACACTGAACTCAAAACTTTAATAAACTCAGAAGGTACGTGGATCATGAGTAAAATCTTCATAGAAATGAAATTGCTGTTGAAATAAACCCAGTATATATATATATATATATACATTCCAATTTTTAAACGAGTTATTTCGCTACCCAGGTTTCTACCATGAGTGGTGTCTTCAAGCGAGTTTTAATAAATATCGCCTGAAAACACCACTCATGGTAGAAAACTGGGTAGCGTAATAAATCGTTTGAAAATGAAAAATATTCAAAAGTTTTGCAATATAATTGAATCGAACACTTTTTAATACAGATGTGTATTGGTCTTACCCTATTATGACCAAAAACGAAGTATTAAACAATCAATCAATCAATATATATATATATATATATATATATATATATATATATATATATAAATTAAAAAAGGATTAATTCTATGATGTTGGATGATCATTTCGATATGAAAATCCCCACGGGGGATAACACATCACCTCAGCAACAGAAAAATCTTTTCAGAAACTGGAGAAAAATCAGCCTAATTTTCCTTTTTAAATAGATTTGCAAAGAAATTAAAAAAGAAAAAGAAAAAAAGAAAAAAGATAAAACAAAATAAAATCAAATAAACAAGAAAAGAAAAAATTGACATCGTCTGGGTACGCAAAAAGGAAAGAGAATTGTAACTTAAAATTAACGGACGGCCGTGTTGAATTGATGTAAGGTTAAGCAACACGGAAAAAAGGTGGGAGATAAGAGAGATAAATGAAGGAAGGGAGGGAAAAAGAAAAGAAAAAAAAGAAAAAAGTTTTATATATTACAGACGCTGGACATATTCAAAAACCTAACTTCCCAAAAACGTTGAAGTATTAGAAAAAGGCCTTTACTTAAAAAGGCATAATTATTTTTAAAGGGAATAAAAAGATATAAGATTTAAAATAAAATTAAAAAAAAAAATTAGGTCATTTGATTTAAACTAAATAAAGACACCGCTAGGTAAAAAAAAAAAAAAATCATTTACAATTATACATACATATAGAAGTACACACATACATACATACACATACACACACACAATTCTTCGATTATGAATACATATATACATACATACACATACACACACACATACATTCAATTCCATACACACTTATATACGTATATACACATACATGCTCATACACACATATGTGTACACACATATACAAAAATTCACACACACAATATATATGTGTACACACACACACATGCACACATATACATACACACACACATATATATATACATTTTACTTATGCACACAAACATACATATAAAAATATAAAAATTAATGAATATTATAAAAAAGAGCATTTAAATAGCTAAAAAATTTTTTACACACATAAATACATAATACATAAATACATATATACACACATACATATATACATATATACACACATACATACAAATATGCACATACACACACAAACATACACATATACATAAAAATTATAAAAAGAAAAAATAAAAAGAAAAATAAAAAAAATAAAAAACTTAATATTTAAAAATTAAAATTTAAAATTTATAGAATTTAAAATTTAAAAAAATTTAAAATTTATATATATATATATATATATAAGATGTAATAAAAAATTAACGCTTATCGTCATTTTTTAATTTGATTTACCAAGTGCGCGTTGTTGTTTTTATTTTGTCGAATACACATTATAGTCGGGTCAGTTGGGTACAGTCTGCGAAAAAAGCCCCATGAGTGTTTATGTGTCAATCTGAAAAAAATACTGAAGATTCCTATAGAGTTAGATGATATATCCAGTCAAATTCATGATGTTTGAAGTGATCATTAGTAATGGTGACCTTATGTCTCCATTCATCTTTCCACATGGACTCATACTCAATACGGAAACCTTGAAGGGATAGTGCTGCACTGAGTCAAGAGGGTGGCTGCTAAAAGACCCTATGTCTGGAAATAGGATTCTAAACAATGCTACACAAGGAAACGACCCGAAGAATTGATGTCGGACAATAATAATGCGAAACATGAACTGAAGCAATGATTATAGCAACATTCACCAACTTAAACAAGGAGAACGTCTAGAAGAATCCTAGGAGATTCCGAAGTCATATAATTCACAAGATTGACAGAACATATGCATCTGATGTCTGCAGAAAGTATTATATCACATACTCTACCGACTACACACACGCTCCCACACATACTTGTACTAGCAGTATAGCCCGGCGTTGCTCGGGTGTAATGAAAGCTTTAAAACTAATCTATGGTCCTGGAGATCAGACTCTTTGGACGTTGGCACGAAAGACTAAAAAGCAATAGTTGTTTCCAGTTAAAGCGAAACCGTAGACTGAAAGAAAAATGAATGGATGTAAGTCAAATTTTGATTTCCTGGTATCGATATCAAATAAGTGTTTTTTTTTTCGTCGTAAACTGAATTTTGAAGGCTAAATATGTCCTAAGTAAATGGTGTCATGGCTGAGACTAAGAACTACAATTATACCTACTTAGAGCCAAACCCGAAGCAAAAACTAAAATAAAAGGTCTGAAAAAAAAATACAGACATACAGGCAGATAAAAAGACACACACACAAACATCTTGCCTTTTATATACATATATTATCGATTTTCTGCACTATTGTAAGAACTGCAACATTGAAACTTCTGAATATCGTTTCTTATGTCTTTGTCCATGAGTGAATCAAATTTGATTAAAATCGGACCACTCCTTCTATATCCCGATTTTTTCATTATCGATTTTCGATATTTATTGGGGGTTCCTCGACACAAAATCTAGCTAAGAACACTCGCAGTACAACTGTGTAAATTTTCAAGAAAAACGGTTCAGCCGTTTCGGGGTCTGTAGGTAACGGACATACACACACACACACAGTTTCATTTATAAATAAGTTTATATATATATATATATATATATATGGAAATTAACGAAGATTAAGCCTATAACACAATCGTTATGTGGATAGGAGTTGCAGGTTCGAATCCTGCCGAATGACGCACATTTTCGAAACAAAAATTCATCGTAAATATTCAGGCTGGTAGAAATAAATATATAATACTGTTTGATTATAAACAGAATATCTATTTAAATACGTGTATCGACCAAAAATAATGTTCAAACAAATCATTTAATATATATATATATATATATATATATATATGTGTGTGTGTGTGTGTGTGTGTTTGTGTGTGTGTGTCAGATTAAATAAATTGCAAGCATTATGTTTGCTTATCTTTAATAATATCCGTTCATACTCACAAATAATCTTTCGCGTATTATAATTGAGAGATGCCAGAAATGAGCTGTAACTTTGACAGATGTTATTTTCATTTATTTTTAAGGTATCCATGTACTTTCAACCTCTTTTCGAGAGCATCTTCAGGGGTGTGAGTTATGGTAACAATGTAACCGGAAAACTGTGTTGCTAAAAATTACTGTCTCTTTTTTCCTACTTCAAATATAACGGCTAACAAATTGCTAGCGTTCATTGGAACGTGAAAATTATCCAAAATAGAATCTTTTATATGTTGTAATGTCATGGTTATGCACGTGTTAAATCATAAAAAAAACTGTTCTTTTTACAAGCACTTTAGAACATCACTACAATATTCATAGCTGATTCTATTAATTGACCGTATATGTGTTTTTTTAATGAATATTGCCTAGAAATATTCTGTGAATATGAACGGATTCTATTAAGAAGAAGCAATTATAGTGTTTGCAATTTATTTAATCTGACATGTTTAAAAGAAAATTTGCTACCGAAATACACAAATTTAACATATATATATATGCGCGTTGTCATGCTTCAAGTTCCTACGCTTTTGGGGCATTACTGGCAAAACATTTAAATCTAAACTATTACAAATTATCTAATCATATAGATATATATAAATATATATATATTAATTTATTTAATCTGACATGTTCAAAAGAAAATTTGCTGCCTAAATACACAAATTTAATATATATATGTATATATATATATATATATATATATATATATATATATATATATATAATTAGATAATTTGTAAAAGTTTAGATTTAAATGTTTTGCCAGTAATGCCCCAAAAGCGTAGGACCTTGAAACATGACAAAGCGCAAAAACCTGAAGCTTGACCGAAAGCGTTAGATCTTGAAGTATGCCTGAAGAGCTAGAATTTGTGGTATGACTGAAAACGGTAGATCCTGAAGCATTACCAAAAGCTCTAAAACTTTTCCATTACACCCAATAATGTGTAGGACAACGCTTTTGTTGTTTCGGTAACAAACTGTTTTTTATGGGGCATGGTTGTTAGCTATACGTTTAATCCCTAAACCTGGAGGAAGGTGATTTTCTAAGCGTATCTTGGACGTGATACACAGCTGAATGTACGGGGTACCCATTGAGGATCGAACTCACTACTAAGTTATACTGTTTCTAGCGAGACTAGCTTGCTAACCATTACACCACGCCGAGTTGCCCACCGAATGCTCTAGATGATGATATATGACCGAAACCGGGAGGTATTGACCTATGGTTGAATAATTAACGTCTTGAATTAGACTTGAAAACACTTTATTGTGAAGTATTATCAAAAGGGCTACATCTTTAACACTGACGAAAACGTAAAATCTTTTAATATGGTGTTAACTTGAGATCTGGAATTATTTTTAAAGCACTAGATCTTGATGTATAGTTGAACACTCTTCTTCAATGTCTCATACTTTTGGTTTAGCTTCACGATTTAACGACTTCAAAATCCGGCGATTTCAAATACAGTTGAAATGCGTGAATGGCTTAAATATCAGCTATTATCAAGAATGTTCTTTGTTTATCTAGTTATGTAGACTTTTGTTTATATAAACAGTTTTTTTTTAATTTGCGAAAGCAAACATCATGTTGTAGCCGTGTTTATAAATTATAATATTGACAGTTGCTTCCTTATTTATTTGTTTAAAATGGCACATTATACTACCGTGAAATTTTGTATCTTAATAATTAGGCTAATTTCACAAAAAAGATTTTTAATTTTTTCCTATTTTTTTAAAATAATTATTTAACTGTAGGCAAAGCAGAAGTGCTACTGGTGCGGATTGGGTTTACAGTGAGAGAATAAAAAATGTACAGGGGATGAGAAAAAGAGATAAGACATGGATGGGAATTAGGTAGATAATAATGGCAATTGACGTTGCATTTAAACTTTTGGAGATTGTAGCTATCAGGGAAGTAAGCAAATAGAAGGTAGTTTCACAAACGGGAAGTGAGAGAAAAGAAGCTGTTAGAGCAGAAGAGTGGTTACTTTTAACTATTACGACGGTAAAATGGTGAAACCTTGATGCAAATCTAGTAGTACGAATAACTACATGTACCAGGGAAAAAGATCATCAGAGCAGTTTCCATGAAGAAAAGACAGAGGGAAGCCACTTCACGTCGATGAGAAAGTGATTGAACGTGGGCTGCCAAGTCAAAAATCGATTATATTGCAGATCCTTTTGTGGATTTTGTCGAAAGCCTCCAGATGGATAGCAAGAGTACCTGACCAGATATGGCAACAATATTCCATTCACGGACGAATGGTAGATTTATAAATGTGCAAAGTGGTTTCTGAAGAGAGAAACTTCCTGGTTTAATAGATGTTTCTAGAATATACACAAAAAACTGTTAGCTGAGTATAAAATGGCAAAACTTGAGACTAAGATAAAATCAGACCTTTCTATGAGACGGTAGAGTCGGATTTTTCCATTTTGTTAGTTTTAACTTCTAACATCTTTCAAAGAATTCTGAATTAAAAACAATTTCCACCACATGCTTGCACCTACTGAAGAATTACCAGACGCTTCAATGATCCATCGCCAAATTTTGATGTATTTGTACTATTTTTGTTGAGCGGCTAATACTTAGAGCTTTTTCATGATTTCACAAGACACTTCAAATAAGCACGTAATATGAAAACATAAAATAAACAATGTATTAAGAAACCGTGGAATTAAGTTAGAAACAAATAAGAGTACTGAACAACTGCGTAATATCAGTCTTCTTACATGGCAGTAAATTCCGAAAAATTCTCCCACTGATGCAGAAGAGACTTAAAGCAACAGAAATGTATTTCCACGGAAGGATGCTCAGAATACCATGGACCAAACATGTGTAAAATGACGAAGTTTTAAATAAAATGGAAACAAAGCGAATACCGATATTTTGTTTGACTTTTTGGTACTTATTTACTGTGCTGACACCCATGATCCAACCTATTTTATAGTTCACCAATAGAAGGCTTAACCAATCAGGAAGCTCAAAATATTCAATGAGACGTGTATAAATGGCGGCCATATATTTCCGAGTATTGGAGTCTGTAAATCCGATTCTGGATTGTGTCTTATTCGAGAGTGATGGTCTTTGACGTTGTTTCATTGAAAAGATTACGAGCGGCTAGGATACTATATATCCATATACTATGACGGACATGGTCAACAGATGCCAAGAGGATACTATATATCCAGGAACGGTGCCAACATTACCTTCAATCCCTTACTTTGTGACCATTATGGACTGCTGTTACTATATAATATACATTCGGGAGATCGATTCTGTATTATAATCCATACATAAACTGATCCCTTACTTTGTAACCATTATGGACTGTTGTTACTATATAATATACATTCGGGAGATTGATTCTCTATTATAATCATTACATAAACTGATCCCTTACTTTGTGACCATCATGGACTGTTGTTACTATATAATATACATTCGGGAGATTGATTCTCTATTATAATCATTACATAAACTGATCCCTTACTTTGTGACCATCATGGACTGTTGTTGCTATGTAATATACATTCGGGAGATTGATTCTCTATTATAATCAATACAAAAATTGATCCCTTACTTTGTGACCATCATGGACTCTTGTTGCTATATAATATACATTCGGGAGATTGATTCTCTATTATAATCAATACATAAACTGATCCCTTACTTTGTAACCATTATGGACTGTTGTTACTATATAATATACATTCGGGAGATTGATTCTCTATTATAATCAATACAAAAATTGATCCCTTACTTTGTGACCATCATGGACTCTTGTTGCTATATAATATACATTCGGGGGATCGATTCTCTATTATAATCAATACAAAAACTGATCCCTTACTTTGTGACCATCATGGACTCTTGTTGCTATATAATATACATTCGGGAGATTGAGTCTCTATTATAATCAATATATAACCTGATTTATTCATAAATTATGGCGAATTTTACCAACATATTCAACTTCTTAAAAAAGAATCATTTGAAATTTCAATGGTACATAATGAAGAAAGGGCTTGGAAAATTTGATAATGGACATTGATGCCATGGGAAACAGAAAAATAACGCATAACCAACCTGGCGAGCTTGGAAAAGTGGATGAAAAACAGGGATTAGTAGAGATAACACAAAGACAGTATTTATAATTAGCTAGAAATAATAGGAAATTGTAGTGTAATGGTTAGCTGTTCGATTCTAGAATTCGGTCCTAATTTTCCATTTTCGCACGCTGAAGGAAAGAATGATAATGTCTGCTGCCGCTGTTACGGTTTTAATAACAGTTGTCAACCAGTCTATTTCACCAGAACTATATAGGATTTGAATTGAATTATCCTTCTTCTAGACTGGCTGACAACTGCTTTGTTTTAATGCCAATTACAAATTCTATTATTTTAAATATATTATTATTTTTCTGCTTTTATCATTTATTAAAAAAATAATTTCTTAGGATCATGTGTCAGTCATCTCCAAACGTTCCTCTTATCTCTATTTGTTTATGATCGTAGCTGCTACATTGAATCATAAATAATTCCCGATTTCAGTTGCCATGTTTATTCTTTAAAAATGAAGCACAATTACATTTCATTCAATTGTATGTTCGCCATTATTTGTAATGGATGTGCGCTTTCGACCATATCCGCTGAAATACCGTTTCTCATCCGGTCAGATCACCGGAGCAACGATGAATCTGATTAGTAACTTAATGGGTGACCGTTTAGAGACTGTAGCCGAATTCTAATTCTAGTCGGGTTCGTTATACACACTTATGCGCAAATACTCTTGGGAATCCACCTCATCTCCCCCACCTATGAGTTAATTATTAGGACTAGTATCTGA
Organism: Ascarosepion bandense; assembly: GCA_037127315.1. Lineage (NCBI taxonomy): Eukaryota > Metazoa > Mollusca > Cephalopoda > Sepiida > Sepiidae > Ascarosepion > Ascarosepion bandense. Next base: position 3,058,131 of record JBBBDQ010001522.1, read on the forward strand.
AATATCATTATTATTTCAAAAAAAGAAAAAATCAGCCGCAAACTGGAAAGAGGGATTCTTCCAATTCCAAAAGACATGTTTCGATTTTAACTAACCTACAAGAGTTGATAAACCGTAAAAAACAATTCAACCAAAACATGTAAGGAATTGTTGAAAATTTTCATGAAGCTCTTTAATAAGTTTTGACTAAAATCCGTAAGTGTGAAAGAGCTTTCGATAAAATCTTGAATCTGATTATAATTAGAGAAATCTTCTTCATCACAGGGTTTAATATTAGATCCAAAAACATAATAACCGAACAGTTAGTTGATTATGGAGGGTGAGAAAAATATGGAGAGTAAGAAAAAAATATGGAGGATGAGAAAAAGTATGGAAGGTGAGAAAAATACGGAGGGTGAGAAAAATATAGAGGGTTAGAAAAAATGGAAGTTTAGAAAAATATGGAAGATGAGAAAAATATGGAGGGTTAGAAAAAATATCGACGTTTAGAAAAATATAGAGGGTGAGAAAAAATATGAAGAGTGAGAAAAATATAGAGAGTGAAAAATAATATGGAGGGTGAAAAAATATGTAGGGGATAAAAATATGGAGGGTGAGAAAAAATGTGGAGAGTGAGAAAAATATGGAGGGTGAGAAAAATATGGAGGCTGAGAAAAAATGAGGAGAGTGACAAAAATATACGAAGAGAGAGAAAAATATGGAGGTTGAGAAAAGTATGGAGGGTAAAAAAATATATGCAGGGTGAGAAAAAATGTGAAGAGTAAGAAAAAATATGTGTGTGAGAAAAAATATGGAAAGTGATAAAAAATATATAGAGACTAAGAAAAAATATGGAGGGTGAGAAAAATATGGATTGTAAGAAAAAATGTGGAGAGTGAGAAAAGTTTGTGGGTGAGAAAAATATGGAGGGTGAGGAAAATATGGAGGCTGAGAAAAAAAGAGGAGAGTGACAAAAATATACGAAGAGAGAGAAAAATATGGAGGTTGAGAAAAGTATGGAGAGTGAAAAAATATATGGAGGGTGAGAAAAATATGGAGGGTGAGAAAAAATGTGAAGAGTAAGAAAAAATATGTGAGTGAGAAAAAATATGGAAAGTGATAAAAAATATATAGAGACTAAGAAAAATATGGAGGGTGAGAAAAAATATGGGAGTGAGAAAAATATGAAGGCTGAGAAAAATATGGATTGTAAGAAAAAATGTGGAGAGTGAGAAAAGTTTGTGGTTGAGAAAAATATGGAGGGTGAGGAAAAATATAGAGGGTGAGAAAAACTATGGAAGGTGAGAAAAAACCGAATCCTAAAATATTTACATCTGTCATTCTTGCTGTATGCTGCCTAGCATTATCATGAAGAAGTACAATATAATGCCTATAATACGCTATGTGCGCTGACGATGCTGTGGAAAAATTAAGGTGTGTTAGTGTGTTCCAAATTTTTTCTTAACTGCCAGGTATGATTAGTAGTTAAGATCGTATATTTGTCAATACAATTGATTTGGAAAAAAATACTGATGATTCCATCTCATATTTTCCTATTTAGGATTGGGTTTACACGTAATTCAAAAGTATTTTCATTTTCTTTCACTTCCGGTAGCTCCTTGCATGTTTGTAGTATAACTCCTTGCTTGGGGGGAATTGATTAAAATACAGTGTAAGTTAGATATGTATTCTGACCAGTTAGCATGTTTCTGTTCCGTCCGTGACCGAAAAAAACAAGTAAAAAAACTAAAATACTTAACAATAACCGGAATTAATGAAAATAAAGAGCTATTAGTAACCGGTTGCTATGGTAGAATCATATCACCCTCTTATCGTTGTAAGGCTTAAAGCTAATATCAAAAAGCGCTGATAGGAATCAAACGAGTTCGAACAAGATATATCGAACACAAAATTGATAAAACGTAATATAAATTGATGATACATGCAAGACTTAAAGCATAACCAAGACTCTTTCAAGTCATTCCTTTTTCTTTCTGTCTTTGATATAAATGATATTAAGTCGCTTTCTGCCTTTTTTTGTATGAGCCAGTCGACATTTGATCAATAAATTAGATCCTCAAGAGTTATAAATGGATAAGACACTGTAATGCGACAATAATAGAATGAGTTGAAGTAATTTTTAACTTTGAGCTGTGAGTTTAATTAAGGCAAGAGAAGTCCTTTAAGAGTTGAAGAAAACAATAAAGAAATGAATAGCTTTATTCTCACAAAGAGGTTTGCATAAAATGCATAAAAAACATTTTTTTGTGCATTTCTACAGTGAAATAATTTCCAATGTATTTACAATGTAACTATAATAAATGTACAAAATTAGTAACGTTTGAATTAATTACCGCACATTTACTATAACTTTCTTCTTAAGATATAATGATTAGGGGAGTAATTATTCACGAGCTAATTATTATTATTATGTCATTTTTCATCATATTTCGATTTCTGCTTTGGTCTCACTACCAACCAAGTCTGCGGGGAGACCTAAGGCAGGTAGTGGCGTGTTGTTATGGCTCCCTTTCATGTTTTTCTATCTTCCCTATCATCCCTAGCATTTTTCATCATATTTCGATTTCTGCTTTGGTCTCACTACCAACCAAGTCTGCGGGGAGACCAAAGGCAGGTAGTGGCGTGTTGTTATGGCTCCCTTTCATGTTTTTCTATCTTCCCTATCATCCCTAGCATTTTTCATCATATTTCGATTTCTGCTTTGGTCTCACTACCAACCAAGTCTGCGGGGAGACCAAAGGCAGGTAGTGGCGTGTTGTTATGGCTCCCTTTCATGTTTTTCTATCTTCCCTATCATCCCTAGCATTTTTCATCATATTTCGATTTCTGCTTTGGTCTCACTACCAACCAAGTCTGCGGGGAGACCAAAGGCAGGTAGTGGCGTGTTGTTATGGCTCCCTTTCATGTTTTTCTATCTTCCCTATCATCCCTAGCATTTTTCATCATATTTCGATTTCTGCTTTGGTCTCACTACCAACCAAGTCTGCGGGGAGACCAAAGGCAGGTAGTGGCGTGTTGTTATGGCTCCCTTTCATGTTTTTCTATCTTCCCTATCATCCCTAGCATTTTTCATCATATTTCGATTTCTGCTTTGGTCTCACTACCAACCAAGTCTGCGGGGAGACCAAAGGCAGGTAGTGGCGTGTTGTTATGGCTCCCTTTCATGTTTTTCTATCTTCCCTATCATCCCTAGCATTTTTCATCATATTTCGATTTCTGCTTTGGTCTCACTACCAACCAAGTCTGCGGGGAGACCAAAGGCAGGTAGTGGCGTGTTGTTATGGCTCCCTTTCATGTTTTTCTATCTTCCCTATCATCCCTAGCATTTTTCATCATATTTCGATTTCTGCTTTGGTCTCACTACCAACCAAGTCTGCGGGGAGAACAAAGGCAGGTAGTGGCGTGTTGTTATGGTCTCCCTTTCATGTTTATCTATCTTCCCTATCATCCCTAGCATTTTTCATCATATTTCGATTTCTGCTTTGGTCTCACTACCAACCAAGTCTGCGGGGAGACCAAAGGCAGGTAGTGGCGTGTTGTTATGGCTCCCTTTCATGTTTTTCTATCTTCCCTATCATCCCTAGCATTTTTCATCATATTTCGATTTCTGCTTTGGTCTCACTACCAACCAAGTCTGCGGGGAGACCAAAGGCAGGTAGTGGCGTGTTGTTATGGCTCCCTTTCATGTTTTTCTATCTTCCCTATCATCCCTAGCATTTTTCATCATATTTCGATTTCTGCTTTGGTCTCACTACCAACCAAGTCTGCGGGGAGACCAAAGGCAGGTAGTGGCGTGTTGTTATGGCTCCCTTTCATGTTTTTCTATCTTCCCTATCATCCCTAGCATTTTTCATCATATTTCGATTTCTGCTTTGGTCTCACTACCAACCAAGTCTGCGGGGAGACCAAAGGCAGGTAGTGGCGTGTTGTTATGGCTCCCTTTCATGTTTTTCTATCTTCCCTATCATCCCTAGCATTTTTCATCATATTTCGATTTCTGCTTTGGTCTCACTACCAACCAAGTCTGCGGGGAGACCAAAGGCAGGTAGTGGCGTGTTGTTATGGCTCCCTTTCATGTTTTTCTATCTTCCCTATCATCCCTAGCATTTTTCATCATATTTCGATTTCTGCTTTGGTCTCACTACCAACCAAGTCTGCGGGGAGACCAAAGGCAGGTAGTGGCGTGTTGTTATGGCTCCCTTTCATGTTTTTCTATCTTCCCTATCATCCCTAGCATTTTTCATCATATTTCGATTTCTGCTTTGGTCTCACTACCAACCAAGTCTGCGGGGAGACCAAAGGCAGGTAGTGGCGTGTTGTTATGGCTCCCTTTCATGTTTTTCTATCTTCCCTATCATCCCTAGCATTTTTCATCATATTTCGATTTCTGCTTTGGTCTCACTACCAACCAAGTCTGCGGGGAGACCAAAGGCAGGTAGTGGCGTGTTGTTATGGCTCCCTTTCATGTTTTTCTATCTTCCCTATCATCCCTAGCATTTTTCATCATATTTCGATTTCTGCTTTGGTCTCACTACCAACCAAGTCTGCGGGGAGACCAAAGGCAGGTAGTGGCGTGTTGTTATGGCTCCATTTCATGTTTTTCTATCTTCCCTATCATCCCTAGCATTTTTCATCATATTTCGATTTCTGCTTTGGTCTCACTACCAGCAAGTCTTAGGGAGACCTAAGGAAGGTCGTGGCGTGTTGTTATGACTCCATTTCATGTTTTTTCATCTTCCTATCATCCCTAGCATTTGCCATCATGTTCAGAAGTTTTCTGCTTTGGTCTCACTACTACCAACCAAGTCTGGGAAGCCTAAGGAAGGTCGTGGCGTGTTGTTATGACTCCATTTCATGTTTTTCTATCTTCCCTATCGTCCCTAGCATTTTCATCATATTTCGATTTCTGCATTGGTCTCACTACCAACCAAGTCTGCAGGAGACCTAAGGAAGGTCGTGGCGTGTTGTTATGACTCCATTTTCATGTTTTTTTCTATACCCTATCATCCTAGCATTTTCATCATGTTTTACGATTTCTGCTTTGGTCTCACTACCAACCAAGTCTGCGGGGAGACCTAAGGAAGGTCGTGGCGTGTTGTTGGCTCCATTTCATGTTTTCTGTCTTCCTAGTCCCTAGCATTTTCATGTTCGATTTCTTAGCGGTCTCACCTAGCCGGTCTGCGAGAGACCTAAGGCAGGTAGTGGCGGCTGCTGTTATGGCTCCTTTCATGTTTTCTATCTTCCTATCATCGCATTTTCATCATATTTCGATTTCTGCTTTGGTCTCACTACCAACCAAGTCTGTGAGGAGACCTAAGGAAGGTCGTGGCGTGCTGTTATGGCTCCCTTTCATGTTTTTCTATCTTCCCTATCATCCTAATTTTCATCGTATTTCGATTTCTGCTTTGGTCCCTACCAACCAAGTCTGTGAGAGACCTAAAAGGTCGTGACGTGGTATTATGACTCATTTCATGTTTTTCTATCTTCCCTATCATCCCTACTGGCGTTTTCATCATGTTTCGATTTCTGCATTGGTCTCACTACCAACCAAGTCTGCGAGGAGACCTAAGGAAGATCGTGGCGTGTTGTTATGACTCCATTAATATTATTTTCTGTCTTCCCTACTCATCCCTAGCATTTTTCATCATATTTCAGTTGCCTGGTCTCACTACTGACAGTCTGAGAGACCTAAGGCAGGTAGTGGCGTGCTGTTGGCTCACTGTTGTTTTTCTATCTTCCCTATCATCCCTAGCATTTTCATCATATTCGATTTCTGGCGGTCTCCTGCTGACAAGTCACAGGGAGACCTAAGGTCGTGACGTGTTCGTGTATTCCATTTCATGTTTTCTGTCTTCCCTATCATCCTAACTTTCTCCTTAGCTGATTTCTGTGGTCCCACTATGACAAGTCTGCAGAGACCTAAAAGTCGTGACGTGTTGTTATGACTCCCATTTCTGTTTTCTATCTTCCCTATCATCCCTAGCATTTTTCATCTCATGTTCCAGTTTCGTGGTCCCTACCAACCAATTGCCGGGAGACTGAGAAGGATGCGTGACGTGTTGTATGACTCATTCTGTACTGTCTTCCCTGTCATCCCTAGCATTTCATCATATTTCGGTTTCTGCATTGGTCCCACTACCAACCAAGTCTGCAGAGACCTAGGAAAGGTCATTATGACTCCATTTACTGTTTTTCTATCTTCCCTATCATCACAACATTTTCATCATATTTCGATTTCTGCCTTTGGTCTCCACCAACCAAGTCTGAGGAGACCTAAGAAGGAATCGTGTTTAATATTGTGTAGCTCCATTTATGTTTTTTCTCTTCCTAACATCATTTTTTTATCATATTTCGATTTCTGCATTGGTCTCACTACCAACCAGAGTCTGCAGGGAGACCTGAGAAGGTCGTGACGTGTTATTACTGTGTCATTTCATGTTTTCTATCTTCCCTATCATCTAGCATTTTTCATCATATTTCGATTTCTGCATTGGTCTCCCTGCCAACAAAGTCTGCAGGAGACCTAGAGAAGGTCCGTGACGTGTTGTTATGTTCCATTTCATGTTTTCTATCTTCTCATCACTTTCATCATGTTCGATTTCTGCATTGGTCTCTTTCTGTTAAGTCTGCAGAGACCTGAGAAGGTGCGTGACGTGTTGTTATGACTCCATTTCATGTTTTTCTGTCTCCCTATCATCCTAGCATTTTCATCATATTTCGATTTCTGCTTTGGTCTCACTACCAGCAAGTGCGGGGAGACCTGAGAAGGTGCGTAACGTGTTGTTATGACTCCCTTTCATGTTTTTCATCTTCCCTATCATCCCTAGCATTTTTCATCATATTTCGATTTCTTGCATTGGTCTCACTCATCAACGAAGTCTGCGGGGAGACCTAAGGAAGTGTCGTGGCGTGTTGTTATGACTCCATTTCATGTTTTTCTATCTTCCCTATCATCCTCAGCATTTTTCATCATATTTCGATTTCTGCATTGGTCTCACTACCAACCAAGTCTGCGGGGAGACCAAGGAAGGTCGTGGCGTGTTGTTATGACTCCATTTCATAAGCTTATCTTCCCTATCATCCCTGCATTTTTCATCATATTTCGATTTCTGCATTGGTCTCACTACCAACCAAGTCTGGGTGGGGACATCTACAGGAAGGTCGTGGCGTGTTGTTATGACCTATTTCATGTTTTTCTATCTTCCTACTTACCCTACATTTTTCATCATATTTCGATTTCTGTATTGGTCTCACTACCAACCGTCTGCGGGGAGACCCAAGGAAGGTCGGCGTGTTGTTATGACTCCATTTCATGTTTTCTGCTCTCCCTATCATCCCTAGCATTTTTCATCATATTTCGATTGCTTCTCTTTGGTCTCACTACCAACCAAGTCTGCGGGGAGACCTAAGGAAGGTCGTGTGTTGTTACAGACTCCATTTCATGTTTTTCATTCTCCTTATCATCCCTGAAGCATTTTCTACTGCTATTTCGATTTCTGCATTGGTCTCACTACCAACCAAGTCTGCGACATCCCATAGCGTCGTGGCGTGTTGTTATGACCTTACTGTTTTTCTATCTTCCCTATCATCCCCAGCATTTTTCATCATATTTCCCGATTTCGCATTGGTCTCACTACCAACCGTCTGCGGGGAGACCCTAAGGAAGGTCGTGGCGTGTTGTTATGACCCATTTCATGTTTTTCTATCTTCCTTATCATCCCTTAGCATTTTTCATCATATTTCGATTTCGCATTGGTCTCACTACCAAACTTTGTGTCTGCGGGGAGACCTAAGGAAGGTCGTGTGTTGTTATGACTCCATTTCATGTTTTTCTATTTTCCTACTCGTCCTCAGCATTTTTCATCATATTTCGATTTACGGTCTCACTACCAAATCAAGTTCGTGGAGATCTAAGGAAGGTCATGTTGTTGATCTATATTTCATGTTTTTCTTATCTTCCCCCTATCCCTTAGCATTTTTCATCATATTTCGATTTTTGCATTATCTCACTTACCAACCAAGTCTGTACATCTTATGAAGGTCGTGGTTATGACTCCATTTCACAAGCTATCTTCCTATCATCCCTAGCATTTTTCATCATATTTCGGATTTCAACATTGGTCTCACTACCAACCAAGTCTTGGAGACCCAAGGAAGGTCGTGGCGTGTTGTTACACTCATTTCATGTTTTCTTCTTACCCCTATCATCCCTAGCATTTTTCATCATATTTCGATTTCGCATTGGTCTCACTACCAACCAAGTCTGTGGGGAGACCTAAGGAAGGTCGTGGCGTGTTGTTATGACTCCATTTCATGTTTTTCTATCTTCCCTATCATCCCTAGCATTTTTCATCATATTTCGATTTCTGCTTTGGTCTCACTACCAACCAAGTCTGCGGGGAGACCTAAGGAAGGTCGTGGCGTGTTGTTATGACTACATTTCATGTTTATCTTCCCTATCATCCCTAGCATTTTTCATCATATTTCTGATTTCTGCTTTGGTCTCACTACCAACCAAGTCTGCGGGGAGACCTAAGGAAGGTCGTATGTTGTTATGACTCCATTTCATGTTTTTCTATCTTCCCTATCATCCCTACATTTTTCATCATATTTCGATTTCTGCTTTGGTCTCACTACCAAATCTGTCTGCGGGGAGACCTAAGGAAGTGTCGTGGGTACAGCCATGACTCATTTCATGTTTTTTCTATCTTCCCCATCGTCCTCTTTTGCGCATTTTTCATCATATTTGATTTCTGCTTTGGTCTCACTACCAACCAAGTTCGTGGGAGACCCATGGGGGTCGTGGCGTGTTGTTATGACTCCATTTCATGTTTTTCTATCTTCCTCATCATCCCTCTTTTCGCGCATTTTTCTACTCATTTTCGATTTCTGCATTGGTCTCACTACCAGTTGTTCGCGGGAGACCCATAAAGTGTCGTGGCGTGTTGTTAAGGACTCCATTTTATGTTTTTCTTTATCTTCCTCATCATCATCCCTAGCATTTTTCATCACATTTCGGATTTCTGTATTGGTCTCACTAACAACCAAGTCTGCGGGAGACCCCAAGGAAGTGTCGTGGCGTGTTGTTGCGACTCCATTTGGCGTTTTTCTATCTTCCCATCATCCCTAGCATTTTTCATCATATTTGATTTCTACAGTTTTGGTCTCACTACCAACCAAGTTCTGCGGGGAGACCCAAGGAAGGTCGTATGTGTTACGGTTATGACTCATTTCATGTTTTCTTCTTATCTTCCCTATCATCCCGAGCATTTTTCATCATATTTCGATTTCGCTTTGAACCACCACCAACCAAGTCTTGGGGAGACCCAGTTCGTGGCGTGTTGTTGCGACCCATTTCATGTTTTTCTCTTCCCCTATCATCCCCTTAGCATTTTTCATCATATTTCGATTTCCTTAGTCTGGTCTCCACTACCAACCAAGTCTGCGTAATTCTGGTGTCGTGGCGTGTTGTTATGACCTACTTCATGTTTTTCATCTTCCCTATCATCCCCAGCATTTTTCATCATATTTCGATTTCTTTGCATTGGTCTCACTACCAACCAAGTCTGCGGGGAGACCTTGGCGAAGGTCGTGGCGTAAGTTATGACCTATTTCATGTTTTTCTATCTTCCTATCATCCCTAGCATTTTTCATCATATTTCGATTTCTGCTTTGGTCTCATCACTGAAATCAAATGTGAGACCAAGGAAGGCTCGTGGCGTGTTGTTATGACTCATATCGCCATAGCTTTTCATCTTCCCTATCATCCTCAGCATTTTTCATCATATTTCGATTTCGCATTGGCCTCACTACCAACCAAGTTCGTGGGAGACCTACAGCGTCGTGGTGTTGTTATGACTCCATTTCATGTTTTTCTCTATCTTCCCTATCATCCCTAGCATTTTTCATCATATTATTTCTATTTGCATTGGCCTCACTACCAACCAAGTTCGCGGGGAGACCTAAGGAAGGTCGTGGTACATGACTCATTTCATGTTTTTCTATCTTCCTCATCATCCCTAGCATTTTTCTATCAAGATTTCGATTTCTGCTTTGGTCTCACTACCAACCAAGTCTGCGGGGAGACCTAAAGGGAAGGTCGTGGCGTGTTGTTAAGACTCCATTTCATGTTTTTCTATCTTCCCTATCCCTAGCATTTTTCATCGCTATTTCCTATTTCAGCATTGGTCTCACTACCAACCAAGTCTGCGGGGAGACCCAAGGAAGGTCGTGTTGTTATGACTCCATTTCATGTTTTTCTATCTTCCCTATCATCCCCAGCATTTTTCATCATATTTCGATTTCGCTTTGGTCTCACTACCAACCAAGTTCGCGGGGAGACCTAAGGAAGGTCGTGGCGTGTTGTTATGACTCCATTTTACAAGCTTATCTTCCCTATCATCCCTAGCATTTCTTTTCTATCATATTTCGATTTCTGCTTTGGTCTCACTACCAACCAAGCTCCGTGAGACCTAAGGAAGGTCGTGGCGTGTTGTTATGACTCCATTTCATGTTTTTCTATCTTCCTATCATCCCTAGCATTTTTCATCATATTTCGATTTCTGCTTTCGTCTCACTACCAACCAAGTCTGCGGGGAGACCTAAGGAAGGTCGTGGCGTGTTGTTATGACTCCATTTCATGTTTTTCTATCTTCCCTATCATCCCTAGCATTTTTCATCATATTTCGATTTCTGCATTGGTCTCACTACCAACCAAGTCTGCGGGGAGACCTAAGGAAGGTCGTGGCGTGTTGTTATGACTCCATTTCATGTTTTTCTATCTTCCCTATCATCCCTAGCATTTTTCATCATATTTCGATTTCTGCATTGGTCTCACTACCAACCAAGTCTGCGGGGAGACCTAAGGAAGGTCGTGGCGTGTTGTTATGACTCCATTTCATGTTTTTCTATCTTCCCTATCATCCCTAGCATTTTTCATCATATTTCGATTTCTGCTTTGGTCTCACTACCAACCAAGTCTGCGGGGAGACCTAAGGAAGGTCGTGGCGTGTTGTTATGACTCCATTTCATGTTTTTCTATCTTCCCTATCATCCCTAGCATTTTTCATCATATTTCGATTTCTGCTTTGGTCTCACTACCAACCAAGTCTGCGGGGAGACCTAAGGAAGGTCGTGGCGTGTTGTTATGACTCCATTTCATGTTTTTCTATCTTCCCTATCATCCCTAGCATTTTTCATCATATTTCGATTTCTGCTTTGGTCCCACTACCAACCAAGTCTGCGGGGAGACCTAAGGCAGGTCGTGGCGTGTTGTTATGACTCCATTTCATGTTTTTCTATCTTCCCTATCATCCCTAGCATTTTTCATCATATTTCGATTTCTGCATTGGTCTCACTACCAACCAAGTCTGCGGGGAGACCTAAGGAAGGTCGTGGCGTGTTGTTATGACTCCATTTCATGTTTTTCTATCTTCCCTATCATCCCTAGCATTTTTCATCATATTTCGATTTCTGCTTTGGTCTCACTACCAACCAAGTCTGCGGGGAGACCTAAGGAAGGTCGTGGCGTGTTGTTATGACTCCATTTCATGTTTTTCTATCTTCCCTATCATCCCTAGCATTTTTCATCATATTTCGATTTCTGCTTTGGTCTCACTACCAACCAAGTCTGCGGGGAGACCTAAGGAAGGTCGTGGCGTGTTGTTATGACTCCATTTCATGTTTTTCTATCTTCCCTATCATCCCTAGCATTTTTCATCATATTTCGATTTCTGCTTTGGTCCCACTACCAACCAAGTCTGCGGGGAGACCTAAGGAAGGTCGTGGCGTGTTGTTATGACTCCATTTCATGTTTTTCTATCTTCCCTATCATCCCTAGCATTACATAGATAAAGTTTTCCTTAGTGTGTGGGCTGTACTTAATAAGACAATTTTTTGTATATCTCTTAAGCTGGGGCTTCCAGGGATTCTTTCAATGTGTTGTTTTGTTCCATTTTTTATCATTCCAAGTGCACCTACTATCACTGGCACAACTCTTGTTTTCAATTTCCACATTTTTTCTATTTCAATTTCCAGGTCTTTATATTTTGACAGTTTTTCAAATTCCTTGATTGCTATGTTACAATCCGCTGGACAAGCCATATCAATTAATAGACAAGTTTTCTCCTTCTGGTTTTTAACAATAATGTTTGGCCTGTTTGCTTCAATTTTTCTGTCTGTGTAGATGGTGTGATCCCATAGAATGGTTACATCTTCTATTTCTGTAACCGGTGCTGGATGATGTTCATACCAGTGTTTGTTTACAGCTTTTCCATAATGTTTGCACATTGCCCAATGTAAATGTTGCCCAACTCTATCGTGGCGATTTTTATATTCGTTTGGGGCAAGCACAGAACAGCCTGAGATTAGGTGGTCTATTGTTTCTTGGTGTTTATCACAAAACCTGCATTTTGGATCCATATTATTATGCATAATATTTGCCTGAAAGTTTCTCGTGAAAAGACTTTGGTCTTGTGCTGCAAGTATAAATCCTTCAGTTTCAGACTTTAATCCAGATGCACGTAACCATCGATGAGTATTAACTTTATCAACATTGGATTTATTGGCACGTACTGGATATTGGCCATGCAGAGGTTTGTCTTGCCAGCGCTGTTTCATCTTTTCAAGAGCTTTATCTTTGGCTTTCATTTTCATATTTTTTGCCGCAATAGTTGGTTCTTGGCTACTGTTTTGCTTTTCTACAGAATCTACTAACTGTAAATCTTGTTTGAATTTACTGCCTTCTTTTATTATTGAATATGTTTTCTTTCTTTCTTCATGTTGCCTTACTAATTGTAACATCCAATCCTTTGTTGTTTCTATGTATGTTAGTAAGCCAATAGTTGTTGTCTTGTATGACAATTCCAGCTGAATAAGACCTCTCCCACCTTCTTTACGGGGTATGTATAGACGGTTATTATTATTATTATTATTATTATTATTATTATTATTATTATTATTCAAACGTATCACAGGCAAATGTTTCGGAAATATTCTTCCAGGATTCATTGTGAAAAATCACGACATGCGCATATCTTTCATAATCGTGCAAAATTAGGCCACACAACCTGGGATAAGCTGATATTGTTAAGCATGTTTTCACTTTTAATCAAAGTTAAACACTTCGTTGAATTGCATTAAGAATATTCAAGACTATATATATATATATATATATATATATATATATATATATTATACGGAATAATCAATATTATATATTTGTGGATGTACGTTGGCCGGGGAAGCTTATCAGTGCAGAAAGCGAATTCGGTCGATTCTGTTCCGTTCACGTTAAAGGCCTTAAATCTACATCGCCCCAACTATGTATTAAATACTAGTATAGACTGGGTTCTTTTTTTTCATAGGTAGTAGCCAATATCGGAGAAAGAAAATTCAAAACCCGAAGAGTGGTGTTTGAAAACCTAATGGCACATTGGGAACCGAAAAATCTGACTGGCTGGTTCCACTCAAGCCGTCATTATTATAATGATTAGTCCCTACATTTGGGAAAACCGACGGGATAATCTACCCATATATATATATCTATATATCTATATATATATATATATATATATATATGTGTGTGTGTGTGTGTGTGTGTGAAATGATTTGTTTGAACATTATTTTTGATCGATACTCGTATTTAAATAGATATTCTGTTTATAATCAAACAGTATTATATATTTATTTACGATATATTTTTGTTACGAAAATGTGTCATTCGCCAGGATTCGAACTTGCGACCCCTATGCAGATAGGGAAAGCCACCAAGTGATCTGCTGCGTCTTAGACCTCTCGACCACGAATGATCAACAATCTAAATGAAGTCAAATTATAGCACAATTTTCGATTCATCGTATTAACCATGTCTGCTCTGAAATATATCTTAATGTCAATAAATGTAAACATGTTACGGACAAAATTATAACATACATACATTCAAGTACAACCATATAAATATAATTTATATACAAACATACTCATATAATATGTGTTTTCAAATGTAATACACATATACACGCAGCTATCATTTCCATATTCACGTACGAAATTGTAATCTACGTGATGTAGCCTGAATCAAGTACAAAGTGTATTGTTAATCAGGCAAAACTGAATAATGCCTTATAAATCAAAATATTTATCCGAATCTTCAAGCTCTTCAGTTTCATATCCTAAAATAAAGAAAGCAATTTGTAAAGAAATTATTCAATATTTATTGATCCGGTATCTAAATGCTATTTTTAGTTGATACACATTGAGTAGAAGCTCTGTTTGTTGATTAAGCAGTATATTTATTTATTTTCGTCTACCGGCCTGAATATCAGAGAGCGTATACACTACCGGCCAGAATGATTAGGCCACCCCAGTTTTTTAAAAAAATGATGTATTTCATACTATTTTTAGTGTTTGTTGCCAAGTGGATAATTCAAAATGAAAACAGAATGGTTCTTTTGTTATTATTACTTTGCAAAATTTTACAAGGCAGCCAGGAAGCCTTTGCTTCGGCCAGCCAATAAGAAGAAAAGACTAGCATGGGGAAGAGATCACAAAAACTGGACACCAGAACAGTTCATTTGATGCACATATTATTGTTAAAAACAAAGAACCATTCTATTTTCATTTAGAATTATCCACTTGGGAATAAATACGAAAAATAATATGAAATACATCATTTTCTTAAAACTGGGGTGGCCTAATAATTATGGCCGGTAGTGTATTTTTCTTCAATAAGATTTCGTACTATCTAACAACACACTAAAATGAAATATTTTGTTTTTAAATAAAAAACTTCAGTTACTACAGTGTATTTTGTTTATTTTACAGCTTTTCTTCATTCCCTTATTACCAAAGGCATCAAATTTCGAGTTGTCTGTCTATAATACATTTTGCTAAATTACAAATATTTTGTATGAGAAACATGTTTGTTTACATCATTAACCTTTCAGTAGATTTTGGGATTACCAAAATTTTCAACTAAATTAAATGTTAATACAGGTTCTAAATATTAACTCAGCACCTAGTAATATTGTAAACAAAACATATGTAGCTGCCCCTTTTTGAAGAAAGAAAAGGGTTGTGAAATTACGACTGTAAGGTCAAAGTTCCTTAAAAATAATCTGTATTTTTTAACTACTTTGCACAAAATGGTCAAGTCAAAGTAGCTAAACATTAAGGCGAAAGCACAAATTGAAATTTTATTCAAAGAAGGCTACTCTTAAAGACAAAACATTGAGATTTCTAAATATGGAGTGGAATATTCTTTACAAAAACGTTTAAGAACAGGCACAAATGTTGACAGAAAAAGAGCTGAACCACCAAAACTAACAACTGCTGTTGAAGAGGAACAATTATAATGAGCAACCTTGACTATCAGAGATTGGCAGCTGAACTCTCATGTGGCTCGAGTAAATCCATATATAGGGGCCATCAGTGAGCTAAGTTCATCGGAGCAGAAACCGTAAAAGTATTTGTAGAAGAGACACAGGGAAGCCACATTACGCCGGTGAGAAAGTGACTGTATTTTAACTGCCAAGTCGGGACCGATCAAATTACAAATTCTCCAGTCGATTTTGTGAAGGACTCCTAGGTGGATAGTAGAAGTACCAGACCAGATATGGCAGCAGTATTCAATGCACGGGTGGATATATGTGCAGGATTTTTCCAGACGGGAAAAACTTCCTGGCCCTTCACAGAGAACCGACTTTCTTAGCAGCGGATTTAGCTATGGATTCGATATAGTCATTCCACTTGAGGTCTGTTGTGAGAGATAACCCGAGGAGGCGCAGTGTTTTACCTTCAAGAAGACTAGCCTGATCCATGCTAATGGGGGGTAAGAGCGAGTGTCTGTGGTGGTTAACAGATAGCAGCTTCATTTTGGAAGCATTAAAATTCGAGAACCATTTCTTACCCCAGCCCTCCACGGATTGGAGTTACTTTTCAAGCTCAGCAGCGAGGTTTGCTTAGTGTTGAAGGATAAATATATATACCTCACTCCAAACTCTTTCTCACAGGCGGGAGGTGGCGAGTCTCTCACTGCTCTATGGCTACTACTATAGAAAGTGCTCTGACTAATTGCATCTCCTGTTTCCACCAGGTCTGACCTTCACGGTTAGGACCCTCTATCTCACTTACATAGTAGCAAAACACCAACATTATCTCCATGTTCCATGAGCGAGATGTAAGCTCCACTCAAACAGATTCTTCCCGCGAACCATGGCCTAATGGAAAAGACTATCAAAAGGATGATTTTCCCGATCATCCAAAATCTGATTGATCCAAACGCTAATTTCTGCTCCTATCCATATAAACTACTTCTTAACGTAACTCTCTACTTTGAGTGCCTCCCGGGCCTTGTACTGTGTGAATCATACTGCAAAAAAGCAAAACAGTTTCAGGGCTGAACTTCATTCTTCTCGACAGCAACCAGTTTCGCAATCAAATGTGTAACATCAGATCGGATCAGTCAGTCTTAGGAGGTGCGTAGCCAGTAACAAATCCCCTGTTACTGAAGTTGAATGAGCAGAAAAAATTGTTCTGCCCCCCCCCCCCTCCGCAAAAAACTAAAAAACTAAAAAAACTGTTATGTTGGCCGAAAGTGTCGATATCAGCAAGTGCGATCAAACACGGATATCTAGACAACAAATGCAACCGTTCGATGAATTATGCTACTGGCATCACGTGACCATGAATACTTATTTTTAGTATATAAAGCACTCAATCAGAAATCTGATTTTGTTCGGTGCGTGCTGTGTATCCTCTCGATTTTAATCTCGTCAGACTCTTTGTCATCGGGCGAAGAGGAACAAAAACGAAGCTGGACCGAACAACAGAGTCTCGTCTTGTGGAAAATTAGACTAGGTACTCGACCCTACAAAGTGCGGGATCTATGGGAGGTTTTTGCCTGGGCTTTAGGGCTCGGATTCACCACTATAAAAATGATCTTGTGCTACATTCCATCTTTGTGGAGAGGCAGATAAATACCTTTCTTTGTTGTGCATCATATATATATATATATATATATATATATATATATATATATATACACACATATATGTGTGTGAGTGAGAGAGAGAGAGAGAGAGAGAGAGAGATAGATAAAATAAATGGAAAACAACAAAATATGGATTTATTGTAGCGTAGGCAACATTATGATGTTTCGGTTATTATAACCATCGTCAGAGCTTATATTATCATTACTAGTGTGAAGTTTTTTGATGTTGCGGCCTGTGAATAAATTTAGAAATGTGATAAACATGTTAAAATTTTTAAGGCCGTTACAAATCGATATTTTGTTGTTTCTCAAGTATTTTTTATCTCACATTGTCAGAATATATTTTCCATTTCCCTTAATATATATATATATATATATATATATTATTTCGTTAAGATTTTTAAATTTATTTTGTAAAGAATTGTATTTTGTAAAATCTATGATCGTTATCTCGTTATACTTAAAAAAACGTGTCTGCAAATTTAATAAATATTAAAACATTTATATTAATCTTCATGATTGGATTTTATTGTTGTATTCTTAAAAATCTAATGCACCTTTTATCGTTTTAACACAACAATAAAGAACATTATTTTCTTTTGCTTGGAAACTGTCATCTTGGAATTCATTATTAAACTAGGTGATCTCAAATATTTCGCCTGAAAAAAGGACTTTACATTCTAAAAAATAATTTTAGTCAAAGAAAAAAAATGGGAAAAGTCCTGCTAAGCTGAAACATATTTAAACTTATATTCAAAATGAGGACAGAGCAGAAAAATGCCTGGTATCACAATCTGAGGATTAGGGTGAGGCATAATAAAAAACTAGTCAATAATGGTCTAAAATTGGCATCTGTGCATCACAAATTGATACCCGGCCTCTACGTAACAGACCCTAATAGTTACCACTGTACTGCCAAATAATTTGATATACACTTTTCTTGAGCCTTTGTCATATATTTTCTTTCTGTTGTATAAGTCGAGAATAAAATACGTAATTCTAAGAAGGAGAGAGAATTTTAGTTTGATTTACTAATTTGTTTTTTTAGAACTCATCAACCTTTTACAATTTATATATAAGCAGAAAATATTTTTTATTATAAGAATTATTTTTTAAATTTAGTGATACAAGTTCTACTGCTTAACTCATAACCGAAGGAAGATTAATACTTTTCCCAAGGTTATTTGCAAGAAAGTTCATATAACGAACACAACTGGAATTAGATCTCACCTTTCACATCTCCAGTTCCTAGTCGTTATCCACCCGCACATCCAAAATTGCACTCATTTAGATACTGACCAGGATCGACGTTGCTTAACTTCACTGATTGTATAAGAACCGTTCTCGCAACGTGATATGTTCTTAAGCCAGAGAGAATTGTGCTATACATGAAGATAAACAGTCAAATAATACAGCTTCTTGTGATTAACAAATCAAATCGAAGACTTTAAACATTTTAGAAACTATCCATAAAAACAATAATCAGCAAAAACGACATTTTAATTCTGGAATAGGCATTCGAACATGGATTAACATTCTCAAAAGTCAGTGTGACGGTCACATTTCAACACAAACTCATGAAAACTAAGCATCATTCCAAAGATGGTATATCATCAGACGGTCTTTCATTCAACTGAAGACAATTGAAAGTTCGGAATCTTAACAAGAAAGAATCCGAAGTGTGGACAAATAATTTCCCAAGAAGAAAAACTAGTTCGAATTTATGAGACACAATTTATCTGTGTTTAACGCAAATGTATCTGAATAAATATTTTCTACCAAGATACATCCAGTATACATTATATATATTCATAAAACACACACACACACACACACACACACACACACACACATATATATATATATATATATGGTTAAATAAAATAAAGACAAGAGGAAAACTGTATTTTGAATCGCCTACGCGTTTCGTCCTGTGATGAACTTTTTCAAGGCAAAAAACGGAATGAGCTTTATTCTATATTACGTATCTATAAACAAACATTGTTGGTAACCACAAAGACGCTCACAAATCATTTGCAAAGATCAACAGAATATTTTAGTTTTTAGAATTTCTTCAAGGGCTGAAAAAAATACAGACATACAGGCAGATTAACAGACACACACACAAACATCTTGCCTTTTATATATATATTATCGATTTTCTGCACTATTGTAAGAACTGCAACCTTGAAACCTCTGAATATCGTTTCTTATGTCTTTGTCTATGAGTGTATCAAATTTGATTAAAATCGGACCACTCCTTCTATAAACCAATTTTTTCGATTATCGATTTTCGATATTTATCGGGGGTACCTCTATACAAAACCTGGCTAAGAACACTCGCATACGCTTATATTACAACTGTGTAAATTGTCAATAAAATCGGTTCAGCCGTTTCGGAGTCTATAGTTAACGGACACACACATACACACATACACGCACACATACCCACACAAAAAGAGACAAAGTTCTATTTATAAATAAGTTTAGATTATGTATTTCTGTTTGCATATTTGCTTGCTTGTGTTTTATCGGCTTCTCCGTATTTGGACTTTATGAGCTAAAAATGCCTCCTAAAAAAAAATCACCCTGAAGAAGGAAATTGTCTTATGCGCTTGCAATGCAGCGCCAGAGCCAATCTGAAATCAAGGAGCAAAGATTGCTGTGATAAGGACTGAGGTTCAGTGGTAAACAACGAAGGCAACAAGAATATGAGGAATAAAGATTAGAGATTCATGGTGATAGAAGTAGACAGGAACAATACAAACATCAAGAATCAGAAGGACAACTATCTCAGAGACTTCAGGCAATGAGGGTCAGATCTGAGCACTTGTGGCAGAAAGAATCTGAAGAATCAAGATCAAAGAATAAGAAATAAAAAACAGATGAAAAATGAGTCTGTGGAACAAGCGTTGCAAAACCAAGATAGGATACAAGATGGCCATCTGCATTAATTATGTACTTCTGTTTGAATGTTTGTGTTTTATAGGTTTCTCTGTAACTGGATTCTATGAGTTAAACTTGGAAAACTTTATTCAAGAATAATTCCTCCTAAAAAGAAATCAACTTTACGAAGGAAATTGTATAATGCTCTTGCAATGCAACGCCAGAAACAATCTGTCTAAACATATTTATGAATGGAACTTTGTGTGTGTATGTGTGTATGTGTGTGTGTGAGTCCGATACCTATAGACTCCGAAGCGGCTGAACCGATTTTCTTGAAAATTTACTCGGTTGTACTATAAGCGTATGCGAGTGTTCTTAGCTAGGTTTTTGTCGAGTTAACCCCGATAAATCGATAATCGAAAGAATCGGGTTATAGAAGGAGTGATCCGATTTGAATCAAATTTGATACACTCATAGACAAAGACATAAGAAACGATATTCAGAAGTTTCAAGGTTGCAGTTCTTACAATAGTGTAGAAAATCGATAATATATATATATATATATATATATATATATATATATATATATATATAAAAGGCAAGATATTTGTGTGTGTCTGTTTAGCTGCCTGTATGTCTGTATTTTTTTCAAACATTTTATTTTAGTTTTTGCTTCGGGTTTGGCTCTAAGTAGGTATAATTTTAGTTCTTAGTCTCAGCCATGATACCATTTACTCAGAGAACTTATTTAGCCTTCAAAATTCAGTTTACGACGAAAACGTCTCATTTGATATCGATATGAGGAAATCAAAATTTGACTTACGTCCATTCATTTTCCTTTCAGTCTACGGTTTCTCTTTAACTGGAAAAAAAAACTATTGCTTTTTAGGCTTTCGTACCAACATCCAAAGAGTCTGAGCTCCAGGACCATGGATTAGTTTTAAAGCTTTCATTACACCCGAGCAACGCCGGGCTATACTGCTAGTCTAAAAATATAAGAGCAAAGATTGCTATGAGTAGAACTTAGATCTAGTGATGAACAACAGAAGCAACAAGAATCTGAAGGGTTGCCAAACCAAGATAGGCTACAATATGGTCATCTGCAAGCAAGAAGAAAATGCAGCGGGATTTGGGCAAATGTAATTTTGATGCTTCATATTATTCTGATTTTGAAGTATCAATTCATATTGGTTCCATGGATAAATTTTGTTCTCATTGTGATTCAGAAAAGTAGAGTTGGGAACATATTGGACTATTGTTCTAATGGCAAGGTTGGATTGGAATATTATCCTGATCCATCAGCCTTTTTCTGAACAAAAATTATAGGTATTTTAGAAATAATATATACAAATACAGCAATATATTCCGGATGCCTTCTTTTGGTTCTTACATCATTTACGAGGAACAGTTTATGTTGTGGCTCCCGGAAATGGGGTCCGCAAAATAAATGAACAACGACCAGTAATTGAAATAGAAAATCAGTGTATTAACGTAAGGATACTGACTTGAATGAAGATTAGTAGTCCAGGAATACGAGTTTGTAAAAAGTATATATACAAGTCTCTGGAAGTGAAGCCGTAGTATATTGAGTATGTCTGCGTCGGAAGCTAACGGATACTGCGTAATAATTTTCTCGATGAGTAAAGCAGAGAGCTACTATGAACTACTATGTACTGACTGCTAATCTCTCTTTGGACTCTCGTATTATCTGATTAACTCTCTGTGGAAACGCCATATTCAGTATTTATTTACCCCCGCCCACTAGGGCAAAATGTGACACAAAGCCGTTTTAACGTGGGTTCTTGGGGCCGTATTGCCCAGCTAAAATTATCTGTCTAATTTTGCCCAGTCGTGATTCTACTCTTCGGCGGAGACACGACTGGGTTAATACTCATCACGCGGAGGCAGAGAGATTGACAGTGTCAAAGGAATTAACGCGAGAAAACGCGATGTTCTCCCGTCTCGCTTCTATATCACTGGTATAAGTATGCTCTTGACAAGTTCATCTTTATGGAAAGGGAGAACCCCACAACAGTTTATGTTCACGTTCAAAGTGCATGGACAACTTTATGGCATCTATACCTTCTTAGCGATACGAGGCAGTAGACTTGGAAATCTTCAAAAAATGATACACGAAAAGAGTTATGTAAATGTTTTAAATATGCTTCAGTGGCGGATCCATCTCCTGAGTCGGCAATCAAGATACTTTCTGAAATGATATCATCTGGAAAGCATTCTCGGCGATATAATGCACTTGGATGTAATCATGTAGTTATAATAATAAGAGGTAAAGAGACTGAATGTCATAATACTTCATAGGAGAGAAAATCAGAAAAATTATTCATCGCTTATAAGATGCCTTGTAATATCCATTGTTATTTGTGAATGGAGAGGATAGGTTATAGCAGAATCTGGTAAAAACAAGGCTGCCTCTGGAGTGAATTTCTATATCTACCATTTCACGATTAATCTCAATATATATTCAATCGTCTGCGCATAAGTCAACAATGCATTTAACATGTCTGCCAAAATTGAATTAGAGATATTAGAATACCTTAGCAAGAACCAAAAACAACTCAGATTGTATGATCACTTGAAAGATGAAATCAATAATGATGCTGTTGGAATCAAATTAGGCCATCTTTTTATCTTGCTTTATGAAAATCCCACGAGACATGCATGAAAGATGCAGTGTCTTATGTTAAACAATATGGCCGCGAAGATTTATTCATAATTTCACCGGAAATCCAAAATGGAAAGTAATTCAATATACTTGAAGAACGGCCGTCCGTTTTATAGACACGATTTTTAACGGTGTTTAGGCTAAAAGAAATTAAAATTATAGACTGACTTACAAAAATATGGTATTTGATTTAGTTAGATGTCATATGTATACTGTGGAGTGGTAAATACGTGGGCTGCCTCTTGCTGATATTTGAATTTGATTGCTCGAGAAAGTTAATTCTAATTACATTGATGACATCATTTGCTGAACTACCAGATTTGACTAAAGACAGCTCACTGTATGAGATGGTGAATGAGCAAATGGTCCATGGTCTATGTGGTGCGATGAGTAGAAATTCTAACTGGCTGAAAGACATGTGTAACAAGAGAAATTCCAGAGAATTCTTGCAGACAGGTGAAAATCTGAAATGGTGAAAATCAAGCAATGGTTGGCAACTTGCATGATTTGCTTGTGATTTTCTTTCTTAAAGTATTTGATTCCCAAACCAACGTTAAATTTTGCTACTCTGTCAAATCTAACAAGTATTATATACAATTATGTAAACAAAGGATGAGATGCTGCTATGTTTGCTCACTAACAGTAAGCTAATCCAGATGAAATCAGTAATTACGGTTAAGGTATATGATTAGCTGATAAACCCAAAAGAAACAACTGTGACATCTATATTCAAACTCTTTTCACATGATATATTGACCCGAAATTTATATTACAACCAGATTCCATCATAATACACGTGGAATAAATCAAAGCAGAAAAGGACCAGAAGAAAAAGATGATATCCAGTTGAAAGCAATTCAGATTTCTTTGGCACACTTGAAAACAAACGGAATGTTTTTACTTAAGAATATTGTTGCGTGAAGTTCTTTGGAGGACCCTCGGAAAGTTGATTGAATTGTTTAAACGGATTAAAGAGAAGCGTGCGATAAAGGAAGACTACTGGAGTATGATATCTTTGAGACGTTAGTATCGCATACTTAAAAAAGTATTAGATCTCTTTTTGCAATCATTATTAAAACCTGCGGAAACACACAAGGCCTGTGGAATAAATTTAAGGATGATCTCTTTAAGGACATTGAGATATCATGACAATGTTTTTAATCACTGCCATGAAATTTATAGTACCACACTTGACAGTGAAAATCGAATCTTGCCTAAGGTGGTGATGAGTTAGCTAAGTACGGACCTCTATAGGCAGTCCGAAGTACTGGTAGCTACAGACTATCTGAGTAAAAAACTCATATAATCTAAACTTATTTATAAATGGAACTTTGTCTCTCTGTGTGTGTGTGTGTCCGTGTGTGTGTGTGTATCCGTTACCTATAGACTCCAAAATGGCTGAACCGATTTTCTTGAAAATTTACATAGTTGTACTATAAGCGTCTGCGTCTGCGAGTGTTCTTAGCTAGGTTTTGTGTTGAGGTACCCCCGATAAATATCGAAAATCGAGATTCGAAAAAATCGGGTTATAGAAGGAGTGGTCCAATTTTAATCAAATTTGATACACTCATAGACAAAGGCATAAGAATCGATATTCAGAAGTTTCAAGGTTGCATTTCTTACAATAGAGCAGAAAATTTGATATCGACCAGGAAATTTGGCTTACATCCATTCATTTTTCTTTCAGTCTACGGTTTCGCTTTAACTGGAAACAACTATTGCTTTTTAGTCTTTCGTTCCAACGTCCAAAGAATCTGAGCTCCAAGACCATGGATTAGTTTTAAAGCTTTCATTACACCCGAGCAACACCGGGCTATACTGCGAGTTTAATATATATTCATATTTTTCTATTTAGTTATCCTTGCGTTATTCTTACTGGACATTCAGCCGGATCCACGACAATAAGAAAGAATCAGTCTCTGATGGAAGGAGGTATAGTCGTTTTTTCAGAAGATAAGAAGCAATTACTTTTAATAATACCAAAATGAACAAAGGCTGATGAGATTCAAGCATCCTTGAACTCTATCTAACTTTGGCAATATCTCAAAACCATAATACTAAAAACAAATATAAGAGCAGTTCTGTCTAATGATCGAATTTAAGAGTTTCCAAAATATTATTGTTCTTTAGAAAAGGAGAATCTCCTGTGGATAATGAGGGCTACTTAAAGCTGTCCTAAATAAGCACCCTGGCAAAGAATTAATATCCAATGTCTTTTCAAACATCAATGATCATTATCAGAATCACAAGTAGTTAATTGAAAGAACAATTTACTGTGAACTTCATTAACTTTGAACTTTTGGAAATCCTATTTAGTGATTGCCACTCTTAAAATCCATACACATTTGCAGATCCTTCAGAGGCAGTGAATTATATCCATTTGAGTTTTTGAATGCAAGGGTTCACCTGGACTATGACCTTGCTGTTGGGGATCACCCCTTTTGCACATAAGAATGGACTCGCCTGATGTGTACATATAATCCTACCTATACAGAGAATGGCGGAGGAGTAGGTGTAGAGAGTTTTAGAGTTGAGTAGTTATACAGCCGATTAGTTGGTTAGTAATTTAGTGCATATTAAGTTGGAGTACCCGGACTTACTCCTTCACTACAAGACTGTATATAATGATTTCTACTAATAGTATTCCTAGTATTCCTGAATTGATTAACGCGTGTTCAAGTTTGTATATTTTCGTTCAATATAACGTACCTTTTCTATCTCCATTTCTGTTTTTGTTACTTATTATTTTGTGTGGTTTCTCAACAAGAAACCACAACACTTACAAATTAGATTTCAAAATTGGTGCTCCAATAATGTTATTAAAAAAATTTAAATCTGCCTAGACTCTGTAATAGAACCAGACTTGTAATTAAGAAAATGATGTCACACTTTATTGAAGAAAGCATTCTGTTAGGATGTAGCAAAGGAGGAAATATTTTTATCCTAAGAATAACTTTGATCTTAACTGATATAACTGTTCATTTCAAGAGATTGCAGTTTCCAGTGAAACTAAGCTTTGTAAAGATTATAAATAAATCTCAAGGATAAACCCTTTCACTTGTTGGCAGACATCTTTGAATTATATGTTGCATGTCCAAAAGCCGGGAGCAAAAATAACTTTTCTGTTTTCATGTCATGACGAAAAAAATGTTTAAATATTCATTTCATGAAGATGTTTCAGTACTGATTGTCCATTTTGCTGATCATTTGTTCTGTTTTCATATTAGGTTTGGTTTGGTTTGTTTAATGCCGAAGCATTAGTTCCTTCAAAAAAGTATTTTTGTTGTTAACATTTTTCCTTCAAAAACGTATTCTTCTTGGCAACATTTTTCCTTCAAAACTTTTTTGTTGGTAACATATTTCCTTCATAAACGTTTTGTTGGTAATATTTTTCCTTCAAAAATGTTTTCTTGGTAATATTTTTCATTCTAAAAAGTTTTGTTGGTAATATTTTTCCTTAAAAATGTTTTATGTATATATTTCATAAAAGTCTGTTTTTATACTTTCATAGTGTTTTGACCCCTGTTTGGAGGGTTAACTATTTGCCCATAGTTGGGAACCTAACAAGTGCTACCACTTCGTGTCAGTGTGAAACTGGGAACAACAGCAATTAAGAGGTGGTTCCATGCTCTTCCAATCAGAGGCCTAGCTGTCGGATGCAGTTTACCGTTCTCATATTAGAATAACTTTAGAAGTTAATTAGTAAAATTTATTTGAATTGATATATTTCCAGTTTTTATGCTTGTTTTCTTTTTACTTTTTTCTGCTTTCCGAATATTGAACTTAAATTTTAAAAAAATAATTAGAATTATTCTATTTAAATTCCTATGCTTTCATATCTGCTATGTTTTTCTGTTAATCAAGAAGTTTATAAAATGCCTACATTTCTATGCAGTAGGTTATTTCATTCTGGGCAACGCCGGGTATTCCTTCTAATAATTTAAATTACTTTTAATTTTCTACCATAATACTTTAAAATCATATTTAATGATTATAAATGGTAAATGCTTATTACAATTCAGTGAATCCCAGTATTTAAAAAAAAAATTTTTGTGTATAAATATGCCGATGTTTGAATCTTATTGGCGTCTATACACATTATTATCGTAAAATAAGAGTAGTAACTAAATGAAAATTTAAATCAAAATATTCAACATTCAATAAAACATTAGACTATTTACATTATTTTCCTAAATGTTTAAGAATACTGCGTAGTAAAATAATAAAGAAAAATGCGCTCACTTTATATTCTTCAAGTAGTTTTGATGAATATGTCTGCCGTAGAAAAATATTTAAATTTATCAAGTTTTAGCTGTTAGTTGAGCTCCTAACATCTACTGCACACATGTTCGTGTTTAAAATAGCCATCACATTATTTCTAGAACGGGAAAATTTGCTAAATGAAAAGTGCGAAGTAATGTCTGGATGTAAACTCCTCAGAAATTATAATTTAGGATCATACAAACCTGGATGACAATGTTTTACAATTATTGACCAGCTTCTCCCGTGTTTCAAACTTCCAGTTATTCGCTCTGAAAGTTCCTGTTATAGGTTCGAAAAAAAAAAAAAACGTTTGGAAATCAGTTAATATAAAGATACCAAAAAGTTGAAACCAAGATTGCGTAACTGAGTGAATTCTGAATGAAAATATTCTAAAGCTCTACATTATATATGCCTTGAGCATACAACTGTGTACTGGTCCAGTTTAATTCTGATCAATAACTGGTTAATGATCACACACACACACACACACACACACACACATACACACACACACACACACATATATATATATATATATATATATATATATACGCAT
This sequence comes from Ascarosepion bandense, assembly GCA_037127315.1. Classification (NCBI taxonomy): domain Eukaryota; kingdom Metazoa; phylum Mollusca; class Cephalopoda; order Sepiida; family Sepiidae; genus Ascarosepion; species Ascarosepion bandense. The sequence goes on from JBBBDQ010001522.1 coordinate 3,085,509, forward strand.
ATATATATGTACGCATCGCTCATTCAGTAAAATGAATTAGGGCCCTCTGGCTATTGGGCACGTATAATGATAATATACATGTTAAAAAATCTGCCTTCTTCTACCGAAACCCAGAGGTAGAATCGCCGACTGACGTCAATTCGGTCGGGTTTCAATACTGAGACTCCGATTGCTTAAAAAGCAATCGGAGTCTAACCGTATTGATGAGCTGTGATACAGCGAAACAGATCTGTCTGTGGATCTCTCTCTCTCTCTCTCTCTTTCTATATATATATCTATATATGTGTGTGTGTGTGTGTGTGTGTGTGTGTGTGTGAGTGTGATGCGCGAATTCTTATAAATAGGTTTTTGTCTCACGGTTGGTCCATTGGGGGTGATGGAAACTAAGTGTTTCATAAAATGATTGCCTAGGAGAAAGAAACCTTTCATGTAACATTTACTTTAGCGCTAATCTATTCTTAATATTGTTGGTGTTACTTGTTGCACGATTAAAACCTCAGCACGGGCATTTCTGACATCTTAACAACTACTGTTGCTCTAGCTACGAGTTCAGTTAACATATGGACGGGGAACTTCAGACTAATTAAAGGACTGGTCTATGAGAAATAAACTGAATTATAAGCAACGGTCATGCTCAGACAAAGTATCAACAGCGAATTTAACAAGAAAAATAAACCCAACACCCCCATCTCGATGCCGGGATTTATTAAATAAGACGCTTGCAATGTAGAAGTAGTTCGGTGAGTCAGTTAAGTGCCATACGTGATATAAGCTTGGGTGATCATGTCGCGAAAAAAGGCTGTAGAACCTAATTAGTCCTGCTATTTATCTATCGCTGGAGGGGGAAGAAGATGATTAATATGTTTCCCAAGGGTATTTGTGCGTAAATGAATGCACAGCCTTTTAATACGTAGATGTGATGTGTTTTTATACTCATACTCTTTTAGGTGACACGATCAGAAGCCAATTCCTCAAATAACATAAAAAATATGACAATAAAATGTAGGTTTTCCTTAAATCTCTGGTTTTCCCTAAGCAGGCGTCTTCTTATAATCAGGAAATATGCGTTGGATGGTAGATAGATGTTATATTTTTAACATGACAAAATAAAATGGTTATGGAAAAATGACACACTCGCCGGGTATTGGAAATAACTAGGGGAGTTTATTGTCAAAACATGAGTACAGCAAACAGTTGTAGATGTTGAACCACCGTGTGTTTATCGGGAGCGTGGCAAATCTCAGCCTGCCATGTTTGCTCGCCTCTCCGGAAGTCCCTTTTCCTTGTCTCCCAGCATGCACCTATTAGCTGGGGACGGACTTCCTTGAATGGTCCAGAGGAGGTAAACTTTGACCCTTTTTATGATGACCCTAATAATAGACTATATATGTTACTGACTTATGCATTATGGGTAGAAAAGTTATTTATTTATGGACAACATGCGGTTATTTTATTGCTATTATATCGGCTTGTTTACAAACATTTAGCTCATAAAATAATATTGATAACTTAGGGCATTTTGTACTTAATCATCAATTATTTCCTGTTTGTTATTATTAAATTTATTTTGATGTGATTATGTGTGCATTCATACAGTTTGTTACTTCCTTTAATATTTTGTTTATTGTATTATTTTTGATGTACATAATTTTCTTATTTGTTTTGGCTATTAAGTAATCCAGTACAAATTTGTTTTGGGTTTGTATTTTGAAATAAATTTTAATCTTTTATTTAGAAAGTTTTGTTGGTGTGGGAAGTTGATAAAGCTATTTCTTTCTCCAGATAACGTTTTTAGCTTTTGGAGTTATTATTGTATGCTGCTCCATTTTATTAATTTCCATAATAATTTTAGTGTATTTTGTACTTTTCTAAATGTTCCCATATATGTTTATAAACTGTTGTGTTCGGCGCATATTTACTATTGTTAAAATATGTTTTGTTTGCGCTGTTGCTCTGATTCTCGTTTCGATCTGTAACTCTATCTATCTATCTATCTATCTATCTATCTATCTATCTATCTATCTATCTATCTATCTATCTTGTAGTTTGCTGTTTTGAGAGTGGCTTGATACATAATATTGATTTTTAAACTATTGTCGTTTAAGAGAAATTTATGGTTTGTTTCCTGTGGATGATTATTTGGTCATTTTTCAGTTGCACCTTTTTATTATTTGTGGCATTGTCTCGGTCTGATTTTAATGTTTTTCTATAGAATATCTTGTGGAGTGTGCTTAAAAGGAACACATTTGTGCATGATTGTAATGAATACTTGCCTTGTGTTTGTTTTTCCGTTTTATTTTCCGTACGGTTGGTTAAGTCATGTGATGTTTGTTTTTCTTTTGGATTTTATTCTATAGTGTGCATGCGAGTGTTGCCGAAAATCCACTATTATTAGTTTTTTAAATTTATATTTGGCATCGTCGAACTATTTAAAGTATTGTCAGATACTTACAGTTAATTGATTGTGGTATCTGATTCATTATTTGGTACGGGTGGTTGAAAGATGAGCGTATTTAAAGTGGTTTGTTGTTGGGGTTTGTACATGGCTGATTTGTACCTTTGAGTGTAACGTCTAGGAACCTACTTCTTCTAAAACTGTTTTTAATTTTATGTTAAACTAGCAGTATAGCCCGGCGTTGCTCGGGTGTAATGAAAGCTTTAAAACTAATCCATGGTCCTGCAGCTCAGACTCTTTGGACGTTGGCACGAAAGACTAAAAAGCAATAGTTGTTTCCAGTTAAAGCGAAACCGTAGACTGAAAGAAAAATGAATGAATGCAAGTCAAATTTTGATTTCCTGGTATCGATATCAAACTTTCTGCTCTATTGTAAGAAATGCAACCTTGAAACTTCTGAAAATCGTTTCTTATGTCTTTGTCTATGAGTGTATCAAATTTGATTAAAATTGGACCACTCCTTCTATAACCCGATTTTTTTCGATTATCGATTTTCGATATTTATCAGGGGTAGCTCGACACAAAATGTAGCTAAGGACACTCGCATACACTTATAGTACAACTGTGTAAATTTTCAAGAAAATCGGTTCACCCGTTTCGGAGTCTATAGGTAACGGACACACACACACACACACATACAAATTTCGATTTATAAATAAGTTTAGATCCTATATTTTTGAGTTAGATACTGAAAATGTTTCACTTATTAAAAAAGTGATGTCTGCTCAAACATATGTCTCCACCAAATACAACTTTTTATTACAATGATGTTCAAGATCCAGCAGTCACTCATAGTAGAGAGTTAGAAAGTAAGAGACACAGTTTACAGGAATATGTGGAGAAAATAGCGGTTAACACTTGACTTGTATAGGTCAACATTGTAGGGATCTGGAAGCATCTTATTGGAAGCCAGTCCCACAAAGCAGTGTTTTAATAATATAAAAAATAAAGCTGGATTAAAAAATCTTTTAATTGCTTACAAACTAATTTGTTTACGTTTAAGATACAAAAAAAGGTGATCAGGTATAGACATCGAAGTTTCCCAACGAGATATGTGCATTTCTTAAATATTGTAGGTAAGTCTTGGATATGGTGGTTTCTCGTAGCTTCAGGGTAAATATCACGCCATGCTTGAAAATGATCTTGAAATGTAGAGAGCTAGTTAATGTTTCTTTGTTTCGGTCTTGTGTTAGACTTAACCGAACTCCCTACAGCTTGCAGGTTTTATGCAGAGTTATAATCATCGGAAGGTTTTTTCATCATCAGAAGGTGTGTTGTCAGTTGGAATGTGTGGATTAGTGTAGAAGAGTGGAATAATAAAATATACATTTTGAATGTTAAAATAGAAATTTATTAAAAGGACGAATAGCATAAGTTGTAGAAGTTAATGTTCATTGAGAAAGTTAAGGGTATCAAGAGTTCGTACAAAATGTTCGTAGTAGTAATTGTTGAAATAGACAAGGATAAAGAGAACAAGGTGCGATCTGACCTTATCTCCGGGTCAATTTGAAGTTGGTTATATTTTTAGATGTATGTCAACAACCGCCTCCTCTGACTGACCACTGGACCAGTTACAGACCATCCTTAAATATTGAATCAAGTCATGTGGGTTGGCTCCAGAATAATGTTTTTAGCTGTGGAAAAACCCTTTCTCTGACGTATTTTGAATTTTGTAATTTGATGACCAATCAGGATCCAGAGTTCCGCTACAGTCTCACAATTTGAGTCTAATACAGGTGTGATTCCTGTCTTGAGGATCATTGTCTTTCGACCAGTGTATGTTCGTTTGACTGTGAATAAAGAGCAGGGATGTTTACTCCAACATGTAAACTCACTAATTTATAACGAGAAGAATATATATTCGCTTTGCCTTTAATTCACATACACATATGTGAATTGTTAATTATTTCATTTGTTTTCAATACATTTGTGTATTCGTGTTAAGACACTTCGAAGTGATGTAATGGCTACCGAGCTTTTCTGGCTAGCACAATTACGACTGAATATTGAGTTCTATCCTCATTGGGTGCCCCATACTTTCGACCTTGTACCACTTCTAAGCTATGCTTAGGAAGTCACTGCTGGGTACCTGGAAGTGGTCAAACGGTTGCAAGCTTTTTCCGCTCACACAATTACCATTGAGTTGTGAGTTCAATATTCAGTGCGTGTCCCCTATTTTTGACATTGTACCATATCTAAGCTATGTTTAGAAATCGTTATCGGAACCTTAACGTGGTGTGGCGGTTAGTGAGTTTGTCTAGCTAGGATCATTATAATTGAGTAGTGAGTTCGATTCTCACTTGTACCACATCTAAGCTGAGCTTAGAAAATCATTGATCTCAAGTTAAAGCTTGATCAAATAAGAAAGGTAGCCAGATAAAGAGATGAAGAAGAGATGTGATTACAGTGCCCGAAATGTTAGTATAAAATAAAAAAATCAAGATGTAAATGCAGGTCTTAAAGAATCAAATTTAATGGCGTATTATTTATTTCGGAAAATTAGGATATTTTCCATAATTACCATGGCGAAAACATTTTTCCACTTGTCAGTTAATAACGTATATTGTTTTTACTTAGAAATATAACTTGTTTTGTTTTAATTAAAAAAAAATAATTAATTAAAATTTTTTTTTAAATTAAAAAAATAATTTTTACGTCCATTCTAATTTTTTTTTCTGAACATTCAAGTTAATTTTAACAATTTTTGAATGTTTTGAAGGACTGAGAAACATTTTGTAACAAATGTGGTGACAAGCATCATTGTTTTCACTTGTATTTTTAGGGTGTCTTTGATATCCCCCCTCTATAGGGTGATCATTTTCATTTCTATCAAATTATGTGGCATCATTTTGTTACTAATACATCACCAATTTATTATCAGGAATAATATCCAAGATAATTTTTCCCTTGTTTAGATCTGATGTTTTCGAAGTGTTCCTCTAACTTTTTGAGCAGTGTATATATATATATATATAATAGATAATGTATAAATTGACTTAGAAAAAATGCACTAAAATAACATGCTTTAAGTTACAGTGACGTGAACCTAAAACAGGAGATTGATATCGAATTAACCCATTTCATGAGATAGTTTTTCTTTTCTTGACCCCAGTTACTGTAAGCAACCTCCTTCAATCTGAAATTGAGCTTGGTCTTAAAATAACCTGCAAACGATTGTCGAGAGGCGCAAGAAAAAAACTAAAAAAAAACAAACTCACATCAATCAACTTTTCAGGGTCACATTAAATTACCGCCCTTAATTGTGATTGTCTGGTTTCCCTATCTTAGTTGTCATCACAATCATTTTAACAATTTTTGAATGTTTTGAAGGACTGAGAAACATTTTAATCTATTTTAAATCTACTTCCATCATACGTTTTATAAAACTCGAAAGCAGTAAACAGACAGACAGACAGACAGAAAGACAGACAGACAGACAGATACTTACACGCACATACATATATAGCTTAAAGATTTAAATAAACATCATTAGTTGTCTTTTGTCAATTTTTATTATCATTTTATGTATAATGTGTATGTGTTATGCGTATTTTGGAGACAAGTATAATACAAAAAATATCAATATTAAAATCATCATATTTTCTAGCCACAAGAAAGAAAAAAGTGAATTAAAAGTATCATTCTTCCGAGAGAGAAAAAATGATTTAAACATAAAATAAACTCCTAAATCATAAAACAAACGCAATTGAAAATATTTTACAGCTTAAAAATATATTTTCTGTATATTGTCCCTTTATAATATTCAACGTGATTCTTTTTCAGATTTTTAAACAAACAAACAAACAAAAAAATCTTATCCATCAAATATAGTTTAAGCAACTACGTATACATGTTAATAAGTCACAGCTCCTTACTATTATTTATTAAATTCTGTTTCTGATTTTGTCATCGGTCTCTTTAGAACGTGGGTGATCATAGCCCTCCACAACTTTCTATCCAAGGTATATTTCTCCACTTAATCCCATACTATGTTCTGTCATCCATTTACGTAAACTTCTTACGTGGATTAATCACAGCTTCTTTTGGCCCGCTTTTTCTCATTGTATAATGTCAGTGACAAATTTTCCAAACTATCTTTCTTCATTGTGTGTCATAGAAATGTCGAATATCTTTTTCTGATTCTAAGTATAAGTGTCACCTTTGTTTTTTCGTTTCCTTACAACTTCCTTGTTGCTCACATGTTCAGTCCATGGTATTCTGTAGAACCACGTCACTGTTGCACCATCTCTCTTCTTCACCTATGAGAAAGTTGACTAGCATTCACTGTCAAATAGGAGGACTGAGTAGTAAACTTGCATCTGCTACCATTGATACTGTCAGCTCTCTGCCTTCGGATGGAGAGCGCTCTCTTCCTTCACGCAGAGAGCACTAACATCAGTCGTGGCTCCGCCGAAAAGTAGAGACACGACTGGGGAAAGATAGACATATATATTTGGCCAGGTTATATGACCCACATTAAAAAGACCTTGTGTCACATTTTGCCTCAAGTGGGGAGGTGGCTAAATACTGTCAAATAGAAGCACTGATAATACATAACCTTGTCATTATTATCTTTCTTTTTCGTGAAAGGTTTTTTCGTGAAAAGTTTAATATTTGGCGTCTTCGGATTTTGCCTAGATGGCGTCTTAAAATTTCTGTGACAATTTTCCAAATGTCTATGAAGGCACTTCTCAGATTGTTAAATTTCCTTACTTGTTTGAATTAAACGACTCCAATTTGTAGCCCCGCTCATAGGCTTTCTTTCTATTAACGACTCCCGTCTTCTTACAATTAATAGTTTCTTTATGTTCATTTTCATTTACGAATTTGTCTATGAGTTGCAACATTTTTTTTGCGTCTGTTGCCAACACAAACATCTTCATACTTTATGCTCTTAAGATTATGCCAGCCAATAATAAATCCGTGTAGGAATTATAGTTCTCTTGCGACAGTTGTAATGTTAAAAAAATCCTGTGAAGAGATGTATTTCTATTATTGTAATGTTTTCCAAATAAATCTTTGTGTCGACTTCCATTACGTAGTCTATCAAACTAGGAGGATGTATTTCTGCAGTTGTATGAAAAGGATGCAATGTATTATCTAAACTGCTCAAAAAAAATTAGAAGAACACTTGATAATCATAGTATAACAACCTATCAATCAAACTTTTGTGACATTGATCTGGTCAGTTAAGTAGCAGAGGGGTTTTTTAATCAGTTTCAGCTGCTTTGTTGTTAATGAAATCAACAACAGGTGCTTCAGAGGGGCAACAATGAGACACCCCCAAAACAGGAATGGTTGAGGTTATTTTCTCTTCTTTTGGCTGAGTTCTTTACTGACTGACATTCTACTGCTGTAGTTTTTAATTTGTTTTGGATCAACATCTCTGTTGATAGCATGGTGCGGTACCTGGACGCTACAGAGGTTACACAAGTAGTACAACTCCTCCAGGATGGCACATCAATACGTGCCGTTGCAAGAAGGTTTGATGTGTCTCTCAGGAGACAGGTAGTTATTAATTCCAGGAGAGCTGGATAGTGTCGTAGAAGATCCTTAAACCCGTAGCAGATCGGTATCTGCGCCTTTGTGCAAGGAGGAACAGGATGAGCACTGCTAGAGCCCTACAAAAGTAACTCCAGCAGGCCACTGGTGTTAATGTTTCTGATCAAAGAGTCAGAAACAGACTCCATGAGGGTGGTCTGATGACCCGACGTCCTGTTGGGGGTCCAGTTATGGGCCCTGTGCTCACTGTCCGGCACCGTAGAGCTCTATTGGCATTTGCCATAGATTACCAGAATTGGCAACTACGCCACTGGCGCCCTGTGCTTATCACCAATATGAGCAGGTTCAATCTGAGAACATGTGATAGACGTGAAAGGATCTGGAGATGCTGTGGAGAATGTTATGCTGCCTGCAACATCATTCAGCATGACCGGTTTGGTGGTGGGTCAGCGATAGTCTGGGGAGGCATATCTCTGGATGGACCCACAGACCTCTACAGGTTAGATAATGGCACACAGACTGCTATTAGATATCGGGATGAAGTCCTGGAACTAACTGTCAGAACCTACGCTGGTGCAGTTGGACCTGGGTTCCTTCTGGTCCACGACAATGAGCGACCTCATGTGGCTAGAGTATGCAGGCGGTTTCTGGAGGATGAAAGAATTAATACCATTGACTGGCACCCACATTTATCTGACCTAAACCCAATAGAACACCTCAGGGACATTATGTTTAGGTCCATGCGCACAAGCACGTGGAGGCCATACAAATTACTGAAATCATTTTGAGTTTCTAAATGACATTTTGGCAAAATGAACCATTCTGCTGCATCATTGTTTTCACTTTCATTTTTAGGGTGTCTTTGATATCCCCCCTCTATAGGGTGATCATTTTCATTTCTATCAAATTATGTGGCATCATTTTGTTACTAATACCTCACCTATCTATTATCAGGAATAATATCCAAGATAATTTTTCCCTTGTTTAGATCTGATGTTTTCGAAGTGTTCCTCTAACTTTTTGAGCAGTGTATATATATAAAATAGATAATGTATAAATCAACTTAGAAAAAATGCACTAAAATAACATGCTTTAAGTTACAGTGACGTGAACCTAAAACAGGGGTTTGATATCGAATTAACCCATTTCATGAGATAGTTTTTCTTTTCTTGACCCCAGTTACTGTAAGCAACCTCCTTCAATCTGAAATTGAGCTTGGTCTTGAAATAACCTGCAAACGATTGTCGAGAGGCGCAAGAAAAAATAAAAAATAAAAAAAACAAGCTCACATCAATCAACTTTTCAGGGTCACATTAAATTACCGCCCTTGATTGTGATTGTCTGGTTTCCCTATCTTAGTTGTCATCACAATCGTTTGGGTTTTTTACACACTTTTGTTCTTTGCGGGCCTGATGTAGTTGATAACATTCAAGAAATCTCTTATCTACGTCTTTAATTTGGGTGATCACTTGAAGCACAACAATTATATTAATTTAAAAAATTTAAAACCAAATCATTTAATTCATTTCACTGGGGTAGAGCATTCTCATTCAGAAGTTCATACTAGAAGAGATAACTTTGTGTAATTAACTAATTGCAATTGCAATTTGTTTCCCCAATTTCTTCTAATAAAACAGAATACATAACTTTAAGGTACCTAAATTCAGTGTTTCAGAGCACAATCACTAAGACACTTTGCTTGGTTACCCAATACGTTAATCCACTCGGCCCTGAGGACAAAAAGATTTGGTTAAGCCTTACTTCACGTATAGACAACGAAATGAGTAAATTTCGTGTTCCTCGATTGAAACGTTGTCAACTATAAATAGTAATGGTAACATTAACTGTTTCGTTATAAGGAAACCTTCGTCATTCACTGGTCGAGCAGTCAGTGCTACTGTCGGTTGGAGTATTTATAAAGTCTTTCTATTAAAATAATTTTCCAAGAAAATTAGTTTCTCACGTCCAATGTAATTGCCATCTCTCTTAATCATGGAAGTTTCCTTCCTGACATTTTATTTGAAGTCGTGTGGAAAGTGAACAGCGTGATAATGTCCTTATTCTCTCTTTCGTATGATAACCATTTTAGTTGCTCATTCGCTGCAAATCATTTTTAATAAGTGAACGGAAAAAGCGGTTTTATACAGCGGAGAGTTTGTGAATTTGTGAACGAATCGGGTACAATTCATGGCACCGATATGAAAGTTTCGATTTGACGAGGCTATTTAAGAACATGACTTGCATACTTAGGTTAATAATTTGGTTTTGTAGCAGCTTGTGGTGTTCTACTAATCTATTCTTCCCAGACAACCGATGAAAAGTAGAACAACTAAATCGTCGAGAATATGATAATCAAAATGACGATAGAAGTCCGAGTAACTAAGCATTTAATAATAATAATAATAATAATAATAATAATAATAATAATAATAATAATACCCCATAAAGATGGCGGAAGAGGTTTTATACAGCTAGAATTATCATACAAGACAGCAACTATTGGCTTACTAATATACATGGAAACAACAAAGGACTGGATGATACAATTAGTCAAACAACATTAAAACAGAAAGAAAAAATATTCAATAATGAAAGAACCCAAAAATCAACTATTGCGGTAACCCAAGAATCAATTATTGTAGTAAAAAATATGAAAAAGAATGTCAAGGATAAAGCTCTTGAATAGATAAAAAAAAAAACGCTGACAAGACAAACCTCTGCATGGCCATTATCCAGAATGTGCTAATAAACCCGATCTTCATAAAATTAATGGTTACGAGCATCAAAATTTTAATCTGAAACTGATAGCTTAATTCTTGCAGTCTTTTTACTAAGAATTTTCACGTAAGTATCACATAATAATGTATATCCAAAATGCAGGTTCTGTGACAAATACAAAGAAATAATAGACCATCTAATCTCAGGATGTCTGTATTGAGCCAAATGAATATAAAAATCGTCACGATAGAGTAGGGCAATATTTACACTGGACAATGTACAAATACTTTGGGAAATATGTAAACAAACACTTTAGGAAATATGTAAACAAACAGCACCGGTTAGAGAATTAGAAGATGTCACCATTTTATGAGATTACACTATCTACACAAACACGAAAATTGAAGCAAATAGGCCGAACATTATTTTGAAAAACCAAAAAGAAAATAAACAACTTTCCTATTAACTGATATGAATTGTCCAGCGGATCGTAACATAACAATCAAGGAAATTGAAAGACTACCAAAGTATACAAACCTGGAAATTGAAATAGAAAAACTGGAAATTAAAAACGAGAATAATATCAGTAATAATAGGTGTGCTTAAAACAAAAAAAGAAAAAATACACACATTGAAAGAATCCCCGGAAAGCCTAGTTCAAGGGATGTACAAAAATTTGTCTTGACAATTACAACAAAAAGACTAAGAAGAACTTTGTCCATGTAACGCGAGTGATGTCATTGTAGGTAGAAAAAAACAAATAAAACGTTGCCATAACAACACAACACGACCAGCCTTAGGTCTTTCCACAGACTTGATAGGTAATGTGACTATAGCAGAAATTGAATTATGATGAAAATGTAGTAGGATTAGTAGTAGTAATAATAGTGATAATGATAGTCATAAAGAAGAAGAATCGTAAGAATCAAAAGTAGAATGAAAAGAAGAAAAATGATGATAATATTAGTCATATTAATAGGAAGAATAAGAATAAATTTAATATTAATAATGATAATAATAATAATAGTAATGATAATAACAATGATGATGATAATAATAATAATAATAATATGAAGAATAAGAATAAGATTATTAATAAGAAGATTAAGAATGAATTCTTTGAAGAATAAAGAAATAAAAATTCTAGAAAGTGAAAAGGAAAGCAGAGAAAGACAGACAAAAAGAAAGAAAGAAAAATGGGGTAATGTAAAGGAAAACAAACGTAAATATATAAAAAACAAAAGAAAGAAAAAAGAAAATACAGTAAGAAAAACGAATCATATGTTGAAAAAAGTCTAGAAAGGAATAAAGATTCATTATATAAAGAAAGAAAGAAAGAAAGAAAGAAAGAAAGAGTGTTTGATGTGCATGAAAAAAGAAAACAAACGTAAGTATAGAAAAAAGAAAGAAAGAAAAAAGAAAAGAATCATATGTTGAAAAAAGTCTAGAAAGGAATAACAATTCATAATAGAATATGATAATAAAAAGGAAAAAAGCGAAAGAAAATAAAAAAAAGGTAAAGTTAGGAGAAGCAAGAAAAAAGAAAGAGAAAGGAAAAAGAAGTTGATTATAAAACAAAACAGTCAGAAGAAAAAAGAGGAAGAAAAAAGGAAAACTTAAGAGAAAAACAATGAAAATAAAAAAAGACAAACACATATCAATTGAGCCCATATTTTTGTAGTCACAAACAATGTTTTAAAGAGTTTCTCCTCATAAAAGATATTAATTAAAGCAGGAAAATGACGAAAATAAAATTTAAACAACTTCCTAAAACCAAAATGGTTGAAAAATAAACCCTTAACTTGAGAAAATTAACAACAATAACAACACCAATAATAATAATAATAATAATAATAATAATAATAATGCCCTCACCTTTACACAAATTCAATCCACAAAATCACGGGACCATCCGTTGTATTTGGCCAAGCCTTGTAAATAGCCAGCAGAAAGTAATCTGGTTGCACATGTTTATATCTATCTGAAGAATGCTAGTGGGGGGGGGGGGTTATAGTGTCATCTATGGTGTCGAGAGTCATTTTTGGAGGCCAGCATTTCGATGTGTGCTTTTTAGGCAAATTACCTGGAATTTTTACAATAACCAATAATTCCAACTAGAATATGACATCACATTTGTCTGTGCAAAACGAATAGGTAATTTAAAAAAAAAGATTTATATGCCTCTACGAGTAATAGGGGTGGGTCATTGATTTTTTGAGGAAATTTCCCGACCCGTCTGTGCTGATTAAATGATTTTCCTAAATCATCTATTACTAAGAACTTCCGCCTCTGTTGGCCGCATTTGTTGTATAAAATATCGATCCACTAATTATTAAGATCATTCGTTGTATTGAGCACATTGTAGAAATTGAAATTCTGTTTTCTCTCTCTCACACACACATGCATGCGCACACATATTCAGACGTGCACTCACGCACATGTTTATGTGTGTGTGTGTGTGTGTATCAGTCAGTCAGTTAAATGCGATATGTGATACACGCTTGTGAGATCATGTCTCGAAAGAGACATAACTGATTAGGTAGAAGATTTTCCCGCAGTAGGTTTCCATTACATTCTGCAGTAGACTGGTTACTAACCGTGTCCGTAGAACACAATCTATCCTATAGCTTGAGGGAGAAGTGATGGATTAATACTTTTGCCAGGGATATTTGCGCATAAGTGAATGCCAACTGGGATTCGAACTCGATATCCATTGTGCCATAACACACCCCCGCAATATGTATGTACGTAAGCATATTATATCAGAAAGAATCCTAATAATTTATCAAATAGAATCCTAATAATTTATCAAAGAGAATCCTATTCATTTATCAAAGAGAATCCTATTCATTTATCGAAAAGTATCCTAATAATTTGCAAAAAATATAAATTTTCTAACAGAAAATTTATTTGTTAATGCACTTAATTCAGTGTGTAAATATTACTCTCATAGTTTGAACTGTGATTTTGTATTTTGTATTTAATAGCTACATGTTAGGATACAAATTTATTGATCTCGTATACATGTCAACAAAATATTAAAATAGAAATAAATCAACAATAGTACTCACGCTTTGGAAAGTGGTTCGAAGTCGAGTGACATTTGATTATCATTTGATTACCAAACTTAAGCCCTTTTGTTTTTTTACTGAGATGTGTAATCGCTGATGGACATACTTTTCTGTTAGAAAATTGTAGTTTTGAGCCACGCAAAGCAAAGCTTAATATATTAACACATATATCCAAAGAGTAAAACTGCTGTTAGTGAATTTTTTTTGAGACATGAATGTCTAGTTTTTCTTTTAAAATTTCTCGGAGTTTTCTTTTTTCCCCTCAAGGTGCTATGATAAAAACCAGGTTTTGTGGCCGCTTTCTCAGACTTGTTTCTGTCTCCTGCTTGAAAGTGCAAAGTTCAAATATTGGTTGGTTGACCTCTTGGGTCATTCAAACGTATCACCTCGACCACCTCACATCATTGGTTGTCTGGATATGAAGGCATGGCGGATTTTACCCAATCAGAGGTCGATTAGGATTAAACAGGTGAGATAAATAGTTTTGTTTAGATAAGAATAAGAAATCAGAACACATTCACCCTCTACATACGTATATGACGATTCTATATTCAGATTTACACACACACACACACACACACACACACACACACACACATATATATATATATGTATGTATATATGCACATATACACATATGGGCACATATATGTTTCTCTAAGCAAACATACAGTCATATATATATATATATATATATATATATAAATCACATATATATATATACACTCAAGTATATATATATATATATATATATATATATATATATATAAATATATAAATATATATATATATATATATATATATATATATATATATATATATATATATATATATATAAATATAGTATATATATATATATATATATAAATATAGTATATATATATATATAAATATATATATATATATATATAAATATAGTATATATATATATATAAATATAATATATATATATATATAAATATAGTATATATATATAAATATAATATATATATATATATATAAATATAGTATATATATATATATATATAGAGAGAGAGAGAGAGAGAGAGAATGTTTCTTTATTCGCACATTCACGAGTGAGCGAGCACAGAAATACACATATAATCAAGCAAACAAACACACACACACACACACATATATATATATGGACAGATATTGTATTCTGTACTGCTGCTGATTAACGCTATCTTCGAAGAAAAACGTACACATTAACACACGCACTCAGAGATGTATATAAATCATTATTGTCATCACTATTCATATTATTATCGTTTGAATTTTGTCGAAAAGCAGTTTTGAGTAGATATCCTTGTGTTTTAAATCATGCAAATCTATGTCTACCAGCTTGGACACTGAAGAAATTTTACTCTGTTTAAAAACCAATGTCTCATGTAACAAGTGTATCTCCTAAACGACAAAGTAATAGATAATAATTGTGTATAATAAGCAAAATACATTAATTAATATATGCAGATTTAATTAAAAATGACAGACAAGATGTGATGGTTAAGTTTTTATGTAATTTTTCATGTGATCTTATGATTTCTTTGTTTTGAGAACATAAATTATTTAAAAATTGTCCAAATGTTTTCTTTTTCCGAGCGCTTTCGGCTTATTGCATACGGTCGGAAGTTACTGCCGGCTACTCAAACGTTTAAAAGCGTCACCACGGAAAGCAGAGCAAAGCCATTAATATCCGGTGACTCAGCGTTTCCAAAAGTCAAAACAAAAAAACAAAAACAAAACGAAACATAAACACACACATGCACTCGTACCTAAAAACAATGACCTGAAACTGATCTATGTACACATGGTCTTCAAATAAAACCCATGTGTACATTCAAAAGTGGAAGGAAAATTTAAATAGACAAACAAAAGACATTATTAACTGGGCAACGTTGCTAACCGCGGCTAACAGAAACATAGCCGATTTTTTCCACCAAATCACCCCGGCCCCCAGCCTGAAGGCTGAGGTGCAAAATGACCAAATTAAGAACGAATAATACCAGTTTAAGACTAGTTTAGACCAGTTTTGAACCTATCCTCCGCGGTGGATAGGTAATGTTTTGACCAGTACCTGCGCGTACGCGCTCAGGTCCCCCACATTAAAAAAGACCTTGCGTCACATCTCTCAAGTGTGGGAGAAGAGTAAATATCTCTTGGCTCCGGGGTAGAGCGATGTGCTTCCCCTATCACTTGCGCCTGGCCGACCCTTGTCGCTGACCATAGAAGGATTAGCAAAACCAGCCACTCTCAGCCTGGTTTCCCAACTTCAGCAGCAGCAGCAGCCGCCGCTATTAGCAACAGTTCTTTTTAGGGCTTTCTAACTACATATGCTTCAGTCCTTTTTAGGACTTTCCGATTACATATGCTACAGTTCTTTTCAGGACACTCCGATTACATATGCACTATTCCTTTTAAGGGCTTTTCGGCTACATATGCAACAGCCCTTTTCAGTGCTACTCGGCTATATATGCAACAGTCCTTCTAAGGACTAACTGACCGCAGCAGCAGCAGTCATCAGCACCAGGCAACAGGCACCAGCAGGCGTACCAAGCATCAGGCACCAGACGGAGCACCAAGCACCTGGCACCAGCCGGAGCACCAGGCACCAGCAGAAGCTGCAGTACATATGCAACAGTCCTTTTAAGGGCTAGCTGATTATATGTGCAACAGTCCTTTTTAGGAATAGCTGCTTACGTATGCGGCAGTTCTTCTAAGAAGTAACCGTTTACATATGCTACAGTCCTTCTAAGTACTAACCGCTTACATAGGCTACAGTCCTTCTAAGGACTAACTGTCTCCAGCAGCAGCCAGCAGCAAGAGGAGCATCCACCAGCAACAGTCCTTCCTGGAACTACCAGGCAGAACCACCAGCACCAGCCGGAGTACCAGGTACCTGCAGAAGCTGCAGTTATGGCTATATATGCAACAGTTCTTTTAAGGGCTAGCTGATTACATGTGCAAGTCCTTTTTAGGACTAGCTGGTTACATATGCTACAGTCCTAAGAACTAACCTTCTACAGATGCTGCAGTCATTCTAAGGACAAACCGTCTACAATTGCTACAGTACTTCTAAAGAGTAACCGTTTACATATGCTACAGTCCTTCTAAGGACTAACTGTCTCCGGCAGCAGCTACCAGTAAGAGCAGCAGCCACTAGTAACAGTCCTTCCTGGAACTACCAAGCAGAACCTCTAGCAAGCAGCATACTGTGGACGAACCTCTAGCAACCAGCATCCTGTGGATGAACCGGCTACCTCTGCACCGCTCTGCCAGTCGCTGGTCTACCGCCCTGGAACCAGGCGATCCTTTCGATTGGCACTGCCCTACTTAACAATCGTTCTGTACATACGTTTGCCAGATTTTGTAATTAAAATTTGGCTTAAAATTATAAATCCTCGACTTCGTTGTCCTTGATCCGATCGTATTACTTTAACTACTTGCGGGGTGGACGGCACCTACTTTGTCGACCCCGCTACAGGCTATACTTTTAGCCAAGTTCGAGGATGAATGTTATTTTACATGTAACAGAATGCTATTGGTGTTATTGTAATGTGGGTTAGTGGTATGTGTTATGTACCAAATACGGTAAGCCTGTTGTTAGCGTATTCGTAGATGATGTTATTGAATGTTGGGAGTTTGTTTTTATTAATATGGCCTCCGTTATTTTCAGTCAATCTTTTGCATATGAATGATGCTATAATATTTGTGTTGTCGACAAGTATGTTCCGGATATGGTTTGGTAAGTCTCCGTGTGTGTTTCAATGAGATCGAATTGAGCTCCGTTCAGAGAAATATAGCGTCAGTCTTCGAGTCAGTTTCGTAGTGATATGGCCGATATAATTATTTACGAAATTAGGATTAAGAATACAGTTCTTCAAAGAACGTGTAAGTTCGTAAATAATGTTGGGTCATTTTAGTTTGGAATTCGCGGGTGAATTGTTGTTTTCGATGATAAGGTTAGCCGTTTTACATTTAGTGTAAGAGTTGTTTAATTTGATTTTTTGCTTACGACAACGGAAATGCGTATTACATAAAAAGAGTCGTCTGTCATTTTGAATGAAAACCTGCATAAAATCGAGATTGCTACCCAAATGTGTGTGTATATATATATATATATATATATATATATATACTAGTAAACGTGGTGCCTGATTGAACCAACAAATGGTAAATAAAAAAATGTACTCAATTCACAATTACACGAAAATAACTGAATATACCAAGCCGATAATATGCCATAAAACGAATATATATATATCCGCAGACAGATTTGTTTTGCTGCATCAATCACAGCTCATCAGTACAGTTAGACACCCGATTGCTTTTTACCCAGGATGGAAACCCGACCGAATTGGCGTCAGTCGGCGATTCTATCTCTGAGCTATGGGCGCTCGGTAGAAGAGGGCAGGCTTTTAGCGTATGATGCATCATACGCCAGTAAGTAAATTGCTCTAATTCGTTACTGAATGAGCGATGCGTACATGCTGGAGTAACTACTGTTTTACCAAATTCTACCATTCTTCCAATCAGGGTGTAAGAGCTTAATGTGTGTGTGTGTGTGTGTGTGTGTGTGTGTGTGTGTGTGTGTGTGTGTGTGTGTGTGTGTGTGTGTGTGTGTGAGTTAATTATATTGCAGGAATCCGACAGGAATAAAAATAACAATCAAATCAAATAGAAAACGTATTTTAATTTAAAATGTTTTACTTTTATTTTAGCTTATTCAGAGACCGAGAGAAAAGGAAAAATCAAAGAGACAAGATACTGGTATGTTGTTATTCGGGGTCAGTTTTTATTGGTCAGATATATGTCACGTGTATTAAAGTAATAGACAGTTTAAAAATGTATAGCCATGGAATATTTCCAATGATGAAGTATATAATAATTTATGTGTATGTTTGTATAGAAACGCGTATCTGTTTAGGTGTATGTTGGTTAGTAAACATACCCTTAAGTAGACAAGCGTTACTACTCAAGTACTCTGCCCCACGCAACACAAGCAGAAGAGCCCAGTTATGTCAGACAATTTCTGGGACAACATCCCCCCTAACATCTGACAACCTAACTCCCAAAACTGCAACTCTCTTGATTATTATGTAATGATTTATTTTGTAAATTTCTCGGTCTTACTAAGAGTTGATTGCCTCTACAAAATCAGATTTTTACTGATCTTTTCGAAATTTAAAATATATACAATTGTGCTCTTTTCAGCTCCGACATGCACTCCCAAATATATATAAATGTGGCCTCTCTTTGTCTGTTCTATAAATACTTTCATGGCTTCTGCTCAGACGAACTTAAGTCACTGGTGCCTCCTCAACAGGTGTTTACTCGTGCAACCAAATTGGCAACTGGGTCCCACCTATTTACAGTTAGGTTAGCCAAATGCAGACGACAATTCTACTCCTGCAGCTTCTTCTCTCGCACTTCCCGCCTGTGGAACTCGCTCCCATATTCTTGCTTTCCTGACGGCTACAACATCCAGAAATTTAAATGCAAAGCCAATACTCATCTACTAACCACTGTACTCTAGCTCTCTCCCCACCCCTGTATAACCTTCCCTTTCTCTCCACCTATGTATCTGTCATCGCACCTGCTTTCTATTGTTCCTTTCTAACTAGTTTGTACTCCTCACTCTTTTCTAATTAATCTTTTTACAATTATGTAGCCCCCAGCTCATCAGTGGCATTTCAGCCTTACTCGGGGTGAAATGATCAATATATATATATATATATATATATATATATATATATATCCGCAGACAGATCTGTTTTGCTGTATCATCAGCTCATCAATTAGACATCCGATCGCTTTTAGCCAGGATTGTAACCCGACCGTTTTGACATCAGTCGGAGATTTTACTTCTGAGCTATGGACACTTGGTAGAAGGAAGCATAATTTTAGCGTGTGATATACCATATGACCACACGCCAATAGCTAAGAGTGTTCTAATTCATTACTGAGTGAACGATGTGTAAATACTAGAGTAGCTAGTGTTTTTCAAAGTCTACCATTCTTCCAGAGTGCTCAATCAGGGTGTGAGAGCGTAAATGATCATCCACAGACAGATCTTTTTCGCTGTATCACAGCTCATCAATAATGTTAGACATCCGATATATATATAATTTGCAAACGAGTTATTACGCGACCTAGGTTTCTACCATGTGGTGTCTTCAGGCGGTTTGCAATAACTCATTTTACTGTTTTTTTCTTCTTAAGAACGCTCATGTAACCGGGTCTTTTTGAAAACGTAGCAGGAAATTTTTGAACGCGCAATTTTAGAATTGCAAGAAATTATAACGTTTTCATCCATGGTTGTATAAACCTAGTAGGTAGTTTTAGAGTTGATACACTTGGTCATAATTTCCGTTCTTTCATTCAATAGTTCATTTTTGTTTGGGAATAACATAATCGCTAATTTTTCTTCCTGGCACAGTCTACATATTTTGCCACCGTTGTAAGGTTTGGTTGTTTTCACTATACTCCATGGAATGTCTGGGTTTTTTTTCATATCTTAATATCAGTTTCTACATGTGGCTATCCAATTTTGTACAATTTCTTAAGTTATCTATTTTAAATGTAGACCTGTGATTGAACCATCTGGTCTTGGAAGTAGTTTTGGTTAAACCTAAATATGTATTGTTTTGAACATTTAAGTCATGAACTTTTGCTTTGTAAGTGACTTACAAAGTTCTTAAAGTGGGTATTTATTTTTATCCCTTCAGTTACATTCTTTATTAATGATCTTGTTTTGTACAATGCTTTTTAAATTGATGGCGTTTTGTTTCTTTATGAAATTTTCTAAATTACTAGTACAGCTATAACTCAGTTTGTTTTTTATTTGTCTGTTTGTTTGGGGGTTCTATTCTAAAATGTTCTTATGGACAGATTTTCTTAGTGCATCTTTATAGTTTCTTTTCTTTTCATTAAATATTGTTTTGTTTGACGGAATTTTGATAGCCTGCGTCCTATTTCTTTGTGAATGTGCTTGATTATGCTTTTGGGATGATTAGATATGTGTTTAAGTTTTTGTGTTTAAGTATTTTAATTTGTGTTTGCTTTTATATTGGGAGAGACATTGCCAGTTTGTAAATTTAATTCTACATTTAAATATTGGCCTACATTACTATTTGTTTCTACTATTATCTCAAAATCTAGTTGTTTGAAAAGTTTGTAAAGTGCTTTCCTTATTTTCTCATTTTCTCTTTTGTTCTTCGGTGCTATCATTAATCCGTCATCTCTGTATAATCCGTGGTTGTCTATTTTGATTATTTTATTTTTTTTATTTAAAATGTATATATATATATATATATATATATATATATATATATTAATTAATATATTAAAAATATTCAAAGTTCTACAATATAATTGTATTGAACACTTTTAATACAACTGTGTACTGGTGTAATTTTATTATGACGAAAAACTAAGTAATTAAATAATCAGTATATATATATATATATATATATATATATATATATATATATATATATGTATAAGAAAAGATTTAGGCAGACACGTTATTTCATGGTAAATCGGATGCTTAGTCCTATTTCAGTCGAACCATCATCAGCTTCCGTCTTTATTGTATACAAGATTTTACACGAATGAAATTCACAAAAACATTATGAAGAAATAAATTTTACTGATTTGTTTTTGTGTGTGAAAAAAATTGGAAGTATGGGTAGGTTTGGAAGAAGGAATAGCTATATCTACTGCAAAATGGTAGACTAGGCCCGCGGGTAACTGAGGTACAATAAAATGAATAAATGAAAAAAATAAATTAAATTAAGAAGAAATAAGTCAGACAAAATTACGGCTTTTTCAACGTCACTGTTAAAGAGGCACAAATAATATTATTACACAAACAAACTGGTTACATTTTCCATAATAATATTTTGGTCCCACTAACGAAATGGGTGTTTAAAAAGACCTGTTGGAATGGTCATCCTAAATATGAAATATGAAATATTTTGTGTTATATATATATATATATATATATATATATATATATACAATAAAATACATTTGCTGATGAGATGGGTGTTTAAAAATACCTGTCGAAATGGACATCCTAAATATGAAATATTTACTTTTTATGTGTTATAAATATTGGATCTGTAAATAAATAAATTTAATTACATTGAACCATCTGGCTCGATCAGTGTTAATATTTAATATTAATAGGATTCTTTGGTATTTTCTATCTAACCGGGTTTTTCTTTCAGATTTACAACCAATATATATGCCCCTTTCTACCGAGCACCCATAGCTCAAAGGTAGAATCGCCGACTGACGCCAATTCGGTCGGGTTTCAATCCTGGGTAAAAAGCAATCGGATGCCTCACCGTACTGATGAACTGTGATACAATGAAATAGATCTGTCTGCGGATGTATATATATGTACATATATTGATTGTTTAATACTTAGTTTTTGGTCCTAATAGGGTTAGACCAGTACACATTTGTATTAAAAAGTGTTCGATACAATTATATTGTAGAACTTTTAAACATTTTCCATTTGTAAACGAGTTATTACACTACCTAGGTTTCTACCATGTGTGGTGTCTTCAGGCGATTTTCAATATTTTTTTAAGAAGGCTCATGTGACGTTGTTTTTTTGTTTTTTTGAACGCTCACGTGGCAGGGAAGTGTTGAACATGCGAAAAAAAAAAACCAAGACATAACTTGGAGCATTGTAAAAACAGGAAAGCCTTACAACGGTGGACAAATATGTAGACTGTGCCAAGAAGAAAGATTAGAATTTATGACATACCCAAATAAAGACGAACAGTTAAATGAAAGAACAGAAATTATGACTAAATGCATCCACACTCAGAAATAACTCTTAGGTTCATACAACCATAGATGAAAACGTCATAATTCGTTTTAATTTAAACAATGCGCGTTCATAAATTCCCTGCCACGTTCAAATAAAACACCGTTGCAAGAGCGTTCTTAAAAAGAAAAACGGTAAAAGGTAAAATCAGTTATTAAAAATCGCCTGAAGATACCACTCATGACAGAAACCTGGGTAGCGAAAAAACTCGTTTAAAAATGGAATATATATATATATATATATATATATATATATATATATATATATATATATATATATATATACTGTATCGAGGCAGCAAATAATTTTCTAAACATATACTGTTAAATATAAGAGACAATGAATGTCTATTATGTTTAATCATGAGCCGTGCTAAACATCGTATTTTCGCTTTAATTTCAGTTGAAAATAAAGACAAAAATTCTCAATTCCTGTTTGGCTGTGTGCATTTGACATTGATTGAGGTTCCATTGAAATTTCTTGGTTTTGGGATCATTTAATGCTGCCGCATCATGGAACTTAAATTTAGTGTATCGAGGCAGCAACTAATTTTCTGAACATATACTGTTAAAAATAAACCAAAATACGACGTTTAGAACGGCTCATGATAAATATAATTGACATTCATTGTCTCTTATATTGAACAGTATATGTTTAGAAAATTATCTTCTGCCTCGATACACTAAATTTAAGTTACATGATGCCGCAGCATTAAATGATTCCAACACCAAGAACTTTCAATGGAACCTCATTAAACGTCAAATGCACACAGCCAAAACACGACGTTTAGTACGGCTTATGATTAAACATAATAGATATTCATTGTCTTTTATATTTAACAGTATATGTTTAGAAAAATATATATATATGTATATGGAGTGGGCTACATGTGTACAATTCTGTGTGTATGCGTGTGTGTACATGTTTGTATGTGTGCTGTATGCAGTCTATGTATGTATAATTAAAGTTTGAAAGTTTGCATGGGAAAATCACAATGAAAAATAAATAACAGACAACATTTTTAAGTATTTAAGTTAAAAGCAATAAAATCAACAAAATATTTGCGAATTTTTGTGTAGGTAGTTTGGAATTAGTATAACGATTCGCGTATTTGGTCAGGTTCGCGTTGTTTTACAATGTTTCTACGTCTGTTTATTTTCTTTTCGTCTATTTTTATCCCTCCACTGCTACAGACAAACCACACGCAGTTTCAAACAAATAGAAACTTTGTGAATTTTTGTTAAAGATTTTCATAAATTTTATTACAGTATTTTTGTTTTCTTCTTGACTGGATTCAGATATGATCGACAGGATTCAATGAATAATTGGCAAAGATCTTAGTCCTGACCAATAACTCCTCTCTCTATCATTCTCCCTCTCTCTATTTCTCTCTCTCTCTCTCTCTCTCTCTCTCTCTATCTATCTATCTATCTATATATATATATATATATATATATATACAGTACCGTGAAAAGGTATTAGGACAAGAATTATGTTATCTTTTATGAGGCATATTGACAGGCAATAAACAATTAAAGTAATTTTATTTGATCTACACAGCAAATACTTTAACAAAAAAATAACAAAATGAATTCAATATTTAGTATAATAGCCTTTTGCTTTGAACACAGCCTTCATTTTGTTAGGCGTTGACATCACAAGCTTCTTTACTGTATCTAATGGTATCTTCTGCCAAGCAGCTTGTATTTGTTGCCAAAGTGTGTCTTGCGAAGTAAAATTAGATTTATCAATTTTTTTTCCAAAATATCCCACAGACGTTCAATATGATTGAGATCAGGGATTTGTGGAAGCCAATTCAAATTTCTCTTCCTTCCTTCCTCTTCCTTTTCTTAACCGCTACTCTTCCATAATAGACATTCATTCTTTGCTATATTTAACAATAATTTAGAAATTTATCTGTTACCTCGATATATATAATATAATAAAAAGATACTGACGCGAATTCCACATGAAGGTTTGGAATAAATCTCTCTTTGCAGAAACAATACCAAAATAAATTACTCCGTAACAATTAAAATATGAGGAAAAATAAGAACACCGCAGACAAAAACACCCTTAAAAATGGCTATAGAGGTAGCTGAAAGCGCATGAGACAACAAAAATTATAGAAAATTTCTATGTTCTTTAACACCTACAAAATAGAAAAATGTTAGGATGTTGGAAAAACTTAATAAAAAATTAATTAAATCTTCCTAATTGGCCGTATTTAATGAAAGATATTTGTCTATATTTCTGAGATGAGGTAGTATTTACATTATTCGGGCTATTGTTCTTATCTTCACTGATATTTGTACGACGTTTCGGCGATTGCAAGCTCTGGCCTTCTTCACATAGGATATATAGTTAGTTCCTAACTTGACTCTTAGATTTGGTAGTTCAATACCAGGCTACAGCAGTGGTGAACAAGTAACTTGCAGGGTTAGAGGGAGATAACTCATGATTTCCAATTGAGGCTTTCCGCAAGGAATGAAGTTCATATACTCCAGTGATTGTAATAAAGTGTTCGGTTCGAAATTCCTAGTACCTGAAGAAGGCCAGAGCGTACAACGGCCGAAACGTACAAATGTCAACAAAAATGAGCACAATAGTCCGAATAATGTAAATACTGTTAATGAAAGATGTTTGAAAGAACGGCTGTTTCCCAAATATACACATATATTCAAATAGTTTTTGTCATAAATCTCCTAAAAAGAACTAAGAATTGTGAACCATTGTAAGAACCTGGCTGCAAGCATACTCTGGAGTATCTAGCGATTAAAGCCTTTTCTAAACATTTACGTCGCAGTCAATCGTTTCCTCGTTTAACTAGAGAAGGATTTTTTAAATCAAATTTATGATCAGTCTCATTTCTGTGAGCAACTAATGTACTTAATGTCTTGTTTTGTAAATGCTCCCTTTTGTAGTCATATAATCTGTTATTTAAATTCCTTGCAGTTTCTCCGAAGTATGGTAACACAAGTAAAAAGAATCTAAGATTATTTACCCAACACGTATTACAAAAATTAATTTAAAATTTCTTTACATCTTCCTTTCGGTCGCATGTGTAGTTGTATCAGCATAAACTCAAACTTTGTGCAATGAAGTCGAAAACGCTCTGATAAACGGAACATCTGGACAGTTTCACGGGGGAGCAGAACTAATTTAAAGTCGAAATTAATTTAAAATCGGAACTAATTTCAACTCAGAACTAATTTCAACTCAGAATGAATTTCAACTTGGAATTAATTTCTAATCGGAACTAATTTCAATTTTTAATTAATGAGGATTAATTGGAATTAGTTCCGAATTAAAATTAGTTCCAGATAGAAATTGGTTCCGAGTTGAAATTAATTCTGTGATTAAATTATCTCCAAGTTAAAGTTTTTTCAGTGTTGAAATTAATTTCGAGTTGAAAATAGTTCCGAGTTGCAAGTAATTCCGATAATTCTATAACACGTTTTACGTTATGCCCAGAAAATAAGAAGACAAGAAAAATTAAATATAAATATTAATGGCAGTACCTTGTCATATACATCTCTTCTCTGTCTCTTTCTCTCTATTTCTCTCTCTCTCTCTCTCTCATTTTTCTTGATACATGCATATAAATGTACGAGGTAAAGTAGTGTTTATCGGAACCAAAAATGGATTTATCTATCTGAGTTCAAATTTCTGCTTAGGTTGCTTGTGTTCATCTCATTCATAATTGGCAAAGTAGTATGATCATATCCAGGCCCTTTATCTTCTCATTAGATATCGTCATAAAATGTCCCGAAGCTTGCATACCATGATGTCTAGCAGAATTAATGAGTCAGCACTTTGGTAAAGCACTCTCCCATAATTATTTTAAATACGGTAAATAGGAAAAAGATTTACCTGATTATGCTGCTAATTTGGCGAACGTTTTAAATACGATGTTCTTTATTTATTATAGTTTTGAAGTCCGAATTCCAAACTTGTAAAGCGGTCGTGCCTATCATTTTGTCAAAATTCCATATGTCTTAACTTAGAATCCTCGCTAAATTAGTTTATTCTTTTTCAAAAAGTCGGAGTTCCAGCTCATGGGTTTGATTTTTGATTTTACTAGTGGACGCTTAAGTCTGTTAAGTATATGATTCCAGATGATTTCTACATACTAAACATTCATTTGCCTCTCTTACATTTTACTTAATTTTTATAAAATTAAACTCATCATATTCTGACCTGTTCACTTTTACGAAGAAAACATCAGAAACGGTATGAATCCGTCACTTTCCTCCTCCAGCTATGAATAATAAAAAAGCAAAAAATAAAAATAAAAAAATAAATAAAATAAGATAAAATAAATAAAATAAAACAAAAATCATAATCCGGACTCTCTGTCTTAAGATGGCAACCAATTTAGTAGAATGGAAATACTGAATTCAAAACCATTCTGAAGAGGGATTGCTTCTGTCAAGCTATCCTGTCATAACTAAACCACCTTTGCCAAGGCTTCAGTTAGTGTTGTATCCCAACGTCTTTAATAGGTTATGGGATACGTGACAGGATTACATATTTTATATATATCTTTTTATACGTATATTTATGACAATGTGCGTTGTGGTGCGGTGGATAACGATTCGCAACGAGAAATCGGGGAGTCAATTTCGAATTCTAGTTGATTCTACTTCGCGCGCAAATACCCCTGAGAACGCTATTAATCCATCTCTTCCCTCCGGTTAAATAACAGGACAGATTAGGTTCTATAGCCTTGGCTGACAACCAGTCCACCGCGGAACGTAATGGCAACCTACTGCAAGATAATCTTCTGTCTAGTCAGTCATGTCTCTTTGGAGACATGATCACCCAAGTTTGTATCACTAACTTACTGATTTATAACAAAATTATATGTAATTTCTTTCATTATTTTGCTACTCATAAACCCAATTAAAATGATGACAACAAAATAATGTTGAGTAATCTTACTAAAGGAGTAGAAGCTTGAAAAAATAACCATTCTTGCATCGAATCAGTACACGCGAGGTAAATGGATACTTTTGACAACACTAAGAGAGTAGGCCAATGGTTAGATGCAATTGAATCACCAAAACAATACTCAGAACTTATACTTCACCCTAAAAAGTTAATGATTACTGTATAGTGGCCTTTCAAAGGGGTTATCCATTAATTCTTGCCGTAATGGAAAACAACAACAGCAAGCTCATATTGTGGAGAAACTGAGTGTATACCCGAAATTTTTTTAAAAATCCTGCTATCCACCTGCGTGTCCTTGACAAAATCCAACTGAGAATCTGTAATGTGATACATTCCGACTTGGCAGCTCGGTTACAGTCACTTTCTCACCGGCACAATGTGGCTTCTCTGTGTCTCTTCCACAAATACTTTCACGGTTTCTGCTCCGATGAACTTCGCTTACTGGTACCCCTTATATATAAATTTACTCGAGCCACAAGATTAGGAACTAGGTGCCACCCTTTTACTGTAAAACCAATAAAATGTAAACCCAAATTCTACCCCAGAAGCTTCTTTGTATATCTATAATCTCCAAGAACTTAAATGTAAAGTCAATAGTCATCTCCTATCTCACTAACCTGCATTCTCTCTCTCATGCACCTTTCTCCGTCCGCTCCACTCTCATCAGTATCCTCATCCTTCTCTTACCCACATCCTGATATCTCCTGTAACCGGTCACTCTTTCTCATAACTTTTCTCCTATGTAACCCCCGGCAAAACGGTGGCAGTAAAATACCTTGCTTGGGGCGATATGATTATAAGGGAAAAGATTCTATACTATTATAATATGGATAAAAAGTGGGGGATCAATTCTAGAATATAATCAATATATTAACTGATCCCTCACTTTATGGCCACAGTAATCCTTCTCTTACCCACTTCCTGACATCCCCTATAACCTGTCACTCTTTCTCATAAGTTGCCTCCTATGTAACCCCCTGCAAAACAGTGACAGTGTAATGCCTTGCTTGGGGCGAAATGATTATAAAAATAAATCCTAGTATTGTGAATAAGGATGACCCAATTTTTCTGCACGACAACGCACTGCCAGACGCTTTTCAGTTATCGGTTTCAAAGCTGCGTAGCGTGAATTATAAACTTTTGCCTCATCTTCCATATTCATCAACTGAATATCTCTACTACGAAATATAACTTATTTACGCATTTCGAATTTTTTCTTCGCAATAAAACTTAATTATGACAAAATTATATCTATGAATTAAAAGCGATAAAAAGTTACCAATACTTTACGAGAATGACATTTGAATAACTGTTGGATTGCTTCAACGAATAACTGAGTGGATATTTTGCTGGTACCGTTTTTCGCTAACAGGCATTTTCTAGAAACCTTCCATAAGAATTCTGTAACTTTTGAATGCTATATTTTACCATCCTTCTCAGTAAAATAGAGCGAAATCATTCAACTTTGATGACTTCCTTTTATTAACAGCCATTATCAATTTCTAACACAAATTATACTTTTTTTAAATTCAGAGTTGCTCTTCTCATAGACTGATTGCCAGATTGTTCTGCTGTTTAATCCATAGTTAGAAGCAGAAGTGATGTATCCATAACATTCTCAAGAGTACTTATGATAAAGTAAACTCATAAAATTCGACGGAAATTTGAACTCGGTACGCCGATTCCATCTTCCATCGTGATAATCGTTATGCGAACATCCATCTTAAAGATTATCTGCTGGGGCACCAAGCGTAGATTGAACTCAAGACTTGGAAGTAAAGATGCACACGTACAGATTTTACCCTATGTCAAATGAAAGTGATAAGAAAAAAATCAGTAAGTTCACTTTTTAAGTCTATAGTTGGACGTAAAAGTATTCTATCTGATTTCTTTACCGAAGAATGTGGGTGATCATAGTTCTCCCCAGCTTCCTACTTTTTGTGATCTTTAGCAACGTTTCTTTCTTTGCCAAGCCTCCTGTCCTTCTCTCTTTCTACCATCCATTCCCTCAAGATCTTTAGATAGGATTTGATTTAGGTCAGACGATTGGATTATAGCAAATACATATTTTTACTTCTTTTCTGTTTTTTTTTTTTTTAGGTCGTTGTCTTGCTGGAAGATTAATCGACCCTAAAGCTGAATAGTAGAGTTGGTAAGAAAGTGTTTCGTAAGAATTGACAAAGACTTGAACGAATCCATTTTCCCTTCAATTTTGATGAATTTCCCAGTATTTACTGAGCAAAACAATCCCATAAAATGATTCATCCTCCACCATGGTTCAAATAATTGATTTTATTTCACTCAGACAATTGGGGAAGGCTATTTTAGCATTTAAATATTTTTACTTCTAAAATCTTTTCAGGGTATCTTTTGGGTCGTTTTCTTGCTGAAAGATGAATTGACCCTTGAAACTGAATAGCAAAGGGGAGTAAAAGTGTATTACTTAAGAATTGACGATCACTTGAGCGTATCCATTTTCTCTTAAATCCTGGTGAATTTCCAGAAACTTGCTGAGCAAAAACAATCCCATAAAATTATGCATCCACAACCGTGGTTTATCAGATGTACTATTTTTTCCAGACGAAGAATTTTACGATATTTTATTGGCATGCGCTTACTATTTGTGATAATTCTTAAATAAAAGCTGTGAGAGATACACAGCTCATATTTTACACGCTTCATTATTAAGTAGGTATTTCTCACATACATTATATTCTCCAAACATAAATTTGCTTGTGAAAACGCAAAAGTTCAATTTTTACTTTTAATGTTCAACTATTACGAAAGTTGGTTCACTGTGTCGTTCTCGATACACTTATTTTCCAGAATCAATCTTGCATATTTATATTCTACATTTGACCGTACTTTAAATATTGCTGCGACATACGGTCTAATGATTCGGCTGTATGCTTAACGATTCTTTATAAAATGCAACGAAGTATTTGCAATATTGTTGGTTTTAACTTAGCATTCAGTCTTCAGTCACTTTATTGCGACGTAGAAAACCGAATGCATGGTCATCAGCAAAAAGAGCAGCCCAAAGTGCCAAATACAGGTGGGGGGGTGTTAAAATCAAGCAGGTACGAAAATTCAAATATCTGGAAAGTGTTCTAGCTGAAGACGGAAAGTGCGACACAGAGAACCAAAGGCGAATTGGCATGGCGATAGACGCGTTCCAGAAGCTGAGTAAAGTATTAAGACACAGGAAACTTTTACTAGAAACAAAGAAGAGAGTACTGGATTGCTACGTGATGTGGTTCTATAGAAGGATGCTGCGGATATCGTGGACCGAGCATGTGAGCGATGACGAGGTTTTGAAAATGATGGAAACGAAAAGGAAATTAATATTGAGCATCAGGAAGAAACAACTAAAGGGACATGCAATGAGGAAGAAGGGCTTGGAGAACATGATACTAACAGGCCAGATAGAGGGGAAAAAGACAGACAAAAGCAGCGGATAACATATTTAAAATGCCTGAGCAGGTGGATGAGAGAACGGGGGCTGAGAGCCGTTACAGGAGAAAGCGTGCTAAGAGCCACCAGGGATAGGGAGACGTGGAAATCCATGATCGCCTACGTCCTGAAGGGACAATGTACATAAAAGAAGAAGAAGAAGAATGTAGCTTCTGGATGTGTGTTGTCGTGAAGTGGATATCGGCTCGGAACGAGGAATCAGACAGCCAATTTCGAATTCAAGTTGAATTCGTTGCATTCACTTATGCGAAAATACCCTTGGGAAAGGTATTAATCCAGCTATTCCTTCCAGTTATGGGTTAAATAACAGGACAGATTGGGTTCTATAGCCTTGGCTGGCGACCAATCTACCGCAGAAAGCAATGGCAACCTACTGCGGAATAATCTTCTCCCTAGTCAGTTATGTCTCTTTTGAGACATGATCGCCCAAGCGTGTATCACGTATGGCACTTAACTGACTGAATGTAGCTTCCCTGTGACTTTTCTAGAAACACTTTCATGAAATTATTCTGATTAGATTTGCTCCCTGATATCTAGATTTGATGAATTTGAGTGCAGTACTTGATTGGCAGAAAAGTCTCATCGGTTTGCAGTTGAGATGACTAGTTATATGTTAAGAGTTTCTTTTCTCAAAATTTATGCTTGTGAACCTCTTCCGGCTTCATGCTTTCCAGCTAACTTCGATCATCAAAAATTTAAATACGAAATTAATTGTTACGTAATGTCTTCTTGAGTCATCTTTTTTTATTGCTACTGCTCCTTAATGAGGTTTTGTTTTTCTTATTCTTTCTAACCTATTTATGTATTAGTGGATTTATTATCTTGTTTAAAAATTAACTTTTAAGTCCTTTTAGTGAATAAATATTCTATGATTTCTACTCTAGTGACAATTTCGTTAAACTTCTCCATAAAAATACAACCAATTCGATGTTCTGCAAATTATTGAGATTATCCATTTACTCCAGCGTTTTTAAGAACTGATGTGCAAAAAAACAAAAATCGTTTGAAACGCAAAAGTTAACAAAATCTGGAATTTTAATATAACACAATCTTCTTTACTGGCATTGTAAATTTTCGTCATATTTAATTATATTCGTAGCTATCAAAATCGATACAGTTCTTTTTTTTTATATGAGTGGACCTTCAAAATACTAGCATTTTTTCCCCTATGCGTTCGCATATGGTCCACTGGGAAATCATATAGTCACCTTCATCCCTATCCAAACCTTATCTGCTAATAATGTCTAGTTTTTATTCTCTTTATTTTCATCAGGAAAATTTCCTTGCCGAGATTTTGTGCAACTGTAGTTTGAAAACCAGTGTATTTTCCTTATTTTATATATTTTTCTGCATTGATTTTCTTTTGGTGTTTTCTTCATCTCTTTATTTTCTGTCAAGCTATTCTTCAGTCTTGGAAGTAAAAAAAAAATATATATATATATAAACTTATTTATAAATGGAACTTGTCTATGTGTGTGTGTATATGTGTGTGTGTATGTGTGTGTGTCTGTGTGTGTGTATGTGTGTCCGTTACCTATAGACTCCAAAACGGCTGAACCGATTTTCTTGAAAATTTACACAGTTGTACTATAAGCGTCTGCGAGTGTTCTTAGCTAGGTTTTGTGTCGAGGTACCCCCGATAAATATCGAAAATCGATAATCAAAAAAATTGGGTTATAGAAGGAGTGGTCCGATTTTAATCAAATTTGATACACTCATAGAAAAAGACATAAGAAACGATATTCAGAAGTTTCAAGGTTGCAGTTTTTACAATAGTGCAGAAAATCGATAATATATATATATATATAAGGCAAGATGTTTGTGTGTGTGTCTGTTTATCTGTCTGTATGTCCTTTATACAAATCCACAATTTTTATCAGATTCTCACCAAACTTCACACAAATATTCTTTAGGCTGAATCTGAGCTCCAGGACTATGGGTTAGTTTTAAAGCTTTCATTACACCCGAGCAACGTCGGGCTATACTGCTAGTATATATATATATATATATATATATATATATATATATATACTAGCCGTTTCAGAGTCTATAGGTAACGGACACACACAGGGACAGACACACACAGAGACAGAGAAAGTTCCATTTATAAATAAGTTTAGATGAACGAATAAATACATTTTTAGGGTGCAGTAGAGATTTTAGATATTGTTTTGGTGATTCATTTGCATCTAACTACTGGCCTAGTCTCTTATTTTTGTCAAAAAGTATCTGTTTCTCATAGCATACAATGACTTGATGGCAAAGTAGTTCTTTTTCCCAGTTTGTACCCATAAGGTTGTCTTACTCGACATTGTTTCAGTGTTATCATTTTCATTGGACGTATGAGTAACAATATATTGAAAGTAAAATTATCTGTACAGAAAAAGAGTCAGGAATAAACAAATATTTTTTCTATGCTTAGGTTACTTTGTTAGACAACCGGACCAACAACAACCAACTATGCGACATTTTATTTGAGACAGCTTACTACTTATTTCTTTTTCTTTCTTTTTCCTGTTTTTCTTACTAATCCTTCTTCTCTTTCCCGTTCTCACAACTTCTGTACTCCCATCTCAACTCTTTTTCTCCTTTTTTTTTTTTTTTGAGGCATGTACCTCTTTTCATAGCAGTTCCTTTATTATAAGATTTTTCCTCTTTGTCGTCTTTCACAGTAAAACTCTTTCTCTCTCCTTGGCTCAACTTGCTTCTACTCTAACTCATTAGCATCTCAATCGTAATGACAGTTTTGTTCTTTTAGAAATTACCTGGTTTTCATAGACTGCAGGTTCATGTCAGCTTTTAAAGAATCTTTATTAAAACTTTTGCTAATTCCATCATGTCTTTCGGTTGGTGTCAATATAATGGTGACTAAAAGGGTTTCTTTTCAAGATCACGCAGTTCACAGGAAGTCTCGTCAAAATCATGAGAGTTGGTCATGAAAAGAAGCCAACGATGAATCATTTTATACTCGCTCCACCGAATCATTTTTACTCGGAAAATTTGAAAATGCGACAAAAGAAACATAAATAAAAATAGTCATAAAATATTGAATAAATGATTCCCCTTTCTGCAGTAAGTACAAATGATGCATCTTCTTTTCAAAGCATTTAATTTTGGTTGACTTTTAAAAGTTACAGTTCCATAAAATATACTTCAAAAAGCTTATTGACTTTCAAAGTCTTCTCTTTTTCATATGTTTTTTGTTCTTTTCAATTTCTTCTTTTATTATTCAATCTCGGGATTTCTCGTTCCATCATTTCTTTAGAAATCCTTCCTTTAACTCCTTTGATTCTTCTTCTTTATAGCTAAGTTACTAACTTCTGTCTATTTCACATTTCCCATTTCTTTCTTTCTTTCTTTCTTTCTTTCTTTCTTTCTCCTAAATTCTTTCTCAAATTAAGTATTTTTCTTTCTTCTTCTATATTCCTCAATTATTTTTCTTTCTTTCTTTCTTTCTTTCTTTCTTTCTCAAATTCTTTATTTTTTCTTTCTTTTTCTTTATTCCTCAATTATTTTTCTTTCTTTCTTTCTTTCTTTCTTTCTTTCTTTCTTTCTTTCTTTCTTTCTTTCTCCTCAATTCTTTCTCTTTCTTTCTCTCCAATTTTTTCTCTTTCTTTCTCTCCAATTCTTTCTCTTTCTTTCCCTCCAATTCTTTCTCTTTCTTTCTCCCCAATTCTTTCTTTCTTTCTTTCTTTCTTTCTTTCTTTCTTTCTTTCTTTCTTTCTTTCTTTCTTTCTTTCTATGTCTCGCCACTTTTCTTTCTTTCTTTCTTTCTTTCTTTCTTTCTTTCTTTCTTTCTTTCCAATTATTTCTCTTTTTTTCTTTCTTCTAAAAGATTGTGTTTTTTCCCCATGTCCAACATTTTTCTTTTTTAACCTGCATTTCTCTCTCTGATTCAATCTTAGTTCCCTTCCTTATTTTCCTCTCTCCTTGTTTCTTTTGATTTCCTCTTCTCTTTCTCTTAGCAATGTTCTCCTTTCTTTTCTCTTCAAACTATTTTGCTTAGAGCTTCAATCATTTCTTCTTATTTCGCATTTCTTGCATTCGCATCTTTTAAGCGATGTTCAATCTCTCGTTCACCCTACTTCATTAAAGACTCCATTTCCCAAGCAAATAAATAACTATTCTCCTACCCTCACAATATCTGTTAAAAAAGAAACACATGCAAAATATCAGATTAGGGTTTTGAATTTTTCTCATCATATTTCTTTAAAGACGAATTTCAATAAGTTTCATTCCCATAGCAAATGTTGAGAACTCATTTTCAGGCATAATTTATTGGGTTGCTTCACTGCATTGACTTCGAAAAGTACTTGGCAATATACATATTTTTTGTTACAAAAGGAATATGATTTTTTATATATTTAATTTAAAATCTTGCTACTTTTAATAATTTCAACAACTTTCCATTTTCGTATGAAGCATCAACACTTCCAATTATATATTCGATGTGCGCCAAAATTTACAAATAAAAATTGGTTTCAAAACAAATTGCTGGGACAATTTTGCAAAAATATCTGATCAGTCGAGAAAAGATCCGTGCTTATATTTCATAGATATTTGTCTTGCTCTATCAACATGGGATGTGGGTTGTGGGGTAGTGGATAGCGCCTCGGAACGACAAATCGGAAAGCCGAGTTCGAATTCCAGTTGAATTCCTTGCATTCACTTCCGCCCAAATACCCTTGGAAAAGTTAATAATCCGTTTCTTCCCTACAGTTATCGGTTAAATAACAGGACAGATTGGGTTCTATAGCCTTGGATGGCAGCCAGGCTACCGCAGAAAGCAATGGCAAACTACTGCGGGATAATCTTCTGCCCAGTCAATCATGTCTCTTTGGAGACATGAACGCTGAAGCGTGTATCACGTATGGTATTTAACTGACTATCAACATGATGAATAAGGTTTATCTTTTTCTCTCTGATTCGACTTTCTCTTCTCTTCCTACCTCTCCTTCTCTTTTTTAATTATTGTTTTCATTTACGTAACTTGTTTTTCTTTATCTATAATTCTTTTTTCTTCCGCTCTATTTCTTTCTTTCTTCGTTAAAGATTATTTCTTTCTTTGTTGCTTTATTTTCTCAGTATTTTCTTCCCAATTCTTTGTCTTCTTTCTTTTCTTACTGACCTGAGAACGTTAGAAAAAAATTATACATTAATTGGAATAACCTCTTCGATTGACGCCATTTCATATATATATATATATATATATATATATAATATATATATATATATATATATATATATATATATATATATATATATATATATATGCTAGGATACAGTCGCTTTCTCACCGACGCAGTGTGGCTTCCCTGTGTCTGTTCTACAAATAATTTCACGGCTTCTGCTCCGATGAACTTAGCTCACTGGTACACATTATGTATGTATTTACTCGAGCAACAAGATTAGCAACTAGGCCCCATCCTTTTACTGTGAAACCAATAAATTGTAAACGCAAATTCTAATCCATTAGCTTCTTTTCTCGCACTTCTTGCCCGTAAAATTCCCTTCCGTTTACTTGCTTTCCCGACAGCTACAATCTCCAGAAATTTGAATGTAAAGTCAATAGTCATCTCCTACCTCACTAACTCATCTCAGGTCTAACTAACTTGCATCGTACCTCTCATGCTTCTTTCTCCGTCTACACCACTCTCATCAGTATTCACATCCTTTTCTTACCCTCTTCATGGGTATGTACATGTAAGCGGTTAAACATGCAAATATATATATATAATTTATATGGAGGAACTGGACAATTAACTGATATGATTATATATATATATATATATATATATATATATATATATATATATATAGGCATTAAAATTAATTTTTCCGCGATCATTGAGAGTTTTATTAAGGCGCATTATTTTTTATTACATGATCCGTCATTAAACCGGATTAAATAAATTTGTTTATGTTTCGGGTATAAAAGTAGACGCTTGCAAATGTAATCATAGAAAAGTTCCAAAGAAAGATTTACATCTCTTCAAAAGAATTATTGAGTATTTCCTTGCCGTGAAATTCTCCATGGTCGAAATATAGAGCCCAATCAGTTAAAAGTGTCAAGATATACTCTTTCTTTAATAAGTCTTTCTGTGGATTAGACCAGGAGACGCTAATCATAATTTGTAAGAAAACATATTTGTATATTCAAACAGGTTTATCCATTAAGATGACGTGGAAAGTAATATTAAATAAGTTTGATGTTAACAACATATATATATATATATATATATCGAAGTCGCCGTCAGTCGTTACATAGGTTACTAAGAAAATTTTTATAGCTTATTTCTCCGTTAACCTTCTCCTGTCCTCTTTTTCTTTTCTTTCCGTTTCCCCTAACACTTCTATCCCTGTGACATGGTCTAATTTTTAACTTTTGAACTTTTGGCTCTTGCAGACGGAGTGTAAAATCATCGAACATCGAGCCAAGGAGCACTATGTTGGCATTCCCCCTTTCTTAAATCGTGCTGACAAATCCAAAAATGTGTTAATCCCACCCCATTTTAACTTCCTGTGTATGGACATGTCTTTGGGCTTTTTCCGGTATAGAAATCTTGTAACACATTTAAATTAATGAAGTTTTTGTTTCCACTGTCGCTGACGAAGCGAGAATTTTCTTACTGAAATGGCCATCCAACGAAATTAAATTCGCAAACTTTGAATCATTTTATATATATTTAGCTCTGCGAATAGAATATTACTATTTACACCGTCATCAATTTTAATGTTATAAAATTAATATTAATAGAATCGGTTTTTAAGATTTATCTATTTTCCCATTCTTTTGGATTTAATATATATATATATATATATATATATATATATATATATATATATATATATATATATTATTTTTATTTTATTAAATTACTTTAATCCGAAACGGAAAAGTAGGAAGGTAAATTTCAAGAACCTGATCCTAATTAATATTAAAAAATTTTAATATTAAAAAATGATACAGGAGGAGAGTTCAATGTAATTAAAATTACAGAGCCAATATAAATTAAAATAAATTTTCAAAATTCAAAAATGTTGAATGAACATTTCAACATGAAATCCCTAAGAGAGATCTCACGCCTCCTCAGCAACAGTCAGTCTATATTCAAAATGAGAATAAAAATAAGATTAAAAAGAGAAATAAAAGATAAAAAATAAAAATAGATAAAGAAATACAAAATATAAAAAAATAAATAACGGTTAAGATTTGAGAAATATACGTCACAAAAAATTTTTTTTTTTTGAAAATCAGTCTAATTTTGGTTTTTACTTTTAGATAGAGTTGTAAGTGAAGAGATGGGAAGATTATATATATATATATATATATGTGTGTGTGTGTGTGTGTGTGTGTGTGTGTTTCATGTATTGCACAAACATCAAATGCATATTGTAATTTGCACTTGATAAGTGCATAATGTATGAACCTCCGGCTCATGCCTTAAACGTTAGGTAATTTATATATATATATATATATATATATATATATATATATATTCGTCATCCACATACAAGCCTATTTCGATGTATCACAGCTCATCAGTGTGGCTAGACATCCACTTGCTTCTGGTCGGGATTGAAACTTGACTGATTTGGTGTCAGTCGGTGTCCCTAACTCCTTAAGTTATATGCTCATAGAATCAGAGAATAAAAATTTTAACGTATTATATATAAGCGGTGTATACACAAGCCGGTCACCGAAAGAACTCAATTCATTGCTGAAGAGTTATGCATAAATCGCAGAAGTGGTAACTGTTTTTATTTAAATTTTCCTCTTTAGATAGCTCAATCGTAATGAGACCATAATATATTCGTCATCCACATACAACTCTGTTTCACAGATCACACACACATATATATATAGGAGCTATGATACAGCGAAACAGGCACGTTGTTTGTTTTTGATTTTGTCGACAGCGCTATATGGTAGGGTCATTTGGGGCATCGTCTGGGTGAAGAAGTGCAGCATGACGCAATTTATTCCGCCAGAAATTTAGAAACGACATACTGTACTGATTGGCATTCGTGCCGGAGGTTCTAATACGAACATTTCATAGTGTTTAGGTGCTAATCTGGTTACAATGCAAAGGATTCAGAAAGAGTTGGTTTTGTTTGATGTCGATTACGAAGGTCTGACAGAGCGGAAAACTGACTCTGATCGTATAGAGAGTAAAGTCATTCTCAAATTTATTGGTGAGGATCACAGGTTCAACACGGATGCCTACATCAAGTGCTTTAAGAAGGTAGGGCTATCCTGTGTCAAGAGGGTGGCCGCAAAAAATTAAAAACATATTGTACCAATAACGATGAATTAAGCCAAGGATTATGTCGGCAATTAGCTGTGCATAGACTGTGATTAATGCCGATAGCGATTTTATTGAATAAATTTGCTCTTTAGTATTTAAAGATATTTTGTGTAATTTTGGTATTATAAATATTATTATTATTTGGTATATATATGCGAAAGAAAAGTGATGGTTATGAGACAGAGTAGAAAAGCTTATAGACAACGCGTTCCACCAATGTGTGTTGACTTTGACTTCTTCAGTTAAGTGTTCTAACAGGAGACGGAAAGTGCGACACAGAAATCCAAAGGCGAATTGGCATGTCGAAGGACGCGTTCCAGATGCTGAGTAAAGTATTAAGACACAGAAAACTTTCACTAGAAACAAAGAAGAGAGTACTGGATGTGATGCCAATTCCTCAGTACAGCAGTGAATGCTGGATAATATCATCGAAGTGGTGGAAAAAACTTGAAGCAGCGGAAATGTGGTTATACAGAAGGATGCTGCGGATAAAATAGACCCGAGCATGTGAGCAATGATGAGATATTGGAAAGAATGGTAACGAAAAGAAAATTAATAGTGAGCGTCAGGAAGAGACAACTGAAGTTTCTGGGACACGCAATGAGGTAGGAGGGCTTGGAGAACCTGTTACTGACAGGCCAGATAGAAGGAAGGAGAGACAGAGGAAGGCATCGGATAACATATTTGAAGGGCTTGAGCAGGGAGTTGATGGAGCGGGGGTTGGGTGGTGTACCAGGAGAAAACGTACTAAGAGCCGCCAGTGATGGGCAGATGT
This sequence comes from Ascarosepion bandense, assembly GCA_037127315.1. Lineage (NCBI taxonomy): Eukaryota > Metazoa > Mollusca > Cephalopoda > Sepiida > Sepiidae > Ascarosepion > Ascarosepion bandense. The sequence goes on from JBBBDQ010001522.1 coordinate 3,125,611, forward strand.
GAAAAGCCATGATCGCCTGCGTCTTGAAAGAACAGGGCACATAGAAGAAGAAGAAGAAGAAGAAGAAGAAGAAGAAGAAGAAGAAGAAGAAGAAGAAGAAGAAGAAATGATTCGTTTTGGTTTACATTTCAAATACAAAACTGGGCCAATATGGGCTTTTCAAGAGAAATGATATCTGAATGAACATCTTTACTTTCTTTAAAAGAGAAAACAAAACATAGCCATACTGAACTATGAAGCCCTCCGTTACCGAACAGTAAATGCACGCCGGGGTTGCGTGGTGTAACAGAAGAAAGCGTGCTATTAGCCACTAGGGATAGGGAGGCGTGGAAACCATGATCGCGTACGTCATGAAAGGACAGGGCACATAGAAGAAGAAGAAGAAGAAGAAGAAAGAAAGAAAATGTGTTGGCACTGATGAGGATAAGAAGGGCAATGAATTTATCTTATGAGATGCGACGACCAGAAACAAGAAATTGTTTGATTTTTATGTGCATACATTATTGCTGTTGGTGTCTGCTGAATATTATAACAGCCCATTTCAGATTAGACCTCTGTTTTTTGTTTTTTTTGTTTTTTTTGTTTTTTATCTACTCGCTCGTATTCCGCATTTTGTGTTATTATTGCATTTGCGATGATCGGTGTGATTATGTATTGACCTTGTCTTACTTTTATTGACAAGAAAAAATATCGATTCTTACTTTTATCTGTCAAAGCAGTTTAAAACATTGGTAAATATTTGTAAGATTTTAGTAATGGCTGCCTCACAGTCTGGATCTTAAAAGAAAATTTCAGAAACAATGATTGACTTTCGATGAACAAGAGGAAGCACAGAATGAGGAATGCAAACGGTAGGGGAAAGACATGATGTCCAGACAGACATTTTACCAAAATTAGTATACTACCTTTCCTTTTTGGCAATAAAAAGGCACAGATATATGATATTTATTACTTATATTGAGTGACACATGAAGAAAGTCTGAGAGTCCAACGGCCAAAACATTGCGACGATAAAAACAAAAATGAGGGTCAACAATCATACTGAATATAATAAAATAAAAAATTAATAATGTGGAAGATGGTAGAGTCAATTTCTTTTTTCTCTTTTGCTGGTTTTAATTCAAAGTTGTTTTTCTCCTAGACTAGAGGGAAGGGTCTGTCATATAAACTCTCATAAAATAGATCATTTATAACTCTATGCCCTCATGAACCTGATCATAAATTCGTTTTTTTTTTTATTGGAGATCGTTACAACCACAGCAGAAATTTTTTATTCTCATTTTCTCTTAAAGGGAAGAATTTACGAATTGTCTTTGCCAAGGTCACTAATCTTTCTCTAAAGGTCCATTAAAAATTTTAATTATTTTTCAAGTTGATCCCCGGGATAACTGAAAACAACCTATAGCAAAGAATGGATAACCTGTGTATATACCACTATTTCTTTTTGTTTGTTTATTTGTTTGTTTCTTTCTATCTATATGCATGTTTTTACATATATATACGTAGAAAAACCTTCACACACACACACACACACACACACACACACACACACACACACATATATATATATATATATATATATATATGCACATGCATGTCTATGATGTCATCACAATATGGGGTTGTCTATTTACCCTGATAAGGAATTATCTGCCGTAAACAATAGGCAGTTAAGTTTTAGTTAATGCGAAAAGAAATCGTCATCGATAACACCGGAATAAGGATCATTAATTTTTAACTCCCGGCATTTTGCTGTGAATTTTGTATTCTTATTTATTGATTATCTTTTGGGGAAATAAGATTTGAGCCGTTTTACTGATCAGTTTTCTTTCAGTTGGAGAATCGCAAATAATAAAAAAAAACAAAAAACAAACAACAGCCAAAAACAAACTAGTTTCATTGCCGAAACCATGTTTTTCTATGTTCATGCGACGGTAAATAATATTGCTTCTCTGCAAAATGCGACAATTCTAAAAATATTCCATGGCCCGAAGCTTTCGTGGGGAAACCTTGACAGCGTAATTTATGCTTTTAATAAAAACATAGTTTTTCTTTTTTTGCCTTTAAAAAAAAGAAATATTTACTTGCTCATACGGCTGAATTTATTGAATCATTGAGGCAAAATTTTATATTTGTTTGTTTGTTTGTTTGTTTCTTTCTTTCTTCTGAAACAATTTTTCTTTTCTGTCTTTTCGTTCTTTATTTTTTTCTCATTCTTTCTGTCTGTCTTTTTTTCTTTGTTTCATTGTTTCTTTCTATCCCATTTTTTCTTTCCTTCTTTCTATTTTCTGGCAGTTTTCATTTTTTTGAAAGAGTAACTATTATAAGTATTTTTTTGTTCCTTGCTTTCTCTTCATTCTTTATTTGCTCTTTCTTACTTTCTTTTTTACATTTTTATTTATTTATTTATTTATTTATTTCTCCTCCTTTGTTTCTTTTAAAACTTGGAATATCTTTGCTTATGTCTTTCTTTGTTTCTTTCTTCTAAAACAATTTTTCTTTTTCGGTCTTTTCGTTTTTTGATTATTTTTCTTCTTTCTTTCTTTCTTTCTTTCTTTCTTTCTACCCCATTTTTTTGTTCATTCTTTCTATTTTCTGAGTGTTTTCCTTTTTTTTGAAAGAATAACTCTATTTCCATTCTTTTTTAAAGTTTTTTTCTTTTTCTGTCCTTTCATTACTTCTTGCATTTCTGTCTTTCTTTCTTTCTTTTTTTGAAAGAACGTTTTAATCTTTTGTTTTTTGCTTTCTCTTCATTCTTTATTTACTTTTTCTTTCTTTCTTTTTTACATTTTTATTTATTTATTTCTCCTTCTTTGTTTGTTTTTGCTGAAACCTTGAATCTCTTTAATTGTGAATTTATTTCTTTTTCTTTTTTCTTTATTCTTTTTTCTTTGTTCTTTCTTTCTCTATTTCTTTCTTCCTTTCTTTTTATTTATTTATTTCTCCTCCTTTTTTTCTTTTGAAACTTTGACTCTCTTTGTTTATGTCTTGTTTGTTTGTTTCTCTCTTTTTGTTTCTCTCTTTTTGTTTCTTTCTTTTTTGTTTTTTGTTTTTTGTTTCTTTCATTCTTATGGTCTTCATATCTATCTTTAAGATCGCATATACTATTTAATAATCTTTCTCAGTCTGTTTACGAAGAGGTACTGAAAAATTCATAGCAAATGTACTTTATCGCAATTTTTAATTAGAACACTTTTTGGGCAACCTCTCTCACTCTCTCTCTCTCTCTTTCTCTCTCTCCGTTATCTATTTATGCATTTACACACACACACACACACACACACACACACACACACACACACACACACACACACACACACACACGTCAACAAAATCATCCACACACAAATATACATATTAGTGTTTCTATACATCCATCTATTTAGCCGGTTGCTGCATAATCCTGAGTCTTTCTGTTGGCTGGGCAACGGTTTTTCAATTGAATAGTCTTATCAATTTTGCATTTCAGTCAAGAGTGTCTCTATCACTCATAGCTTTTTTCAAAAAGCATAATCTAACGTTTCGGCCCACTAACCCACCATAAACAGCCACAGGCTTTATTTCATCCCCCGCGTATGTCAAGGCAGTTAGTATCTACCTGTCGGATCATGACAAAACGTTGTGAATCTCTGTAGAACATACTGAATTTGAGAGGAGATGGACACCCTTAAATACCAGAACGGTGGGTCTAGGATGACGCTATAAACATCTTATTTAGTATTAGAAAGAAACAAAGAAAAAATGAGTCGGTTTTTTAGCTCTTCATAAAGAATATTTCTATACGGGAGAAAATATATATTAAGAGCTAAAAAGAACATAAAGATGTGGAGGGTCATAATCGCCTAGGTTCCTGAATGAAACACGGCATATGAAAGAAGAAGTTTTAGTGTAAAATGTAACTTTTCATATAAAAATAAAATGAAATTAAATGGACGGATTTTAGGCCCGGAAATCTCACAGATGAAGATATGTTAAATTCATGTTTCAAATCGGATAAAGAAAACAAATTTAAATTCATTAATTTTTCCTGGAATATTGAAACAACGATTTTGCATGAAGGCAAATCATGGAAAGCTACATTTTTTGTTTAAAAATTAGCATATAAAAAAAGAAACCTTCAAATGATTAGCGTGCTAAAATTGTTAACAAGAATTTAGTATTAAAAAGGTTTTATAATACAGAAAAATATTAGCATAGCATTTAATACAATATTTTTGTAATCAGATGAAAAACGTGTAACTGAATTTAAATTTTGACAAGTCATACAAAAAATAAACGAATCTTTGTCAAAAGAACATTTTCTTCTTGTTACTACTCCTATTGTGTATTTTCATGGCAATTTTTATTTTTGCAAAAAATGTTACAAAATAAACATTTGTTGCAAAAAATGTTCCGAAAAAATTCTATATTATGTTTTACATATCATAGAATTTCTAGAATTTTGATAAAATATATCATATAAAATATTAACATTATTTACATTATTTAAACTGTTGTCCTCATTATTATTGCCATGTTTATGACGTTTCAGTCGTTATACGCCCGGCCTTCTTCAGGAAGAAGGCTGAAGCGTTTAACGGGCGAAATGTCGTAAACATGGCAATAAAGATAAAAACAACAGTCTGAAAAATGTAAATAATGTCAATACAATCTCATCTCAAAAGTATATAAAAATACTAAAGAAACGGTACGAAGCCCATATACCAAAAATATAGAGACGAATAGAAAAGTCCCTCCTTAAGTTGTCATGTCATCAAACCACCTCGGTTCGAAATTCCTAGCACTTAAAGAAGGCCTCAGATTACAACATCCGAAACTTCGTAAACATGGCATTAAAGACAGGGACACGAGCCCGGACAATGTAAATACTACCTCATTTCCGAAGTATATGCAAATACTGAAATGTTGGTACAGATCCGATATACCAAAATATGAAGAAAAATAAAAGAGTTCCATCTGAAGCTGGCACGAACATCAAACCGCCTCGGTTCGAAATTACTAGAATCTGAAGAAGGTCGGAGGGTTACAACGTTCGAAACGTCGTAAACATTGCAATAAATATGAGGACAACAGTCTTAACATTGTAAATAATGTGAATGCTACCTCATCTCAGAATTATAGACAAATAACATGTGAAATTGAATTTAAACATTTATTTTGAGAGATTAGAGCAAAAATGATAAACTATATTTATCAAATAATTTATTTTATGCATTATAATTTAAAATTTGAAATTACTTATAACTCTATGAAAATTAAATTTTTAGCTTTGTTTTCCACTTATATTGAAAGAATGACGCACACGAGAATTTTTATGGTTTTATTAAGATATTTTGTGAGGACAGAAAAGTGCGGGTTCGTCAAAGACACTGGAACAAGGAGCGCCATATTCATGATTATGATGCTCTCCGAAAGGGCAATACAAATGAAGAAAGACTTGTACCTATATTTTATTGATTATGCGAAGGCATTCGAGAAGATACGACAATAAGAATTGATAGAGATGCTCGGCAGCCTCGATATTTGGGAAATACATCAGCGTAATCAAGAATCTTTACTGGCAGCAAACGGCCTGCATACGAACAGGTAACGTTTTCAGCAGATTTATAAAGATAGAAAGAGGCGTAAGACAAGGATGTGTCTTTTCACCGGATCTGTTCAATTTGTACAGCGAGAATATTTTGAAGACTCTAGATGACACGCCAGGATTTGTTATTTGTTATTTGTTATTGAACAACATAATGTATGCAGATGATACAGTGCTGATTGCAGACACGGAAAGGAAACTGCAAGACCTCCTACAGAAGGTATCGGTGGAGAGTGACAAAAAAGGACTACAAATAAACTTTAAGAAAAGTGAATGCATGGTCATCAGCAAAAGGTGCAACCCAAAATGCCAAATACAGGTGGGGGATACCAGAATCAAGCAAGTACAAAAATTTAAATACCTAGGAATGTTCTAACAGGAGATGGAAAGTGCGACACAGAGATCCGAAGGCGAATTGGCATGTCAAAGGACGCGTTCCAGAAGCTGAGTAAAATACTAAGACACAGGAAAATTTCACTAGAAACAAAGAAAAGAGTGCTGGATTGCTATGTGATGTCAGTTCTTTCATACGGCAGTGAATGCTGGACAATATCATCGAAAATGAGGACAAAACTTGAAGCAGCGGAAATGTGGTTCTACAGAAGGATGCTGCGGATATCGTGGACTGAGCATGCAAGCAACGATGAGGTGTTGGAAAGATGGCAACAAAAAGGAAATTAATAGTGAGCATCAGGAAGAGACAACTGAAGTTCCTAGGACATGCAATAAGGAAGGAGAGCTTGGAGAGCCTGATAGTGACTGGCCAGATAGAAGGAAAAAGAGACAGAGGAAGGCAGCGGATAACATATTTGCAGAGCCTGATCAGGTGGATGACGGAACGGGGGTTGTGAGGTGTAACAGAAGCAAACATACTAAGAGCCACAAGGGATAGGGAGACGTGGAGAACCATGATCACCTACGTCCTGAAGGGTTAGGGTACATAGAAGAAGATGAAGATTGTTAATAAGGCATTAAATTAAAACGAATTTACATTTACTTCAGATTCAGTTTAATAAATTATACTTTTATTAAAATTCGAAAATATGTTTTAAGAAATGCTTCCCAAAAGTATCGGTGGTTGTATATGCGGGTGACTTTAAGACTACTTGACATGCGTGTATATATCTTACCAAAACTCAGACAAGTACCGTGTAAAGTCTTCTGGAAAAAAGGATGAAATATTTATGCTTAGAAAGATATCAGAAAAGCAATACAAATGCAAAAAGTTCTATACCTATGCTTATAGATTATGCAGAAAGGTTGAAGTGAACTACTTAAACTGCTTGATTGACATATTTTGATATTGCTGTAATTTTCATAATTTTCTTAAATAAAAAGCTTTCTTCTCACATTTATTTCTTTATAAAATGCTCAGCAATAAATTTTGAGATTAAATAATTATTAAATATCACACGATATTTGTTCACATTATTTCTATTATTTTTAAATAAACATTGCCGACGGAGGCAAAAGTGTATACAGTAATAGCTGTTTTATTTTGCCAAGTTTAAACATTGCTGAAATACCAGTAAAGAAATTTAGAAAAGAACTGATATCAACTCAGAAATTTCATTTTTCGTAATAGTATTCATTTTTTGTGTTTCATAAAAAACACGATAGAGGTTTCAATAGAAGGACAGACTGGAGTTTCTGGCTTTGCTTGGCAACCAGTCTAGGAGAATAACAGCTCTGAGTTCAAAGCACAGCCGCCTGAAGTTGTATAAAGACAGTTATATATAATATATAGACACTAAGTCTATAAAATAGGATAGATTTTATCATGTACTAGCAGTATAGTCCAGCGTTGCTCGGGTGTAATGAAAACTTTAAAACTAATCCATGCCATGATCCTGGAGCTCAGACTCTTTGGACGTTGGCACGAAAGACTAAAAAGCAATAGTTGTTTCCAGTTAAAGCGAAACCGTAGACTGAAAGAAAAATGGATGGGTGTAAGTCAAATTTTGATTTCCTGGTATCGATATTAAAAAAAATTTTTTCGTCGTAAACTGAATTTTGAAGGATAAATATGCCATCTGAGCAAATGGTATCATGGCTGAGACTAAGAACTACAATTATACATACTTAGAGCCAAACCCGAAGCAAAAACTAAAATAAAAAGGCTGACAAAATACAGGCACACACACACACACACACACACACACACACACACACACACACACACACACACACACACACACACACACATCTTGCCTTTTATATATATCTTATCGATTTTCTGCACTATTGGAAGAACTGCAACCTTGAAACTTCTGAATATCGTTTCTTATGTCTTTGTCTATGAGTGTATCAAATTTGATTAAAGTCGGACCACTCCTTCTATAACCCGATTTATTCGATTATCGATTTTCGATATTTATTGGGAGTACTTCGACACAAAACCTAGCTGAAAACACTCGCAGGCGCTTATAGTACAACTGTGTAAATTTTCAAGAAAATCGGTTCAGCCGTTTCGAAGTCTGTAGGTAACGGACACACACACACACACACACACACACACACACACACACACACACACACACACACACAGACAAATTACATTTATTATATAAGTTTAGATTGAAGAACGCTTATCCAGAATGTTATTGACAGCATTGAGCCGAAGAAATTAGATAAAGGGGTTTGGTTTTTAATTGAATTCTGATTTCTTAGTCACTTTTTTCCTCATCTTTAAAAACACATACATTATTTTTTGCTCTAGTGTTTATTGAAAATAAATTTTTTTTAAAAAGTGCATTAGATATAAATTTAATTGTTTTTTTTTTCAATTTTGTAAATTGTTATTTTTATTTATTTTTTTACTTTAACATTTTCACTTTAAAATATTTTAATATTGTCAGTTGAATGCATTGTATTCACTTACGCGCAAATACCCCTGGGAAAGGTATTAATCCGTCTCTTCCTTCCAGTTATGGGTTAAATAGCAGGACAGACTGGGTTCTATAGCCTTGGTCGGCAACCAGTCTACCGCAGAAAGTAATGGCAACCTACTGCGTGATAATCTTCTGCCCAGTCAGTCATGTCTCTTTCGAGACATGATCGTCCAAGCGTGTTTCACGTAGGGCACTTAACTGACTGATTGTCAGTGCGTTGAATTTAAGAATATCTTTTCAATTGACTTGGTATATTCGTATATGCGTTTTTGCATATTTTAACAGCTTTTATTTTTGTCCCTCATCTTTTCGTAAAAATTCTGATGCGTGATAATTAAAATATTTTTTTTATCGCAGTTTTCGTATTTTGGGGTTTTTGGCAATTTATCTTCTGTTTTATAACAGGATAAGCGACACATTTGTTTTTTCCAGGAAGTTTTGACAGCAATAAATTTGGCAGTTCTAATGATTTTCCGTTGTTTTTTATAACGAAAGATTTGATTGACAGAAAATTTCGATCGTCAAGTAAATGTAGGGCCAAGGAAAGAGTGAGAGAAAGACAATTGAGAATTGAAAACGAAATAGAGGAGAATGCTGTCAAGCACACACAGATTGCCTGTTTTTAAACAAAAGAAGAAAAGACGGCAGTTAACGCAGAAACAAATCAGTGTCAGACGAGATTTGCACAGGAGAATTGCTGCAAGAGGAAAACTAGAAAAAAATATTCCAAAAGACCTGAAACTTAAAGATTAAGATGTGCTGAAAGGTGAACAAATGTATCAAAAGAGGAAACTGCAAAAAGGCTCGAAGCTATCAGATTAAGACTGGCTGAAAAACAAAAGAATTAAGCCTGTTAAGAAAATTGAAATCAGGCAGAGACGAAATGTGATAGTTGAAATAAAGTTAACAGAAACACACAGAGAAACTTATTACCTAACTCATGTGATTCTGTGAATACTGTCGCAGACCCGGTTAAGAAGTCCAGCAAGAAATACTATAACAACAACGAAAATAGGAAATAACGATATATATATGTATTAAACACAGCAAAATACAAATACTTGGAACTCTGTTAGTAGAACGATAAATACACGTTATGAAGTAATACTATAATTGGGACTCGCAATGGTCGTAACGGTAGCAGTCATGGCTATCTCTTTTTTTTTTAATCATTTCACCCCAAGCAAGGCATTCCACTGCCACTATTTCGCATGGGGCTACATAGGGGAAGGTAAAGAGAAAGAGTGTTTAGATATAGGAAATGTCAAAAGGAGGGTGATAGATGGGTAAGGATACGGAGGCTGGGTAGATGGGAAGAGTGTTTGAATGAATGGAGGCGAGTTACTGTGTTAGGAAGTGTCTATTGACCTTACATTTAAACTCCTGGAGATTGTAGCCGTCGGGGAAGCAATCATGTGGAAGGGAATTCCACAGTCGGGAAGCACGAGAAAGGAAACTGTTGGAGTGTAAATTGCGGTTGCATTTCATTGGTTTCACTGTATAAGGGTGGGATCTAGTTGCTAATCTAGTATCTCGTGTAAATTCGTACCTAGGGGGCACCAGTGATCTAAGTTCATCGGAGCAGAAGTCGTGAAAGTATTTATAGAAGAGACAAAGGGAAGCCACGTCGCGCCGGTGAGAGAGAGGCTGCAGGCGATTTGCCGAGTCGGTATCGATTACATTACAGACTCTCTGTTGTACTTTGTCGAGAAGCCCGAGGAGAATAGCAGTGGATTCGATATAGTCATTCCACTTGAGGTCCGCTGAGAATGTGAGACCAAGGAGGCATAGTGTTTTACTCTCTGGGGACGAGCCTGGTCCATGCTAATGGGAAGTAGGTGCGATTGTCTGTGATAGTTAATTGATAACAGCTTCGTTTTAGAGACATTAAAATTTACGAACCATTTCTTACCCCAGTTCACTACGGATTGGAGGTCCTTATCAAGCTCGGCTGCAATGTTAGCTTTGTCGCCAACACCAGATTTTTGATCGAGGCGAGAGTAAACTTTGGTGTCATCGGCGTACATACCTACTTGGGATCTTATGGTATCAGGGAGACCATTAATGTAGATCAGAAAGAGCGTAGGACCTAGGATAGATCCTTGAGGGACACCTGCGTTCGTGTGGTAGTTCTGGGAGGCATGTCCGTTTAATACCACCTTCAATGTGCGGTTAGAGAGGAATGACTGGATTAGTTCAAACAAATGTCCAGTTATACCATAGCTCTGCAGTTTGCATAGAAGGACAGCATGTTAAACTCTGTCGAACGCTTTAGAGATATCTAAGGCAACGTTACGGGCTTCGCCATTCTTGTCGAGTGCCTGGTACATATACTCGGTGATGGTCGTTAGCATATCAGCGGTAGACCTGGTGAAGCGGAAACCATACTGCTTGTCCGAGAAGAGCCTGTGAGCTGTGAGATGCTGAACCATCTCGGCGTTGATAATGGCTTCGAACACTTTGCCAAAGATCGGAAGAAGGCTGATAGGGCTGTAATTTGCGGGGTCCGAAGGTTCTCCAGTGTTTTTAAATATAGGAACTACAGAGGAAGATTTCCAACAGGCAGGAAAGCAGGAAACAGATAGGCAGAAGTTGAATAGCTTAGAAAGGACAGAGCAGAGTTCAGGGGCACATTTCTTTAAGACTATGATTGGGATTCCGTCCCCTCCGCTCGCTTTGTGAGAGTCAATTTTGATATAATCCTAGAGACCAGCGAGGGTGTAATGTGGCCGTCATTCAGTTGAGCTGCCTCTCTGCTGATCTATCTCTGATCTCCCTCACTCTCTTTAGAACAGAAGTACAGTGTAACCCTGATATAAGAAAGTTGTCGGGACCGGATAAGAATGATCTTATATCAGGGTTTATCTTATATCCGGGTTTGATGTATTTTATATACATTGACATAGGCTCTAATTTTGGGTCAGCTATAATCTATCTTATATCCGGGTTTCTTTTATATCAGGGTCTCTTATATACGGGTTATACTGTAGTTGTAGGACGAGTTCAATCCGTTGAATGGGTGATTACCAATTTGGCATTGTAATGCATTTTTCATCAAAATATCCATCGGATATTTTTCAAAATAATGTTCACTTTGTACAAAGTCCAAGAACTGTGTCTTTTAATCTGTGACCCTCTACTTCGAAGTTTATGGGCAGATGTGAGGAAGATAAACTTTGACTTGAACAAGTCAAGATTGTAGGGATTGGGGAAGAATTCTCTTGGAAGTCTTTTTTCCGGTTCGTGGAATGAAGCTGCTTGATTGGACTTTACATCTCACCAATAAGAAAGATGTGAGTTTTGTTCGATACAATGAGCGTTGTATAGTATAAAGTTTAAAACTGGTGATACTTAGTTTTATGAGACCTACCCTTTTTGGACTATAATGAACTCTTCCTATTATTATGAATACCGGGAGAATATGCCTCTCGGGGTGGAGTTGAGTTGAGTTGAGTCACCCCGGTCTAATACTTAGTTGTCAGACTGACGTGTAACACACTTTGTGTTTGATTTCTCGTTAAATATATATGTTTCACTAATACCCGAGTTCGTGTTTTTTTCCGGACCTATCCTGGGTCCACAACATTAAGGAATGTAGTTCATCTGAGCACTTTTCATGGTTATACCAATAGTTTAGCGAGAGTTTTGTGACGTTTTGTCTGTGACAAACGGATTATAGATTTGAAAATAATTCGCCACTCACAAGGTGCGAAAGTGTTATTAGATAACTACAATAATTATTTTAAGAAAAGAAAACTATTGTCTAATCGGATCTTCATCATGGTTTTTGAGAAATTCAATGAATTCCAATTACTAACTTCTCAGAACACCAACTTCTTGACTTCTGCATTTTTCTTTAATGGCGATATAAATATTAGATGCTCCCGGTTGTGGGATCTGCTGTTTTGGTGTTCATGATCAAATATAACATCGAAACAGCAATATTGTTCCCGGTTGATGGAGAATCTAGATTAGCGATTCTTTGCGTAGATTTAGGGTCTCGCAAGACGTCATTAGGGGGTCAACAAGAAACCGTGATAAATAGACAAATGCATTTTTGTTAAATCTTTTTATTTGTTATTTCATTATATTTATATTAGTAATTTTATCACATTTTATATTTTTAATTTAATATATTTTATATTAGTAATTTTATTACATTTTATATTTTTAATTTTATCACGTTTTATATTTTTAATTTAATATATTTTATATTAGTAATTTTATTACATTTTATATTTTTAATTTTATTATATTTTATATTTTAATTTTATTATATTTTATATTTGTAATTTTAGTATATTTCATATTGGTGATCTTATATTTTATTCTGATAATTTTAATATATTTTATGTTTGTAATTTTATATTTTATATTTGCAATTTTAACTTATTTCATATTTGTAATTATAATATATTTCATATTTGTAATTATAATATATTTCATATTTGTAATTATAATATATTTCATATTTGTAATTATAATATATTTCATATTTGTAATTTTATTATAGTTTATACTTGTAATTTTAATATATCTTATATTTGTAGTTTTAATATATTTTATATTTGTAATGATATTTTATATTGGTAATTTTGTTATATTTTTTATTGGTAATTTTAGTAAATGCGTACGGCATATTATGGGAAAATCCTTATAATAAAATATAAAAGAAGTAATTATTATTAATGGTATATAATATTTATAAAATATTATAGTTTTCTGGAGCATAGAAGTTATTTCATGGGTTTCACGAGGATAAAAAAGTAGTTAAACGTTGGTCTTGATAATAGGCAGAGCTTAAAGTTGCTGATTCAAAAATGGCTGCCGCTGATATTAGTTTGTATAATTACAGTAATGAGTGGTGCAGACCTCAAATTATAAAAACCGCAGATCAGATCATTAGAACGAAGAAAATCAGATATGTTATTTGAGAGAGAGAGAGAGAGAGAGAGAGAGAGAGAGAGAGAGAGAGATGAAAGAAAGCAAGAAAGAAAGCAAGAAAGCAAGAAAGAAAGCAAGAAAGAATAAATGTAAGGGAAGAAAAAAATAAAAATTTAAAAAAAGAAAGGGAATAGTATTACTTTTTCAAAAGAATGAAAATAGACAGAAAATAGAAGGAAGGAAAGAAAAAATGGAAAAGAAAGAAAGAATAAATAAATAAATAAATAAATAAAGACCAGTATGTGTGTTGTAGTGCAGTGAATATCGGCTCCCGTTATGTTTTAAACAACAAGACAGATTGGGTTATATAGTCTTGGCTGGCAACCAGTCTACCGAAGAAAGTAATGGCAACTTACTGCTGGATAGTCTTCTGCACAGTCAGTAATGTCTCTCTCATGACATGATTGTCCATGCTCGTATTATGTATGGCACTTAACTGACTGAATAATATATGATATAACATACCAAACTTTGGATAAAACAGCTATGATTTTCAAAACATGATGACCAATAACCATTTGAGATAATTTTTTTACATTTATTTACCCTGTTCGAACTGTTCTCATCTTCGTTTGCATATTGACAACGTTTCGAATATTGTATGCTCCGGTTTTCTACAGATGACTGGAACTTCGAATTGAACCCTTTATTTTGTCCACCGGAGTAGATTACTCCCTGCCGCTTCCGGATGTATTAGTGATCTCCCTTTAACTCAACTCTCTAAGTCGTTGTTCACCTCTGCTGTTGCACAATTCCTTAGGTTAAGTTACTGGCATCAACCAATGGTTTTAACCCACTAGATCATGTGTACAATGGCTGAAATGTCGTGAACGTATCGACAAAAATGAGAACAACGGTCGAAACAATGCAAATCGTGTAAATAATTACTATGCCTCAACTCAGAAATATAGAGAGATCCTAAACAAAGCCGGAGTTTACAACCGTCTAAACGTCGAAAATATGGTAACGAAAATGAGGACAAAACTCCGAACAATGTAAATAGTGTAAATATTATTAAACGTCATTTAAAGAATATAGACAAATATATTTCAATTTATTCTTAAGTTACTTAAATAACTATAAGCAATGGTTTATGTGGGTGATCATGACTCTTCACAACTTCCTATCCTTTGGTATTTATCTATATTTCTGAGATGAGGTAGTATTTACAATATTTATATTATCCGGACTATTGTCCTCATCATTTTTGCCATTTATACGACGTTTAATAATAAATCATTCTATTTGTTTATATTTCTGAGATGAGGTAGTATTTCCAATATTTACATTATTCGGACTATTGTCTTCATCTTTGTTGCCATTTGTACGACGTTTAATAATAGATAATTCTATTTGTCTATATTTCTGAGATGAGGTAGTATTTACAGTATTTACATTATTCGAACTATTGTCCTCATCTTTCTTGGTTTATAATTCACTTGTTCTTGTCCTTAAGGACACATGGCCTAGTCGATATAGACGTTGGTTGGTTCCTGTACCTTGATCCAAAAAGTTGTGAGTTCAATACCAGGCTACAGCAGTGGTGAACAAGTCACTTGCAGGGTTAGAGAGAAATAGTTCATGACTTCCAAAAGAGGCATTATTATGCAAGGAATGAGGATGATATACCCCAGTGATTTGGTTCAAAATTCCTTGCACCTGAAGAAAACCGAGGCATACAACGACCAAAACCTCGTACAAACGGCAACAAAGATGAGGACAATAGTTCGGATAATGTAAATACTGTTCTTATCCTTTGTAGCTTTAACTTTTTGCCAATGATCCTAGCGCCTGCTATATCATCTGTTTCCACAAATGATTTAGGTAGGTTTCTTTTCTCTCGGTATGTTCTGTAAGTTTCAAATCCCCAAATACCTCTTTCCTCATCATTTTTCCGAGAATTTTTAACTATTTCTTTCTGAATCTAATTATGAGTATCCTTTCATTCCGTTTCTCTTCACAGATCTTCATTACTCACATATTCAGTTTGTGGTATTCTCAGCATCCTTCTGTAGAACCACATTTCTGTTGACTCAAGTCTGTTTGTCATATAGAAGGATCGATATAAGAAAGAGTTCAGAATATCTGCACATAGTAAATCGAAATTTTGAACAGAGACGTAAAAATTATACCCATTCTTTATTTATATTTATTTATATTTATTTATTTTACCGATCCTTTAATGAAACGGTCAACAACAATTCTGAAGTGGGTAACATAAAAAGACGCAACAGTTGCAATACAATGCTGACCAAACCGCAATTCAGGAGCCATACAGCTAATGTTTGCATGAAAGAAAGCTATTTCAGCAATGAGTTATCGATTCTTATCTTCAAGTTGATATTTAAAATTTTGGTCTCAGCAAAGACACCCGAAAGTTGAATAGAATCAAGGACTTTGTAGTTACTTAGTTACTGTGAGAAGTGATGGAAAATCTGATATAAGGTGGACAATATATTTACCATCCTCATTGCAAGACTCTCAAGAATATTGTCGTGGAACCGGTTAAAGGTCCAGTAGGAATAGCGCAAAAACAACAAATAGGAAAATACAAATATATATTAAATACGGAAAGAATACATTACTAGGAACTTGGTTAGTAGAAATGATAATACGAGTTAGTGTGGAATACTATGATTCGACCCTCAGCTTTAGAACAGGGGCTCGTAATGGTCGTTAAGATAGCAGTGTTTGTAGACCGACTCTCGGATGATTTCGGGCCGCTCTGAGGGCGCTCTCCTCAGGCTACTTTCCTCCCATCTGCCGGTAAGGGAGGTATAAGTAATGGTTGGAATAGTTCATTCATATGAAGAAGGGTTGCCATTGATATAAATTTAGATAATCCAGAATTATTTGTCAGTATTACATACAATCTATCATGAAGTGAGATCAAGAATAATCTTTATCGAAGAAATTCATTTTCAGTTAGCAAATTTTTCGTTGCTGTGATCATCACTAACCACCTCGTTGATATTCAAGGCAGAATAGTGCAATGTTTGCTGAATCTTTTTGTACTGAGGATATGGAGGCTACCCCGCTCCTACTATCAGAGGTAGATTTGATTTCTTCTTCTAACCTTTTGCCTAAAGAGGCAGGACCTACAACGCAGCAGGTTATTTGAATTTAAAGTTTTCCCCTCCTAATTTCTTTCTGCTACTCAAGGCTATAGGACACATCTGCGATGCTATTATACCCATAGCTTGGGGGAGAAGAGATAGACTCATGTCTTTTCCAAGCATATTAACACGTAAGTAGATCCAATAAACTCGATCGGAATTCAAACTGGGCTTTTCAATTCCTCTAATCATTACTGTACAATAAAAAAAGTGCTTTAAGAAGTTTAATATCTTTAAAAAAATATCCTTGTGGATTATAGCGTTATTTCGTGAATTTGTTGATTATGAGTTCAATCCTTGGACTAGGCAGCACTAACAAAATTAATATCTGAGTTGGGACAAAGGCAAATAAAACACGTTATCTCTAGACGTGGAAAATACAACAAGAATATTGTACCCACTCCTATTAAATAAAGAGTTCAGTTCGAAGGTTACCTGATTGGAATACATTTAAAGAAGGCCGAAGACGTATAGGGCGGAGCAGTGTAATAATAACTACAACGATGCAGACATATTAGTCCAAATTTAAATAACAGAATAGAATTTAATAAAGGTAAAAATAGCTTCCCGGGGAATTTATTGACGCCTGACTTGCTTGATATGCTTTCACTTGTGAATATAAACTATGTCGAACAGACAAATAGAAGCAAACAATAACCGGTTAAAACGATAATATCGATATTTCATTCGTAACCTGAGGTATAACACCATCTGTCAGTGTAATGTTTTCGTCTGTAGAAAAAAATATTCCCAATTTTTTTTCACACGCAATAACTAGTACATAGGCCAGTGTAAATATAGTAGCAGCTTTTTATTTATCAAATAATTGCTTTCAAAGTAGAATAGCTATTAACAAACCGATGCTAAAATTGCCTTTAGGATATAATCTTCTTTATAAGATAAATATACCATGTACATTTTTGCTCATAATTGTGTTATTAGTAATCAGTTCTCAAGTAGGCATTTATGCAGATGACACCCCAATTTATTCTACTCTCAATTTTATTTTAATCGTTTCCCCCCGTGCAAGGCGGTAACACCACTGATGCGCAGTGCCCTACATAAGAGTAAAAGATTAGATAGGAGGAGATTAAAGAGAATGCTGAATCAGTTACAGGGGTGTCAGCGTAAAGAACAAGAGATAGATGGGAATACAGGTGTGATGACAGTTCCAAAGGTAGAGAGAAACGAAAGTATATACATGGTGATGTAGAAAGAACGAGAGTCAATTGGTTAAGAGATGGGTATTGACAATGCATTTAAATTCCTGGAGGTTGTAACCGTCAGGAAAGCAAGAATATGGAAGAGTGTTCCACAAGCGCGAGAAGTGCAAGAAAAGAAGCTGATGGAGTAGAATTGTCGTCTGCATTTGGTTGATCTAACCCAGTTAACATCCTGATTGCACGGGTAAACTCCTGTGGCAAGGGCACCAGTGACTTAAGTTTGTCGGAGCAGCAGCCATGAATTAGAAATATGCCTGAGTGTACAAAGTAAACCTCGCCGTTGTTCTTGAAAAGGACCTCCAATCTGTGTTGGACTGGGTTAAGAAAAAGCTTGTAAATTTTAATGTTTCCAATACGAAGCTAGTCTTCTTTAACGATCATAGACAAACTTTCCCACCCTCTACCAGTATGGATCACGCTAGTCTTCCAGAATGCAATATACTGCGCCTACTCGGCGTCACTCTCTCAGCCGATCTCAAGTAGAACCACTACATAGACTCAATAGCTACATCTGCTGCTAGGAAACTTGGGTCATTTTGTCGGGCCAGGAAGTTTTTCTTGTCAGCTTACATTTTACAAATATACAAATCTACCATTCATTCGTACATTAAATTGGTTACTCCTGCTATTCACCTCGTAGTTCTTGACAAAATCCAAAGGAGAATATGCAATCTAATTTGGCAGCTTGACTTCAGAAATCGGGGTGCCGAGTTCGAATTCCAGCTGAGTACATTGCATTCATTTACGCACAAATACCCTTGGGAAAGGTATGAATTCATCTCATCCCTCTAGTTATGGGTTAAATAATAGGACAGATTGGGTTCTATAACCTTGGATGGCAATCAGTCTACCGCAGAAAGTAATGGCAACCTACTGCGGGATAATCTTCTGCCCAGTTGATAGCCCAAAGCGTGTATCACGTATGATTGACTTCAGTTACTTTCTGGCCGACGGGATGTTGTTTTTCTCTTTCTTTTCTAAAAATATTTTGACGGCTTCTGCTTTGAAGAGCTTATCTGGTAGTGTAAATTGCTATGAGTAGTTAGAAATCTACGAGAATATTAAGCAGTGAAAATGAAAACTAAAAACATTGACGAACATCACAAAGTGAAATATGTAATTTGAGTGAATAAGTCAAGGAAAACTGATTAGTTAACAGTAATTTTATGATAATTATAAAGCTACATTGGATAAAAATGATAGCTGGACTAAAGATTAGATCTTTTGTAGAAATACTCAGCCATCGTCACTTAGAAGGCAACAGTGGTTGCTGGAGTAAATTTTTAGGCTATTGTTGCAGATCGTAAAATGATGTCACTTCAAATTTGATTTCATCCAATTGACTATAGAGAATGATAATGTGTTTTTGCAGCAGACGAGTGATGAGTGGTACGTATCGCAACAAGAAACGTTATGATAAAGGATTTATTTATGCAAAGAAGTGCTCCCTCACATTTGGCAAAGCTAATATTGTTCACGTTGTCAAAAAATGCTTTTGGAAAGCCACTTGTAAATCCCAAGCAACATTAGCACTAAAGCATGTATTTTTCCTATTGGCAAAGCACAAAACTAATCTTGGTCGGGGTTTTTGCTCTGTCTTATATTCACGGATGTTCGTTGTGGTGCAGTGGATATCGGCTCGGATCGACAAATCGGGGTGCCGATTTCGAATTCCAGTTGAATTCCTTGCATTCACTTACGCACAAATACCCTTAAGAAAGGTATTAATCCATCTCTTCCACCCAGTTATGGGTTAAATAATAGGACAGATTGGGTCCTATAACCTTGGCTGGCAACTTGTCTACCGCAAAAATCAATGGCAACCTACTGCGGGATAATCTTCTGCCCAGTCAGTCTCTTTCAAGACATGATCGCCCAAGTGTGTATTACATGTAGCACTTAACTGACTGAATATAATAGTTGAGAACATGATTAAGGCTTCTACTGAGTATAACGTAGGGGATCAGTTTTATATTGCTATGAAGTAATAAACCGATCCCCCACTAATTAGTACCTAATAATATAATACATCTCTCCCCACTCTAGCTATGAGTCAAATGATAGAACAGATTGGATTTTAAAGCCTTCGCTGGCAACCAGTCTACCGCAGAAAACAATGGCAACCTACAGCGGTATAATCGTCTGCCATGTCAGTCATGTCTCTTTCGAGACATGATCGCCCAAAGCGTTTATCATGTATGACACTTAACTGATTGACTTCATCTATTCAAAAGTGACCAGAAACTTTGTTAATTTTCACGCATGAGCTTTTACTTTGTTTCTTGTTTTTTTCTTTTTTTCATTAAAACTTTTCTTTTCAGAAAAATGTTTTTATCGCCGATAGTTCTTGTTTAAATGTACGAATCTTTTAGAATTTGATTCTTTCGCCATATTTAATTCCCCCTTGACCACGTAATTATCATAAAGAGGGTTTAATTGAACTTATACTAAGTAATTAATGTTTATATCTTTTCTCCCATTACCCTATCTATTTCATGTACAGTTCACTACTATCATCCCTTGATTGGTAATTCTCGAAATCGTGGTTATTCCGACCTGAACACTAATTCAAAACTTAACTTATAGCCTTCATTTTAATTTATTTTATTTTATTTTTTATTTATTTTTTATTTTTATTAATTTATTTTTTATTTCATTTTTATTCTTATTTAGTTAATTTTTAAAAATTGGAGTAGATAGACCCTATTATTGCCCGGTTCATACACCACTTCCTTCTATAGATCTGGAGTAGAGGCTCATCCCTTGTTTCTTGGTAAGGAAGCTGTTCGGGCCTCGCTTTTTTTTTCTCTACTTAGGCCTCATTGGAAATTATTGTCGTTGTAAACAAAATAAAATAAAAGTAAAATACCTCAAAGATATAACTGCTCCTGGTGACCATAATATCAAAGATATTGACAAATTTAAAAAGTACACGGAACTCTGAACTGAAGTTGACAGAATTATTTTTAATCGTTTCACCCCAAGCAAGGCAGCATCACCACTGGTGCACAGAGGAGCTACATAAGAGAAGAATACTGGTTTAAGCAGGAGGAGAGTGAAGAGAAGGAGAAACCGGTTACAGTTGGGTGGCAGAGAAAGGATGAGAAAACCAGTGTGAAGACAGTTGTGAGGGCAGAGGAAGACAGGAAAAGAACAGGATACACGATGCGATGGGAAAGAACGAGAGAAGGACTGTAGTCAAGTGGACAAGAGATGGGAGTTAACATTGCATTTAAATTGTTGGATATTGTAGCCATCCGGAAAGAAAGTATACGGAAGGGAGTTTCACAGGCAGGAAGTGCGAGAAAGGAAGCTGATAGGGTAGAAGTGGCGGCTGCATTTAGTTGATTTAACTGTAAAAGGATGGGACCTTGTTGCCAGTCTGGTTGCTCGAGTAAATTCTTGTGGAAGAGTCACCAGCGACCTAAGTTCGTCGAAGCAGAAGCCATGAAAATATTTGTAGAACAGATAGACGGAAACCACATTCCGCCGGTGAGAAAGTGGCTAGAGTTGAGCTGCCATGTCGGGGCCAATTACATTACAGATTCTTCTTTGGAGCCTGTCGAGAACACTGAGATGAAAAGTAGAGACACCTGACCAGATATGACAACAGTATTCTATGCAGATGGTTCAAGATGGATTTAGGCGGAAAATAGCTTCCTAACCTGTCAGTGACCCGACCTTCCTAGCAGTGGATTTAGCTATTGACTCAAGGTAATGACTCTACTTGAGATCGGAAGATAGGGTAAGGCCTAGGAGGCGCTGTACATTGCTTTTAGGTGGCTATCGCGTTGGCTAGCTAATCTCCATGGCCGATGTCTGCTCAGGCACACTTGTGTTTGTTCAATACCCACAGCGCCCATCGTGGTTTATACTTCAAAAAATGCTGAGCGTAACTTAGTTACAGTTTCTGGGAGAAAGCGTGTTATCTACAGTGAATAACAGTCTGAATAAGCCAGGACCTTCAAACCCTTGGTCACGATGGTTTGTGACTTCGAGTTTGAAGAGAGCTGGCTAACCAATTGCACTCATAAGGCTTAGGGCAACCCATGGTATGGTTTTCAGGCACTTTCCAAAGGTGACCACACGACCATATATTGTCGCATGTACACTCTTATTAAAACACGAATAAGACAAAGCGAAACAGCTTTTCAGCTAAAACTATACATATATATATATATATATATGTGCGTATGTGTGTGTTTGTTCGTGTGTGTGTGAACTATTAAATGAAGCGTATCTCTTTCATTTCTTGAATAACTTCGGCTACGAATCTATGAGATACCTGTTTTTACTTCGATATATCTCACAAATCACGTTGCATGGCTGGGAATAGTTGCTGGATGAAATTGAATGAATTTGTTGAAGCCTGTAAAATGTCACATACATGTTTGATGAGGTTTAATTTTAGCAAGAGGAAGTGACATAGTATTGAACCTGGAGGTCAACCAAGTGTTCATGTTTCGTGCCCCATATTTGCGATGAGGACTGGTTTTTCTAGTTAGAATATGTCATTTTCACCAAAAAGATATGAAGTCAAAACGAGTAGAAATAGCCGACAACAAGGTATATCTAGTTCATGCCTGTCATGAGTGTCATGATTCACTAGAATTTCAAAAGAACATTCCAAACATTACTAGACTGTCAACGTGGATAGTACTCTATTAACAGGTAGATCCACTTGCCTCATCCTGTATCTTCCAAACGCGAACTCGACCGTCTGTTTAAAGGAGATTAAAACATTACTAATCCGAGCTGGTGATATGATGACAGTATACCACTATCCAAGAGTGATTTTTTTTGCCTATATAATGACGTGCACTAACCGAAATAGTGGTGCTAATTTTTGAGTTTTAATTTTGTTTAACGGTATATCAACTGTGAATTATTTAATAAAAAAGGGGATTTTAAGGTATTTTTTTAATGTTCCATTATAGTGAAAAAGGTTGATTTGTTCAGATGTTAATGAAAAAAAATCATTTTTATTTTAGAAAACAGAACACGTCTTCTAGTTTTCTATTAAAAAATGTATTGCTGGTTAATTCTTTTTCTTTCAAAAATTCATTATGGCAATAACTTTTCACTTTTTTCCTTCAAAAATGTATAATTCGTAATATTTTTTTTCTTAAAAAACGTATATTTTTCTATAAAAGTCTATTTTTATATATATATTTCTACAAAAGTCTATTTTTATACCTTCATAGTATTTTGACCCCAGTTTGGGGGTTAACTATTTGACAATACCTGGGACCCTAACAGGTGCTACCACTCCGGTCAGAGTGGGAACAACAGCAATTAAGAGGTGGCTTCATGCTCCTCACAACCTCCCAATCGGAGGCCTAGCTGCCGGGTGCAGTTTACCGTCATACCCATGACCTAGAGATGCTAATAATGATCCCATTGTTTCCCGATGAGGAAATTACGTCTGATGCAATATATGCTGTATAATATGTTGATGCGTTGAGCAACACAGGCATTGAATCATATAATTAAGATGTTAACTTTCGTTGAAATGTTACTCTCGTTAGTAGCTGATAATACTATTTTTGCATCTCTCGTTGGCATTCGAAGTAGTCATCACATGCTGCTAATGACTACCCAGTATTCATATATACATGTAATGCCATTGCCAGTGTTGTCCATGAACTCGAAGAACTCGCCCCCAACAGGCAAGCTGTAGTTCAAAGTATTACATACTGTCGGTGTTCTATAACTGCTACTGCCTCAGTAACTCAGGATCATTTAATTCTTATACACGAATATACTAAATCCAGTCAGTCTCTGCAAGTTTCTATTGGTTTTTAGTTATGTTTACCCAATACAAGAGTGAAGAAACCCTTGAGGTAGAATATTAGTGGAAGAGATGTTTGTTATGAATGTAAATATGGCGGAAGTAGGAAGTGAAGTCTGGTTGGATGTAAAAGATAGGTAACGAATGACTCTTGATTTGAAGAGATGAAGATTTTTTTCGCATGAATGACCCACCAAGCCCCATGGTAGTCAAGTAGCAGCGGGTGTACGGCGACACGCGAATAGCCCGTCAAAATTTATAAATTTGAATTTAAAATTCACATAGTCCCATTCGTGTCTATACTTAGGCGCATCACGTTAGTATTATGAAATACTAAAAATCGCAATGCTTCACACGGAATTGAGTATATATATATATATATAACGATTGAGCTCTCTAGAGAAGAAAATTTTAAAAAACTGTTTCCACTTCTACGATATATGCATTACTCTTAGGAATGAATTGAGCTCTTTCGGTGACTGGCGTGTGTATACACTGCTTATATACAACATGTTAAAAGTTCCCTTCTGATACATACGCCTATGGCTTAGGAGGAAGCGACTCCGACTAACACCAAACCGAGTTTCGATTCCGGCCAGAAGCAAGTGGATGTGTCTAGCCGCACTGATGAGCTGTGATATAGCGAAACAGATTTGTATGTGGATGACTAATACATATAAAAGATGGTAAATCCAGGAAATTTGGTAAATAATCCTCCATAAATCCTAATTATATTAGAATAAATATTAAAACTGATCCAACAGAGTAGGTATTTATTTCATATGTAATTTCAATATTTTACATTTTGGGAATAACCCTTTCTACGTGCTTTTTTTTAAATTTAGAATATCTAAATTATTAATCTTGTTATTAAAAAAGCAGTAACTTAACTCTATAAGATTTAATTCCCATTAACATTGAGTCAATTCAAATCTATTAAACTGTGAGTTTAAAACATGCACTTGATTATTACCTGACGCATGAAACTTCAAGACGTACCATAGACGTAAGATAATATGTAGATTTATTAATATATATATATATATATATATATATATATATATATAATTTTGATTAAAAAATATGATAAAACATATAGTAATAAGTACTCAATATCATAGACAAAGTGAGCAAGTGTACATATAAAAGCGGAATTATATCAGAAGCAAGCAACGACAGTCTTTTTCATGTTTCAACACTATCTCCAAGACATATATCTGCTTCTTTCCTTATCTATATATATAGATTAGTTAGAGCACTCTAGCTATTGGGTGCGTATAATTATAATATACGCGCTAAAAAGTCTGCCTTCTTCTACCGAGCGCCCATAGCCCAGAGGTAGAATCGCCGACTGACTCCAATTCGGTCGGGTCTCAATCCTGGTTTAAAAAGCAATCGGAGTCTAACTGTACTGATGAGCTGTGATACAGCGAAACAGATCTGTCTGCGGATGACATAATATATATATATATATATATATATCCGGTGTAGGTATAGAAGTATCCGAAGGAGGATCCTGTACAAAATGTGGTAGGATAACTCTCTAGGAGAACTCTAAATATATATGTATATAAATACATATAGAGCAAATATATGTAAAAATTAAGCAGACACGTTATTCCATAGTTAAGCGGTATTAGAGGCCTATATGAGGCTAACCGTCTTCATCTTCCGTTTTTATTGTACACAAGATTTTACACGATTCGTGTAAAATCTTCTGTACAATAAAGACGGAAGCTGACGATGGTTCGCCTGAAATAGGCCTACACTCCCGCTTCAACATGGAATTACATGTCTGTGATATATATATATATATATGTTAACGAAGATTAACGAAACTGCTTATAAACAAACGACAATTTGAAATGATTTGTTGGAACAAAGTTTGACACACATTTTCGTAAAAAAAAAAAATTATCGTAAATAATCAGACCGGTAGAAATAAATATATAATTCTGTTTGATATATAAATAGAATATCTACTTACATACGAGTATCGATCGAAAATAATGTTCAAACAAATCATTTCACGCGCGCACGCACGCACACACACACACACACACACACACACACACACACACACACACACACACACACAGCTCATCAGTACGGCTTAGACTCCAATCGCTTCCTAACCCAGGATCGAAACCCAACCGAATCGGG
This sequence comes from Ascarosepion bandense, assembly GCA_037127315.1. NCBI lineage: Eukaryota > Metazoa > Mollusca > Cephalopoda > Sepiida > Sepiidae > Ascarosepion > Ascarosepion bandense. Next base: position 3,151,326 of record JBBBDQ010001522.1, read on the forward strand.
GTCAGTCTGTGATTCTAAAGGGAACGACAGACAGACAGAGGAATAATAAAGCTGAGATATATACCGCGGTAGATAAGTAAATGTTCTTTGTAATCATAGAGACAATATGCCTTGATGATCCAGTCCAGTCAAACGAAAGTAATTAATGTATTTCAAATATCACAACTTGGCCTTTTGCCCTGATCTTTTCACTTTCTTGTACGTCTAGAAAATGACTGCCGCCTGTTCTAGCGTCCGTGTTCGTAGCTTATTTTCTCTTACAATAATCGCATCACATATTTTCATAGTTTTTGCTTTATCCCTTCTGTTTGCCATAATGGAGAACCCCTAAATAACAATAGAAAATAATCTTGTAGGTATATTCTTTTCGGATGTTTTTTTGCTGGTGAAATCCTGCTTAGAACGAGGGAAACGTTGGTCATTATAAAGCAAAGAGAAATCAACAGGCGATATATCTACACTTATTTATAAATGGAACTTTGTCTGTGTGTGTGTGTGTCCGTTACCTATAGACTCCGAAACGGCTGAACCGATTTTCTTGAAAATTTATACAGTTGTACTATAAGCGTCTGCGAGTGTTCTTAGCTAAGTTTTGTGTCGAGGTACCCCCGATAAAAATCGTAAAAAATCGGGTTATAGAAGGAGTGGTCCGATTTTAATCAAATTTGATACAGTCATAGACAAAACATAAGAAACGATATTCAGAAGTTTCAAGGTTGCAGTTCTTCCAATAGTGCAGAAAATCGATAATATACATATATATATATATATATATATATATATATATATATATATATATATATTAAAAAAGGATTAATTCAAAGATGTTGAATGGCCATTTCGATATGAAGATCCCCACGGGGGATAACACACCACCTCAGCAACAGAAAAATCCTTTCAGAAACTGGAGAAAAATTAGTCTACTTTTCCTTTTTAAATAGATTTGCAAAGAAATTAAAAAAGAAAATAAAAAGGAAAAATAAAGGAAAAGAAAAAGAAAAAGATAAAATAAAATCAAATAAACAAGAAAAGAAAAAATTGACATCGTCTGGGTTCGCAAAAAAATGTTTGTGTGTGTGTCTTTTTATCTGCCTGTATGTCTGTACTTTTGTCAGCCCTTTTATTTTAGTTTTTGCTTCAGGTTTGGCTCTAAGTAGGTTTAATTGTAGTTCTTAGTCTCAGCCATGATACCATTTACTCAGAGGACTTATTTAACCTTCAAAATTCAGTTTACGACGAAAAAAACTTATTTGATATCGATACCAGGAAATCAAAATTTGACTTACATCCATTCATTTTTCTTTCAGTCTGCGGTTTCGCTTTAACTGGAAACAACTATTGCTTTTTAGTCTTTCGTGCCAATGTTCAAAGAGTCTGAGCTCCAGGACCATGGATTAGTTTGAAAGCTTTCATTACACCCGAGCAACGCCGGTTTATACTGCTAGTATGTATTAAAAAAGTGTGTAATAAAATGTTCAAATGACAATACTGTATAGATGCTTTTATTCATGGAAATAGCTGCGGCTAATAATCTCCACATTACCCTGAAAATTGTAATCATGAATCTCTTATGGTACTCTGACAATTGGAATTCGAGAAACAGGTTTCATGTATAGATTTTGGATTTATGGCCAAGTATAATTATTCAGATTATGCAAATAACTGAAAAACTTAACAGCAAAAATAATGGACTTCGGTTATTTTTCAGTAAGATGATTATTCTTTTTTTCTATGCGCCTTGTCCTTTCAGGGCGGAGGCCATCATGGTCTCCCTATCCCTGGTGGCTGTTAGCATTATTTCCTCTTACACAACGCAAACCCCGTTTTGTCATCCACATTCTCAGGCCCTTTAAATATGTTATCCGCTGCTTTCCACTGTCTCTTTTCCCCTCTCTCTGGCCTGTTAGTATCAGATTATCCAAGCCCTTCGTCCTCATTGCATGTTCCAGAAACTTCAGTTGTCTCTTCCTGATGCTCAATATTAATTTCCTTTTCGTTTTCATTCTTTCCAACACCTCGTCATTGCTCACATTCTCCGTCCATGATATCCGCAGCATCCTTCTGTAGAACCACATTTCATCTTTGATGATACTGTCCAACATTCACTGCCATATTGAAGAACCGATATCATATAGTAATCTGTTACTCTCTTTGTTTCTAGTTAAAATTTCCCGTCCCTTAATACTTTACTCAGCTTCTAGAACGCGTCCTTCGCCATGCCAATTCGTCTTCGGATCTCTGTGTCGCACTTTCCGTCTTCTATTAGAACACATCCCAGGTATTTAAATTTTTGTACCTGCTTGAGTTTAGTATCCCTCACCTGCATCTTGGGCTGCTCTTTTTGCTGATAACCATGCATTCGGTTTTCTTGCAGTTTTTCGTAGTCCTTTCTTGTCGCTCTCTTCAGCTACCTCCTGTAGGATGTCCTGTAGTTTCCTTTCCGTGTCCGCAATCAGCACTGTATCATCTGCGTACTTTATGTTATTCAAATTGTGGTCTCCGATGACAAATCCTGGTATAACATCTAGGATCCCCAAAATAGTCTCGCTGCACAAGTTGAATAAAAAGCAAGTAAATAAAGTGATTTAAAAGAAAAGAAAACTTTAGTAAATCGTTTTTTTTGAATTCTTGTGTATCCAACCAGTTACGTCCGCATTCACTTAAATTGGCGATAACTGTTAAGTAGAAGGAGACAAAGTTCTATAAAAAATGAAATGCTAAAATGTTAGTTTTTGCTCTCAAAATTATCTAAATACTGTCATTAATATCTCAACATTAAACAGTAGTTAGGAGGTTTCCTGTTTCAATTTAAGGCGATCATTTCGAGCAGAGGAGGAAATGAAAGAATTTGGATACTGTCCCAACGTCCCACAAAAATAAAGTTACTGTTGTTGAATGATTTAAAATATTAATTTTGTTATTATGTTATAAGTCTCTTTTCTGCATATCTTGTCTTATGCACTGACAAAACGGTGGTGTGAACAGGAACTGTGATGAGTAATGATATCAATTTGAAGAATAAGAAAAAGTCAGTTATCGAAAAGCTTAACCTTCTAGGATATATCTATCTAAACTTATTTATAAATGGAACTTTGTCTCTGTGTGTGTCTGTGTGTGTGTGTCCGTTACCTATACACTCCGAAACGGATGAAACGATTTTCTTGAAAATTTACACAATTGTACTATAAGCGTCTGCGAATGTTCTTAGCTAGGATTTGTGTCGAGGTACCCCCGATAAATATCGAAAATCAATAATCAAAAAAATCGTGTTATAGTAGTGGTCCGATTTTAATCGAATTAGATGCACTCATAGACAAAGACATAAGAAACGATATTCAGAAGTTTCAAGGTTGCAGTTCATACCATAGTGCAAAAAATGGATAATATATATATATATATAAAAGGCAAGATGTTTGTGTGTGTGTTTTTTTATCTGCCTGTATGTTTGTATTTTTTCAGCCGTTTTATTTTAGTTTTTGCTTCGGGTTTGGCTCTAAGTAGGTTTAATTGTAGTTTTTACTTTCAGCTATGATACCACTTACTCAGAGGACTTATTTAGCCTTCAAAATTCAGTTTACGACGAAAAAACTTATTTGATATCGATACCAGGAAATCAAAATTTGACTTACAGCCATTCATTTTTCATTCAGTCTACGGTTTCGCTTTAACTGGAAACAACTATTGCTTTTTAATCTTTCATGCCAACGTCCAAAGAGTCTGAGCTTTAGGACCATGGATTAGTTTTAAAGCTTTCATTACACCCGAGCAACGCCGGGCTATACTGCTAGTATATAATAAATAAAGTGAGCTTGGGAAATTTGATACGCACAGAATGTATGAAACACAAGGGGGACAGAGAAAAGGAGCGGAAGTTTTATTAACGAGAGTGGGAGGGATTGTGAAAAAACGAACCTTACTAGAAGGTATAAAGAATAGAAAGTTGTGGATGACCATAAGCAAATTCTTGAAAGGATATAGAATTTGAATATATAATTTAATTTAAGCAAAATATGTGTACATTTTAGTTTGTCCATAAACCTTACTTATTATATGAATATCTTATTTTTAATTTTCTAACTTTCCACTTCTTCCTGATTTTAAATGAACTTTTCTAGTAGAATCTTTGGAATTACGTTTTTGTATTAAAGTGCTAGCAACGAAGTAGAATAAGATTATTTGCTATCATTAAATTAACATGATAGCGATGGACTTCAAAAGTAAGATTAGTGGCAAAACGTTATTGTATTAAAATGCTAAAAATATTTCTAGAGAAAGATTATGGGCAGAACTTTTTATATGAACATGTTAGCAATTCATTTTGAGAGTGAAATTATTGGCAGTTAGATTTTGTATTAAAATGCTAGCAATGAATTTCTAGAGTAAGATTATTGGCAGTCCGTTTTTCTATTAAAATGCTAGCAAAATATTTTTAGAGAAAGAGTATGAGCAGAACTTTTTTTATATGAACATGTTAGCAATTCACTTCTACAGTGAAATAATTAGCAGTTCGTTTTTTTATTAAAATGCTAGCAATGGATTTCTAGAGTAATATTATTGACAGTACTTTTGTGTATTAAAATGCTAGCAAAATATTTCTAGACAAAAAGTATGGGCAGAACTTTTTTTATATGAACATGTTAGTAATTAGTTTCTAGAGTGAAATTATTAGCAGTTAGCTTTTTGTATTATAATGCTAGCAATGGATGTTTAGAGAAAGATTATTGGCGATAGAGTTTTGTATTGAAATGCTAGCAATGTACGTGGTGAGATGGAAGTATAGTCGTTTAAATTACGAAAAGAAATTAACATAACACTGACCTCTCATTTTAACAGATGTATTAACCAAAATTCCACAAGAATATCTTGAAATACTAAAGATACATTTATTCAGTAAAATCCTCACATCTTGTGAATCTTTTAGACGGTTTCCTTGTTCAAGTTGGTGAATAGTGCCATAATCATTGTCTTTAGTTCATTTTTGGTGTTACATAAGAATCAAGATGGCTGCAGTCTGGGTAGGTAGGTGACCAGATGTAAAGGATAGCAACCACTGTACCGCAGAAAGAAATGACAAACTACTGCGGAAAAAAACCTCCTGCTTAGTCATTCATGTCTCTTTTGAGACATGATCGCCCAATCGTGTATCACGTATGGCACTTAACTGACTGACTGAATGACAACAGTAATATTAGCCGTTTGCTATTAAGTAAACTTTCGGTATTTATTTACCGAGCTACCGTAGGTTGAGATTTCTGAAGCCCATTAACTGTTATAGAACTTTTCTAATATTGATGAATGATTCCTTTATAACCTTGTATTTGAAGTTGTGTCGAGAGCCAACTGAAAATGAGGATTCGTGCTATCATTTTCTTTTTGAGTTGCACGTGATATGTTTTATTTTGTTAGTTGGTACACTTCTGTACGTATGATTATGTAGCGCCAGCAACTATTTAAAAAAACGAGTTGAGTTGATCTGTTAATGTTTTGATGTTGTAATAATTTGCGGTGTGGGGCTAAAATATGATAAATTTTCTGTCTGAATTCCTCATATAGAGTTATAACACATCACTCAATAAGTTTTCAAAACAATGGAAAAATCTGAATTTCGTCTGTTTATAAAGTATTGCTTTCAAGCGTGAAAATACTGTTCAAGCAAAGCAATAAATTGATAAGTGTTATTCGGACACTGCTCAGTCGGAAACAACGGTTAAGAGGTGGTATGCTGACTTTAAACGCGGTCGCACAGACTCAAATGACGCTGAACGCTTAGGTCGCCCAAAATCGGCAGTTATCCCGGAAAACACAAAATAAATCGACAAACCCTTTCTTGGCTGATCGTAAATTGAAGTTGCGTAAGATAGCAGAGGAGTTGAACATGTCAGAAGAAAGTGTATTCACCATTTTGCATGAACATTTGTCAATGAGAAAGCTGTATTCAAAGTGGGTGCCGCGTTTGCTCACAGTCGTTCAAAAACAACAACGCGTTGACAATTCAGAGCGTTGTTTGCAACTGTTTCAATGCAAGAGGTTTTTGCGTAAATATATGACATTAGATAAAACATAGATCCAACACTTCACTCCGGAGACAAATTGGCAGTCAGCTAAGTGGACAGCAGCAGTCTAAAGCCGCCCAAAGCGACCAATGGCGCAAATATAAGCAGGCAAGTTTTTGGTCTAGGTATCTTAGGATGCGCAACGTATTTTATTCATCGATTACTTTGAGAAAGGAAGAACTATGAAAAGCGCATATTATATAGAATTATTGGTGCGTTTGAATGAAAGAAATCACTAAAAAACGGCTACAAATGAGGAAGAAAAAGCGATCTTTTACTAAGACAATGCACCATGTCGTAAGGCTTTTTTTTATGGGGATATATGAAAACTATTGTGTATGCGACCAAACCTAGTTCCTAAGAAGGTTTAAAACTAAAATAAATAATGTGATTTCAGGAAATACTGTAAATCATTTGGCAAGTGTTTTCCGTGAACTGCAAAATCGTATTACCCTTTGTATTGCTAATGATGGAGGTTATGTGGAAACTTAAATAAAAAATTTCAATAAGACCTTAAAAAATATAAGTTTACTTCTTTCTAATCCTTTTTATAATTTATTTTGATCGCAAATACAAATTAAGTTATTTTTTAACGTGCACACGAACTTTGTGGACACCTTGTATTTACCTATTCATATTTATGAATTTATTCATATTTTTGACTATTCGTGAACATTATCTAGATACTTGCTTGCTGGACTATGTAAAAGCCGAAAAAATTATACCATAAATTCGATCGACTACAATTTATCAAGGCAGAATTAGGAATATTTTTCGTTAAAAAGTACTTATTTTTACGTGATTTCTTATGTCAGTCGAAGAGATGCTCATATGGTGTTACCTGTAGTTTATCTGTCCGGAAGCGGCTAGCGGGCACCGTGCACGACTATAAAAGAGAAGGGTTTTACTTTTTTCTCCTTCTGCTCTGAAATATAGTAAAGAATATAGATAATAAAAGGCTGTTGTCTTTGAGAAAAAGTTTCCCCGAACTGCCGGCCGGCTACTACAATTTAAATCAACCACTTGCGTACGGACACACCAAATCGAAGTCCATAATTGTTTTCTTTTTTTTTAATTTATTTTACAAACACAGTCAGTAAATTGTGGCCAAGTTCATAATTAATGCTATTGACTATTGTTTTTTTATAATAGCTACATCCGCATGTATAATAAAAGAGAAAAACCAACATTCAATAACATCAACTATGAACACAGCCATAATGTGATGGCAGTGTTTGGCAAAGATTAAAAAAAAATACCATAGCTCTAGATAGATACATAAATCTCCAAACATTTAGTCAAAAATAAAAATAAACATCATCCTTGATTATTGCTAAAAGAATAACCGAAAAGGCTTCGGACAATTTCTTACATAATTTATGTGCAGGAAAAAGAGAGAATATAGGAATACAAGAAAAATTCAATATAAAGCTTAATCACAGTAACTTGTCAGTCATCTTTGATGTAATATATATATATATATATATATAGACAGATCTGTTTCGCTGTATCACAGCTCATCAGTACGGTTAGTCATCCTATTGCTTTTACCTATGATTGAAGACCGACAGAATTGGCGTCAGTCGGCGATTCTACCTCTGAGCTATGGACGCTCGGTGTAAGGAGGTAGACTTTTAGAGTGTGATATACCATGTATTCATGCGCCAGTAGTGAGAGTGTTCTAATTTATTACTGAATGAAGGATGCGTAGATGCTAGAGCAGCTACTGTTTTTTCAAAGTCTACCATTCTTCCAGACTTTTCAATCAGGATGTGAGCGCGTAGATAGTCATCCGCAGACAGATCCTTTCGCTGTGAATAAATTTTTCATTTACTTCACCAATTTTTTAAATTTTCTTTTTCAAAAACAAAATGTACACTTTTGTAGTAAATTTTTATTTGTACATGTTCTAATATATATATATGTATATATAAGTGGTTAATACTAATGGAAGTAAGTTCCACAGTTAGATATTTACTTTAAAGTGCTCAATACGAAAGTAGAGCATATTAATATATATATATATATATATATATATATATATGGGGGTGCGTGCGTGTGTGTGTGAAAGTGAGTGCTGAATTAATTTCTATTAAAGCTTCTCAATCACAACTGTGAATTTCATGTTTGTTTGAAATTTTTAACTTTCATAAAGTTTGATGTAATTAGAATATCGGATTAAAAATGAGCCCATTATTTCTTTAGCAGTTGCTTTTTTGATCTTTCAGATACGAAACTGAGAAAAAGTAGACTTTTCGAGAAAAAATATCCGAATGAGAAAGCGCATTTTCTTTAAAAGGGAAAATACAGCCGCGCTGAACCGTGAAGCTGAATTGAACTGAGTGGTAAAATCCGCCGGATCAAATGGCGTTTTCATTTAAAAGGGTGCACACAGGTTTGATTCCTATCAGAAGGCACCTTTACGTTTTTAAGTGCGTAAGGCGATAAACGTAATGAGTACGATTTAAAATAAAAAACGTGGCCTCTATTTCAAATACGAGTATCTCCTAAATAATAACATCAGAAGTTATATATATTTATTAAGTTTAACTGACCTAAACATAAACAAACCTAGAATTGTAAAAATGCTACGTTTTGAGTTTGTTCTCTACTGCTCACCCCCCCCCACACACACACTCAGACACACACACACTCAGACACACACACACTCAGACACACACACACGGGCACACACACACGCACGCTCAGTTCACGCATCTATATATTTCTTTTGTCAAACATTATAACACAATTTTTAATAAATCTCGCCAATACAAGGCATCAGGGCCACTTAGGGTTGTGAAGTGAAGTACATAATGTTGTCTGTGATATGAATGCAAAGGAAGATGACAGGAAGTGAAGATTACGAGGATAAGAAGAGAGATAACTATTGATACTTGAGATGAAGGGGTTAAGATTGAAATGTTCAGTGAAGCATCTATGCGAACGTTTGCTCCATAAAGTGGGATTACTTTTAGTAGAAAGCTGTCTGAGTGGATATTCCTCCTTACAATTGGAATACGGAGGAAATGCAAGTGATTCGACTCCATAGAAATAGCAAGGCGTATCCTAGCCATAACATCCCGCACTGGCGGAACTAAAGAAAGGATTTTGTCTGAACATTTTACACGGAAGTAACGACAGAGTAGCTACAGGCTTGTGACGTTGCTCCTGAGGAAAATAAATGACAACTATCTACACATCATGAAAAACAGTTCGTCCAGCTTAGTGTAATATATTACCTTGACCGAAAAATATATGATAGACAAAATTATTCGGCAGTAGAGTGTGACATCCAAAGCAGAAAGCACAGGCGACTACCGGCTTGAAAGGCGATAGCCGGCAAAGATGATTGACAGATGTATCTGGCAGTAGATGACGTCAGTTAAGCGACAACCCACAAAAAGTAAAAATGTATAAAAATTTTGGGTTATACGAGTTTGGGGCTTCTGGCTGTAGATAAAAGAGAAGATGAAGAGAGAGAAGAGAGATCACCGCTGGATGAATAGGCAGAGGCTGGATAGCTGGTCCCAGACGGCTTCCTCGTATGAGCGCGATCTCTCTGCAACTGTCCTGCTTTTCTAAACAACCGTCACCGACGAAAAATAAAAATATAAGTTTATATTTTTATATATACTAGTTGTTCGTTGTCTGTCAGGACGATCAATGTTTGTCCATTAGGTCCGGCCATTTGTATAGATAATACTAACTTTTTCAAATTATCAAATTGATTGGTAAGTTGTACGTTTGTTTTTTAAGGCTTATTTAGTTGACAAATCGAAATGGTTAATAACTTTAGAGCTTGAAAAATAAATATCATTGATACGAATTGGAAACAATTATCGACAGGCGCCGTAGAACTGTGAAGAATTACTTTGAAACATCTGAAAGACTCTAATGCAAGACTAATAAAAACAGATTGAGGACTTTAAGAGAAATCCATGAGCAAAAGAAAAAGATAGATTTCACAAGAGAAAACATGAAAAGCACTTATGAACCGTTCTTCGAGAAATGCCGTGCTACTCTCGGTTAACCTGACAGATAGAGTAAAGGATGGTTGACAACTGACACAGAAGTCTCACAGGTTAAGATATCCAGAAAGGGCTTTATGTTTTGGAGATCGATTATAGAAGATATAGCGGTGACCAGATCGTATTAAGATGATGGCTCATAAAACAAAAACAAAAACAAATCCCAAAAACAAAAAAACCGAGAAAGGCATACGGGTAGCAATAATTCAAGAAAAATTTAAAAGCTTTCAGAAAAAAAAACAAAAAAAAAACAGATGATTCAATATCCCGTTCAGCAGAGAATAATTAAATCTGTTTCAAAGTCAATCTTCTGATAATGTGGTCTGCTTTTTCGCCTGATATTGAAACCATTAAACATGGAGAATGCAGACCAGGAGACATTAAAATGGCGGACGGCGATTTACCAACAAGGATGAAAAGGCTACTGTGAATGATATATATTCTATTTCTTACTAGGAAATTCAAGAGCTCACAAAATTAATACATGAACGATTTCTAAAACTAGTTTCAGAACAGGGAATGTGTTCCATTTAATGCTGTTTATTTAACTTCGTCTTCAATTTATTTTCAAAATCATTGATCTATATACTTTCGCTGTAATCTGTACACATTTGTTGGGATCTTTACACATTTGTTAAAATTTGTACACCTTCGTTTGAATCTATACACTTCCGTTTGAATCTATACACTTCCGTTTGAATCTATACACTTCCGTTTGAATCTATACACTTCCGTTTGAATCTATACACTTTCGTTGTGATTTGTACTTTCTGTAATTGTAATTTTAATTAAAACTCTGTTGATTGTAGTTTCAATAACATGGCTAGGAAAATGAAATATCAGTAAAATTTATAAATCAGTTGTCACATCTAGTAAGTGACATGCAATTATGTGAAATATTTATTAATAGTTCAAATATGTACATGAATTCTTTATTTATTCTTCTTCTACGCACCCTGTTCATTCAGAAAATTGGTCATAATGTCTTTCTGCAATCTTCTGTCTATTATATTTCTTGCTGTTTTTTTAATATCACCTAAACCTTGTTCCGGCATCAATTTACTTAAGCTCGAAATATAGATTGTAGCGGATACCGGGGTATCCGCTAACGAATATTTAAATTTACATTTCGATCAGCGTAAGGTGGCAGAGGGACTAAACATGACGACACCGGAGTAAATAACAATGAAAACATGTATTATTAACAAATGGTTACATAGAGTTGATTAAGCATGCAAATAGTGAAGGAAAGGTTGTTTCCCTTGTAACATTATGAAACACAAAGTCAATAATTGAATAAAGTTTCTGAAAGAAAGAATAATTTAATATACATATGTAATATACATATAATAATGTAATATACATATGTAATATACATACATGTTATTAAGTTGAACAAGGTTACAATTGGAATATGTGTATGTGCGTGTGTACACATGTGTGTTAAAGAAATAAATTGCCGCCTAATTGCGACATGCAATTAGTGCGGGTGTGCGACCAAGAATTAATCGAATGTCTCTCTGCCATACTGGATAGCCAGGGGGTCTCGCACAAGTTGGGAAATTGGTGCACATTATTACACTATCGCCGGTCAATAGCGGATGCCCAACTGACTGGATCACGTGTTAATTTAAATTTAAAAATCATTTGTTTCTGATAAAAGACCGAAGACAGTCTGAAATATAAATTATAATAATAGAAATAAACAAATACTGTCAAAAAAATACATTTTTAAACTTACAACTTTTTAGCAGTTTTTCCTATACATATTAAGACAGTATACGTGGATAATCACTATGTTATATATATATATATATATATATATATATATATATATAAAACGAAGTATAGGGTAAGTATATATATATATATATATATATATATATATATATATATATATATATAATTTCAAGTGAAGAGGACTCAAAGTTTGTTTTTTTTTTTTTTACTCTGGCATTTATTTTATTATAAACAGTGCTCAATATAATCAGTATTATAGAGCTTAATATAATATAATTATGTAGTTATCTATCAATTTTATTTATTTAAATTTATCAATTTTAGTTATGTGCCATGTAAAATTGACGGAAAACAAAAAATGAAATTTTATTTAAAATTTTGAACGTTTTGAAAGGATTTAAAAATTAAAAAAAGTAATAACAAAAGATTTGATTTTTCTTCTTAATAATACCATAAAAATTTTGATAATAAAACTTTGTATTAACTTTTAGCCCTTTTAACATCATGATATACTGTTTTTTTTTGTTTTTTGTTTTTTTACAATTGAGTATAGGTACTTATCGTAGTTTCTTTCTTCTGTTTGACAACAACCTCCATCTCATAGACAATAAATAAATAACAAATCTGATTTTCTCAACGATTTTCTATAAGAAAAAATACTTGCTTGTTCAATTTGTTTTTCGGTGCGTAGTTGAAAAAAGTATGCATATTTTTTGTTTCTTTCTTTCAAATTATCGTTTTTACTTTTCGTCAGCAATCTGCGCAACCGAGACATTCTGGCTGTACTCTGGAAGCATTAATTTAACGAATGTTTACACTGACCAGTATGATAAAAGCGAGATTAAAGACTTCAGTGAAATTGTATGTCATTGTACGTAACATCTTCAATGACATACTTTTGGGTTGTAAAAGTTGGGTTGGGTTTTTCTATATTTGAATGGACACGCTTCATTGCTATATTTTTAATCGACTTTAAACGCCCAATTAAGTCTTAAATCGTCTGAGTCGATCGGGCGAGTGAAATCTCAAAGGCTATATATGCTTTAGTATTAATGGTAAGTGGAATTATTAATGATTAAACATATACATAACAAAAAATGGTGGCAGGGTATAAAAATCATGAAAAAATGAAGGGGATTTCTGGTTTAATCAGCATCTATATATTTAAGTAAGCATTTGTTTCTATGTCTGCATGTTGTCATCAATTCACTTCTTCTGTTTAATAATTTGGGATCATTAAGGTATTTTAGTATTATAAGCTTTTCTAGAAGGCACAAGTTACATCCTATTCCAAGATTTTGTTTTCGCGATTATTTTCTAAGTAATATTTGTTTTTTTTTGTTTAAAAAAAAAACCCAGAAATATTGGAAGTCAGTTTCCAGTTATTAAATCTAGATTTCCAAAGACTGTCCGTTGATCTAAAGTAGAACTTGAAGTCGCCGTCAAGTTTATACTAGCTTTGTAAATTATATATTTTGTCGTGCACTGATATTACGTGGGCAGGTTGTGTTTTTCGGCAGTTACAATTATTTTTGGTAGCGTTACTTTAATTGTTAGTTGAATTACAATTATTATATATATATATATATATATATATATATATATATATATCATGTTAGACATGTTTTTATTAAAGAACTTATTGTTATGTAGCGAGATATATTTATAAAAACTTTTACGAAAATATAACTGATCTTAACATTGTTTTTATTGAAAATCTTTTTGAGTGTAGAGTAATTGTTGAAACGTTTGCAGATTAAATTTAGGAAAGTTTTACCGACGTTGGTTTTGAGGTTATTATTAAAAGGTGGGCTTAAACATATGATGTTACGTTTGCGTGATTTTGCTAGATATTTGGCTCCTTTACCTTTATCAGAGTATTCTAAACTAACATTATGGTTATTTTTCGCTAGGGCCTTAATATACAGTAACGGCCATAATATAAAGAACGGAAACAACAAACGCATAAATATGTGTATTACTTAAAAGGTAATGTTATGGCTTTAAATGCTTATGGCTTTATTTGAAGAAGAAGGAATCGCTCTAATAAAATGGCCAGCCCAGAGCCCCGATCTGAATCCAATAGAAAATGTTTGGAAGATAATTGGAGAAAGGGCTCAGAAAAGAAATGTGAAAAACTAGGATCACCTATGGGAGTTATTGAAGGACGAATGGGAGGGAATTACTGCTGAGTTTTGCAAGAAATTAATTAGATCATGTGGTCGACGATGCATAAAAATCATTGAAATTAAGGGAATGTTTACCAAATATTAAAATTTGTTGATATTTTGTTCACAATCAAGTATTACCAAGATCGTTCCTTAACTTTTGTCCAGCAGCTTATTTCCTTTGTTCCATTTAATCTTTATTTAAAAAAATATTATGTAAATTTTTGTAACTTTGTATAATATTTATGCATTACACCCTAATCGTTATTCGGTAAAAATTCCATTGCTAATCATGCATTACTTTTTAAGTAATACACATATTTATGTCTTTGTTGTTTCCTTTCCGTATATTATGGCCGCTACTGTATTTAATTTTACAGTTATGCAAAAAAGCCTTATTAGCGGAGTTGGAAGAAATTTTAATTTGGATTGGTTTATGGATATTGCGTAGTATTCTATGGTGGTGGATAGAATCTTTGTGAACGTATTTGTGGTTGTATCTTTAGCATATGGTTTGCCTGTTCCGTTATTTAGGCCCAAGGTTACGTCAACAAAGTTGATCACCTTAGCGGAAGTGGTGGTATTGATTTTGAGTTTATGGTCTTTAAGAATTTGATCAGATCCTTTCTTAGTCGGTCGCTTTGTTGTAGGCTTGTATTTCTTAAAAGGATAAATTCATCGTCTCGCTATAATCTGGTGATTTTTATTTCGAAAAGATGCATAAGTCTCCAAAATAACAAAATACCGACCAATTCCAAGGTCTCAATCATTCGTGGTCCAGTGGTTAAGTCGCATCAGATCAATTGATAACTTCCCTTGTGTTGTTAGGGATCGCAGGTTCAAATCCTGCTGAATGACACCCATTTTTTCTAACACAATTTGTCATAAATAATCAGCCCGGTAGAAATTTATATATAAATATACTCTTTAATTAAAAAACAGAATATCTGCTTAAATACGAGTATTGATTAAAAATACTGTTCAAACAAATAAATTATAATATATTATAACAAATAATTCTTATTTAAAATTTATAATAAAAGTATATATTTGTAGTAATATTTTTTTTATTCGTATAAAATTTTCTTTCGCTACAAAAAAAAGCTGACGTGTTTGGGCGCTATATCCAGCACCTCTTCAGGCGATATACCTCTATATAATTTTAAATAAAATTAGAATGGTTATTTTGTTATTACTGCACAATAACATGGGCATCAAATTTATAAATACTTAATAATTACCTATATTGCAGTTTCATCAATGAAAAAATAAAGAAAATGTAGGGTGATTCGGACGAGTTCATCTTTGCTTCCTTGCCTTGTAAAATTTTACAAAGTAATAACATTCTATTTTCATTTAGAATTATCCACTTTGCAAGAATTACTAAAATATTATGAAATCCATCATTTCTTTAAAAAAAAAACTGGGGCGGCCTAATAATTATGGCCGGTAGTGTACGTCCAGTTGAGGTTAAGAAAACGCTCTCCTAGAGCCTGTAGCAATGCCCATTCCCCAAATGTAAAATATTGAACTGATATATGAAAAAATCCCTGCTTTGTAAATTAAATTTACATCGAGCTCTCTGTTGGATCAATTCTAAAGTTTAATCTAATATCACCAGGATCCATTGGGATTCTTTACCAAATCTTCTCCTGTATTTATTACTGCTACTATATATATATATATATATATATTATAAAGGAATTTTGATTATTAGCTTGGATGATACATATTTCACCGCTTTGATGTTCTTAACGCGGCTCGCGGTGAAATATGTATCATCCAAGCTAATAATCAAAAATCCTTTATAAAATATTACTGTTAAATTAAATAAATGAATTTAACATTGAGTTCCCTCGAGTTCGTCTCTTTTGGAATTTACCCGGATTACATATCAAATGTACTATGTTATATATATATACATATATATATATATATATATATATATATATATATATATATATATATTCTTTAGATAGATAGATAGATAGATAGATAGATAGATTATTTAGATAGATAGATAGATAGATAGATAGATAGATAGATAGATAGAGTATAGATTCTTTAGATAGATAGATAGATAGATAGATAGAGTATAGATTCTTTAGATAGAAAGATAGATAGATAGATAGATAGATAGATAGATAGATAGATAGATAGATAGATAGATAAAGTATACAATTTAACGTCAGTCATTAGAAAGTTATATCTGACCCACTCTGAAATGTTCCGAGCTAAATTAGATGTTCGTTCTTCGACTGTTGAAAATGTGTTGAAGCAAAACAAAACTCAAAGTAGCAATCCATCATCATCGCTGACGAAAAACGATTAGCATCAAATGGCTCATCACTTCATTCCTATGCTTTTTACATCTATACGGAAACGCACACACCATACACTCTTTATCACTTAGTCGCACGCATACACGCACACGCAGGTGTGTGTGTGTGTGTGTGTGTGTGTGTGTGTGTGTGTGTGTAATATTCAACTTACAATCATTGCTTTTCTCACATTTTTAAGTCTCTTTCTGTTATCTCTCTTGTCATATATCCTCCTCGCCTTTTCTTTTTTCTATTTCTATCGCTCAAAATACACGTGCACTTTATATATTTATCTAAAATTACTACATTATTTATTTTTATAATATACATTTGTCTTCCGGCATGTAGCGGCGGTTGAATTTCAAAAAGAGAAAAAAGTATTTGATTCCTTCCAGTTAAAAATTGGGTCAGCACTTTTTTGCGGTGGTAAAGGCTTATATAATTCTGTCATTTCTTTGAACTTGTAAGAGAAGGTACTGTAAAACTCTTATTTTGGCGTCGAAGGCTTTTCTTGACATAAACAGACTGTCTTTAAGTCCATTCAAAGTAGCAGGAACAGGAACTTAAATTCCAGATTAAGGGTAGATCCTTTTCGACTATGTGACCCACTATTTCCTTCCGTCCCTTCACCCTCTCTCTTGGACGTGCTTTCTTTCTTTCCCTTTACCCCCTGTCTTGGACATGCGCTCTTTTCTTCCCTTTTCTCTCTCTCTTAGACATGTACCCTGGTCACTTGTCAATCACCTACATTTTTCGTAACTGAAAGGTGTTGAAATGGATCCGCCATTATGTCTTTTGAAGTTTCACTCATCACAGTTTTCCGTGGCTGGTAATCTTGCTTGATGATTTTTGTTTTTTCTTTTTGTTGCTAGTTTAATTCTGGAAATGTATTTATTTTTTTAATCATCTTACCCAAAGCCAGACATTCAAATGCCACTCTTACGCAATGGGTTTTATAGGAGAAAGTGATGCGAAAGAGAGGTTAGTTGTAGGAAATGTAAGCAGGAGGGAAATAGACGTATGAGAATACCGAGAATGGAGGTGGTGTAGATGAAAAAAGAGCTTGAGGGAATGGATGCAAATTAGTGAGATAGATGTCTATTGACCTTCCCTTTACCTCCTGTCTTGGACATGCGCTCTTTCTTTCCCTTCTCCCTCTTTCTTAGACACGCTCTCTGGTCACTTGTCAATCGTCTACTTTTTTCGTAACTGAAAGGTGTTGAAATGGATCCGCCATGATGTCTTTTGAAGTTTCACTCATCACGGTTTTCGGCGGCTTGTAAGCTTGCTTGATGATTTCTGTTTTTCCTTTTTGCTAGTTTAATTCTGGAAATGTATTTTCTTTTAATCATCTCACCCCAAGCAAGGCATTCTACTGCCATTGTTGCGCAGGGGATTACATAAGGGAAAGTGATGAGAAAGAGGGGTTAGTTATAGGAAATGTCAGTAGATGAAAAAAGAGCTTGAGAGAGTGGATGCAAGTTAGTGAGATAGGAGATGCCTATTGACCTTACATTTAACTTTCCTGGAGATTGCAGCTGTCGAAGAAGCAAGTATATGGAAAGGAATTCCACCGGTGGGAAGTGCATGAAAAGAAGCTAGAAATTGCGGTTACATTTTATCTCTTTCACTGTAAAAGGGTGGGACCTAATTGATAATCTAGTATCTCGTGTAAATTCATAGCTAGGGGGCCCCAGTAATCTAAGTTCATTGGAGCAGAAGCCGTGAAAATATTTGTAGAAGAGACACAAGGAAATCGCATTTCGCCGGTGAGACAGTGACTGCAGGTGAGCTGCCAAGTCGAGATCGATCACATTGAGGAGAGATTGGAGAATCTACTACACACAGGGCGAATAGAGAGCAAGGCTGACAGGGGAAATCAGCGCGAAACACAATTTATAGGTTTGACCAAGTGGATGGCGCAAACAGGGTTAGGGAGAGAAATAAAGAGGAGAAATATTAAGGGATAGGGGCAAGTAGTAGTCTATATTCACATACGTCCTGAAAAAACTTAACAGATAAAGGAGGTGAGTACAATCCTCACTGGATGTCCCATATTGCTGTGTACCACATCTAAGTTACGCTTAGAAAATCATTAATGATTGAATGCAAAATACACAAAATTGATTAATAGTAAATAAAAGTGATTTTAAAAGTTAACCAACAGCTCTATCAGTCAGTTAAATGATTGACTGGGCAGAAGATTATCACGCAGTTGGTTGCCATTGCTCTCGGCGGTAGACTGGTTGCCAGCCAAGGCTATAGAAACCAATCTGTTCTGTTATTTAACCCATAACTGGAAGAAATAGACGGATTAATATCTTTCCCAAGGGTATTTGCGCGTAAGTGAATGCAACGAATTCAACTGGAATTCGAACTCGGCTCCCCGAGTTGTCGTTCCGAGCGGATATCCATTGCACCACAACGCACATCCACAGCTCTATATTATAGCCATGAATTAAGCGCTTTACGGCCTATAATGAGGTCTATTCCATGGCTGTAAAATAATTAAAAAATATCCGCGAGAATAGCATCACCAATAGCCGTAGAATTAACATCATCATCCGAAAATAACTGACCTGGCTACCCATTATGCTCCAGGACTAAGTATTGGGCACGACAAAAACATCCAGATAATATTTCTGAAGTTAGCCTTTTGTCAGGATTGCTGTATCTTGAGTGACCTTGTGGTGCATCAAGAGGACGTCCTTACACAAAGTCTGGGACGTATGACGCATTAACCCTCTCTCTGTCTAGAGTTTTGCAGTTTCTATATCATATAGATGACCATACAGTATGAAATCTATAGTTTCTTCACTGACTGCTGAGATAGCAAGTTTGGGAGTTGTCAGTGATGATGAATGCTTCCAAGCCCTACAATTAACTTTAGTCTTTCGTTGTAAAGTGATGTATTCAGGTCACATTGCCAGCGATCATGTGCTTTTGAAAGACCTTATCAGCATCTTTTTACCGTTTCAAAATATGAAAAAAGAAAATTTCCTTGTACTCACCCGGAATCCACAACAATTGCACATCATAGTTCTGTGTTTATTTATGCTTTTATCACAACACATAATTTTGATGAATGCACTCAATATTAAATATCGGTTGTTACAAAAAGAAAGGCAACTCTGCCCCCTCGGAAACTCTGACCACGCCGTAGTCTCCGTCAACATATCAATCCGCACTAACTCTACCCAAGAAAACCAGACCAGCAGAATATCATACTGCTACCAAAGAGCCGACTGGGACTCGTTCAGAGACTTCCTCTTCGACGTCCTCTGGAACAACGTCTTCGATCTTACTGTCGAAGACTGTGCCTCCGAAGTCTCCTCTTGGGTTAAGGCTGGCATCGATGCTTATATCCCGGCCAGGAAATTCCAACTAAAACCAAATTCGCCCCCCTGGTTATCCCCGCTTGCTCGGCCGCCATTGCCCACCGGAACCATTTCTTCCGGCTCTATCGAAGCTGCTCGTCGAACCAAAACAGGCGCCTTTTCGCCTCAGCACGGAACAAGTGTAAAAAAGTACTGAACGAAGCTAAGAGGGCGTTTGCTACCAGAATTAGGCAACGCATAGCATCCTCTAAGTTTGGTTCCAAAGATTACCGGCGTCTCTGCAAAAGCGTGCTCAGCAGGAACAAGACTTCAATACCCCCACTAATCAATGAGTTTGAAGTTCTCACCTCCCCAGCCGACAAGGCTGAATGCTTTGCCCGTAGATTCTCAACCAATTCGACACTGGACTCGTTAGGAATACCTACACCAGACTCCCCACCCAGAAATAAGGCTCAACTAAATAACGTCCACATTACATCCTCGATGGTCGCCACGATAATTTCACAACTTGACCCACACAAAGCGAGCAGCGGCGACGGAATCCCAGTCATAGTACTGAAGAAATGTGCCCCAGAACTCTCCTCTGTCCTCTCTAAACTCTATAACCTCTGCCTATCTGCTTCCTGCTTGGAAGTCCTCCTGCGCAGTTCCTATATTTAAGAATTCTGGCGAACCCTCAGACCCCGCCAATTACCGTCCTATTAGTCTCCATCCGATCTTTGGCAAAGTTTTCGAAGCCATTATCAACGCCGAGGTGATTCAGCATCTCACAGCCAACAGGCTTCTCTCTGACAAACAGTACGGGTTTCGGTTCACCAGGTCTACTGCTGATATGCTGAAGACCATTACCGAGTACATATACCGGGCACTCGACAAGAATGGTGAAGCCCGAACCGTTGCCTTGGATATCTCCAAAGCATTCGACAGGGACTGGCATGCTGGCCTCTTGTGCAAACTGCGGAGCTACGGGATAACTGGACATGTGTTTGACCTCATCCAGTCTTTCCTCTCTAACCGCACATTGAAGGTGGTATTAAATGGGCATGCCTCCCAAAACTACCATACGAACGCGGGCATCCCTCAAGGTTCTATCCTAGGTCCCACACTCTTTCTGATGTACATTAATGATCTCCCCAACACCATTAGATCCCAAGTTGGCATGTATGCCGATGACACAACAATCTACTCTCGCATCGATCAAAAACCAGGTGTGGACGACAAAGTGAACCTCGCTGCTGTACTGGAAAGGGACCTCCAATCCGTAGTGGCCTGGGGTAGGAAATGGCTGGTAAACCTCAATGCCTCTAAAACGAAGCTGTTATCAACTAACCACCATAGACAATCGCATCTACCTCCCATTAGCATGGGACAGGCTAGCCTCCCAGAGAGTAAAATACTACGCCTCCTTGGCCTTACACTTTCAGCGGACCTCAAATGGAATGACTATATCGAATCCATTGCCAAATCTGCTGCTATGAAAGTCGGCTCCCTGTGCAGGGCCCGGAAGTTTTTCCCACCTGAATCTATTCTGCACATATACAAATCTACCATCCGCCCGTGTATTGAATATTGCTGCCATATCTGGTCGGCTGCCCCTGCTGCTCTCCTTGGGCTTCTTGACAAAATACAAAGGAGGATCTGTAACGTGGTTGATACTGACTTGGCTGACCGGCTGCAACCACTCTCTCACCGGCGTGATGTGGCTTCCCTGTGCCTCTTCTACAAGTACTTTCATGGCTACTGCTCCGATGAGCTTAGATCACTGGTGCCGCCTAAGCACGAATTTACACGAGATACTAGATTAGCAACTAGGTCCCACCCTTTTACAGTTAAACAAATAAGATGTAACCGTAAATTCTACTCCAACAGCTTCTTTTCTCGCGCTTCCTACCTGTGGAACTCCCTTCCACAAGTCTGCTTTCCCGACAGCTACAATCTCCAGGTGTTTAAATGTAGGGTCAATAGACACCTCCTATCACACTAACTCCCAATTATTCTCAGAACACTCTCATCTACCCAACTCTCATTCTCGGTATCCTTACCCGCCTATCACCCACCCTCTGATATTTCCTATATTTAATCATCCTTTCTCCACTCTATGTAGCCCCCTGCGCAGTAGTGGCAGTGACATGCCTTGCTCGGGGTGAAACGCTTATAAAAAAAATCTCCTGTTAATTTGATTATACAGTTTGTACAATGATTTTGCATGAAATTAAAAACTGTAAGAGTGAACGCATTGCCACAAAACTGAGCACAAGAAATCAGCCCCAGAACCCCTAACTGATATTTGACTCTCTGTGACGGGTATTCCCTATATTCCTCTATGAATGCGAAATATGAAAGCTCGCAGCTGAGCTATAAAATGATACAGTCAAATGAGATATTTTTGTACCATCCTGGCCATCTCATACTCGTAGTAGAGTGTAGAAGAAAGTGTCTTTTCAGGGCCTAGGTGATCATGAACTTACACTTGGCCCTTTCTCTTGTCACGCTCAATATTTTTCTTTTAGTATCGCTCCTAGACCCCTCTTCGCCATCCATCTAACAAGTACGTCTCGCGCTATTTTCACCTGTCTTCCCTTTTTCTATCCGACCTGTGAGTATTAAATTCTTCAGGCCCTCCTTCCTCATTTCGTGTCCCAGCAATCTCATTTTTTTCCTGATGCTAAGTATGAGTTTGCTTTTCGTTTGAATCCTTTCAAACACCTCATCATTGCACACGTGCACCGACGATGGTATCCTCAGCATCCTTCTGTAAGACCACATTTCTGCTGATTAAAGTCTCTCCTTCATCCTTGATGAGATCGTCTAATATTCACTTTCATACCGACAGTTACCAGATAGAAATACAGCACTCTTTGCTTTGTTTCTAATGAGATCTTTCTGTCTTTCAGTACTCTAGTTAGCTTCTGATATGCGTCTTTGGCCATGCCATTGCGTCTTTAGATCTACACGTCATACTTTCCATCCTCTGTCAAAATACTTCCCAGGTATTTGAATTATTTTACTTGTTTTATTTTAGTTTCTCTGGCTAGTTGGCATATTGGGCTTCTCTTTTTGCTGATGACCATACATTCAGTTTTCTTTAAGTTCATGCTCAGTCCTTTCTTCTCAATTTCTTTTGCTACCTTCTGTAGAAGGTCCTGCATTTTCCTTTCCGTGTCTGATATCAGCACCGTGTCATCCGCGTATCTTATATCGTTGAGATTGTGGCCGCCACTGATGAATCCTGGCAAGGCTTTTATTTCTCGCAGAATTGTTTCGCTGTATAAGTTGAATAGATCTGATGAGAAAACACATCTTTGTCTTACGCCTCTTTCTATTTTTGTGTATCTGTCGAGTTCAATTCTTATCCGTACACAAGCAGTTTGCTGCCAATATAGATTCTTAATTATCCTAACGTCTTTTTCTAAAATGGTGTGACATATTTGATGGGCTAGAGCAAATGGATGGCATAGCAGGGTTTGTGGGGAGGAACAAGAGAAAGCGTGCGAAGAGCGACAAGAAGGATGTGGAGGGCCATAATTACCTTCATCCTAAAAAGACATGGCAGAGAAAAGAAGAAGAAAAAGAAGAAGAAAACGTAATTTGGATTGATTTATTAATGAAAGTATATTTTTCTGCTGAATTTTAAAAAAAAGAAGCCCAAAATGCCAACTCCAAATCGGGGATACTGAAATCAAACAAGTACAGAAATTTAAATACTTGAGGAATAATATAACAGAGGACGAAAAGTGCGACACTGAGATCCGAAGGCGAATTGGGATGGCCAGGGATGCATTTCAAAAGCTGAGTAAAGACAGGAAGATTTCATTAAAAACAAAAAAAAGAGAGTACTGGATTGTTATGTCTTGTTTGTCCTTCACTATAACAGCGTATGTTGGTCAATATCATCAAAAATAAAAAAAAGACTTGAAGCACCCAAAATGTGGTCCTACTGAAGGATGCTGAGGATACCATTGACCGAACATGTTAGCAGCAAAGAGGTTTTGGAGAAGATGGAACCTAAAAACAAGCAGAATTACCACTAATTAAAAACAGCTGAATTTCTTGAGACATGTAATGAGGAAAAAGGACTCGGAGAATCTGGTACTCTTTCTTCTTCTTCTTCTTCTTCTATGTGCTTTGTTCTTTTTAGACGTAGGCAATCATGACCTTCCACTTCTCCCTATCCCTGGTGGCTCTCAGCACACTTTCTCCTTTAATACCACGCAACCCCCATTCTGTCATCCAGCTGCTCAGTACCTTCAAATATGTCATCCACTCCTTTTTTCCGTCTCTTTTTCCCTCTATCTGGCCTGCTAGTATCAGGTTCTCGAAGCCTTCCTTCCTCGTTTCATGTCCCAGGAATTTTAGTTGTCTCTTCCTGATGCTTAATGTTAATTTCCTTTTAGTTTCCATCCTTTCCAAAACCTAGAACATATAAACAGGAGGCTGTGTGACAAACCCAAATATATATTATGCCGAAAGAGCGGATAGTTTTGATATTCCCTCGTAAGAAGATATTTTAAAATATTATTCAAGGATTGAATCATTTTGATGCAAACCTCGTATGTCTGTTTGTGGCTGCTTAGTACATTTCATATATAAAATGAATTAATCCACATATCCGTGACAAGACAACACGAAGGAAAATTTGAAGACGGAAATGAGACAAGCTAAGAGAAACTCTAGTGACATCAGCAGACGACATCATTCTAAAGAAAAAAACGTAGGAGGAAAAATGAGTGGAAAAGATTCTTGACATGATGCAAAGAAGACGGAAGACATGGAACAGAATACAATAAATACGGAGCAAATACAGACAAGCTAAAGAAGACTGGATCAACAACAAATGTGCAGAAATAGAGAGACTGAACAAATAAAGGAGATACGCACAAAGGAACTAACAGGACAAAAGACATGCCTAGCAACTGGATGCATAAAATCAAAGGAGGGAACGCTCATATTAGAGAAAGAAAAACACTTAAACCATTCGACCAGGGGTCGGCAACCTTTTGGAGAGTGAGGGCCAAAAAGCTATGTAGAGTCATGGAGGAGGGCTAAACAGCTATGGCTCCAGCAGTGTCATGGAGAAGAACCATGTTATTAAGTATGTGAATAAATTTTCTATGTGTTTGAAGAAAGCAAGGATTCAATATAATTTAATATCTGACGGGAATTTTGTTAAAAATATTACATCTTAAAAATAAATGTTTCATAAATCAGTATTGAAAAAAAAATTCCATTAAAATCGGTTGAAAACAGTATTTTATATTCATTTAAATGTTCCCGCTCACGAAAGCAATTTCGCAGAAAAAGTGTAACTGAGGTCGTACGCTAATTTTGGCGATCCCTACAAATAAAAAGTAAAAGTAAAACACATTTTCCAGATAAAAAGAAATTTAAAAAAAAATTTCGACACAATATATTCCGACTATCAACTGTTACTTTCGTTTGGTTTACCTATATTTATATCGTGCCCAGAGTAAGGTAGCGGGCCGGACAAGATTCACTGGAGGGCCAGATATGGCCCGTGGGCCGGGGGTTGCCGACCGCTGGATTAGATGAATACATCGGAGATCTCTTCCGCGACATGAGAGCACAACCGGCAATACACAGAAATGCCGACGGACTAGAAATATGAAAAAACCGAAGCGGAAGCTGCACTGACCAAATTGGGTAGAAACAAAACAGGACTAGATGGTTTCTCATAGAAATAATGACACCCTTTGATAATTTCAGCGAAGACAATATCACAGAAATAATAAATTAAATATACAATAGTTGCAATATAACAGAAGATCTTAGCAGATCGATTTTCATATCACTGATTAAGAAACCATGTGCGAAGGAATGTCATCTACACCGAACAATCAGCTTGAAAAGTCAAGTAACTGTTGTGGAGTAGTTTTCGCACTGAAAGTTATAATCGTGCTATGTCGGTTGCTAATCGACTTAACGCACCCAAAATGTTAGGAACTTGGTAATCTTCCACTGTAAGCTGACTCCTTAGTATTCGGCTAAATACCGACTAATATCAACTGCGTAGTAGTTCTACTGAACTTTAATAGAACTCTAAAGAACTCTCTAGCACTCCTATGAACTTCCCAAGAATTTATCAAAAACTTAACTATTATTAATATAGGAGGGAGAGTTCATTATCTGGGGAATAGGTGTGTTTTACCATAACAATAACAAAACTCATCATCCGAATTGTGATGAATCAAGCATGGAGTAGAATCAGATCAGTGATTGGACAAAAAACAATTGCGGTTTCGTTAAGGACATTCGAACAAGGAACGCGATATTTATGCTCAGAATGTTTTCGGAAAAAGCAATACAAATCCAGAAGGCCGTGTACTTGTTTTTCATAAACTACGTAGAGATGCACAGCAACCTAGACATACTCAAGAAATACATGAAAATAATCAAGAACCTGTACTAACGGCAAACCATCTGCATATAGAAAGAAAATGAGTTTAGCGGATATTTGAAAATAAAAATGGCCGTGCGACAAAGATGTGTCTTCTCACCGGTTCTATTCAACCTATAAGTCAAAACAATTCTGAGAGAGCAAAAAGCTCTCCCAGGATTCATCATGGCTGCCACAATATGAACAATATATAATGCGCAGATGGAACGATGCTAATGGGAAGACATGGGAAGAAAAATACAGTACCTCTTACAGAATGCAGCAAGAGAAAGTGAGAAGAAATGAGAAAACATAAATTTCAAGAAAACTCATGAGTAAAAAGAAAACCCTGAAATACCAACTAAAGGTCTGAGATATTAAAACCAAAAAGGTATAGAATTTTAATTTGTAGGAAATGTTCTGATAGAAAATGAATAGTGCGACACTCAGACGTATCGGCATAACCAAGGGCATATTTCAAAATCTGCGTAAGTGAAGGCAAGGAATTCAATTGGAATTCGAACTAGGCTCGCCGATTTGTTGTTCCGAGTCGATATCCACTGCACTGCAACGCACATCCATAATGGATAGAGCATATTTAAATATAAAAGTGATCAATAAAATTAAACAGCGTGTGGTGTCAGTTCCCTGTATAAATGCAATCTTCAGGCCATGTGTAGTGTGTGTTGTCTCAACTATTGATATATATTAATTATAGTCTATTTTATATTTCTTTATCAATTATTTGCACTTAGTGATTGTCTTCATTTAGGCATTCAGAGTCTGTTAATCGGACTATTATTTACTTAATTTGTTAATTTCATTTAATTAATTTAATTTTGTTTAATTATTTTATTATTTTTATGTTGTTTGTCGAGTTTTAAATATTAGTTTTAACTAAAATATATAGCATTTTTTCTGCTGTATATTATCAAAAATTGAACTTGTTTTTGTAATATTTTACAAGATATTAGTTTTTAAGTTTTCAATTTTCAAATTCGTGTCTAGTCGTTTATTTAGTAATTTAGTTTCGTCTAGAATATATAGCATTTTTTTGCTGTATATTATCAAAATTGCATTTGTCTTTGTGATATTTTATAAGATATTCGTATTTAGTTTTTGATTTTAAATTTGCTTCGTGTCGACATAATATCTGGTCGTTTATTTAGTAATTTTCCAAATATTTAACATCAGATGTCCAGTAATTTTTATTACATTTGTCTGTATTTATCCGGAAGTCAACATGCTGGACGATGATTTCAATGATGAATGAGAAGCTCCAAGCAACAGGAATGTGGTTCTACAGAAGGATACTGAGGCTATTATGGACTGAGCATGTGAGCAACGGCTAGGTGTTGTTAGAGGATGAAAGCAAAAAGGGAAATTATACTTAGCATCAGGAATAGAGAGATAAGGTTTTTGACTCAGATAATGAGAAAGGAAGGCTTGGAAAATCTGATACACACAGGACGAATAGAGGGAAAGAGAGACGGGGAGAACAGCAAGAGTCATACTCGATGAACTTTGGAAAGTGGTTGCCGGAGCGGGGTTTGAGAGAGAAACCAAGAGGAAAAATGTTGAGCGCGACACGGGATACAGGCAAGTGGAAATCCATAATCACCTACGCCCTGAAGGGACACAGCACACGAAGAAGATCTCTATTCAAGACTCAGAACGTTTCAAAATTCAGAAGAAATTCAAGGTTAGGTCTTTGAATTACTGATCTCCGGCAAATGAATTCACTTATGAGGCAACACGCACTATGATCTTCCGGTCATCAGGTATATGAACTCTGAGGAAAACCGACACTCTTGTAACCATCTGAAAATTCTCTCTCGTTCTGGGCATTGCCGAGTAATCACCATGTAATATATAATAATGTTCTCAGATGGGAATATTTATGCATAAGCAGGAATTTATATGGAAAAATATCTACATTTATTTCTTCCGAAAGAGAGTAAGTAAAGAAAAAGAAAGGCAAAAGAAACCTTTCTTTCAGATAGAGAGGAGGAAAGTAAAAAGGGGAAAAAACTATGTCTTTAGATAGAGAGGAGGAAAGAAAAAGAAGTTGGGAAAAGAAAACAAGGTGGAAATTAACCTTTGTCGTCAGATAGAAACGAGGAAATAAAAAAAAAGGTGAAACGTACGTCTGTTTCCAGATAGATATAGAGTGGGAGGAGAAATATTAGTATAAAGAGAGTTTGAGCTTGAGTTTTGTTTAATGGAATATCAACCTGTGTGGGTTATTTAATGCCAAAAGGTAAGGTTTTAAGGTATTTTTTAATGTTCGATTATTGTGAGAAGATTGATTTCGTCAGATTTTGATGAAAATTTTGTATTTATAAATGTTTTGTTTATTTTAGAAAACTGAAGATCTCTTCTAGTTTTCTGTTCAAAAATGTATTACTGGTAATAAATTTTTCCTTCGAAAATGTGTTATAGCATTAATTTTCTCTTTCAAAAATGTATTGTTGATAATATGTTTCTTTCAAAAATGTATAATTTTTTTTTATAGAAGGCTATTTTTATGTATATATATTTCTATAAAAGTCTATTTTATACATTCATAGTGCTTTGACCCTAGTGCTTTGACCCTAGTTTGTGGGTTAACTATTTACCCATAGATGAGACCCTAAAAGATGCTACCGCTCCGGGTCAGGGTGGACCTTGGAAAAACAGCAGTTAAGAGGTGGTTCCATGTTCCTCAGAACCTTCTGATCAAAGGCCTTGCTGCTGGATGCAGTTTAACGTCATACCCAGGACCTAGTATGAAGAGAAAAAGATAGAATTGATAAAGAAGAAAAATAAGGAGAAAATAAAAACTTTTCTTTTCTTTTCACTTAATCATTTCATCCCAAGTCGGAACCGTCACTAGTACGCAGGGGGGTTACAGTGAGAGAAAAGCCTGGGTACAGGGTGTATTGAAGAAAGATAAAACATGAACGGGACTTCAGAACATAGAAGATGGCAACTGAAGTTGCATTTAAAATATTTGGAGGTTGTTGCTATCAGGGAAGCAGGGAATCGGAAGGGAGTTCCACAGGTTAGAAATGCAAGGTAAGAAACTGTTGGAGTAGAATTGACAGTTACATTTAACTATTTCAACGGTAAAAAGGTGGGACCTAGTAGCCAATGCAGTAGAACGCTTAAATTCACCAAACCAGATATCGCAACAGTATTCAATGCGCGTGTCTCCAGGGTTCTATCCTAGGTCGGACGCTCTTTCTGATCTTTATAAACGATCTCGCCGAAGTGAATTTATGAATTCAATGTATTCGTTCCACTTGAGGTCCACTGGGAGAGTAAGGCCTAGGAGGTACAGTGCATTGCCTTCGGAAAAACTATGCAGTGGTTATAGGCTCGGAACAAGAAATCAGGGAACCGTGTTCGAATTTCAGTTGAATTACTTGCATTCATTTACTCACAAATACCCTTGGGAAAGGTATTAATCCGTCCCTTCTCTCCAGTTATTGGTTGAATAATAGGACAGATTGGGTTCTATAGCTTTGGCTGGCAACCAGTCTACAGCAGAAAGCAATGGCAACCTAGTGTGGAATAACTTTCTACCCAGTCAGTCATGTCTCGAAAAAGACATGACTGCCCAAAGCGTATATCACGTTTGGCACTTAACTGACTGACTGAACATAATAGTTGAAAACATGATTAAAGCTTCTACTGGGCATGAAGTGGGGTTTCAGTTATTTATTGTTATGAAGTAAGAAACTGATCCCCCACTAATTACTACTTAATAATATAATACATTTCTTCTTCCTCTAACTATGAGTCAAATAACAGAACAGATTGGGTTCTATAGCCTTTGCAGGCAACCAGTTTGCCGCAGAAAGTAATGGCAACCTACTGCGGAATAACTTTCTGCCCAGTCAGTCATGTCTCTTTCGAGACATGATCGCCTAAGTGTGTATCACATATGGCACGTATTTGACTGACTGACTGAATTCGAAAAACGCTGTCCTAATTTTCGAATGGGACATTTCTGGAACGGAGCGTTTTATCATCTCCCCCCACCCAAAAAAAAAACAAATTTACCAGTCAGGCCTGAATCACACCCCACCAATGCTCTGGTAAACCGGTACCACTACTTCAAGATCTATCCCTTTCTTTTTTTTTTTAGAACAACTCGCAATCACTGGAAAAAAGTTCTGGAAATTGGAAAGTGCAACTCCGCACGAACTGTGCAGCCAAGTTTGAAAATAAAGAAATTGGATTTCACGAATTCTGGAAGATCATCAAACAAATTATGAACGGAGGCAGGGCGGTTGTGCTCATTATTATAAAATGACCCCGAGCTCATATTCTCTTTGACAGACAAGGTGAACGTTTATGCTTTGATCTTTGCCCCAAAATCCACGTACCATAACAGAGGCCATCCTCTCTCCAACCTCCCACGTCTCACTGAGCACAATCTCCATAATATACTCATTTCAGTAAAAGTCTTCTCTAGACTTATCAAAAACATCACCCCCAAAAACCACTATATACAATTCCAGATTATTAATTAGATTAATAAGCATTATTTTTGCTAATTACGGGCTGGTCAGGTAAAGAGATAAAGCTTTATTTCCAATCGATAACAAGCATGTTTCGAAGACAGTAGGTACATATGTTATGTGTGTATGGCATAGTGAAATTCAATTTTATAAGGTCTTAACTGTTGGAACAAAGGGATGAATAGTATCAGACGATTTGTTAACGGAGTAACAATAAAACCTATCCTTGATAATAGCTAAAGGTATAGCCGAAAGCGCTGGAATAAATAAAACATTCGGAGAGCTTTTATAAAATTTATGTACTTAAAATAAATATAAAAATAAGAACACATGGAAAAATTATATAAAAAAACTTAACCACGACATCATGCACGTCATTTTTAAGGAAACATATATATATATATATATATATATATATATATATATATTATGAATTATAGTTTAGAACATGTACAAATCACAAACTACTCCAAAACGTACATTTTGTAGTAGATAGTAATTTGTACATGTTCTAAACTATAATTTATAATAAATATTCATATCTTTATTTTTATATAGGGCACTATTTTAAATTGATGTTTTGAACGTTGTTAATATTTTCTTCATTCCTTATTCACTTGGATATATATATATATATATATATATATATATAAATGAAAATATGATTTGTGGTACAAAACTTCATTACCACTATCAATAGACAAAAAATATTCTTATTACCACACATGATGATAATAAGTAAAAAATAAAACTGAAAAAAGGCCTAGCTAACCGGTTTCGCACCTCGCTCAACAAAGCTAAATCGAAGTGAATGAAGAATTGTTTAAGAAACAAAACAATATGTAAAGTGAAAAGAAAAAAAATCTAAATGGAAATTAGTTAGAGGCAAGATATATGTTCTTTATGTTTAAACAGGAGGTTTTAATGATTAAATGTAGATGGCCCCATTTTAAGGTGGTTACTTAAGTGTGACGAACTTAGGATGGAGAACGCGTCCACAGGAACGTTGGCGGCACAATTACGGTTATTTATAAGGTGCTCTGCAATATCAGACTCGTATGTATTAGTCAGCCTACCTGACGAAGAATAGTTCAAATTACGCACTTTTGTAGGTACGAGTTGTTTAAATCTGGCATCTAACCTTTGGATAGTT
Organism: Ascarosepion bandense; assembly: GCA_037127315.1. Lineage (NCBI taxonomy): Eukaryota > Metazoa > Mollusca > Cephalopoda > Sepiida > Sepiidae > Ascarosepion > Ascarosepion bandense. The sequence goes on from JBBBDQ010001522.1 coordinate 3,183,032, forward strand.
CTACCTATGTAGTTCAATTTGTAACTACATTTAAACATATAAAATAAAGGAATATTGTGATGTGTAGGGGAGAACATCCTTCCTTATAGAAGAAAAGACAAATTTACCTGAAAAAAATCTCTAGTATTAGCCGGAAAGTAACAATATCGAACTGCAACGGATACTCGCTTGGCGCGGGTATACAGGACATCTTTGCACAGAAGTTGGTTTAATTTGTTGAACTCTAATACCTTATTCCTAATTACAGATTGGACAACGTCTAATGGATAGGCGTTATTACAGAGAGTAGTACTGATAAACCTGAGCTCCTCATCCAACTTTGTTTAAGAGCAAATCTTCAAGGCCCTATGACTAAGTCAGACAACTAGAAAGAGATTTGCCCAGGAAAACATGAAGGAATAGAAAGAAAGAATTAGTCTCTTTTTCCTGTGTAAATTTTAAAGCTGGAAGAGACGAATGAAAATGGTCCGCTTCAATTTCATCGTTAAAGAGACCAAAATGTCTTCTACATAACGAAAATACACATCAGGCTTATAAGATTCAGATAATACACTCTCCTCATGGAATCCAAAAAAAGATATTTACAAAAATGGATCACAAATGAGAACCCATTGGAAACCCATCAATCTGTCCATACATTATACCGTCGAAACTAAATTCAACGAACATCGTGGCAAACTGCATCATTCGACAAATATCTCCTCAAGGATAATGTGGGGTGATAACTGACTACGATATAAGGCAACAACACATATATCAATAGTTTCAGTTAAAGGGACGCAGGTAAAAAGGGTGGATATATCACATAAACTTGCTGGTTAACGGATAACGCTGTATGATACAAAAAAATATCAAATGAATCTTTCATATAGAATTCATTATACCGTTTCAAAACAGGCTGTAATATGATTGTAAACCATTTATCCACACCATGTAAGAAATAACCAATAAGAAATAAAATAGGTATCAATCGAACACCATCCTTATGTATCTTGGGCAAACCACAGAGACGAAGACGAATAGAGCCCGTAGGTCTAATTTCGCTAAAAGTTTCAGTGGGTAAACCCTACTTTTAACCCATTTAAGTTGGCATTTTTTTTTAAATTTTGGCCTCAATAAACATTGTAGAGTTATATTTGTCAACTTGGCCTAACCAAACAAATTTAGAATTATCTTCAAGGACAGTCATCAACTTGTTAACATAATCTAGATAATCAAGAATGACGACACCTGAGCCTTCACCCGGTTTCATAATAACTAAAGACTTATTACGCCAAAGGGAATTAATAACTTTGTATTACTCTTTGTTCCACTTTTACTCATTAAACAAAACAGGAGTACCTGAGTAGGAATGTGCAATATCATTTAGTTTAGTCTTTAGGTTAATAACTTTGCTGGCTGAATCAGGTTGAAGTCTCGCCAACTGAAAAAAACAAAACTTCCCACTCTGAATAAATCTACTCTCGTTTAATATACGAGGTGGGTACACAAAAATCCAGCCCATGCGAGAGAATAGATAACTTCGCCATAGTCAACTGGAATGACGAACACTAGAATCAGCGAAACAACCAAATTTCTTATAAATTAGGTGCTGGAATTTATTAAGATGTTTCATCGCAAGTCGTAAACGACCGCTTCATAAATCAATGCATCATAATGGAATCCAGTCAAAATAAGAAAGTAAACTGACAGAATTACTCCATAATTGACAATATTACTTCTTCAGGTTAGTAAGGCTATAGGAGAGCTTATAGATTAAATTGGAAATAAAAGCTTCTCTATTTTTTGTCCTAGATTTAAATTCCCTCTTTTGATTCTAAACGTAATAAAAAGGGGACATATTTTATTAGCCAAACAGGAAAGACCTATTAGCCAGTATATTTCGGGTCTTATATTTTATTTTTAACTAGCAGTTTAGCCCGGTTTCACTCGGGTAGTTTAAGGAATAATAAGAATAAAAAAATATATGGTGTATTTACATAGCAAATACTTACATAATGTCCACCCTCGTCACTGTTATAGATATAGATAACAATGTAGAATGTATCTCGTGGATTAGGGTAGGAAGGGGAGGGGCAACATATATAAATATAAATAATATAAAGTGGGGTGATCGATTCTATATTATAATCAATACATAAACTGATCCCTGACTTTGTGGGGTGATAATATATATTTTTCTACCCTTAATTTTGGCTTTCTGAAAAATTTCAAGGTGTCGTTAGCGTTCTAAAATTTTGATCTACATCTGAGCGCATTGTATTCACTTATGCGCAAATAACCTTGGGAAAGGTATTAATCCGTCTCTTCCTTCCAGTTATGGGTTAAATAACAGGACAGACTGGATTCTATAGTCTTGGTCGGCAACCAGTCTACCGCAGAAAGCAATGGCAACTTACTGCGGGATAATCTTCTGCCCAGTCAGTCATGTCTCTTTCGAGACATGATCGCCCAAGCGTGTATCACGTATGGCACTTACCTGACTGACTGAGCGCAACTCCCTTCGAGGTAGACCGCAAAATGCAAACGCTCAGTCGAATCTATCAAATACTTACACAACGTCCACCCTCGTCACTTTTATAGGTATATAGAGAATATTATATAGTGTAATGGATTTCTTTTGAAATGAGAAATCGGAAAGAAGGTTTCAGTTTCGTTCATGGCGGTGCATTATGCGCAAATACACTTGAGAAATGTACAGATCCGTCTCTTTGTCCCATCTGGCTATGAGTTAAATAGTAGGGAAGAGTAGATTTTTGCCTTGTTTAGTAACAAGTCTTGAATGATTAATTCAAAATTTGTAAATTGCTTTCACAAGACCTCGATAGACACTATAAGTACCAATTTCTGCATTAATTTTTCTTGAAAACGGTGGTTTCTTCTGCATAAGAATTGTTCACGATAATCTAATCATATAAGCAGGAAGTCTGACTGTTCAGTTCTAGGAATCGAACTATTACATCCTAAAATACACTGACGATTGGCGAGTCTATTATATAATTGTAACATAAATTGTTTGCATTTGGTTAACAATTTATCACTTATATAAATTCAGTTAAAGAAGACCCGGTGTAGTAGCACCTGTCAATATCCCAACTATCACCCGGAACCTGGAACTCGGAACAACAGTCATTAAGAGGTGGTTCTACGCCGCTGAAAACCTCCGGATGTAGCTTATCGTCATACCGAGGAAAATTAATGATTAAATCATTAATAAAAAAATTTCTTTCGTCTTTAAATAAACTTATAAGTATAAAAATACTTTTTAAAAGTAAATATACAAGTGATAGACATTTACTACCACCCGGAACCTGGACCTCGGAACAACAGTCATTAAGAGGTGGTTCCACGCTGCTCAAAAGAGGAAAACTGTATTTAACTCGCCTACGCGTTCATTCTGCGATGAACTTTATCAAGGTTAAAATGAGGAAATGAGCTTTATTCCAAATTACGTATCTATAAACAAACAGTGTTGTTTCACCTTTTCTTATGGAAATGATACTGAAACAGACTAAAATACATAATAAGAAGTCCAAGGAAAACGGTTCAATTCCCTTCATTTTAACATCTCGTGACATTGCACTACACATGAAGGAGTTCTAAAACTAAAGTATATAGTTAATTCTTTTGAATGATTTGTGAACGTTTTTTATAGTTGCTAACACTAGATATATATAGTTGTATATATATTTTTTATAGCTGATAACAATATATATATATATATATATATATATATATATAAGTTATAGTTTAGAACATGCGAAAATTAAAATTTACTATAAAAGTGTAGATTTTGTAGTAAATTATTTCTACTTGTTCTAAATTATAACTTATAAATATTCATAGCTCTATTCCTAGATTGAGCACTATTTTAAATTAATGTTTGAACGTTGTTACTATTTTCTTCGTTCTTTATTGACTTAATTGAATATTATATATATATATATATATATATATATACAGTTTTCTTATATATATTGACTATATATTGTTTTCTTATATATATATATATATATATATAGTATCTAGCCTAGAGAGCCAACGAATCTACCAAGGTTCCACCTAATTGGATCTTCAGGGAAGGTTGGCTAAAAGAAGGCGATAAGATTTAAGAAACCCAGAAATCCACGTGATCGAAACAGAAGACACCAAACACCAAAGGGGGGGGTAACGACATGTTAAATTGTTGTTATATATATATATATATAAACAGAAACACAAGGCATACCGAAACGGTTTATTTCGGAGCTGTAAAAGTGCAAGCTGCTTCCAACCCGAACATTTAATTTAATTCAGACTATTCCTCACAAAAAATCTAGATTAGCGCAGAAAAGAAATATAGATGTTAGCTGAAAGGTCGAGGTGTATAGTGTTAAACATTGAAAAGCGACTATGTCTCAGAAATTAAAGAACACATACACGAATCACTCATATACAAAAAATCTAAAAAGAAAAAATAATATAATATACAAGAATAGACAAGAAAATAGATGCAACCGCACACAAAAACAAATGCACACAAACAAACAACTATAAGAAGATATATATGCGCACGGTAATATGCATACAATATACAAAAAACTAAAAATAACCAAAACATGGAAGAACTTACAAATAAAACTGTAAAAACGAAAAAAAAAAAATTAATAAGCCTATATAGTAAAATATAATTACAGTCACAGATAATTAAGAATCACAAAAAATGTAATAGCTAAAAATTAAAATATAGAAAATAAAAATAAAAACAAAAATGAAGATTCATAAGGAAAAAGATTCACAAAATTTATAGAAAGAAAATTCACAATGATAAAAAATATTAATAGAGACAGAAAGAAAAAATAATAAGCACAAACAAAAATTAAAAAGAACTTATATACTAATTATAAATTACAGTAAAAACATTATTAATAATCACAAAAATTAAGAAAATTAAAATTTCAAACAGTGAAATAAAAATTTAGAAAAACAGCTGAATTTGGAAAAATATTGGTGTGGAAGATACATAATTTAAACTACTTTTTTTACGGTTGTATATTCGTTGTGCTTTTGAAGATTTTTAAAAAGTCGCTAAGTATGCGTGAAAAATCGCTGTAAATGGATAAAAATATAGATGAACGTTACAAATAGAATATGCATCCCTAAATTCGTAGTTTAATGATGAAAAGAACTAAAAAATATTTATTTCTCACAGCAGATATTTAATTTGTGTAAGAATGTGTGATGAAAGTTTCTCAGTCTATACGACTTCACAAATTGAAGAAACAAATAAACTTGTCAACGTTATGCTGGTTTTTAGGGATCCCGATTCGAACTCCAGCGATAAACATTTTTTCTGGATATGCAAATTCACAATACGTGTGAATTATCTTAATTTACGAGGGAATGGAAAAATAGATACTTTGAAAAAAATTTGTCGACCGACACCACTTCCCTAAATGACTAACTATAAAAAAAACACTTTATAGGAACCAGTTTCAGCACCCACTCGTGTACACACAAATACACACGCTTATATATATTATAAATGTAAAAAGATATCAGCAATACCAGTGCTGTGATTATAGTCGTTACAGTTTATACAAAACTGCAATAACCCACTGCAAAAATGGTAATTCCTACAAAGAAAAGATACGAGATATCCAAATTAGTATAGAATAGATTATCAATAGCTATCAGTAAAATGATCGTACCAAGTATTTTTACAGGGTTTTTGTTGTAAATTGCTTAATATGGGGGTGGAGATAGAGCGTTGATAAGTCCAGAGTTTGTCACGTTAGCTAAGCGGGTTATTACCGACTTCGAAGTTTTGTGAGGAAAACGTTATGATGAACTTACACGTCAGCACCGTTTTTTTAGAGAAAAATTAACAATTGCCTTTTACATTTTATATTCTTCTTTTTCTTTTATCTCTAGCCAAAACTCAGAAACTCCAGGACGAATATATTAACAAAAAAATGCAATGATATTCTTTATTTTAATCACAATGCGTTTCCGACAGATTTTTTGCTTGACTCCCCAATAAATCCGCTTGTTAAGCCCCGAGACGGCTGTTGCATAAATTTGAAATTCATCAAACGCAGTTGTCATGCGCCATATTCTATATGAGACGCTTAGGCCATATCATCACATCCGAAGTTAATTAACATAACAGAGCCGCAGATTCGAATCGATGTAATCCATGGCTCTGAATAAAAAGTAGATTTATTATTATATGTCTCCGTTTTCATTCTCACACACAGAAGAGATTTGATATTCGAATATTACACGGAATATAGTTTTCGTTGAATCAGAGAACCGTTTTCAAAGGGAGAAGCAGAGATTAATGTCAGATTATGAAAACAAATGCAGGCATCTGTTGGAGGAATCCAAAAAGGGACATACAATCTCTCAGTTGTTACACCGAAAAATCACCACCTCAATAATACGGTAATATTTGAAGACGATAGTGGTAATCGTTATATTAACCGTTTTCATACAGGTAATATTAGACATTCATTGACTGAACTGCTAATGATATTGTCGATTAAAATTTATAATGAAAATAGTGAAAAGCCGTTTCCATACGGGAAACATTAGGCAATTATTGATTGAAGAGTTAAAGTTACAGCCAGTTACAATATATAATGGATATGATGAAAAACCGTTTCCATACCGGAAATATTAGATTGGACAGTAAAGGTTACTGCCATATAAAATATATAATTGAAATGATGAAAAGCCGTTTCCATACAAGAAATATTAGGCAATTATTGATTGAACAGTTAAGGTTACTGTCAGATGAAAGTTATAATTGAAATGATGAAAAGTCATTTCAATACATGAAACAATAGGCAATTATTGATTGACCAATTACCGATACTGTCAGTTAAAATTTATAATAGAAATGATGAAAAGCCGTTTCCATACATAAAATGTTAGGCAATTATTGACTGAACAGTTAAGGTTACTGTCAGTTATAATTTATAATGGAAATGATGAAAAGCCGTTTACATACAGCAAACATTAGGCAGTTATTGATTGAACAGTTAAGGTTACTGTCAGTTAAAATTTATAATGGAAATGCTGAAAAGCCGTTTACATACAGCAAACATTAGGCAGTTATTGATTGAACAGTTAAGGTTACTGTCAGTTAAAATTTATAATGGAAATGATGAAAAGCCGTTTCCATGCAGCAAACATTAGGTATTCAATGACTGGACGATTAATGTTACCGTTGATTGACATTCATAAAATCAAATTCTGCAAATAGTTTTCAGTGAATTAGATTTTTGAAATTCACTTTTATAGCTGTTTTGATTGACGATGCGATTTACTTTCTGTTGTGTTGTGGTTCATACAATGTGGCATCCGGTCGCCCGGATGTATAAATGACAATGAGCGTTTAGTGCGTGGTGGTGGGGAGTTTGTCATCATCAGGGACTTCGTGAAGTAACACCTACTACTGCGGGAGATTGTAAATATTGTATATACATCTTGATTGTACCACTCTGTTAATAAAGTAGTTTATCTACATTTTCCAGTGTATCTCTTCATTCCACGATAAAACACTTTCCGGCCTTATAATGATGGTTTTGATTGATTGATGCTTTTTCTACGGCTAATCATCCCTTTACGGGTTACTTATTTCCAGAATATATTTTTGGATTGTAAGACTCTTTTTTTTTAGAATAATGATTTTGTGACGCAAGGCTTATTAATTACCATTATTTGAGCAAGTGGAATTGGCTTTATGTCTTCCCTAAGAGCGTTTTCGCATAAAGGAATGTAACAAACCCAAACGAGATTAAATGTCGGCTTCCAAATTATCGATTCCGAGTCATTAACCATACACTAGACGAACATCCAAGATTACAACACCAGCTATTCCCACGTTATCATCCATCAATTCACTTAATGTATTAAATAATAATATACGACATTAACTTCGGTGGTTAAACGGAGGACAAAGGTTTTAACATGATGTGGCCTTAAGCGTATAATAATGTTGAAGGTTAAGAGCTTGATTGGATTATTTTACCTTAAGTATTTGTCTATTTTTTGAGAAAAAGTAGTATTTACAGTATTTACATTATTCAGACTATTGTCCTCATCTTTGTAGCCATTTGTACTACGTTTAATAATAGATCATTCTATTTGTCTATATTTCTGAGATGAGGTAGTATTTACAGTATTTACATTATTCGGACTATTGTCCTCATCTTTGTAGCCATTTGTACTGCGTTTAATAATAGATCATTCTATTTGTCTATATTTCTGAGATGAGGTAGTATTTACAGTATTTACATTATTCAGACTATTGTCCTCATCTATGTAGCCATTTGTACTACGTTTAATAATAGATCATTCTATTTGTCTATATTTCTGAGATGAGGTAGTATTTACAGTATTTACATTATTCGGACTATTGTCCTCATCTTTGTAGCCATTTGTACTACGTTTAATAATAGATCATTCTATTTGTCTATATTTCTGAGATGAGGTAGTATTTACAGTATTTACATTATTCGGACTATTGTCCTCATCTTTGTAGCCATTTGTACTACGTTTAATAATAGATCATTCTATTTGTCTATATTTCGAACCGAACCCTTTATTACAATAACTGGGATATATGAACTCCATTCCTTGCTTAATGCCTCTTTAGGGCACTTGACCCAGTGTATATAGATGTTGGTTAGTTCCTGTGATTTAACCCAAAAAGTTGTGAGTTCATTACCAGGCTACAGCAATAGCGAACAAGCATCTTACAGGGTTAGAGGAAAATAACTCATGACTTCCAGAAGGGACGTCATAAAAGGTTCGGTTCGAAATTCCTAGCACCTGGAGATGGCCGGAGCGTACAACGCCCTAAACGTCGTACAAATGGCAACAAAGATGATGACAATAATCCGAATAATGTAAATACAGTATTATTTTACCTGTTTTAAAAAAAATGTTGTTGCTGTTAGAATTGATGCAGTTTTTGTTTTTTTATAAAGCTATTTTCGATTATGTAGCGCCAGAGTGAGATCAAAGATCATCTTCTTTGGTGTTTAAGTCATTATTCGTTTGTAAAGATTTCGGTCATTAAACTAAGAAAACGATTGTTTATAGTTAATAGTTTCGACATTTTTAGTGAGTTGGTCAGCATAGTGACATCCATATGAGATCTTCGATCTGATGAGGCGATTTAAGTACATGATTAGATGTCTTTGGTTAATGTTTTGATTTTGTAACAAATTGTGGTGTTAAACAAAAATTTCTTAAGCGCGGCTCAATTTCCTTATCACCAATGCTATATTAATTTTAAAAGATTCATATATTGAGATATTTGAAGTTTTTAGAATTAATTATACATTCTGAGTTTTTGAAACTCCGGACCATAATTTATAATTATCTTAATAAGCCAGTGAAAATAATAGTGCTGAATGCCTTTGAAAATCTTGAAATTAGGACCAATATCGGTCATTGCCTAAAACACCGAGTTGTAAACATCCAAATAATTTTCATGTTCTCTTATAAAAAAAGGAGTTCTTTTTTTAATCTAAAGCATTGAAAAAGAACTGAGACAGAATTATCGATTATCGAGAAAACGTTACAAATTAACGCATTGGAATTGGCTTTTCGCTGTGTTATGTGCCTAATATAAGACCATCAAGTAGATCGATGGTGCCTATTTGAATCTGACTCTAGAGAAAGAGGGAAAGGCATATTTGAATACAGGGTTGGGTATGCAAATCTACCATCAGACCGTGCATTGAATACTGTTGTCATATCTGGTCTGGCGCCTCTGCTATTCATCTTGGGGTTCTCGACAAAAATTTCAAAAGAGAATCTGCAATGTAATCGATCTCGATCTGGCAGCTCGGCTCCAGTCACGTTCTCGCCGACAGTATATGAGTTATCTCTGCCTCTACTACGAATATTTTCACGGGTTCTGCTCCGACGTGCTTAACTCCTTAGTGCTCCCTCTGCACGAATTTACTCGAGCTACTAGACTAGGAATTAGGTTCTACCATTTTACAGTCACAAATGTAGCAGCCTCTTCTACTCTCAGCTTCTTTTCTCGCACTTCCCGCCTCTGGAACTCCTTTCTGTATACTTGCTTCCCTGATAGCTACATTGCCAAAGAGTTTAAGTGCAACGTCAATTCCCTTCTCTTATTTATATGACTATATCTGTATTTCTCTTATCCTTTCCCCGATACCCACGTATCTTGTTGTTCTTCCTGTTTTCTCTATTCTCACGTAACTCTCTTCCCACCAGTATCCCCATCCTTCTCTTATACATTCTTCGACACCACCTGAAACTTGTTCTTATTTATTTTCACTCTCTTATGTAGCCCCCTGTGCACCAGTGGCAGTACTGCCTTGCTTGCAGGAAAACGATTATAAAAAAGTAAATAAAAATAAAAATAACTCTGAATTTAAAATGGCGAAGAAGTCAATGAAAAAAGACTATATTCTTTAAGAAGTTATATTTATTGAAAAATGATAAGTGGAATCTTTGGATAGCCATATCCAGCTATCCTCTCTGTTGGATGGTCTCAAGAATAATAAAAAAGTATCACCATGCAGATGGGTTAACCGCTCAAAATGAACGATATATTTATAGTGGGTTATCCGTAGTTGTGTGTTGTAACAGATTAACTGAATTTGGCCTCGTTAGTAGATAGCCCACTATAAGTTATTAAAGGGGTTATAAAACAAGAAAATCAAATTGAGTATAGAAACAACATTATATATACACAGATATCAATTAAGGTTTTTTTTTACAAATAAAGTAATGTCTTCAGGATGAGTTCTAAAAACGTTAAAATGTTTATAGCAGTAAATGCCGAAAAGTGAGTTTGGGAATTCACACCCGTATTTAATTCTGGGTTTCTCATTAGATGATAAACAAAATTCGCGTAGGCTCACGAAAAGGAATTTGATATTTATTAATTTTTGGTTTTCTGCCGGAACATCTGCGCTGAGCCGGGTGCGCAAAGACCAGTTTTGGTCATTTGCTTTCTGGATTCCTTGGGGTCAAACATCCGGTCCCTCGCTTTGCTCGGTATCACCACGTAATTAGTGTGCGCATTTCTCTGAATCTAAAAACCAGCTGTCTCGTTGGTGATACCTCTTTAGGCAAAATACTTTGAAGAAATTAATTTCAAAAACAAATCTGCCACGTGTGTTGTCTTGAAGAAAGAAACTATCCCTTCCTTTACTTCGAGTTGCGACAGAAAATAATGAAATACAAGAGTGGGACGCGGAACGAAATCGTGGACCTCTCTAGTTTAGGGCCCTTCGACTATGGGCATATCGTCTGTATCACTTCAGACGAAGATATTTATCTTTTTGACACTCGTGCAAACATTGTTTCGACGTTTTTGACTTTAGTGTAAAACAACCTGTGTCTGTCTTTCGTGTAAAACAACATGCGCCTAAATATTTTACTCTCATGAAAACCAAAAAAGTGTACTGCATCAGTGACCAACGGATGGAATGATGAAGTCTAGGATGTCAAGGACCTTGTCCGACATCATGGAAGGAAAGGAAAAAAGTTCTCCTGCAAAGAAAACCTGTTTCAATTTTTGTTTATGGGTGAAAACGTAATCTTTTAATTCTTGCGCAAGTCTCGTTTGAGTCCTGTTCAAATAAAGCTATGCTTCTGTTTTTATTACTGATCAAAACGACAAAATTCTGTATTAAATAACATTGAAAATCTAAACCTGAGAGCCTATTTCCATAAAAAATGAGATTTGATTAAAAGAAAAGAAGCTAAATCGAGATTTTAACTTTAGCAAAGATGCTTCAAACGTGTCCAAAACTCAACTGATCTTAACCCCGATCCTTCAACAAGTAGAAAACCGGAAATATGTTGAAATTTGGATGCAGTGTTTAAAGGAGATAAGCAACTAGAAATCTAAGAATCAGTTTAAGGGATTTCATGGTCTGATCGGAAAGTATCAAATCATTTAAAATAACTTGTTTGCAATATCTTCTTTCGGGCAATGTTCGTTAGCAATATATCATTTTTTTAATCATTTCACCCCGAGCAAGGCGGAAACGACACTGATGTGCAGGGGGCTACATAAATGTAAAAAGATTAATTAGAAAAGAGTGAGGAGTACAAACTAGTTAGAAAGGAACAATAGAAAGCTGAGAAAGCAGGTGCGATGACAGATACATAGGCGGAGAGAAAGTGAAGGTTATACAGGGGTGGGGAGAGAGCTAGAGTCCAGTGGTTTGTAGATGAGTATTGACCTTGCATTTAAATTTCTGGAGGTTGTAGCCGTCAGGAAAGCAAGAACAAGGGAGCGAGTTCCACAGGCGGGAAGTGCGAGAGAAGAAGCTGCAGGAGTAGAATTGTCGTCTGCATTTGGCTAACCTGACTGTGAATGGGTGGGACCCAGATGCCAGTCTGGTTTCACGAGTAAACACCTGTTGAGGAGGCATCAGTGACTTAAGTTCGTCTGAGCAGAAGCCATGAAAGTATTTATAGAACAGACAAAGGGAGGCCACCTTTCGACGATGGGGAAGTGGCTGTAGTCGAGCCGCCAGATCAGTACCTATCGCATTACAGACTCTCCTTTGGAGCCTGTCAAGAACACTGAGGAGAACGGCAGGGGCACCTGACCATAAATGGCAGCAGTACTCCATGCACGGACGGATGGTTGACTTGTATATATGCAGGATGGATTCAGGTGGAAAAAACATCCTGGATCGACATAGTGACCCAACCTTCTTAGCAGTAGATTTTGCTATGGATTCAATACAGTGGTTCCATTTGAGGTCTGAGGACAGGGTAAGTCCGAGGAGGCGTAGAGTATTACTCTCCGGGAGAATCGCTTGGTCCATGCTTATGGGAGGCAGGAGAGGTTGCCTGTAATGGTTGACAGACAACAGCTTGGTCTTAGATGAATCATACAAATCTAACAGTACGTTCCTTTCTACCCTCCTGCAAATAGTTTTTTTTTTCCCCAAAAGCCAAGCTCACCGTCGAAATAAAACTCCAAACCGTAGAGAAGGTTAACGAGAACTCTGATGACGATCCTGGAAGAAGACACCGTAGCAGAGCCTGCTCTGTTCTTTAATTATTATCAATTTTTCATAGACGAAATGGGTATTTGTTTATATTTCTGAGATGAGGTAATATTTACAGTATTTACGAAATGGATATTTTGCGGGTCGGCTCACTTACTAAAATACCCAGCTATTAAAATATTGATTCTAAGAAGTGGGTCATTCTGAGAATTTTTAAACACCCACGAGAACCTACAGGTAAATATGTGTATTTCCACATTAATCGCAACCAATTATCAAATCTGTCCTCTGAGACAGGTAGTTAAAGGCATGTACGGCAAATATTATAGGTGAGGTAAACTTAATAATGATTTTGATGCCTATAAATATCTTTAATGCTAGAACGGAACGCGAGTCTGGAAAAAATAAATTGATTTTATGTTATTTATTTGTAATGTCTATTTCAAACTGTGGTGGTGGTGTGGGGCTACTATAACATGTATTCTACTTTAATATAGCATGAGGTCTACTTCCCGTTTCGATTATATCGTGAGGTCTACAGAAGCATCAAACTATAATATAAAATTATATGTGTATACATATTTATTTAAACCTTTTATTAATATTTATACAGTTCTTTTCAAAAGTATTAGAAGAGCTATTTTATCTTTTATGAGGTATCAAAATAAAGTTTAAAATCACCCCTGTCCTAACACTTTTGTACACTCCCGGTAGTGTGCAAAAGTATTAGGACAGAGGTGATTTTCCTAAAAACCTCACTGAAATTCAAATACAGAGTGAAAAGCCAAATAAATTGTTAAATATTGATTATTTAAAACTAAGTGTAAAAGAAATGTATTAAAAAGAAGTCATATTTAATATTTTCTATTTTCTATAAAACAAGTTATTTTGAAACTACTCTATTGAACATCTATGGGATATTTTGGATAAAAAAATTGATAAATCTAATGTTACATCGCAAGACACACTTTGGGAACAAATACAAGTTGTTTGGCAGGAGATACCATTAGCTACATTGAAGAAGCTTGTGATGTCAATGCTTGACAGAATGAAGGTTGTGATCAAAGCAAAAGGCTATTATACGAAATGTTAAATTTACTTTGTTAATTTTTTTCTTGTTAAAGCATTTGTTGAGTAAATCACATTACTTTAAATAAATTGTTTATTTTTTGTCAGTATGCCTTATAAAAGATAAAATAGTTTTGCGCAGTACTGTATTTCTATATACTGTTTATGTTTATATTAAAGCTAGAGATGTAAAAATAAACACGCTATAAAATACAATACATATATATATTTTAGTGATAAACACTTCGTATATATTCTCGGGACGGTACAAATAGATCACTGGGATGTTTTCTTATCATCTTCCAGAAAAAAATGATCAAGATGTGACCGGAACAGCTGACTACCAACACATAGCATTTTCTTGAGAATCGTTGTTTTAGCATCCGACCACGATAGCTCAATCGCCTGAGTGTGTGATCCAGTCGTTGGATCCACATAATGTCGCATTTATGGTATGGATTTGCTTGTTGAACTGTATCCAGCAGATTGTGTTCTCTTAAAAAAGCGACTGCTGTTTTCTCTGTTAGGATGACTTCAGCAACATTTTCAGGTAACCTAAAATTCTGAAATATTTGTTAACTGATTCAGGCTGAGGAGGCTTCTGATTTGGAAACTTCATTTGCTACTTTTTATATGGGCACGCCACGTGTTTACTAAATGTGAGTCAGATATATATGTCCATGTTAAACCTAAACAGACCTGATGGTCACGTAAGGATAGGGGTACGGTAGACCTTTTGCTGCACCTGAGTAGATAATATATTGAGGTAGACCTATAAAAGCACCAAACCGTGAATATCTCGATTGCGATAAAACTGAGATCTTTCCTTATTGTTTCTTCAAAGAGACTCAACTAAATTTATTGAAATACGACGGATAACATTTTTTTATAAATTGCATAATATTAACGAGTTGATGTTGTAGACTCTCTTCTGGCAAATAAGTTAAATAGATTTTTATCATACATTAGTATGCTTTGTCGTGAACTGTAATTTTCTAGGTAAACATTTAGACAACTACCGGTGCCATGGTTTTACTGCTAACTGAATGCTCTATCCTATACTAGTAAACCGGACACGGCTGCAGAGTGAGAAATTACAAACTAGCATCACAGTTCATTGGAATAGTGAATTTGATCCTCACTGAGTTTCTTACAATTAAATTAATTGCTGCTCATAAAATGATACTTACTATATAAGCATCATAGACCATTAATATCGTCGTTTTTTTTAGCTTAATTTCCTTTTTCCGTAGGGTAAGATTGAGCAGGACTAATAAAGCAGACATGCTTAAAGAAATTAGAGAACTGACAGGACAAAAAACCCTGCTCCTCAACAGTATGTATAAAATCCAAAGATGGAACAATATATTAGAGAAAGAGGAGATACTCCAGCGCTGGGAGAAATATATAAAAAAATCATTTAATCGACAAAAGAGATCAACCGATAATACACAAAGATGAGGAGGAACGGGAAATATTAAAGTCCGAAGTAGAAGCTGCAATGTCCAAACTGAAGAGAAACAAAGTAGCTGGACCAGACAGCATTGTAATAGAGCTGCTGATAGCTCTGGAATAACTCTGAATAGAGAAAATTACAGAAATAATAAATGAAAATTATAATAGTGGTGAAATACCAGAAGACTTAAGCAAGTCGATTTTCATTGTAATGCCAAAGAAGCCAGGTGTGAATTCCACCGAACATTCAGTTTGATGAGCCACATTACAAAAATTGATTATCCGAATCCTGATGAATAGAGCAAGAATCAGAATCAGGCCAGATATAGGGTAAGAACAGTGCGGGTTCGTCATAGACACTAGAACAAGAAACGCCATATTATGATTAGGATGTTCTCCGAAATGGCAATACAAATAAAGACGGACTTGTAGTTATGTTTCATCGATTATGCAAAGGCGTTCGACAAAACAGGCCATAAGGAATTGATGGAGATGCTCAGCAGCCCTGACATATTTCAGAAAGACATAAGCGTAATCAAGAATTTCTACTGGCAGCAAACCGCCTGCATACGGACAGGTAATGAATTCAGCAGATATACAAAGATAGAAAGAGGCGTAAGACAAGGATGTGTCTTTTCACCGGATCTATTCAACTTGTAAAGCGAGACGATTCTGAGAACCCTAGATGTTATATAAGGATTCGTCATCGGAGAACACAATTTGAAGAACATAAGGTACGCAGATAATACAGTGCTGATAGTAGACACGGAAAGGAAACTACAAGACCTTTTACAGAAAGTACCTGAAGAGAGTGACAAGAAAGGACTACAAATAAATTGCAAGAAAACCGAATGCATGGTCATTAGTAAAAAGAGCAGCCCAATATGCCAAATACAGGTCGGGGATACTAAAATCAAGCAGGTACAGAAGCTTAAATATCTGCGAAGTGTTCTAACATAAGACGGAAAGTGCGACACAGAGATCCGAAGGCGAATTAGCATGGAAAATGAAGCTTTTCAGAAGCTGAGTAAAGTATTAAGAGACTGGAAAATTTAGCTAGAAACAGAGAAAAGCGTACTGGATAGCTATTTGATGTCAGTTCTTCAATATGCCAGTGAATACTGGACAATATCATCAATGATGAAGGAAATACTTGCAGCAAGTCAGATGTGGTTCTACAGTTGGATGCTGCGGATATCATGGATCGAGCATGTGAGGAATGATGAGGTTTTGGAAAGAATGAAAACGAAAAGGAAAAGAGAGAAAAAGACAGCTAAAGTTCCTGGTACATGCAATGAGGAAGGAGGGCTTGGAGACCCTGATACTAACAGGCCACATAGAGGGGAAAAGAGACAGAGGAAAACAGCGGATAACATATTTGAAGTGACTGAGCAAGTGGATGACAGAACGGGGGTCGCGTGGTATAACAGGCGAAAGCGTGCTAAGAGCAACCAGGGAAAGATAGACGTAGAAAGCCATGATCGCCTACGTCCTGATAAGACAGGGCACATAGAATAAGTTTGTTTTACGTATAGACAGATTCAGTCACTTAAGTACCATACGTGATACACGCTTTGGACGATCATGTCTCGAAATAGACATGACTTACTGGGGAGAAAATTATCCGGCAGTAAGTTGCAATTGCTTTTTGTAGTAGACTTGTTGCCAACAAAGCTATAGAACACAATCTTTTCTATTACTTAACCCATAACTGGAGGGAAGAGACGGATTAATACCTTCCCCAAGGGTATTACAGGAAGTTTTAAAAATTAAAATTTCTTAGAGAAGACTCAAATTTGCACTCCTTAACATTGAACCTCGTCTTCCATGGACGACACTTCGAATAAAAGGCAAAATAATTGACAATGCATGTATCAACTATAGAAAAACCAGGGACAATCCTCTCGCAATTTGTTGCACTTTCATCTTTTTTTCCACTTTCGTGTAATTTTACGACGACATGATTCCAGATAGTTTTAAACATTTTTTGATTTAGCAATCATTATAGAAGAATCATCAGTTATAGTTTAAGTATCAAACTGCAGTGGTGATTGTAGAAATCTGAAAATGGTTGGGCATGTATGGGCCAAGATTTTTCTGAGGAGGAGAAAGGCAATTTCAAGCAGCATTGTCATTTTTATACGACACCACTATTGTATACACAACTTAGGAATGAGTTTAAGTATAAGTATGTTACTTCACTAAATAAAACGGAATAACTTTTTATTCATAGCAGTGGAGTTCTAATCTCTTCTTGCCCTCTTTTTTGCTCTCAACCTGTTGAAACACAAGAGAGGTTGATTTCAAAATCAACTCAAAGGGATAATACGAACGTCAATACTAGCAGAATCATATGATTTGTCTGCTCTCATTTCTGTGCGTGTCATTAAAAAGCTATATTGAAAAGAAAACTGAGAGAGAAAATACTGAAGACCAAATCTTATCAAAATCTGAGACTGATTTCCTAAATTTTTGAAGCTTATAAAAATGGGTGGGGGCCAACCGAGGGACCAGTCACGGGGCAATTAGCTTTTTCTGCATCCCCCGTAGAATCGCCACTGTCACTCAGGAGTTAATTATTTTCAACTGATTCTGATTAATCTATAAATCGTTTTCCCCCATTAAAACACCTTTTTTATTTGATCATTTTTGTTTATATTCTTTACTTTTTTCATAATATGAGAATGTTTTACAAAAAGAAATAGTACTACTACTACTAAAAATAATAATATTACTAAAACAGCAGCAACAATTATAATAATAATCTCAGGTTATATTAAGACCAATTCAGAACTTTTTTTTAGTTTCTTTGCGAAATAAATTTTTCCCAATGAGTTCGGTAAAACCATTCATAAATCATAAACATGTTTCAATTTATTTTAAGCGATCGATTATTTTATTTCGGAGAAAAACTAGAAGACAAAAAAACATCAATTTCACTTTTTATTTTTTTATGATTTGAATTTAAATATCCTGGGTGATTCATTGCTTTTTACACCGTTATATAAACTTGCCTTTTGTTTTTATTTACATAGGAAGCTTTTAAGAAATATAACGTAAAAAATGATATTAACTGCAACTTTTTAAAGTGAAATATGAATTGACAGTGTAGTTTAATATATTTTTAAACGTTTTATTAAAATGTGCGTGAAAAAAATAACGCAATATAAGGGAGATTATGCCTCTAATCTTGTAACATCTCTTGTTAATGTCTTTCTCTTGATTTTACAGGCTATATGCTTTTTTAACACAAGAACTGATTTTATAAAGATCTAAACTTATTTATAAATGGATCTTTGTCTGTGTGTGTATGTGTGTGTTTGTATCTCCGTTACCTGCAGACTCCGAAACGGCTGAACCGCCGATTTTCTTGAAAATTTACACAGTTGTACTATAAACGTCTGCGAGTGTTCTTAGCTAGGTTTTGTGTCGAGGTACCTCCGATAAATATCGAAAATCGATAATCGAAAAAATCGGGTTATAGAAGGAGTGGTCCGATTTTAATTAATTTTGATACACTCATAGACAAAGACGTAAGAAACGATATTCAGAAGTTTCAAGGTTGCAGTTCTTACAATAGTGCAGAAAATCGATAATATATATATATAAAAGCTTTCATTACACCCGAGCAACGCCGGACTATACTGCTAGTAATTGATAAATAAAAAATAGATAGAGAATAGGATAAAATAAAAGTAATGCCACATCACAGATACACTGAAGGTATTAAAAATATTTTTTGATTAGGATACAAACAAGAGGAAAAATCATACTTAACATCAGGAAGAGACAGATGAGATTCTTGAGACACATAATGAGGAAGGAGGGTCTGGAGAATTTAATACTCACAGGACGGGTAGAAGAAAAGAGACGGGAGAAAGCAGCGCGAGACATACTTGATAGACTTGAGCAAATGGATAGCAGAGCGAGGTTTGGGAGAGATAAGTCAGTCAGTCAGTTAAGTGCCACACGTGATACACGCTTTGGCGATCATGTCTCGCAATAGGTTGCCATTAATTTCTGCGGTAGACTGGTTGCTAACCAAGGCTACAAAAACCATTCTGTCCTGTTATTTGACCCATAGCTGGAGGGAGAAGAGACGGGTTAATACCTTTCCTAAGAGTATTTGGGTGTTAAGTGAATGAAGCGAATTCAACTAGAATTCGAACTCATGGGAGCGACAAGAGACAGAGCCAAGTGGAAGCCTATGATCACTTATAGGGTCTCGCACATGAAGAAGATATTGGTAGTAATATGAATGAAAAAAAACTGTTGGATAAAGAAGTTATACGGGGAAATAATGACATTAAACTAAAAAAAAAATAAAAAATAAAAAAGCAAACAGAACCAGTACGCCATTTACCATTTACTCAAGAGACAGGAACTGACACTGAAAAATAACTGATTCATAGAATAGTTCCAACTACAAGTGCCGCTGGTGTTGTTCTAATAAAATAAGATTTCAGTGTTTTGGAAGAATTTGATAGTATAAACAATCTTAAAGCTGTTCTTTTGGGCAAAATGAATACAAATACAGAACGTAAGGCAGGTCTAATTGCTCTTAAGAAGAAGCTTCATTGAAAACTGCATACAATTAGTTCCAATTAAAACATCAGAATGAGCAACAATTCAGAGCTGTTTTTAAATATGTTGAGAGTACATGAAGAATCCCGACTGCTTTTTACAGGCCCAGTAGACAGATTGTGTGAAAGGCGCTATCACGATTTGCTACAAGTAGAATTTATAAAAATCGGTGGCCCTATTGATAATACTGGTCGGAATTAATCAATCTATCTCAAAATTGAATTTGTGAACCTGCAACTACTGAACATTTTTCAGAATAAGAAATTCATGCATTTCTCATAAATAACACAAAATTAGAGTTGGTTGATTTTTCTTCAGAATCTGAGCAGAGTGTTGAAAGAACATTGAAATGAACATCTGAGGCTTTTCATGTTGTTTACAGATTGGAAGCAAGACATAGACACATTCTTGCAAAAACCTTGTTGCCAACAAAAATCTTCCTTTGTTTCTAAAAGCCTTTACACTGAACATTTTGATATGTTTGTATAAATATTTGGATTGAGTTGGATTTGATTTAATATAAAATTTACTTACTAAAAGTAGCAAACAATTTAGATTTACTGTTGAAAAAATAACATTTTTAAATCAAATATTGCCAAAATGAATGATTTTTAAACGTATTTTCAATGCTGATTTTTGGTTGCATTTCCTCAAAAAGGGTTCAAAGCTAGGAATCTAAACTTTGGTGTGAGTTTTTATATCCTTAAATTCCTACTATCTAAACTTGTCCAAAGTTGATTTGCTAAATAAGGGTAAAATTGACTACCCTTTTATTCATAGAAACAAATAATATATTCACGACCCAGAAGCCTAATAGTGTATGTTTATGGGGCTTTTATCCGAAATACAAGCGGAGTGGACAGATTAGTCAGACAAAATCTTGTCGTCTAAACAAAAGGAACAGTTTCAATAAAAATATTATTGTCTCAAAGACCACCGACTGTGTCTGACTGAAAGATAAAAGATGTAAAATTACTTCACATCACCAGAAAGAAAAAAGAATTTTGACAGCTGAAAATAACAGTTGTACTCATTGTTATTAGAACACTAGGAACAATCCTGAACATTGCTAAAAGTAATATCACAGAGAATATATATATATATATATTCTAAACATATTCTGTTAAATATAAGAGACAATGACTGTCTATTATGTTTAATCATGAGCCGTTCTTAACATCATATTTTGGCTTTAATTTCAGGTGAAAATAAAGACATAAACTCTCCAACACTTGGACAATGTTTTATTTAGTTGGTTCCAAGCCCTGGGCTCACATGAGCTATCTTCAGAGAGGCCACAAGAACGCCAACATAAAAACACCCACCATCAGCGACAATTTTATCTTGTGTTGACATAAATCTTTGCTAAGCAACGATAACAGATACCGAAAATAGCAAACGCAGCTCGTAAATTTGTAATGCGGTTCTATGACGTCACACCGCGTGAGAGCTCAAAATGATAAGAGAACCATATATTTAAATGCAATGTAATGTGTTATGACCAGATTTAAACGTGATTTTATGAAGTGAGGGTTGTTTGGATTTAATGTAGATGGCCTCCAATATGTGAAGTTTTTTTTACTGTGTGTATGAGTGAGGATTATTATATTGTTGACCAAAATCTGTCTGACACAACCTACATAGTCATGTCTTTTTAAGAAATGTTGTTCAATTGCACTCTGATCAGAAAGGTTATAGGTAAGTCTACGGGAGAGCGTGGTTGTAGTAAAACCAATATATGTAGTGGGTTTAGAACTGCTCATCATTAAACATAATAGACATTCATTGTCTCTGCCTCGATGCCCTATATATATATATATATATATATATATATATGTGTGTGTGTGTGTGTGTGTATGTGTGTGTGTGTCTGTGTCTGTGTGTGTATATATACCTATATGTGCGTGTGAGTGTGTACATGTATATATATTTGCGTGTGTGTGTATATATATATATACACAGACACACACACACACACACACACACACACACACACACACACACACACACATATATATATATATATATATAAAAGCTCTATAATACTTATTATATTGAGCACTGTTTCTAATAAAATAAATGCCAGAGTACTCAAAATAAAAAAAAAAACCTTGAGTCCTCTTCACTTAGAATTATATATATATATATATATATATATATAAATGTCAACATATTATAATAATTTTGTGACAGAAAAGAGTTGCGTTACATTTTCTTTTTATATACATTTAAGGATGAACAACAATATATGGTACTATATCCGACAAGATGATAGAATGAAAAAGGCAAATAGGAAAAACATCCCGATCTAACATATTTTATTTAAGCTTCTTCAGAGGCCGAGAGAAAAATGAAAAAACAAAGAGAAAATATACTGGTATATTAATATTTGGCGTGAGTACTTATTGTTCAGATATGTGTCACGTGTATGAAAGCAATAGATAATAATTTTTTTTCATTTTTAAATATATGTACGTGGGATATTTTGGATTATAAAGCGTATAATACTGTATGTGCATATTTGTATAGAAATGCCATATGTTTAGATGAATGTTGTACAGCAACATTAGTCAATATATGTGTATGTATGCGCACGTGTTTTAATACACCTGCCTCATGTCTTAAAACAATAAACAATATATATATATATATGTATATATATATATATATATACATTCTCAAATGTTTCCATTAATTCCATACAAACACACACACACACACACACAAATACACACACACACACATATATATAGTATATGGAATTAAAGAATGCTTATATATAGTATATAGAATTAAAGAAAGCTTATATATATATTTGTGTGTGTATGTATGTTTGTATTTTACGAGACGTAATAAGCAAACAGAACAATGATAAAATACACTGAAATAAAAGTAACTTAACGTATATTGGATTCATTTTTATCGTAGACCTTAGCAGTCTCAGCATAGATTTTTTCATTCGTTATTTTATCGAGAACACTCACCTTTCCACCCCCTTGACAGTTTTTCTTGGGTATATATAAATTGTCAGTTTCATTAATTCGGCTATTTTGGGCTATTATAAAGTAAAAATTACTTCTAGTGTTGGCCGTTGAAATCGTTTTGTTCAAAAAAGCAAATACAGTCATCAACAAAAGTTTAAGAGTACTTTTGTCTAATAAGGTGATTTCTGATTTTGTTTTTGTTTTGTATTTTTTGAATAAGTAATATTATTGGTCCTGATCTGGTGTTCCGGCTTCAGTCATTTTCCCACTGTCGTAAAGTTTCATCCCTGTGACTTTTCTATTCTTCCATGGTAACTATTCGAATGAGCTCTTCGCCAGGATAGCTACATTTTATGAATTTAAGCGTAGTGCTAGACTAGATTGGTCTCACCAATATGCAGTTGGGATTGCTAGATGTAACAAGAGGTTCTATATTAACAGTTTCTTTTCTCGCACTTTTTCCTTGTAGACATCTCATCCGGTTTCATGCATTCTAGCCAACTTGAATCTTCCAAAAATTTAAATACAATGTCAATCGCTTTCTCTTGTCTTCCTGATTACTCTTCTTTTGCTCGTGTTCCTTAGTAAAAGTTCTGTTTTCTAATTCTTCTGCGACTAGTAACCCCTTTTGTCTTAGTGGCTTTACTGTCTTCCTTGGGGTGAAATTTATTAAAAGAAAAAAAGAAAAAGAAAGTAAGCAATAATTAGAGACTAGGAAGAAGTGAATATTCAAGGAAAACTAAATTACCATTTATTGTAAGACATTGCTACGACAAATTATTGTAAGAAGATATGTGCTACACTGATTCAAAATGTTACAAATGTCAGTTTTATGAATTTCATGTCGTCTCAGATTTGAGTCGGGTATAAAATCATTCTAAACGGTTCGTAAACCATGGCTAAGAGCTTCAATGAAATCGAGGCGCCTGACATTTGATAAGCAACATGAATCCTGGACAGCTGAGGACGAGAGCAAAACTGTTTTCATGAAGCTACAACAGTTCAGTCAGGCAGTTATGTTCCATACGTGATACACGCGTTGGGCGATCATGTCCTGAAAGAGACATGACTAACTAGGCAAAAGATTATCCCACATTAGGTTGCCATTGCTTTTTGCTGTAGACTGGTTGCCAGCCAAGGTTTTAAAATCCAATCTGACCTATCATTTGACTCATAGCTAGAGTGGGGAAAGATGTATTATATTATTAAGTGAGGGATCAGTTTATTACTGCATAGCAATATAAAACTGATCCCTCACTTTATGCTCAGTCTTAATCATGTTTTCAATTATTATATTCAGTCAGTTAAATGCCATATGTGATACACACATGGGTGATCATGTCTCTTTCGAGACTTGACTGGGCAAAACTGTTTTCATGAAGCTACAACAGTTCAGTCAGGCAGTTATGTTCCATACGTGATATACGCGTTGGGCGATCATGTCTTGAAAGAGACATGACTAACTAGGCAAAAGATTATCCCACATTAGGTTGCCATTGCTTTTTGCGGTAGACTGGTTGCTAGCCAAGGCTTTAAAATCCAATCTGACCTATCATTTGACTCATAGCTAGAGTGGGGAAAGATGTATTATATTATTAAGTGAGGGATCAGTTTATTACTGCATAGCAATATAAAACTGATCCCTCACTTTATGCTCAGTCTTAATCATGTTTTCAATTATTATATTCAGTCAGTTAAATGCCATATGTGATACACACTTGGGTGATCATGTCTCTTTCGAGACTTGACTGGGCAAAACTGTTTTCATGAAGCTACAACAGTTCAGTCAGTCAGTTATGTGCCATATATGATACACGCGTTGGACGCTCATGTCTCGATAGAGACATGACTGACTGGGCAAAAGATTATCCCACATTAGGTTGCCATTGCTTTTTGCGGTAGACTGTTTGCCAGCCAAATCTATAGAAACCAATCACTTTTATTATTTAATCCATAACTGGAGAGAAGAGACGGATTAATACCATTCCCAAGAGTATTTGTGCGTAAGTGAATGCAAGGAATTCAACTGGAATTCGAACTCGACTTTCCTATTTGTTGTTCCGAGTTGATATCCTCCATTGCACCACAATGCACATCCACAAAAGTTAGTTATGCGATAAAGAAACGTTAGAAAAGTCCCTGTTAAGAAATTTAATGAAAATTATACAATACAAACGGTGAAACACTTAGATGATTTAGGGTATCATATCCAAATCTGGAACAGCCGGTCTCTACTTCTTGCCTCAAGGAACATCGACAAGTGGTGCAAGACATGTGCATCTACAGCAGGAGAAACTGAAACAGCATATGCACATTTTTCATTGCACAATTTTTATGCAACATGGTGCTGAAAGTCACCGATCAAATGTCGTTCAAAATGTTTTGAACAGGATCAACACGAGAAAAAAGAACTGGCTGGTGAATAGACTAGATTTCCACCGAATTAGATATTTATAAAAAGAAATTGTTAAAAGCAAAGTTGCTGAAAAGCAAGCTTGAAATATTGAATCACTGAGAGAGACTATTAAAGAATTGTGGCCAAATTAAAAGTTAGTTCACTGCCATAACAACTTGATTTTCGGCATGTCCTACTAAATCCTGACAGGAATCATAAGCAAAAGAGATCATACAAAATACACACAACTGGACTATTTGACTGAAAATGAATCGTCATGTACAAATTTATGAGAAAAATTATGTCAGTCTCATAAAGGTTTTGATATTGTGTTTTTTTTAATTAAGATAGCAAAATTAAAATTAGTCTTAAACCTTCTTTTGATGACAGAAAGTGGAGACCACATTATATGCATAAAATACATTTTGATGCAGCGTTTTAAAAGTAATCTCTTCCCATAGACCTAGAGAAATGGTAAGCAAGCTTATCGAGCTAGGACAATTACAACCGAGTAGTGATTTTGGTCCTTACTGGTTGCCCTATACTATCAGTTTTGTGTACACATTTGAGCTAGGATTAGAAAACTAACTTTTTAATACCACCTTCCACTCTATAAGTATTTTTACTGGAAGATTTTGATCTTCGCAAAGGTAAGTACAACCAAATACGAGATTTCTGATTACATCAGTGGTTCATAATCTTTCGAGATATTAAGCATTAAGTTTTCGGTTTAGAACCCAATTAAAAAATAATTCAGAAAGCTTTCATTATTTTTGAAAAATAAAATGTGTCATATGAATAAAAAATAAATGAACCTTTCTGGTTTTTAATGAAACTTACATGAATTCGAATTCCAGTTGAATTCACTGCATTTAATTACCCTTGGGAAAGGTATTAATCCGTCTATTCCACCCAGTTATGGGTTAAATAACAGGACAGACTGGGTTCTATAGCTTTGGCTGGCAACAAGTCTACCGCAGAAAGCAATGGCAACCTACTGCGGGATAATCTTCTGCCCAGTCAGTCATATCTCTTTCGAGACATGATCGCCCAAGTGTGTTTCATGTATGGCACTTAACTGACTGACTACATGAATGAAAAATATTGCTGTCCAAATGCACCCAATAAACATTTAAAACATTTTTTTTAAATAGTACAAGAAAATCTTGCAAGCAAATAATTTTTAATGATCTTATTATAGTAGAGACATACATACAAATGCTAGTTTAGGGCCCGGAATTTCTTTCCGTCTGAATGTATCCTGTACATACATAAATTTACCATCCTCCCGTGCATTGAATATTGCTGCCACATCTGGTCGGTTGCCCCTGCTATTATCCTCGGGCTTCTTGACAAAGTACAACGGAGAGTCTGTAATGTGATCGATACCGACTTGTCAGACCGGCTGCAGTCTCTCTTTCACCGGCGCGACGTAGCTTCCCTGTGTCTCTTCTTTAAATACTTACACGGTTTCTGTTCCGATGATCTTAGATCACTGGTGGCCCCTAGGTTCGGATTTGCACGAAATACAAGATTAGCAACTAGATCCCACCCTTTTACAGTGAAACCCATAAAATGCAACTGCAATTTCTACTCCAACAGTTTCTTTTCTCGCACTTCCCGACTGTGGAATTCCCTACCACATGATTGCTTCCCTGACGGCTACAATCTCCAGGAGTTTAAATGTAAGGTCAATAGACACCTCCTAACACACTAACCTGCTCCCATTCTATCAAACACTCTTCCCACCTACCCAACCCTCAGCCTTTGTATCCTTACCCATCTATCACCCTCCTTCTGACATTTCCTATATCTAACCACTCTTTCTCTTCACCTTCCTCTATGTAACCCCATGCGCAATAGTGGCAGTGGAATGCCTTGCTTGGGGTGAAATGATTTAAAAAAACAAAAAAACAAACAATTTTTCAACTATAGTATTACATAAAAGACTTACTGAACCAATCTAATTATCTGTTCAAGAATAATTCTTTATTTAGAAAAGATTGACCCGTTTGGGCTCAATTATACTTCGATAGCCTCAAAACAATAACATAAATAAATAAAAAAAATTCTTCCAGATAGTCACTGAATAATTGAACTTTATAAGTACCGCAGCAGGTGCTAAAATCACCCGCAGCGACTCTTATAAAGACCTGAGATGAAAAAAGTCAAAATACTTCGACTAAAATGGCAGCGTTGATGGTTTGATTTCAGTTAATGTATAATAATGAAAACAGTGTCACTTTTCAAAAAGTTAAGGCGGAAACACACATTGTTCATTGTATTGTAATGCTTGCTTAAATATTTAGGCAAGTATAGATAAGAGGAAGTAGTGTGATCTGGGTGGGAGAGTAAATATATTCGCAAATTGACAAATTTAGCTGAAAAGGTTGATAAGAAAAGCTCTCGAATACAGAAATCAGTCTGTCTATCAGGACTTAGTTTCCAAGCACGAATAACTCTTGTCGCCACTTGGCGAAAATTGATGTGAATGTAACAATATCATTATATTAGCAGGTGTATTAATCTTTTCTGAGCAGACACAGGTGCTTAAAAGAAAAAAATGTTGTCCACACACACACAAACACAACATATATATATATATATATATATATATATATATATATATATATATATGTGTGTGTGTGTGTGTGTGTGTGTGTGTATGTATGTGTATATGCATATGTGGGGGATTGGTGTATGTGAGGGAGTGTGTGGCTTATATCTATATTGATATATATACTTTTTCTCAAAATTATACTGTTAAATATAACAGACAATGAATGTCTATTATGTTTAATCAATAGCCTTTCTAAACATCGTAAATTTGGCTTTAATTTCAGGTGAAAGTAAAAATAAAAATTGTCCTAAATGTGGGTGTTTTTTATTATGCTGGGTCAAAGCTTTCGGCTTTCTTGAAAATTTACACACTTGTACTATAAGCGTCTGCGAGTGTTCTTAGCTAGGTTTTTCTGTTGAGGTACCCCCGATAAATATTGAAGATCGATAATCGAAAAAATCGGGTTAAAGAAGGATTGGTCCCATTTTAATCAAACTTCATGCACTCATAGACAAAGAAATAAGAAACGATATTCAGACGTTTCAAGGTTGCAGTTCTTACAATAGGACAGAATATTGATAATATATATATATATATATATATATATATATATATATATATATATATATATATAAGGCAAGATGTCTGTATGTGCGTGTGTCTGTTTATCTGTCTGTATGTTCTTTATACAAATCCGCAATTTTTATCCGATTCTCACCAAACTTCACAAAATATTCTTTACGCTGAGTTTGGTATATATATATATATATATATAGAGAGAGAGAGAGAGAGGGAGAGAAAGAGAAAGATACAAATATATATATATATATATATATATATATACGCGTGCACTCAAAAACATGCACGTATAGGGGATAAACTTTTACTCATATTCAAAATATCGTAGGGTGTAATTTTTTCTTTTTACTTCAAATGTTACAGTTGACATGCGTAGCGTTCATTAGAACGTGAAAATTATTCACTATGGAGTTTTTTATATAAATCTTATTTTATTTCTATTTTTATTTCAGATGTACTCTATGTCCACAAGATTATTGTGGACATAGTGAGAACCGCTTGAGTGGCCGTCTCGTTCATCAGATTTGACTCCACCCGACTTTTTCCTGTTCGGTGTTCTCAAAGACAAACTACTCAGCAATTCCCAGTAGCATTGCTGAACTTAAGAAACAAATGCCATTGCTTAAGTGCCGTTAGAGCTGTGCACCAAAGTATACCACTGAGTCCCTCAAAGGTTAGCAACTGTATTGATCCCCATGGAGAGTACACTGAGTTTTAATAAACATCATGTTTTATGTTGCAAAAAACTTAAGTGTACCCTTTGTTAGTTTCTATATTGCAGTTACTTATTTCTTTTACGTTACATTTATTATCCTGAAATAAATTTATATAGTTACTTATGGTGGACCATATATATATATATATATATATATATATATATATATATATATATATATATATATATCCAAATGAATAAGGAATAAAGAAAATGTTAACAGCGTTTGAACGCTGTTAACATTTTCTTTATTCCTTATTCATTATTTTAAAACAGTGCTCAATATAGAAATAGAGCTATGTATATTTATTATAAATTATAGTTTAGAAAATGTACAAATTACAATCTACTACAAAATGCACACTTTGTAGTAGTTTGTAATTTTTGGATGTTCTAAAATATAATTCATAATATATATATATATATATATATATATAGTTATGAATGAATTGTACATTGCGACACGGAAATCTCTATGTTTCGAGATAGATTCTCATCATCAGGCAATATTTGATGCTAGTTGTGCAGATGACTTACATATCTCCCAACCAAAATCAAACATTGCCTGATGATGAGAAATAGAAATTTCCATGACACAATGTACAATTAATTGATAACTATATAATTATATTAAGCTCTATAATATTTATTATATTGAGCACTGTTCATAATAAAATAAATGCCAGAACACTTAAAATAGTAAAACCTTGGGTCCATTTACATGGAATTATATATATATATACAGAGGGCACGAAAAGAATATATCATTAATACATATATATTGTGATACTAATTTTATTCAGATATCACGAGATTACTCCTAGTTACCTTTGGACTTTACAATCACAAGACATGATCAAAATGGTGGCTTTTAGCTTCCATATAATTATTCGTACGGCAATATACGAATAGACAATGTTGGCGAATGTGTCAAATGGGATTGCTGCGCATGCATTTTCAATTACTCAATTCTAACGGCTGCCAATGTAGTCAGTTTTCTGCAATACACATTATCCTTTAGGGTAACCCATAATAAACGGTGTTATCGCAATTCGATAAAATTACGAAAGACATTTCTTCCCTTTCCTAAAATATGTAGGCATTTTTGAGCGGACTCTGTTGACACGTATATTTCTACAAAATTACATTTTCACTTAACAATTTAAAAATTTGTAGGAATTCAGTTTTTTTTCTCCTAGACTGGCTGCTAACGATGACTGAAGAGCCTAGTCTGTTCTACTATTTAACCCATTGCTGGTGGTAGAAAAGTTAGATTCATGCTTTCTCAAACAAAATGAATGTAAGAAAGCTAATGGAATTTGAATGCAATCCACTAGGCTACCATCAAAGTATACATGTGTCTATACTGACATATATCTACATATATATTTGTAAAGAATCATCCATATTATGAATTTGCTGACACTGATGTTATATATTACAGCATATATATATATATATATATATATATATATATATATATATATATATATATAATATACATTTTACAGATAAATATGTAAAATCTTCATCACAATAATATTAATATATTTTTGAAATAGTTTTTGAACATTTACAATAAAATGTTCAGTTATCTGTATCTACTGTGAAGTGAGAGGGGTTGTATTCTCCATGAAATTCAGAATACTCACAAGATAAATGAACTTTAATTTTGTTCATTACTATTAATGCTTCATCTCTTGATACTGAGAACTGCACAGGATTCAAATCCTCACCACCCTGTATATCCTTTCCTTTCTCTCCACCTCTGCAACTGTCATCACACCTGTGTTCCCTCCCTTTTCTTGCTCCTATCTAAATGGCTTTTCCTTCTCTTCACTCTTCTATTTAGTGCTTTTACTCTTATGTAGCCCCCTGCACATCAATGACGTTACTGCCTTGCTCAGGGTGATATGATTAAAAAAAAAGAAAAATAATGTAAAAAACAAAAAAAAAACGCATTTCGTCCTTTAAAGGGACAACTTCAGACAAAACAATGCTATAACTGATGGAATCATTTATATATTTTCAGGGAAAGTCAATGAAAATATCACCAATCGTTGGTTGTAATTAAAACGCCGAAAACGCAAGAACGCTTAACTTAGATTTTAATTTTAAGTTTCTGTCGTCTGATTTTGTTCAAATTCTCATCGGTTTTGTTTTTACCGTTGTTGTTTGTAAATATCGCACATTGGATGGAATGGCAGTGAATTTGTTGAGAACGGTAAAATGATGGGTAATCGTGGGCTTAAATTTAATGTGGAATTTTTTTAAAATTGCTAAAAACAAGAGCGATAAAAACAAAAACAAAGAATCTGAATAGAAATACAATTCCGTTATTAACACATTATTTTGCCTGAGGAAATTCTTTTGAAGGACAAAGAAAAAAAAACATTAGAAAGTAATTTTAAATTTTGTCATTAAGTTACCGATATTGATCCCAGTAATTTTAAAGACTTGTTTGTCTTAAAAGCCTTACGTTCCTTGGGAAAAAAGTTTTAAGACTCCTTGTTCAGGACTGCACCTCTGAGGTTTCTTCTTGGGTGAAAGCTGACATCGGTGCTTTCATACCGATCAGGAAGTTTCGTTTCAAACCTCATTCATTCCCCTGGTTCTCGTCTGCCTGCTTGAGCGCCATTGCCTACAGAAACCACTTCTTCCGCCTATTTCGAAGCAACGCGTCTAGCCATAATAGGCGCCGATTTGCCTCTGCTCGTGAAGAGTGTAAGAGAATCTTGAATGACGCTAAGCTGTTGTTTGCAGAGAGAATGAGGCAGCGCATAGCTGCCCGCAAGTTTGGCTCCAAAGACTATTGGCGGATCTGCAAACGTGTGCTGAACAACAGCAAATCCCCTTTCTGTCCGTTAATCAATAAATTTGAGGTCCTTACGATATCCGTGGACAAGACCGAGTGCTTTGCTTGCAGATTCTTATCCAACTCCCCATTTAACTCTTCTAGATTATCCGCACCAGACTTTCCTCTTAGAACTGGGGCTCAACGGAGAGATGTTCACATAACCCCACTCTGTTATCTAAAAATATTTCAAAAGTTGACCCCCATAAGGCGAGCGAAGGCGAGCGAAGGCGACGGAACCCCTGTCATTTTCTTGAAGAAATGTGGCCCTGAAGTCTCGAAACTTTATAATTACTACCTCTCTGCTTCCTGTTTTTCTGCCTGCTGGAAGTATTCTTCTGTGGTTCCTGTATTTAAGAACTCAGAGGACCCCCTCGGAACCGTCCAATTATTGCCCTATCCAATTTTCGGGAAAGTGTTCGAGGCTATCATCAACGCTGAAACAGTTCAACATCTCACTGCCCATAAACTATTCTCAGACAGACAGTATAGCTTCTGCTTTGCCAGGTCTACTGCCGATATGCTAACGACCATCATCGAGTACATATACCAGGCCCTCGAAAAGTCCACCGAAGCTAGGAGCTGTTGCCCTGGGTATCTTCAAGGCATTTGATAGAGTCTGGCACGCTGGCCTTATGGGTTATGGTATCACTTGACGATTACTTGGTTTGATACAATCTTTCCTATCAAACAGCATAATGAAGGTGGTCTTGGACGTGCTTACTTCCACATTGTACCACACGAACGCTGGTGTTCCCCTGGGCTCTATCCTAGGCCCGACGCTCTTTCTGATCTTCATAAATGATCTCCCTGACGTGATCAAATCCCAAGTAGGCATTTGCAATGATGACCCTACAATTTACTCCCGCCTCAGTAAGAAATCTGGTGAGGCGGCCAATGATAACCTCGCTGCTGTTCTCGAGAAGAATCTCCACTCTGTAGTAGACTGGGGTAAGAAATGGCTTGCAAATTTTAATGCTTTTAAAACGAAGCTGCTATTTATCAACCACCACACACGCAGTCTCTCCTACCCCGTCAGCATAGACCAAGCGAGTCTCCCTAAAAGCAATACACTGCCCTCCGCGGTCTCACCCTCTCTTTCGACCTCAAGTGGAACCATTACATTAAATCAATAGCTAAATCCACTGCTAAGAAGGTTGGGTCACTATGTCGAGCCAGAAAGTTTTCCCCGTCTGAGTACATCTTGCACATATATAAATCAACCATCCGAACGTGCATTGAATATTGTTGTCATATCTGACCGGGCGCCTCTGCTAATTATCTGAGGGTTCTCGACAGGCACCAAAGAAAAATCTGCAATGTGATCGGTCCCGACCTGTCAGCTCGACTCCAACCACTTTATCATCGACGGGATGTGGCTTCCCTCTGTATTTTCTATAAATATTTTCATGCTTCTGCTCCGACGAGCTTATTTTACTGATTCTCCCCTCCACAATAATTTAATCGAACGGCCAGACTGACAATTAGATCCCACCCTTTTACAGTTAAATCAACAAAATGCATCCTCTAATTCTACTCCAATAGCTTCTTTTCTTGCATATTCCACCGGTGAAACTCCCTTCCGTATACTTGCTTCATTGACGGTTATAATCTCCAAGAGTTTAAGTGCAATGACAATTACCACTTGACGTCAGTCTTTCTCTCGTCCTTTCCCCATCACCCCGTGTATCTTGTTCTTTTCCTTTCTCATTCTACTCTCGTAACTGCAATCTCATTATTCTCTTTCTCTTTCTTTGACACCCCCGTATCTAGTTTGTGTTTCGCTTGTGAAACACAACTGGTGAAACGATAAAAAATATAATATCCTGGTCGACTTTTCAGAGATTTTTCAATTTTTTTTAGTGACAAAACACAGTTTTTATATAATAATAATAATAATAATAATAATAGGGATGTTATAGGAATTCGAATAATAAATCATAAAATGTAGCCATGACAACATATCACGGTGGATAGCAGCTTAGGTGGAAGAAATCATCGAGATCAGTCAGTCAGTTAAGTGCCATACTGGATACACGCTTGGGCGATCATGTCTCTTTCGAGACATGACTGACTGGGCAGAAGATTATCCCGCAGTAGGTTGCCATTGCCTTCTGCAGTAGACTGGTTGCCGAACAAGGCTATAGAACCCAATCTGTCCTGTTATTTAACCCATAACTGGAAGGAATAGATGGATTAATACCTTTCCCAAGGGTATTTGTGCGTAAGTGAAAGCAATGAATTCAGCTGGAATTCGAACTCGGATCTCCGATTTCTCGTTCCGAGTCAATATCCAATGCACCACAACGCACAGCATTACAATCTCTTAAAGGCTAACCCCTTTGAGAAAGGTAAGAATCCACACACACACACACACACACACACACATATATATATAGTCATAAGGACAGATCTGTTTCGCTGTATCACAGCTCATCAGTACGGTTAGTTATCCGATTGCTTTTACCCAGAATTGAAACCCGACCGAATTGGCGTCAGTCGGCGATTCTACTTCTGAGCTATGGGTGCTCGGCAAAAGCAGACGAACTTTTTAGTGTATGATATATCATACACCAGTAGTTAGTGTGCTCTAATTCATTACTGAATGAGCGATGCGTAAGTTCTAGATCTGTGAATATAGCAATGACATTTAAAAATTCCTTCAGTACACCTAAGTATATTTTTCTATGTCCATCTGTATCCTGTACGTCTGCCTTGTAAATAACTGTTTTTTAAAGTTTCCCATTCTTCCAGCGTGCTCAATCAGGGTGTGAGAGCGTAAATAGTCATCCACAGACAGATCTGTTTCACTGTTTCATAGCTCATTAGTACGGTTAAACATCCGATTGCTTTTACTCAGAATTGAAACCCGACCGAATTGGCGTCAGTCGGCGAATCTACCTTTCAGCTACGGGTCCTCAGTATTTTCAATAATTGATTTTAGCGGTAAAATCAGTTATTGAAAATCGCCTGAAGACGCTACTCATGGTAGAAACCTAGGTCGAGTAATAACTCGTTTAAACATAGAATATATATATATATATATATACATATATATATATATATATATATGTGTGTGTGTGTGTGTGTGTGTGTGTGTGTGTGTGTGTGTGTGCAGTAAGTCTAGGAGAAAGAGAATTGACAAATATCTGTGTGTTTTTAAGTAAAAATGTTCAGAAAAGGAAAAAAATATCTTTGGTAGTTTTATCCAGTTTCGATAACACTGTCTACTGTAGGAGACCCGAAAGGATATTGTGTATGACACAAGGCTGGCAATTTAAACAAGTAATTGCACATACATGTACAGCAATTGACACTTTTACAAAGTTTCTCAAAGCAGTAGTTTGCCGTTCATATGCCCAGTGGCGCGGTGTGAACACGCTCTCTTCTCTAAAGCGGTTTCCTGGGGTATTTCGCTTGGAGCCGGCATATGAGAGATTTAGTGACACCATCCACCCTACCAAGTAGGATGCTGCTTACCGAACGTTAAAGGTACTACTTCTACCCAGAGCTTCCTATACCCAAAGGAAATAAAAAAGCAATAAAAGTAAGAGACGAGATTGGAATTCAAGGAGAAAGACGCCAGTAAAAAGAAATGGTGTTGTTATATCACTCATCCTTGCAACAAAAGTAATTGTCAAAAAGAAACCAAAAACAAAAAAAACACTTAATGGAAAAGAAAAAGTTAACATTTGTTTAATAGAGTTCATCCCTGCTGTTTTATTTAAAAAAATAATAATGATAATGTTTTTATTATTACTTAACATATTAAGTTTAAGTGAAACAATTTTGAAAAATAAAACATTTTATTTATTTATTAACTTAAGAAATGCAGTGATACTGTTAATCGGTGTATATTTAAAAAAATACAGAATTATTATAAAACTTATTTGTTTGCATGAACTTATTTATATATATATGATGTAATGATGGATATATATATAGGACCGCCGACTGACGCCACTTCGGTCGGGTTTCAATCCTGGGTTAAAAGCAATCCGAGTCTAACCGTACGGATGAGCTGTGATAGAGAGAAACATCTCTGCGGATGGCTATATATAGTTTCACATTTCTTCCACATATATACTGGTTATTCTTATATTTGTATATACATAGAATTTTCTTATATATAGACTTTGAAAAACTGTAGCTACCCTGGCATGTACGCATCGCTCATTCACTAATGAATTAGAGCACTCTGGCTATTGGGCGTGTATAACGATAATATACATGCTACAAAGTCTGCCCAGAGGTAGAACCCCCGACTGACGCCACTTCTGTCGGGTTTTGATCCCGGGTTAAAAGGCGATCGGCGTCTAACCGTACTGATGAGCTGTGATACAACGAAACAGATCTGTCTACGGATGACTATATATATATGATGTATGATGTATTTTTGAAATTTTCTCGTTTAAGGGAGCGATCTTCATTTGTATACTGTTTTTTTTTTTCGAGTCCTTTGTGAATTTCATTCGTGTAAAATCTTCTGTACAATAAAGACGGAAGCTGATGATGGTTCGCCTGAAATAGGCCCATACTTCCGATTTACCATGAAATAACGTGTCCGCTTAATTTTTTCTTATATTTGCTCTATATGTATTTATATACATATATATTTAGAGCTCTCTTAGAAAGTTATCCTACCACTGTATGTGCAGGATACACCTTTGGATCCTTCTATACTCAAACTGCATGCTTATATATATATATATATATATATATATATATATATATATATATATATATATATATATAAACTGTATACAGTCGTTCAATCATTCATTTGTTCGCCGGTCTGTACTGTATATTCAGTTTTATTTATTCATTAAACTCCCTGAAAATAGCGTTATCGACAACTAAAAGAAAATAAAAAAAAAACTAGAAAAAGAATATCCTGGAGTACTGTGTAGGTTTAGAGCTGAAAGATTAACCATAGACATGATCTTCTTCCTTCTCCCTAAGACAGCCCCAGGAGAAATGCCAGGAACAGAAGCAATCGCTGTACATTGCATTCATCGACCTGTCGAAGGCCTTTGAACTTGTCATCAGGAAAGGAATTTTCACTTTGCCACAGAAGATTGAACTTCCCCCTAAGCTTTTGAGGATGATCGCGTCTTTTCAGGAAAACTTGCAGGGCACCGTACAGTATGACGGATTTTCCTCAAACCCTTTCCCAATCAAGAGCGGAGTAAAACAGGGGTGCGTACTCGCTCCGACACTCTTCGGCATCTTCTCTCTGCTTTTGTCCTATGCCTTCAGCCAGTCAGAAGTTTATGTCCACACCAGAAGTGACGGCAACCTCTTGAACCTTGCTCGCCTCCGAACTAAGACCAAAGGGCAGAAGGTACACAGACTCTTCGCTGATTGTGCAGCACTGACAGCAAACTCTGAAGAAGCGTTGCATCGACTCATCAGCTGCTTCGAGCACGCATGCAGATCTGTTTGACCATCAAGCTAAAAAAAAAACATCCTGGGCCAGGATTTAAGGAGTAACCCAAATACCATCACAGGCGACTACATCCTCAAAGTCGTCGAGTACTTCACATACCTCGGCTTCATCATCTTTAGCAATCTTTTCTTGTACGCCGAACTCCACAAACGTATCGGCAAGGCAGAAACAGCTATTGCTCGCTTGACAAAGACAGTCTAGTACAACAAGATGCTGACAACCAACATCAATATGATGGTGTACCGGGCCTCATGCGAAGAGCACAGGTCCGACACCTTCCACTTGCGCAACCTCAAGAGCATCCAGGGAATCACATGCCAGCACTGAGTCTGAAATAAGAGCGTCCTTGATCATAGAGGCATCTGAAGCATGTTCGCTCTGATCACCTAGCGTCGACTAGTGGTTTAGTGAAAGAACGGGGGAAGATCACCAAGAATGTTCTATTCGTCGAGCTCGTCACCGGCTCCAGACCTGCAGAAAGACCTGTCCTACGCCACAATGACGTCTGCAAGTCTGGAAGTCGGTGGCTGAACACCGTAGCATATGGAGAAGTACTGTGAAAGCATGCTCTAAGAAAGGTGAGGGGAGGAGAGACCAGCAGTGGAAAGAGAGGAGGGAGCGCAGACAGCAGAGGGCTACATCAGTGTTGTCAGAACCAGGCACCACCTACACTTGTGGCAAGTGCTTTAGAATCTACTTGTCCAGGATAGGCCAGGACAGTCACAACAGACACTTCAACTCAGAAACAGATTGATCCGAGGCACAGAACTCCAATATCTCTCTCGAGAGACGGATGCTAGTAAAAAACATTGCCGTCCTAATAAATGTCTGGGAGCTAAAGGCAACCCTTTTGAGCATCTCTTGCGATTGCAAACCCTAAAGGTAACTTGTATTAATCTCATGATATCTGAATAAAATTAATATTACAATATCTAAACTAATTTTTCTTTTCCTGAAGTTTGCATATATACTTTTGGCAGACTCTCTCTCTCTCTCTTTGTCACTCTCTCTCCACACACACACACACACACACACACACACACACACACACACACATATATATATATATATATATATATATATATATATATATAAAAATCAAAATAATAACTAAATAGACTCTGTAAGTATGTAGGCTGTAAATTTATACTAAGATAAACCTTCAAAAAAACCACTAACAAACAGAACCTAATTCCGTTATAATCCGGTGCACTGAGGCGTCGGATAAATGGGGAAAAAGAAAGCCGCGGAACAAGAACAAAACATTCAATACTCCGCAGTAAAGAAAAAAACCCCAAACGGAACCAACCACAAGAAAAAGTGCTCGATACAAAGTACGAAAGATATACAAAAGTAGAGCAAAGTCTATATATATATTCCGTATTCTTGTTTCCCTGACAATCTCCAAAAATTTAAATGCAATGTCAATTGCCATCTCTTATCTCCTTGACTTGCATCCTTTTCATGACAACCCTTTTATCATGTTCTTCTTCCTTTCCACTCTACCCTCATGCAGTCCTCTTCACACCTGCATTCTCATCCTTTTCTTACCCATTCTTAGACATCACTGTAACTTGTTCTTCTTTCTCATCACTCATATCTTATATAAACCCTTACGCACCAGTGGCAGTTCTGCTTGGCTTGGGTGAAATGATAAAAAAGAATATATTACTTATACAGAGACGACGTACTCACGATAGTGCTGGATAACAGAAGAGCAAATAACAAGATAAAAAAAATTCGTTTCAATATCTTCAAAAACTTAGATTTTGAAACAGAAGTCGATATAAATGAAAAACTTGTCCCATAGATGCAAAATTTAATCTACAAACTTTTTTTTTTAATCATATCACCCCGAACAAGGCGGTAACGCCAGTGATGTGCAGGGGGCTACGTAAGAGTGAAAAGATTGGAAAAGAGAAAGCCGGAGAACACATCCTAAACAGGAAACAAAGCATGAGCCTGTTCACTAGGCGTTCAATAGACGTGGGTGGAGTGTGAACCGGGCGATAGTTTAGTCTATCTACTCCAATTGAAAAAGAAAAAAAAAGAGGAAAAGAATGGAAATGAGTAAAAGATTGGAAAAGAGAAAGCCGGAAACCACATCCTAAACAGGAAACAAGGGATGAGCCTCTTCACCCATTCAGTAGACGTGGGTGGAGTATGAACCGGGCGATAGTTTAGTCTATCTGGCAGTGTTTCTTCATATATGAAACTAAATACAAATTTGAGGTACGTAAACGTGCGGCATAATATCGTTAATAAAAGAAATGTAACTGCAGAGACAAAAACAAATGTCCACTTAACGGAGTTTGTAAAACAGAAGGAGTTACTTACAAAGCGGGAAGTACAGGATATAGATGGACATAGAAAAATATACTTGGGTGTAAAGGAATTTTTAAATGCCGTTGGTATATTCACAGATCTACATTCAAGTTAGAAAGGCAGAAAAATGTTCCAAACTGGCTAACCATGTGTAAAATTAAAAAAAAAAAAAAAAATCAACAAAGACCCTGATATAACATGGAGTATATTTAAAAAACAGAGCCCTTACAAAATGTTTTCAGGTTGTGCTAAGAAGAGAAATTATCCATAATATTATTTCCAGAATGAAGAAGCTTACTAAATGAAAAACCAGAAATAATTTCCAGATGAAAACATATCAAAAAATATATTTCACAATCATAAAACTCAGATGAAAGTGTTTACAATGCTTGAGCATGTCCTCCCTTATTTTGAAATCTGTTATTTTAGACTTCCAGCCGTACTTTCTGAAAATGCTTGTTGCACGTTTGAAAAAAATCGTCGGGGAATCAGTTGCTATAAAACGCCTGAAGAAACTGAAAGGATGAAATCAAGGTTGCGTAATCGAGTGAATTACAGATGAATATATATATATATATATATATATATATATATATATATATATATATATATATATACGGTGTAGATAAAGAAGAATCCAAAAGAGTATCATGTACATAAAGTGGTAGAATAACTCTCTAGGAGAGCTCTAAATAAATTTGTATATAAATATATATAGAGCAAATATATGTAAAAATTAAGACAGACACGTTATTCCATGGTTAAGTGGAAGCATGGCCTATTTCAGGCGAACCTTCATCAGCTTCCGTCTTTATTGTACAGAAGATTTTACGCGAATCTTCTGTACAATAAAGACGGAAGCTGATGATGGTTCGCCTGAAATACGCCCCTACTTCCGCTTAACCATGGAATAACGTGTCTGTCCTAATTTATATATATATGTATTTAAGCCACATACTCACTCACATACACGAAAACACGCACACACATATACACACGCATATATTCAGTTAAAAATTAAAATAAAATTCAACCTTGGTATAATTGTACAGAAAAGAAAAAGTTACAAAATCATGTAAAAAATTTATATAAAAATCTTAAAACTTGTTTGTCATTTTTTACCAAAATTTGCAATAAAAAGGATTTCTACCTCAATACACAATTGATATACATATAGTACTGTGCAAAAGTATTAGGACAAGAATTATTTTATCTTTTATGAGGCATATTGACAGAAAATAAATAATTTAATTAAATTAATTTAATTTGAATTACTCAACAAATGCTTTAACAAGAAAAAATACTTTTTACAAAATATATTTAATATAATAGTCTTTTGCTTTGATCACAGCCTTCATTCTGTCAGGCATTGACATCACAAATTTCTTCAATGTATCTAATGGCATCTACTGCCAAGCAGCTTGTATTTGTTCCCAAAGTGTGTCTTGCGAAGTAACATTAGATTTAGCAAATTTTATCCCAAATATCACATAGATGTTCAATAGAGTAGTTTCAAAATAACTTGTTTAATAAAAAAATAGGAAAAATTAAATATAACTTCTTTTTAATACGTTTCTTTTACACCTGGTTTTAAATATTCAATATTTATAAGCAATTTACTTCTACACTGCATGCCGTATTTGAATTTCAGTGAGGCTTTTAGGAAAATCACCTCTGTTCTAATACTTTTTCACACTACCGGTAATGTGCAAAAGTGTTAAGACAGGGCTGATTTTCAACTTTTTTGATGCCTCATAAAAAATAAAACAGTTCTCGTCCTAATACTTTTGCACAGTACTATATATATATATATATATATATATATATATATATATATATATATATATACATGTGTGTGTGTGTGTGCGTGCGGGGGGTGTGGTTTTTGCCGGTGTTTATTTAAAACCACAATGACACCTATTGTAGAGTGACAATTAACAATCTAGTGTTGTATTCAAATGCGAAAGTTAACGGGTTCAGTTCCCACAGTGTCTTTTATTGAACCCTCATATTAATTCTGCGAGTGTATTACAGTCACTAGCGAAAACGAAAAACAAATTTGTACTCTAGTTCTGGTAATAACTTCAGTTGCAGAACAACCGACTACGGGAACTATTAATCGGTGTTCAGTGTCACTATATCCTCACACCTCAGTCATATTTACACACACGATAATAAGAAAGTGACATGATTTTATACATTTACTTATATTTGTTTCGTTATATATATATATATAAACAATATTAATAATTACAAAAATAATAATGCTGATACTAGTACTTGTTATACTATATTTAAGTTCGTCTTGAAAAACACACCGAGAACGAACTCGGACGGAAAAGGAGGGGAAGTAAAAAATGAAACAAACGAAGTACATGAACGAAAGTCAAATACTCGTAGGAAAGAAAAACATAACCAAGACGAAAACCCTAACACTAAAGCGCTCAATACGAAAGTAGAGCAACAAAGACAGAAAAATCTAAGTAAGGAGCCTTCTTACCCTAACGAGTCGAAGGGTGAAACCTAGGTAGGTTTATTGGCTCTTACTTAGATTTTTCCGTATATATATATATATATATATATATATAAATTTTGTATTTAAATAAATTTTTGCACGTAATTATTCGTTTCGACTTCTGTTTTGAAATCTAGGCTTTTGAATAGATTGAAACGCATGTTTTTATCTCATGTATTGATGGATTCACGCTCTGCTGCAGTGCATATTGGCTCGGAACGAGAAATCGGGAAGACGAGTTCGATTTCTAGTTGAATGTCCTGCATTTACTTACGTGCTAATATCTTTGGGAATGGTATTAATCCTTCCCTCCAGTTATGGGTTAAATAACAGGACAGGTTGGGTTTTATAGCCTTGGCTGACAACCAGTCTACCGCAGCAGGTAGTGGCAACCTGTTTTGGGATACTTAAAAAAAAAACCCGAGCTTTATTGTCTGTTTTACCTGTGGAATTTATATGCACTGACTGAGTGTATCAATAGTTCCGAAAAGTGTGGATAGTTCTGCCCAAGCCTCCATCCCTTTAATCAAATCACTGTGTGGGTCTTCTGGCAATTTACCATGGTTTTAGGCTGTCAGATCCTCATACGTCGAATCCGACGGGAGAGTCCATTATATATAT
Source organism: Ascarosepion bandense (assembly GCA_037127315.1). NCBI lineage: Eukaryota > Metazoa > Mollusca > Cephalopoda > Sepiida > Sepiidae > Ascarosepion > Ascarosepion bandense. The sequence goes on from JBBBDQ010001522.1 coordinate 3,226,146, forward strand.
ATATATATATATATATATATATATATATATATATATATATATAAGGAAAAATTAAAGCAGACACGTTATTTCATAGTAAATCGGAAGTGTAAGCCTATTTCAGGCAAAGCATCATCAGCTTCCGTCTTTATTGTACAAAGGATTTTACGCGAATCTTATTATTTTCTAATTTATTTTCTTATATTTGCTCTCTATGTATTTATATACATATATATTTAGAGCTCTCTTAGAGAGTTATTCTACAACTGTATGTACAGGATACTTCTTTGGATTCTTCTATACCCACACTGCATGCTGATATATATATATATATATATATATATATATATATATATATAAGGTGTAATGGATAAATTGTCTAAATAACGCAAAAATGAAACTAACACTGCCATTTTATTTTAACAGGCATACAATCTAAATGGCATAAAAATATCTTGAAATGTTAAAGAGTACATTTATTCAATAAAGTTACTATTAGCTTTAACCAAGGCCTCCAGATGACAACGGAATCTCCTGCAAGCCTTCTGGTCGGTTTCCTTGTTTAAGTAGGTAAATGCTGCTATAATTCTTGTCTTCAGTTCATCTTTGGTGGTACAAGGAGTTTTGTCGGTCTCTTGCTCAATCGCGCCCCACACATAATAATCAAAGGGGTCGCAGTCTAGGGAGTTAGATGGCCAGATGTAAGGGGTGATGTGGTCTCAGAAATGGACGGGTTGGGTGGCATGGTGCATAGTCTTCTTGTCAGACATAGGGTTTTCCAGCGGCTACCCTCTTGATCCAGGGCAGCATTACCTCCTCAATTCACTTGATACAGGTCACCGTCTGAAAGTTTGCAAGAAGATGAATGCAGGTATAACGCCGGCATCACAAGTGAACATTCCAAACACCTTCGTAATCACCAGTAGACTCATCCAATTCCTTCCAATTCCTCTGCACTGCCATAAGATTGATACCTAAACACTCTGAAATGTTTGTATTGAAGACTCCGGCGCAAATGCCAAGCAGTACATCATGTTGTTTCCAAATATGAACCTACCATACTGTGCAGTCAACAAAATAAAAAACAAAGAAGGCACACGCGCGAAATTTAAAAAAAATAAAATGGCGGCAATTTTCCAATCGCACTCTTTATATATTTATACTTATTTACGGTGTTGTTTTGTAAAACAAAACTCATTTGCTAAAACCGAACAGAGAATTTGAGAGCTCCACAGTTCAATGCTTCCCACTAACTTCCTTGATTTAACTTCAGAACTTAAACAAATTTAAGCCAACTACTTTTTAAAACGGATTTACGTAACTTTCAAAACCCAACAAGCACTTTTCAAGCACAGATAAGCAATTTTCATTTTTATTGCTGTCTACGGAGACTTTATTAAAAACATAATTTGAGAAAAGGACAGGCGATCGCTTTTTAATATAATTTTTTAATACTCATCAATCTTACAAATGTTGGAAAGATTTTTCGTAATCTAATTTTAGGAATATTGACTTTAAATTTACTATAGTCATCGATTTTATTTTCGGATAATGTCGTGTATGGTTATCACTACTTTCAAAATGGGCACGGGGCTCGTTTTTATACACATGAAAAAAACATATCAATATCATAGAGTGTGAAAATTTGTATTAAGCATTTTAATTTTCGTTTAGTAAATATAGCCTTTATTTAATAACGTAATAACCTAAAGCAGACAACGTTTTGAAAACTTATTAAAAACATTTTGAAGCTATAAATTATTATAATTTTAAAAAAGATAAAATGTAAATAATTCTTGTAAAGATTCAATATTCATCGCAATTTTTCTCCCAACAATGATTTCCTTAATTTAACAAATTTTTAAAGTTAAAATTTTATTAACAAAAGCAATTAAAGGCTTATCTAAGTGAAGATTGTCATAGTTTCATTGAAGTTTTATTTTACTATCTGGAACAGATTGTCAGGAAAGTCGCAATTGTTTAAAATACAATACATGGATAACTTACATCCACTAAGGAGTCCAGTTTTTAACTAATAAAACAAAGTTGGTGTACAGAATTTACTTTCTAGAAATTTCATGAAATTAATTTGGGGTTGAATGGGCGCAACAAATCTAGCAAGAATATTTTTAAAAGATTTGATAAAAAATAGTTTCATAAACAAATTCATTTGTGAATAAGTCCTGGTAGTTTCATTAAAATCTTATAATTATTTGATTTTTGCAAGGTTTTTCAAATTAATGTGTTTTTCAACCGAAAACAAAGACTCTAAAATTCCGATAGTAAACTTTGCAAGTTCTTTTAAACAAAATTTAGAACGTGTTAGAAATGGTTAAAAACTAATTAAAAAATACTTTGGTCATTCCTCTTAATAAAACAAAAACGTTTTAATGATAAAATATTTTTATTAAGTTTGGGGCTCTTTTTCATCATGCTATGCTGTTTTTTTACCAAACAAGTGGAGGAAACTATATTAATACATATTTAACGTAGACGTTAATTTAAAAAAAATAAATATGCACCTGTGGAGTTTGAGTTTGATTTTCAGTTTCGTTTAATGGCATATAAACCTCTGTGGGTTATTTAATGCCAAATAATTTGGGGTTTTAAGGTATTTTTTAATGTTCAGTTTTAATAAGACGGTTGATTCAATCAGATTTTGATAAAAACAATTTTAATGTTTTGTATTTTAGAAAACCGAAGATATCTTCTAGTTTTGTATTTAAAAATATAATGCTGGTAATATTTTTTCTTTCAAAAATGTATTATGGCAATAATTGTTTTTCATTCAGAAATGTATATTTTTCCTATAAAGTCTATTTTCACATATATATTTCTATAAAAGTGTGTTTTTATACTTTCATAGTTTGGGGGTTAACTATTTGCTCATAGCTGTGACCCTAACAAATGCTACCACCCCGGATCAGGTTGGACCCGGAAAAACAGTAATTGAAAGGTGGTTTCATGCTTCTCACAACCTCCTAATCAGAGGCCTTGCTGCCGGATGCTGTTTACCGTTGTACCCAGGATCCGCACATGTGGAAGGAGACTTGGAGAACTTAACATTTGCATATCGAAAGTAAAATAGACAAGGAACATCAACGGGCCACCAACCGATGAGCCTGTGTTAATGAATGGCGAAAAGAAGGTGGGAGGTTTGCAAAGCGAGAAACGCTGCTAAGGGACATGAGGGGAGGGGAATTTTGGAAAGCCATGTTCATCCACGTCCGGAAGGAACATTGCACATAGAAGAATTTAGGAAGGATTGATATATCGAATGACAAAAAATGGATTCTAGTGTGCTACAAAGTTTTCAAAACTTTCTTCCTTTGGTTTTGAATTCAGTGTTGACCTTCGAGACTGGCTGACAATTATGGGGAGTGAAATCAATACGAACATTCTCCAAAGTGAATAGAACGAAATTACCCTGGATTCGAATACGGCGCGCCGACTTCTCCTTGCGAGACGCGAACATGAATCTACTAACACGACAATATATTATAGAGAAAAATCCTTAAAATTTGAGATCATACAAACAGTTAATATATATATATATATATATATATATATATATATATATCTTAGCCTTAGTGTTATATATATATATATATATATAACACTAAGGCTAAGATGCATATATGCTCATATGTGTGTTTGCACGCACGCACACTCATACACTGGCACTTAGGTGCACATATGGTATAGCTTACAACTCTATCAATACAAGTTTCCAGGGAACAATTAATTTTCAGAAATCTATTTAACTTCATATTTATTATAAAAGTGTACTTGCCCCTCACCACATAAGTATATACATATATATCTGCGTGTGTATGTGTGTGTGTGCGTGTGTATGTGTTTAAGTGTGTGGCGGTTTACTAAATGTAACTTAGATTTGTCAAAAGGCCATAATTCTGATTAACCAGTGACGAAAAAAAATCTAGAAAACAAGCATGTTTTACACACACACACACACACACCGAGGCATATACATACACATATGCCTGATTGTGCTTCTGGTTTCTGTTGTGTATTGCAATAATCTCGATTTACACCTTACAAATAGCGAATTTCACTTACCTGTATTCTTTCTTTCTCTCCAACCTTTAAACAACGTCGGGTGGTATTCCTCACTCGATTTCAAAACTCGTTCGCCGCCGACTACTTAAGTAAGCCTTACGCTGGCCACCGCAACTGCACCCGACACGTGGGTCAGTATCCGTTGGCTTCCTCCTTTGCGTACATTCCTTTTACTTTTTGTTTTCTTCTTTCTTCTTTTGTTGTTGTACGGATTGATGCAATAGTATAAATGTATCTTTTTGAATACCTGTAAGGAGGTGTGTTCTTCTACTTACCGTGTGTCTAGGTACTTCTTTATCTGCTTATGCCTATCGGAGCACACCCGCACCCGCATATAAGTGTGTGTGTTTGTGTGTTTAAGATTATTCTCTATTCTAAAAGGAACAACGTTTTAAAGCATATATCAAACAAGGGACTAGCAAGCACAGGTCGGTCTTGTTGGCGAATATTGCTGTAATGAATATCTCCGACCAGGCATCAGTGATCGGCCCACTGACTTATCATTTGGAATTCCAACGCTCAAACTAATGGACCACAGTCGCCAAGATATGTTTGTGAGCGTGTGTGCGCTTGGGATATATTGGTGTGCATCAGATGGTTTTGTGTAATGGAAACAGGACTGACATAGATAGATAGATAGATAGATAGATAGATAGATAGATAGATAGATAGATAGATAGATAGATAGATACTAACACATCAACATAGATAGATAGATAGATAGATAGATAGATAGATAGATAGATAGATAGATAGATCTATGAATATGGAGTAAATATATAATATAAATAACACGAAAATAAATATTATTATCAAACAGATATAGATATAGATGAATAGATATTAACAATTTGACACAGATAGATAGATAGATAGATAGATAGATAGATAGATAGATAGATAGATAGATCGATAGATAGATATGAACAGACTGACATAGATAGATAGATAGATAGATAGATAGATAGATAGATAGATAGATAGATAGATGGATATGAAAAAAACTAAAATAGAAAGTTATGAACAGATTGAGATAGATAGATAGATAGATAGATAGATAGATAGATAGATAGATAGATAGATAGATAGATAGATAGATAACGATCAGACTGTGATAGAAACAGGCATGCAGACAGACAGATATATCGATAGATATTAACTGACTGACATAGATATTAACAAACTTACATAGATCCTACGTTTTGCTTTATGTCGGAGATTTACATATCTGTATAGGTCAGAATCCGTTAATATCTGGTATTGTCTGTGTTGATGTTACATGCTATATGTGAAACCTCACCATGCCTGGAGTTTTCCACTCTCTCCTACTGACTTAACGTTTTCTATAAAGCCGTTTTCTTTTCTTTCTTTTTTTCCCCTCGGTCCTTGTGTATGACACGCTCAGGCAATGATGCAATATCGGCTATAAATATATGTAATTCTCATAGAATATATACACACACGACAATCTCTAAAATAGTGTTTGAAATACGCTCTATTTTGTAAGTTAATTCTTTAAAAATGAATTCATTAACACCTTTCATCTCGCTTTTAGTATTTTTGTTCATACTCTTTTAAATAATTCTTCGCCCACAATCAGGTCGTATTTCTTCTCAAATATCTAGATGGTGTTTTCGTTTGCGTAAAATAACTTTGGATGTAAACGTTTGCTTGTTTAAAATAAACTACATATTTTCTATTACGTTACATGTTTTTTAAAATTTAGTATTAACTTCAACCCGTACATAAACGAATCTTATAAAACTATATTTCTTTATAAAGAGAATGTTTGTGAGTTAGTCATTGAGTCAGGGCGTTTCCGTCAGAGTGTGAAACTCTGTTCATTTTCAACTCTAAATGTACAGTCTTTAATGTGATGCTGTGTTTGTTCATACGCTCTAAGTTCAGGAGTGCATGTTTACTGATCGTGTCTGTCTGCGCGCGTGTCACAGACAGATAGCTGGGTAATCAGTTAGACTGATAGAAACAAAGTCGGGGACTCCGGCTGCTTGACGCCCCGACCAAATAGTTGTATAAAACCGTCCAGCATGAGGAAGAAACGGCAGGAAAAACTGTAATAACTGCTGGCTTTTCAAAAGCTAACACTCGTCTCAAAGCGGAAACGCCTGCAATCCCGTTCCTTTATTTTTTTTATTTTTTTTATTTATTTTTTGGACAAACAAAACGATAGGATAGATTTAATGGGTCTGGGTATCAACAAATTCTCATCTCATTACTTGCCACCCGAATATATATATATATATATATATATATATATATATATATATATATATATATGTGTGTGTGTGTGTGTGTGTGTGTGTGTGTGTGTGTGTGTGTGTGTGTGTAAATAAAGTGACTGATTGATTGATTGTTTAATTATTTAGTTTCTGGTCATAATAAGATTAGACCAGTGCACATCTGTATTAAAAAAGAGTTCAATACAAATATATTCTAGAAATTTTGAATATTTTCCATTTGTAAACGAGTTATAACGCGACCTAGGTTTCTACCATGAATAGTGTCTTCAGGCGATTTGCAATAACTGATTTTACCGTTTAACTCTTTGTTTTTTTTCAAGAACGTTCACGTAACAGTGTTTTAACGCTCACGTGGCAGAGAATTTTTGAACGCGCAATTTTAAAAATTACCAGGATTTTCAATAACCTGAGCGTTCTTAAAAAAAAAAAGAAAAAAAAAAGAAAGGCAAATGGTAAAATCAGTTATTGAAAATCGCCTGACACCACTCATAGTAGAAACCTAGGTCACGTAAAAACTCTTTTACGAATGAAATATATATATATATATATATATATATATATATATATATATATATATATCCAAGTGAATGAAGAACGAAGAAAGTATTAACAACTTTCGAAACATTAATTTAAAACAGTGCTCAATATAGAAATAGAGCAATGAATAAGTAAGTTATAGTTTAGAACGTGTACAAAATATAATTTACTACAATTTTCTGTATCACGCTCTTTATTTCCTATGTATCTTTCTTTCCTTTTTACTTCACCCCCACCCACTTTTTTCGATTTTCTTTTTTTGCTTTCCCTCCTTTATTATCCTCTTTACCTCGTACAATTTACCAAAAATAAAGGGAACGTAAGATTTTATAATCTTATTTTTCAAAAATAACGTTTAGTACCATCATTATTAACTAACTGATGAGACATTGTTTTTTCAATGTCGAAGCAAAATGTACACCTTTTGTTATAAAATAAGATTCGTACATGTTCTAAACTATAACTTATAATATATATATATATATATATATATATATATATATATATATATATATATATATATAAACTTATTTATAAATGAAACTTTGTCTCTGTGTGTGTGTGTTTCTGTGTGTGTGTGTTTCTGTGTGTGTGTCCGTTACCTATAGACTCCGAAACGGATGAACCGATTTTCTTGGAAATTTACACAGTTGTACAATAAGCGTCTGCGAGTGTTCTTAGCTAGGTTTTGTGTCGCGGTACCCCCGATAAATATCGAAAATCGATAATCGAAAAAATTGGGTTATAGAAGGAGTGGTCCGATTTTAATCAAATTTGATACACTCATAGACAAAGACATAAGAAACGATATTCAGAAGTTTCAAGGTTGCAGTTCTCACAATAGTGCAGAAAATCGATAATATATATAAGTATAAAAAGCAAGATGCTTGTGTGTGTGTCAGTTTATCTGTCTGTATGTCCTTTATACAAAACCAATTTTTATCCGATTCTCACCAAACTTCAAACAAATATTCTTTAGGCTGAGTCTGAGCTTCAGGACGATGGATTAGATTTAAAGCTTTCATTACACCCGAGTAACGCCGTGTTATACTGCTAGCATTTGTATATATATATATATATATATATATATATATATATATATATATATATATATATATATGCAGGTTTCATTAAAAATAAAAGACAAGGTATAATGGTAATTTTCATATGATCGTAAAGATTTTTTTTCTTTGCAGAACATAAATTATATAAAAATTGTCCAAATTATTTTCCGAGCGCTTTCGGCTATATTTTAGCCATTATCGAGTATGGATTTTATTTTACGTTTAACAATGTATATAGTGTTATGTATGTTTTTAGAGTAGTGTGTATGTTTTATATTTCTAATACGCTAAGCACGTTGCTGGCCTATTCGTAGTTGATATATAGATTTTATTTGTTTAAACATTTTTAACCGATGCTCGTATTTGAATAAATACTTTTTTGTTTTTTTTAAATAATTAAACAATATATATATATATATATATATATATATATATATATATATATATATACCTACTTGCGTGAATAACTGAGAAATCTTGTTAGGAAAATAAACGGAGTATGCATATTTTTGGAGTTAATATCAATCCATTTGTAACAGATTTCGTAAAATTTAAAAAAATATATACTTCGTGATATATGTATATATATATATATATATACATATATATATACGTATATATATGTATATATATGTATATATATACGTATATATATGTATATATATGTATACATATACATATATATATATACATATATATATGTATGTATATATATATATATATATATATATATATATATATATATATATATATATATATATATATATATTTCGTTATTTTGTTAAGAATGAAAGTCAAGATATACATTTTCATGTAATTTGTTTTCCTTTCCGTACATGAAAATGCAGACGACAATTCTACTCCTCCAGCTTCCTTTTCTTCCCACTTCTCACCTGTGGAACTAGCTTCCATATTCTTGCTTTCCTTAAGGCTACAATCTCCACGAATTTAAATGCAATGTCAATAGTCATCTCTTAACCATTTGACTCTAGTTCTTTCTTCACCACCCTGTATATCCTTTCCTTTCTGTCCACCTGTCATCACACCTGTATTCCCATGCTTCTATTGCTCCTTTCTAACTGGTTCGTCTTTCTCTTCACTCTCTTCTACCTAATCTTTTTACTTTTATGTAGCACCTGCAAACCAGTGGCGTTACCGCCTTGCTCGGGGTGATACGATTAAAATATATATGTATATAAAAGTTGTTATACATTTAGCCATCATAAAATGCAATAACATCATTAACATATAAAAAAGAAATGGCAAGAAATAATGTAAGCATTATTGTTTGAAAAAACACCCAGTAATATCAACTATGAACACGGCCACGATATGCTGAATGTGTTTGGAAAATAAAACATTCCTATACCTCTAGACTCATACATTAAGCAATCTGTATAATACTTAAAAAGTAAAATGAAATTTATCTTTGATAATGGTTAAAAGTACAACTGAAAATGCTTGAATAAATAAAACGTTCGAACAGTTTTTATATAATTTATATGCTGGAAAGATATAAAGACCATATGAAAAATTCCATAAAAAAAACTTAACCACAGCACCTTGTTTGACATTTTTTACGAAACTTCATATATATATATATATATGTATATATATATATATATATATTTTAATTCAGATACTTTAATCCAAGCGAAAAAAGCAGGAAGGTAAATTCCAAAAACCCGTTCCTAATTAATATTAAAAAATTTTATTTTAATATTAAAAAATGATACAGGAAGAGAGCTCCATGTAATAAAATATTACAGAGCAAACGGCCGTCTGTTAATTTTTAAGTTACAATTCTCTTTCCTTTTTTTGTGAACCCAGACGATGTCAATTTTTTCTTTTCTTGTTTATTTGGTTTTATTTTATTTTGTTTTATCTTTTTCTTTTTTTCTTTTTTTTCTTTTTCTTTTTTTCTTTTTCTTTTTTAATTTTCTTTGCAAATCTATTTAAAAAGGAAAATTAGACTGATTTTTCTCCAGTTTCTGAAAGGATTTTTCTGTTGCTGAGGTGATGTGTTATCCCCCGTGGGGATTTTCATATCAAAATGATCATCCAACATCAATGAATGAATCCTTTTTTAATTTATATATATATATATATATATATATATATATATATATATATATATATAGTGATGTAAATTAATAAATATGCATATGATATATATATATATATATATATATATATATATGTATATATATATATATATATATATACAGTACTTTGCAAAAGTATTAAGACAATAGATATTTTATCTTTTATGAGACATCAAAATAAAGTTTAAAATCACCTCTGTCCTAACACTTTTGTACACGTGAGTGTGCAAAAGATTTAGGACAAGGATTTATTTATCAACTAGACAATGACCCTAAACATTCTTCAAACCTTTGTAAGAATTATTTAACTAAAAAGGAAGAGGAACGAAGCCCTGATCTCCATTCTATTAAATGGCATAATTTGGATGAAAAATTGATAAATCTAATGTTACTTTGCAAGAAACACACTTTGGGAACAAATACAAGCTGCTAGGCAGGAGATACCATAAAGAATCTTGAATGCCTGAGAATATCGATCAAATTACACATTTTTAAAACAAATTTGAAAGTTACTAGCATAAACTCGTGTCTTCTTAATGCCCCAACGTTATATGTTAGCTGTTATAAAAATGATATCTTCTTCCAAATGTATATTTTATAAAGAATTACACAACATTAAGCCAAACACTAGTCAATAATGGATTTCCTAACTCCGTTATTGATTAACAAATTAAAATGTATCTCAACAAAGTTAACAATAGCTCTAACAATATTGATAATATTAATAATAATGGTTTACATAAAAATAAACATAACACTATTAATTTATACTATTGCAACCAAATACATAATAATTACAAACAAGATGAAAAAACTCTCAAAAACATAATACGTAGAAATGTTAAACCAGTGGATAGAAATAATCAAATTAAACTCATTATATATTATAAAAAATTCAAAACAATTGACCTCATAGTCTCTAATAACCCTACAAGCACTAAACTAAATTCTTTAAAAGAAAACCAATGTAGTGTACCAATTTGCATGCCCATTCAGAGATTGCATCTCTGGTACTAACCCAGTACATATATTGGTTTTACTACAACCACGCTCTCCTATAGACTTACATGTCATCTTTCTGATTAGAGTACAATTAAACAACATTTCCCTGAAAAACATAAATATGTAGGTAATATCAAACAGATTTTAGTCAACAATAAAATAATCCTTACTCATACACAGTAAAAAGAATCTTCAGATATTGGAGACCATGTACATTAAATCCAAAAAACCCACAGTTAATAAAATCACGTTTAAATCCGGTCATAACACATTACATTGCATTTGAATACATGGTTCTGTTGTCATTTCGTGCTATCACGCGGTGTG